>JAGXOD010000076.1:0-629146 GCA_020368025.1 Brachyhypopomus occidentalis
AATACCCCAAAAAATTTGCTGTTGTCAGATCTTGGCAGAGTGGAAGCAGAAGTTTGAGGAAGGCCAGGCTGAACTGGAAGGAGCCCAGAAAGAATCTCGTTCTCTCAGCACTGAGCTCTTTAAGATGAAGAACTCATACGAGGAAGCTCTAGACCAGCTGGAGACCCTGAAGAGAGAGAACAAGAATCTGCAGCGTAAATCAACATTTTCTACTTTTTCAAAATTTTACACACATATATATATATATATATATATATACTTTTTCACTGCAGGATATCAAATACTAAATAATGCTTGCCATTTCCACAGAGGAAATCTCTGACCTGACAGAACAGCTTGGAGAAAATGGAAAAACCATTAATGAGCTGGAAAAGGCAAAGAAGACAGTAGAGACTGAAAAATCAGAAATCCAAACTGCTCTTGAGGAAGCCGAGGTATTTCATCTTTCTTTGTTCATTTGCGCTAGATCATCAATATGATATCCATGGCTTACAAATAATTTCATACTCCTAATCCATGAATACCAATAAACTTATACTTACCAGGGCACACTTGAGCATGAGGAATCCAAGATTCTTCGTGTTCAGCTTGAGCTCAACCAGGTTAAGGGTGAGATTGACAGGAAGCTCGCTGAAAAGGATGAAGAGATGGAGCAGATCAAAAGGAACAGCCAGAGGGTGATTGAGTCCATGCAAAGTACTCTCGAGGCTGAGGTGAGGAGCAGAAATGATGCCCTGAGAGTCAAGAAGAAGATGGAAGGAGACCTGAATGAGATGGAGATTCAGCTGAGCCATGCCAACCGCCAGGCTGCTGAGGCCCAGAAACAGCTCAGAAACGTCCAGGGACAGCTCAAGGTACACCTACATTTCTATTTTATGTCTCTGCTGTATCTGACTGATGTATCTATTAACAATGATTCATTTCGCATCAGGATGCCCAACTATATCTTGATGAGGCTGTCAGAGGACAAGAAGACATGAAGGAGCAGGTTGCCATGGTGGAGCGCAGGAATAATCTGATGCTGGCAGAGATTGAGGAGCTGAGATCTGGGCTGGAACAGACAGAGAGAGGACGCAAAGTGGCTGAACAGGAGTTGGTTGATGCCAGTGAGCGTGTGACACTGCTGCATTCTCAAGTAAGCTTGCAATCTTATACATTTGTTCCTTTCATATTCCTTCACAAATTATTTCAATGCCCACTTTGTTTTCCCTTTAATAAGAATACCAGCCTGCTTAACACCAAGAAGAAGCTTGAGGCTGAGGTTATGCAGATCCAAAGCGAAATGGAAGATACAATCCAGGAAGCAAGAAATGCTGAAGAGAAAGCCAAGAAAGCAATTACTGATGTGAGTGTAGAGATTTTTGGCACCCATGTGCACTTTAATTGAAATTAATTACAAGTAAACTAAAACTCATGACATGGCTCACACACTAGGCTGCAATGATGGCAGAGGAGCTGAAGAAAGAGCAGGACACCAGTGCTCATCTGGAGAGGATGAAGAAGAACCTTGAGGTCACAGTCAAAGATCTGCAGCACCGTCTGGATGAGGCTGAGAGTCTTGCTATGAAGGGTGGAAAGAAGCAGCTCCAGAAACTGGAGTCTAGGGTTGGTTGCATAGCATATTCAGTTAAAAAAAAAGAATTATTAATTTGTTTGTTTGATTACTGTTAGTACAAGTACAATTTTGTCGCTAGGTACGTGAGCTGGAGGCTGAAGTTGAAGCTGAGCAGAGACGCGGGGCTGATGCAATCAAAGGAGTTCGCAAGTATGAACGAAGAGTGAAAGAGCTCACCTACCAGGTACAATCCCAGCTGTGGTGCTTTCTTCCCTCACAAATCCATTATACACGTCTAACTGCTCCATTCTGTCTACAGACTGAGGAGGATAAAAAGAATATGACCAGATTACAGGATTTGGTGGATAAACTGCAGATGAAAGTGAAAGCCTACAAGAGGCAGACTGAGGAGGTGGTGAGTAGACATAACCTTTGGCATTAGCCTGAAGTATTTTACAGTCTACCATTAAATATGGGATGGTATATTGAAATTGTCCTGGAAGACATAATAAACATGGCATTATGCTAATGTTGCTTGACAGTAGAACAAAATATTCTTTCTAATGAGCTCCTATGATTGATTTTACTGGGGGCTACTTTTGTTAACTAGTTAATGTTGCTAGCTAACAGTGGTGGATGAAGTACACAAACCACGTACTTGAGTAAAAGTACAGATACTCAAGGTAAAACATTACTCCAGTACAAGTAGAAGTCCTCCCTTTAGACTTCTACTTGAGTAAAAGTACAAAAGTATTGGCCTTCAAATGTACTTAAGTATTGAAAGTAATGTACCATCAGTTAATATGGCTCTAATATCCTGTTATCTCTATACCATGACTCTTCCATAATGAACTCATGTATTTGAACAGACTCGACTCTTTGCACACAAATATTTTAATATTATTAATTCTGTGTTTATAGTGTTAGGTTTGTTCTTCATTAAAAAAAGATCATAAGCAGAACACACAGAAGGCATAGAATTTCCATTTGGTAGCACCAAGTGGCTTTGAAGTAACTTTTTGCAAACAAGCAAAGATTTTTGGTTAAATAATTTTGGTTAAAGATTTATTTGCAATTGAAAATCCAGATATCAATCTCCTTCTATTTGAAGAATAAAATAAACATTTACTGCACCATACAAATAGGATACAGAATAATTTAGTTATTGCAGTTAGATAGTTTTAGCATAGGCAAAAGCACAATCTTTAAGACAAAATATCAACTAGCAGCTACCTGCTGTTTTAGCACCATGTTCTGCATGTAAAACCCGCATGTAATAGAATTTGTTTTCTAACGTAATGTGCTATGTTCAAATGTTTATTATTTCACAATACTATGAACTATGGTAAACCAAATAACTAGCTATCTAACTTAGCTAGCTACACGCCGAGAGCTTTGCTAAGGCAGTTTTCGGTTGTGTACTAGCAATAGCCTACTTAGCTAGATAGCTAACTAACCATGTATACAATGATAATGTCGGACTTATTTTTTTATTCTTATAATTACCAGTAGACCCGTGAAATTATCTTACCTCTACATTAAATTGGATGGGGAATTTGTGGAAGAAACTGAACGCTGATTGATGCGCGTACTTTGCGCTTCGTTTGCTAGCTAACACCAGAATGTTAATGTTCCTAAACAGTTAGCTAGCTAGCACCAGATTGTTAAATGAACTACAGAGCCCCATTTTACTGTAGTCCGCTATCTATTTACAACCTACTGACTGTTTTGCCAAATTCAAATTTTAGACATGGATAGGTAGACAGTAATAGACATATCATATACTTACACTAAGAATGTAATTAATAAAATATACATCTTTGTATGAAAAGGCGACCACTTTTGAAATTACTTAAGATAACTGGTAGAAAGCACAAACAGTGTAGGGATTAAAATGAACAAAACCGCACATATATAAAGCCTATATCTGCCTGAACTGTATTTAGCGGGAATATTTGGAATAATATACAGCCCGTGTTTATACTCCTATTTTCGTATTATATAGGAGGAGCAGGCCAACACTCACCTGTCCAGGTACAGGAAGGTGCAGCACGAGCTGGAGGAAGCCCAGGAGCGTGCTGACATTGCTGAGTCCCAGGTCAACAAGCTCAGAGCCAAGAGCAGAGATGCTGGAAAGGTATGTAGCATGTAGGATACTGATTATTTGACTGATGTTAAGCACTCAAGACTTCAAGACTTCATTGATTTCATTTATTTAGCCTGGCCCAAGATGGCAAAATGACAAAGTGAGAAAGCTGTTTCTTCTTTCCGTTTCAGGGCAAGGATACCCTTGAGTAGTGAAGAAACACAAGATGTGGTATCAATTGTTTGGTAGTTATGTGTAATGTGACAATAAATACCTCATGTTTTTACCTTGAAAGTTGTCTCCGAGTTCCTCCCAGTAAGACATTATCAGTTTCATTGTGCTGTGCTAAATTTCTTAATACTTAATACAAGCCCACAATACATGAGTCTAATTTCTATATGACAATAAAAACAGATATAAAACAGATAACCTAGCAATATTAATTAAAAAGCCATTCACACAAAGTTGACGTGAAAAATATGAATGTCTTTATCACCAGTTCTCTTATAAACAATTTGTTTTTTTTTCAGTTTCTCAGGTGAATAACACAATATGATACAAAGTTAGCATTTCTGGACATTTTTGTGCTATCTGTACAAAATGAAACAATACGGAAGACTAGAGAAAGGGTAAAACAATCTTCACAAACAGAAGGAAAGAAAGAAAAGAACAAAGACAAAAGACAAGCATTCCTATTCACATTATTAATCCATCGCAATACAGAAGCTTTTACATAATAATGTATAATGTAATGTCTTATGACGACATAAATAAAATAGCAAATAAATAGCAGTCATTTTAAATATTTTAATTTTAAACATACACACATCAAGCCCACTAAAAGTCAAGCCTTAAAACCAAGTGATCCCAGTGAAGCATTATCATGCTGTCTCTCATCTTCTTCTTCTGTGGCTTCTTCATGTATTCTTTTAAATGAATATTTCTAAGTATTACTTCCAGGACTGTGTTTTGTTCACAATCCTATACTAAAACCATTGAATGCCATTGAATATTTTACACATTTAACAATCCAATATAATACAAAACTATATCATTTAAAAGAAAAGTTAAGCTGGTAAATTTCTGTTCCTTCTTCTAGCCAAATGCTTTCTTTTGATTTACCAATGAAAGCTGTGGGATCTCTTGCAGATAAATGAAATATTTCCATTAAATTTAGGCATAACTAAACTTAAATGCTATAACTCAATAAATATTTTCCATGCAGTACATATATCTATCTCAAAATGAAAACTAAAAACAAAGAAAACATGAACTGGAGATAGTTGAAATACATTTTTGAAATGCATGTGCTTTTTAGGACAACGGCTACAGTATGGGGCAGTTTCCAAGCTATGAATGTGCTTCTGTGGAGAAACAGTCTGGCCTCTGAAACAACTCCCTAATTGACATACAGTGCACTAAACAGCATTTAAAAGCTTTTAGCCTGAAGCCTGTACAGTACATTTCATATCAAATTGAAAACCACTTTGGGATTAGTCCTGGAACCAGTCAGCCAGCAGCTTTCCCATCATGCACAGGGAAAGAAACACATCAGCAAACATTCTCATTAAAGAAAAAAAAAGAATAAAGCTGAACTCAGTCTGCTCAGCATGATGCTAGAACCTCAAAATTCACATGAATACAACACACAAGCAAAGAAGCAGATCGCTGTTCCTACAGACAGAGGCGAGAGTATGGGTCAAGAGTTCAGAAAAGGGAAAGTCATGCCAAGCCAATGTGAGAGGCTTGGCGAAAAACCAGGAGTCACTGGTGTAGTGATCCTTTGTCAGTGACCCGGCTGGAAGTATTTGTAACTCATAACTATCCTTCTTAGGTATTCACATTTGCTCCAGACCCCGACTTCATGTCTGTCCAATAGGAGGAGTGCACCAAGGCACTGTTGGGTAGCAAACCAGGCAGCCATTTTTGTACACAATATATGCCCTTTGAACATTCTACAAATATCTTTTCTGGTATAATGTCAAAATTATTTCTTTTTTTTTCTTTTTTTTTTTTTTTTACAAAGCAAAGGGTCAATAAGGTAGCGTCCTCTGTAGAGAACATCTGCATAAGAGGGAAGCAATTTGGAGCACATTTAAAACCCCAGGTTATTAGCAACCATAAAGCCCTGGGTATGATGATCAATCCAATAAACATAAAGACTAACAAACCAGAAGCCAAACTAATGCAAGATGCACATGTTCATAAAAGATCTATAAAGGCCAACAGAAAGTAGCATTATCATAAACACTGGTCAAGATCCAACGCACATTTTGTCATCAATGAACTGTTGGATTTGGCAAACAATTAGGAACACATATTACATTTATGGCAATTTGACTTTTTACTTAAATACAAAATAATAACAATTAACTTCATAAATGTAAGACCCAGAGGAGTCTGCAGAAGATATGCACAATGACAAGTTACTAAGACACCAACAGCATCTCAATGAACCTGTCCAGCTCTGCTGAGAATGTCAACTGGTATTTTGTAAAAAGCACTTCAGAATGTGGTGGAACTGGAGTGGAACTGGGTACAGGGGTTTGGGAAGGCAGAGGAGCAGGATCAAGGGATGGACGAGGGCACACAGGAGCAAAGGAGAGAGAGACTGCTTAAGGTCGAAGGGTGAGGTAAAGAAATGTTAACTGAACCCAGACGAGAACTCTTATTGGACAGTGCAAACTGTGGGCCCTCCCACATTCCGAAGTGTTCTCCTGAAAAACAGATAGAAAGATAGAAGGCAGTGATAGGTGAATACATGAAGAAATAGAAACACGGAGATTGAGGTTCTATGGACCTTTGTCATTCTTTAAAACACTGGACCTAAGTCTTACCTTCTCACTGTAGTCAAAACACTTCTCAGGTCCTTTCCTGTATCGAGCAGAGCTCAGGACTTCACATGGAATCTCCTCTTGGACTTGACAAATTCAATTAAGGAAAAACTACTCGATTTCCATTTCCATATTTACACAACAACTTATGCAAGCCTGAAGAAAAGGCCTATAGCTGCCACAAAAAAGGGTTTTTGTAAATCAGAATTGCAAAAAACAACTGTAGAGGCGAGCAGTCCTTTGCTGGAAGGATACGCTCAGTCCTGACCTGGGCGAGTCTCTCGATTTCACATGAGCTGCATGGTAGTGTCTCAGCCACCACAAACAGAAGATTGGTGTTCTCTATCCTCTTAGCATGGAACAGTCTGAAAGTCAGAGAAAGTGGAGCTACTGTCAGTCAAAGTGCACGTGTTTGTGTCTGTGTGATGATTCGGATAGTCTAAATATCATAAACACACAAATTCACCCATGCCAAACTCCACAGGCACATAGCACACGGTTGTACCTGGAACAGTTTCCACAGTCTTGAAGCACATTGAATGAGTTGGTGGTGTTGGTGAAGAAGAACTGACTCTGAATGGTGACACAGCTGCTGCTCCCTTTGGCTTCTGTCCCCTCAGCAAAGATATCGCCTGTAACCCAGCACAGAAATAAACGTCCTAATCTACACGGAGTAAAAACACTGTAATCTACATGGAGTAAAACACACTGTAATCTACATGGAGTAAAACACATTGTAATCTACACTGAGTAAAACACACTGTAATCTACATGGAGTAAAACGTGCTGTAATCTACACGAAGTAAAAGACACTAACCTGTGCTAAGCCAGCTATTGAAAGCCAGGCCATAGAAGATTTGCTGCAGTACGGACCTAAAACAGGAGAGAAGTACAGTTTGTCCTTTGTATACATGAACAATGACTAAAGTGTAAGTTAAAGTTAAAGTAAAGTAAGTTTCATGTTCTTAAGAGACTTTTTTCTTTGTTTGCTTGTATGTGAGTTTGTGGTCTTCTGTGAGTGATAAATGTGTGTGTGTGTGTGTGTGTGTGTGTGTATGTGTGTGTGCGTGTGTGTTAAAGTTAAAGATGAGTAATGATGAGGTTTCATACATTAAAAAGTGTATACCAAAAACCCTCTACCTAGAGGTTTTAG
Source organism: Brachyhypopomus occidentalis (assembly GCA_020368025.1). Lineage (NCBI taxonomy): Eukaryota > Metazoa > Chordata > Actinopteri > Gymnotiformes > Hypopomidae > Brachyhypopomus > Brachyhypopomus occidentalis. The sequence goes on from JAGXOD010000076.1 coordinate 7,629, forward strand.
CAACTGACTGGCTCGATGTATATGGTTTATAAACTGTGAATGGGGCATGATTATTATTTGATTACAAAAGATATCACAAAAAATGTAAGATGCTCAGGATAGACTTACCATGCTACTGCAGAAGTCCACCACGCCAGACTGAGCAAGTCAGCAATGGAGGGCTATCAAAGAGAGGGAAGAAAGACAAAAACAAGAGACAAAGACAGAATTAGAGTGAACTGAGATTGAGACAGATACAGAGAAGTACTACATTACTGCTGTACAGTAGTCACAGCAGATAACATCACAACACTGTATTACATCTAGTGATGACTAGTGATGGACTCCAATCCAATTTAAATGGAGGACTCTCGCTGATAGTGATATTAAGCCCACTATCTTAGATTACCCCCTATATGACATAATACAAAAGCCACTCAAAAGCTGAGAGAAGGGAGCAGAGATGACAGCTCCGTAAAACGCACCACAAAGATGCGCTGGGGTGCAGCTCCCGTGCGACTACTGGCAGTGGGCTGACAGGCCGACAGGTACTGGAAGGACTGGCGGCGGCCATAGATGGAGTTGTTGTAGAGTGCGTGCATTAGATAGGGGTCCACGTCTCCAAAGAACAGCCCCACCTAGGAGGGTGGAACAGGAAGTACTGGGTTAGGCTTCTGACACGGTTAAGATACTCAACACAGCCTGCCCAAAGCTCAACACAGCACTGAGAAAAGGTTCTGATGCCTCTTCGGGGTAATGTTTGCTACTTGGTAAGTAATTAGCAGGAAAATGATGGATGCGTATTTCTGGAGTCAGTCTGGAAACAGTGCCTAAGTTCAGTCTGGGAACAGTGCCTGGGTTCAGTCTGGGAACAGTGCCTTGGTTTAGTCTGGGAACAGTGCCTGGGTTCAGTCTGGGAACAGTGCCTGGGTATAGTCTGGGAACAGTGCCTGGGTTCAGTCTGGGAACAGTGCCTTGGTTTAGTCTGGGAACAGTGCCTGGGTTCAGTCTGGGAACAGTGCCTTGGTTCAGTCTGGGAACAGTGCCTTGGTTTAGTCTGGGAACAGTGCCTTGGTTCAGTCTGGGAACAGTGCCTGGGTTCAGTCTGGGAACAGTGCCTTGGTTCAGTCTGGGAACAGTGCCTGGGTTCAGTCTGGGAACAGTGCCTTGGTTCAGTCTGGGAACAGTGTCTTGGTTCAGTCTGGGAACAGTGCTTGGGTTCAGTCTGGGAACAGTGCCTGGGTTCAGTCTGGGAACAGTGCCTGGGTTCAGTCTGGGTTCAGTCTGGGAACAGTGTCTGGGTTCAGTCTGGCAATGCTGTCCAGCTCAGATAGTTGGCCTTGTAAGCGAGGGGGATTGAATATTTGGTTATGTTTGGCCAGGACAAAACAATAACAATAACTTTTACTTACACTGGGACAAATATTCCACCACATGCACAGCATTCAATAATTCACTCATTTGTTAAATTCCCAAGTATCTGACTAGTGATGGAAACTAATGCATTACTCAATACATTATACAAGATAGATTAAACAAAAATATATGGAAACTGAAGCTGACAAACTCCAAATGATTCTGGAAAAATATTACTCTGCCAGTAAACTCAGGCTGTGTTTATCCAGGTAAGACAGAACGGCTAGACAGGAGCGTGATACCTTCTTCCAGTGGTCCCTCTGATTAGACATGACCAGAAATCCACCATCATCGATCAGGTAGCAAAGCAGATCCTGCAACACCAGCGGCTTTAAGTTCAGTCACAACCGGGACACATGATAAATGCACACCTGTGTAATGTACATCTGTGTAATGCACACCTGTGTAATGCACACCTGTGTAATATACACCTGTGTAATGTACATAAAGACCACAGGCAAAGTTCCTTACGTCACTGTTGACTTCACAGTCCATCACAACCGGGACACATGATAAATGCGCACCTGTGTAATGTACATCTGTGTAATGCACACCTGTGTAATGTATACATGCGTAATGTACACCTGTGTAATGCACACCTGTGTAATATACACCTGTGTTAATGTACATAAAGACCACAAGCAAAGTTCCTTACGTCACTGTTGACTTCACAGTCCATCTCACAGGATCTAGAAGGTCCACACTGTACCACACACACACACACACCCACAGATGTAAGTTTCATTTTGCAGGCTTACGTCAAGATGATTATATTTTTCTGTAACACAGTCTAAGCTTATATCTGTCCACCTTACCTTATGGGAACCCTGTCTGCTGTCAGACACATTGCTGGCCAGGATCTTAAACTTGTCAACCCACGCCTCCAAATCTAACTTAACCCCAACCACTGAGCACAGAAAAGAGAACACAGAGACAAACCAGTGAAAAAGGTAATGCATCATATGTAATCAGATCATGAAGGACACAGCATACAAGAGTGTAATATTAACCCAGATCAAAAGCCACTTACACAGAAAATGCACACACACACAAGCAAATGCACACACACACACACACACACACGCAAATGCACACACAAACACACGCAAATGCATACACACATGCGCAAATGCACACACCTGCCGGCTTCAGGGTTTTGCCTCCAACTGTGACCTCCACTGCTGTCGTGACAAGGATACCTACTGTGCCGTTTTCCGTGATCAAGGGGTCATCCATAGCTTGAGATCAAAGGCCAGAGAGTTAGAAGTGAATGTGTAACAGTTCGACAGAAGGGTATTGCATGTTGGCACCAGCACCAGTGGATATACTAAAGCAATTAGCCATGAGAAGCCATGTGTCACAGTGATATCATCATGGGTAAGGCCACATTGGGCACAATGTGATGTTGATAGATCATTTCAATTTATTGCTAGCAGTATTCAAAATAACCACTTCTTTTTGCTTCTTTTTAGACTGCTAACAAGCTTTTGTTGCTAAGCAACACAACAGCAAAGATTACTCTGCTCGGTGGAGGATCACATTAAGAGAATCCAGTTACTGTGAAGCGGTCACAGGCGCATATATTGAGGATTTCACAAGGGCTTCCAAACAGCTCAGCCTATTAGATATTAGGATCAGAGCTATCCATTTCATACAAAATGGTTTGGACTTATGCAGCAGTCCAAGACTTTGTGACCCTCCATATCTCTGTCCCAACCTGTGGAGTCATATGCATAGTACGTCTGGGTATTCCAGCTCATGTTGGGGAGAGTGACTGAAGCGATGTCTCACTCACACGTACGAGTCGGGGCTCGGAAGACATAGCCCTTAGAATCCAGACTGCGCCGGTAGAAGTTAGAATTAAGCGGCTCTAAATCTTCATCCCATGATTCGGATGCTCTGAACACACACAAACACCCAAAACCACAGACACATACACACAAACACACCCAAAACCGGGCACAGACACCCCACACACACACCCAAACCCACAGACACATACACACAAACACACCCAAAACCGGGCACAGACACCCACACACACCCAAACACACCCAAAACCACAGACACATACACACAAAAGCAGGTTAGACACAAGATCAGATTTACTACAAAGAATTTCCTAGCCAAACATGCGACCCAATGTAACCCTACTCTCATTCTCAATCCCTCCACATCTGTGGCCAATAGTTCAAACACTCACATGTTGGGATACACTCTTGTAACGCCTCCATTCGTGGATGCGAACAATGCGAGAAAGCCGTACCTGCGCAGGACAGAAGAACATGCCACATCTCAATAAATGTCCTAACGAGAGCTGTCCTTGCTTACAGCCTTTCATGTTGGCCGGTGTGTTTATGGGCTCACGTGTTCAGATCTTTGTTCTTCCACACCCTTGTGGCCAGCTGCCAGACGATTCCGGAGTCCAGAATGAGATTATGGATGAGGCCCTGGTCACCTGTATGAGATGACATGTTTACACACTGTGTGATTGAACATGTTGTGTTGACACACTAAGGGTTCTGTTTACAGCATTTTCCAACGGCATTTTAACCTGCACATGGTGTGGAGGGGTGGGGGGTGGAGAAGATGAGATGGCGTCATTAACGTTGAGGTCAGTAGAGACATTTTTACACAGTGGAGAGAGAGTGAGAGAATGAGGCAGTGTGGTGATAGTGATATAGTAAGTGGAGTAAGGACCACTTGCACTAACTGACATCTGGTCTAACAGTCAGTCATCGTTGGAGTCTGACGTCTGGTCTAACAGTCAGTCATCACTGGAGATATTCTTACGTACTTCTTAGCTCCTGTTTATCAGCACGACAGATGGAAGAGGAAACTGTAAGCAATCATATATCAGCATGACACTGTGTGGCCATGGTAACAGCGCAGTTTTAGAGAGGAAAAGCAGACCAAGTCTATTTTAGGACTGAGTCTGCTCCCAGAGGAGTCTGACTCCTAGACTAGGCCATGCACTCTGCTGTAGACTGCTTGTTCGTGATCTTTGATCATTAAATCAAGTACCATAGATCAACATAAAATCTGTGAAATCTGTGTGTTACTGTGATGTAAAGAGACAGAAAGAGGGAGAGAGAGGAAGAGTGAAACACATACAGTCCTCAGACTCTGGAGTGATCTCCACCATCAGGGAGAGGAAGTTTTCCAGAAACTGTGTGTTGTTCTCGGCCATGTGCAAGCGCTTGCAGTACTCCCTATAGGGAAAACCACGACATCATCAAACCTTCTTAGTCATTTTACAGTCCAGCAATCTCTCTCTCTCTCTCTCTCTCTCTCTCACACACACACACACACACAAATATGCACGTGCACATACAGTAGACTTTAGTACCACAGCTTCTCTCTCCCTCTGTCTTGCTCTGTCTCTCTCTTTCTCTCTGTCTGTCTCTCTGTCTGTCTTTCTCTGTCTGTCTTTCACTCTCTCTCTCTGTCTGTCTTTCTCTCTCTCTGTCTCTCTGTCTGTCTCTCCCTGGCATATGTCTCTCGCTCTCTCTCTGTCTGTCTTTCTCTCTATCTCTCTCTATCTCTATCAGTCTCTCTCTCTCTGCATAGCACTATGTCCATGTAGTACCTTGGAGCCAGGAACACATGGCCAGCTGACTCAAATGAGCTTGGTAGCAAAGACTGCAAATCTATAAAAAGACCAAAAAAAAAATGTTATCTGTTCAGAATATGCTGCATATTGCATGGTGAACATGGTATTTCAGTTTGAAGATTCTGTTTGAAAGACTACACCAAAGACAGTACACAACCAGAGCAAAGTTGGTAAGAGTGGGGTTGAAGCTCCCCCTAGAGGTAGTATTAATAAAAAGCACTCAAAGGATTTTTGTGCTGTCTGTTATTGAGGGTTACAGCCCAGGCATCCTGTAAGTCCTGTTAAGGCGTCCTGTTAAAATGTCCTGTACGTTTAAATTGCTTTAATTGCTCGGTATCTCACTCCTCAAAGAGTGAAAATGCAGTGAGAGAGTTTGAAGGGCACCGACTTTGACCATCTGCTGTACAGAGGATTTTGGTGAACAGCCAGAGATCCTCTCTTAATCCAAGCTGATCCTGAATCCAATTTCTGCCATGCTAATGGTAAAGGTCAGAACCTTTACAGAGGGGTCTCTAGGGGAGGGAAGTAGTAAGAATAGAGCAGGGAGCAGAGAAATGGCCTTGAAGACCTACAGTGCTGAGGGTCAGACAGTCTGAGGAATGCTTCTACAGTCAATCACCGTTTCAGGCAGGAATCCTGGAGTCATGCGTCTTTTGCCAAGCCATGATAAGTTTCAAGTTCAACGGCAAGTTCAGGCCAGCTGAGGCCACAAATGTCCAGTCTCAGGTTTCGTGCCCTCAAGTCTCATAACAAATCAGTTCTCTGGCAAATCTGCCGTTTTTAATGAACAGCATGTCACTTTCAGTTGCCAGGTCGAGTCTCAAGTTGTCAAACATAAGACTCAAGTCTGACCACAAGGAAGGTCATGTTCACATCCCTGGGCCAGCCTCCCAAAATCCTCACAGTGTTAAGATTATAGGTTTCACTCTAGAGCTAATTGGATAGCAGATTTGACTCCAACCCAATGAGTGGCCAATGACTGGCCGTATTGTAATGTTGGGTGTGGCTTAAAATACCACAAGACTCTTGCAGCTGCCTTTATCTTTTACAAAGTTTCTCAGATGTACGATGCATGTTCCAACATCACACAACAACATTAAAGAGTAATAAAGAAATAAATAAAGAAAAGATTTATTGTGATATAATTTTCAGTATTTTTTTATAATAAATTGTTAAAATTATTAAAATTCTCATTGTTTACAAATTAGCTTAATAGAGGGCTCTTTAACAAAAGAACAGGAAAATTCTGCAACAATGAGGAACATAAAAAAAGCAAAAAGCAAATATTATAGGCATGCACTATTATCTCATGCACTGTAGCATTGGGTTCATAAATACACAAAAGAACATATGAACAATAATAATCACATTTTTGCCAACACCTGCTGGAGATGTGTAAGGTTATCCACTACAACCAAATCTACTGTTTGTACCTCAAATATCTGGAAAACACAAATTCACAGTGCACATCCTTTCTGAGAATTGTGAGATTATTAAAGTTAGATTATTAAAAGGCTCTAATGTATGATAAATATGAAAAGGACATTTGGAGGGGACATTAAAGCTCCCCCAGTCTTTCTTTATAGTTTTTATAGTGGTTTCTGTTTAAGGACTGCTAAGCAAACCCACACCCCCTAACTCAAGCCCTGATGTCACTTAACTTCAGAATGTTCCCAAAAAAGAGATGACAAACAAACAGAAATAGAAAAGAACCTTCCAGAAACCTCCCAACAAACATGGCAGCCTTTGTTTGCATTTGATGGGGTTAAAGACACTTTCAGTACTTTTTACTTTATACTCTCTCTGCTGAAACATTCATTCTTCATTTCTATGTCTACAAAAACCAGACGGTTGATGATTTAAACACAATTACTCACACTGCAGCTGAAGCATGACATCACTGAGGTCAGCCTGGATATAGTACTCACTGTACAGAGGCAGTACCAAGCCAAGACTGCAGGGGGCAGCAGCAGATCAGAGAAGGAAGAAAGCAGCATGTGAAAAAGAACAGATTGCATAGTAGAACATGCACCTGAGAGTAAAAAGCTAAGGCTCACCTGTAGTCAGTGTCATTGATGGGAGTCCAAGTATACAGCCGCACTGACTCATCTATGTACCGCTGGACACAGAGAAGAACAGACACTCAGTCCCACATTCAATGTTAAACAAACCAAACCAAAACAAAGCTTGTGTTTTATATGTGTGCAATGAGTTTGTTGAGCTTAGATTAATCATAATGCTTCTTAGTCACGTAGACACATTGACTGAACTCAGTTACATTGTCACATTATGCAAATGAATTCAATCACTATACTCACAAGGACATATGCACAAAATGGTGTATACTTTTAGCAGCTAATATCACATAACACGAATCATATACCTCATCCATTGATTTAATGAGGGTCTTAATGGTCATATACCTCATCTGTTGATTTAACGAGGGTCTTAATGGTCATCTCACCCGCTCTGCCATCTATCATTTGCCGTCGAATCTAAGAAGCAAATGTGTTAATTTTTCCATTTAATGCTCCATTTGAACTTTCTCTATAGTCATTCCCATTCCTGTTCGGTTCTGCAGGAGAACGGTATCTCCCTTTAAAGACACTTGATCCAAAATCTTACAAAGCAAAATGGCTGTTTATGTTTATACCTCTTGTTTACTGCTGTCTTCTACCTCAGCATCCAAGAAGTCCAAAGTCACAGGTTCAGGGAGGTCAACCACCTAGAGACAGATTTTACCACATTATATAATATACCTACCTCAGGCACAAATATACTACCATAGTAACATCTACTGCCATAGCCTATTCTTGTAATGAAATCCCCTAAGCATATAAATATCAAACTCCAAAAGTGGTTTTGTGTTTAACAAAATTGGCTTTGAAAGATTTTATCACAAGATAAAGTGTTAGATGTTACTCATCATTGTGATTCATCATACAAGACTGTGTCTCATTGTCAGAGTCTATGTATCATTAACATCCTTCACTGACCAATCAGACACCCAACAACCTCCAAATCCAGGCATTGGTATTCCAAAGATCCAGTCAGCTTTCAAACTTGTTGAAGCTGTGTTAAATCACCACATGATTCTGCATCTGTGTTTGTTGGGGTTGCTTGTCATTTGTTTTATTGGTGTAGAAAAAGCTCCAGTACACATTCAATCTCATTGATCTGTTTCATTCCCATTGATCATTCACTGTCATTGATCTCTGATCTCATTAGTCCCTTGCTTCACTTACACTTGCTTCACCTCCTTACAAAAGCTAATTAGTGAAATCAGATGACATTATACAAAACTGGCATGAATATTTCTGCAGGCCACAATGGGCATGTCTGTGCATATATTAAAATATAGTGAGTGAGCTTTTATTCTTCTCAGGCCTAGAAGTTTTCGAGAAGCTTTGCAGACCTTGTTGTGAAGATTAGGGTGAAGAAGCAGGTATCCATTTGGATCAATGGCGAAGATGTATCCATTGGCTCCCAGCTATAAATAAAAACAATAACAAGAACAACAGTCTGTGCCTCTGGCATTTCTAAAACAGAAAATACTGCGTGAGAGCAATAGCTCACGTGGTACCGCGACGCGAGCCTCTTTAGTTCATCCAGGTGCACGTCAACCGCCATCACACCCAGAATCAGCTGGTTCTGCAGGAACGCCATGACAAAACAAAACACAACAAAAGTACCGCTAAACTACAGTGACAGTGTACATACAATTTCAACTAATATTATATCAGTGACAGTAATGGTGTAAACAACCTAATTTTAGTGAGAAACCTCTTCTCCTTAGTGACCTCAAGGTATTACTTCCTTACACCCAAGAACAGTAAGCACATACTTACCTAGAATTGCAATCTTTGCTACCAATCATGTGCTGTATGCATAACAATTGACTATATGACTTCTAAGTCAAAGCAATACCTGAGAGTTTCCGTCCATAGTAAGATTAAAGACAGGCATCGTCCCAGTCACCACCAGGCCCAGACCCTGTCAGGAAACCACAAAATTGCAGAATCATCAGAGAAGCAAATATACCTTCCAAATGGCACTTTATAGCCTTTGCAGCTCTCACAAGCTCTATGCTGGTTTCATTTACCCTCCAAGCACTTGAAAAGTCACAAGAGAGGAAGACACAATATGTGTGTGTGTGTGTGTGTGGGGGGGGGGGGGTTCTTTTCAAATGCTGCTTTGGACAACCACATGAGGTGGAGTGCCAAATGTTGTTTAGGGACTTGCATTTCATTGTTGCATATATATTAAAGTCTTCTATTACTCTATCACATAAAGATCCCCTCGACACCTAACTGATTAAATGAAAGAGCACCTGACATGTTTAAAGGGCAAATGTCCTGCGAGGGACACCACTGTTGCCCCCTGGGATCTAACCCTGAAATGGGCCTGCTCTTTTCACCACTGCTTCTGCACACCACTTAGATGCTATAAATAGAGCAGCACACACAGTGCAAACATAACGGATTCACCAGCCGCCACGAAAGCCCCTCCGAACCAGCACCAAATGTGTTTTGTTTTCCCTGCTGTGCTATCAATGCAGAAGACTGCAGAAGAATGCAGAATACAGAAGAATGCAGAAGAATGCAGAAGATCGGTATAAGATAAGAATACTCGCAGTAGTGGTGGAGATCAAGAGCCAGCTGTACTGTGCTTTTGTGTCCTTACTGTATACATGTATATGTATACTGTATATATATATACAGTATGCATATATGTATGTATGTGTGTGTGTGTGTATGTGTGTGCGTGTGTGTGTAAATATGCATATATACACCACTCCAAGTCCAGGGCTCCCGAGCATGTGACCACGGTGCATGTGTGAACAGTGCATGTGTGAGTTCTCTCCTGTGACGGGGGAGGGAAGCCTGTGGTCTCCAAACGCTGCCACTTGGGCTGCACACCCCAGCTCAAGGTGTTTGGAGTAGATTCCAAACTGCAGCCCGTCGGATCTGCACTTCTCTTCAGCCCCTGCCGACATCCTCGTGTCAAACCCTCCGCGTTTGGAAAGACGCCCACGCCCGGCTTCAAAATTCAGCTACACGGTATCAGTGAAAGAGCGGCAGCAGACCGTAGCAGCTTAATGGGCAGATTTGCAAGTCATGAATTATATTCAGTTTATCCAGTACACAGACGTGATGCACATTAACGTGCACAGAGCTCAGATCGCCCTGCTCACGACTGCAATTGTAGAGTGCTTTAATAGGTTTGCCTGTCTCTTAGGTGCATTAAACAGTCTTCCAGTCAGTTAATGGTTGGCTGGCAAGCAAACTGTGCCAACTAGTGTCTGTAGTGGTCGGCTAGACGGTAGTGGGTGTTGTGTGGGCATGAATGTGTCAGGAACAGCAGAGTGGTTGACGGTTGGATTTTTACAGTCTCTCAGTGACAGACTAATGATTTAAGGTGAGGAGTGACTAAGAAATTGTGCATGGAATCATTTTACAGACTTTATAGGTAAACAGGTACATACTGCATCTATAAGATATTAATTGTGTACCAACTCCTTTGTAAACAGCTTTACCTTAGTTTAGAAATATGAAAACGCTTTAATTTTTGACAGTATGTATGTAACAATTTCTCTTCTTAAGTATCTCTGCATAGAAATGGATCGCTCTATCAACATGTCCATATGGCAGCAGCACAGCAGAGTGTCATTGTGGAGCTGGTGAGTAAAGATTAATGAATCAGAGAGACCCTCTCACCAGGGCGTCCTGGTAGACGTTGGTCCACTGCACCTGCTTGGCGATTTTCCCAGCCAAAACCATGGGGCGGCCCAGCACGTCCAAATACTCCTATGACACATGCACACACATGCACGTCAAGAACACGCACAGGCATCAGGCACACGCATGCAGATATGGATTGATTAGGACAGCATTTTATGCTTTGTGTTACATTCTGTATTCTGTAAAGTAGGTTCAGGGAATTGAAGTGTGTCATATGTATATGTGTGTGTGTGTGTGTGTGTGTGTGTGTGTGTGTGTGTGTGTGTGTGTGTGTGTGTGTGTGTGTGTGTGCGTGCACATATGTGCGTGTGTACAGGTGTGTGCATTGTACTTGTGCGTGAGATTCACATTCACCTGAGTGTTAATCCTTATGGCACAGATGGAGCGGATCTCAAAATAGTAACCTACAGGAGATAGAAAAGAGGAGGATGGGGAGGAGATGAAAAATGAGTAAGACAGAATGTGTGTGTGTGTGTGTGTGTGTGTGAGAGAGAGAGAGGTGGGAGGGAGAGAAAGGAAGATCTTCCTCTAAGTGCAAATGCACAGATCAGCAGATACAGCAGTCAGAGTAAACACATAAGCATCACACTAGGAGATCAAAACATTTAAATATAAATTCCAATTTGTATCCCACACATAGACAAAGGGTGGCCAGTACACAATTACAACATTACTGACGCTGAGAAAGCCTTGCTGAAAGGAGTGAAATGCATGACTCTATACCAGTGTTGTGTGTGTGTGTGTGTCTGTATCTGCGACCAACACGCCATACCCCACCTTCACAGACCTCCTGACCAACACACACACCTTTATTTGCGCAGGCGATCCACTGAAGTGGAGTAACATCATAATTGTGCTGTCCCACGGAGAATGTAAACACCCGAACCTTCAGAGGGAGTTCAGACAATGACATTTTACTCTAAACTGTACAGAACACTTTTCAGCTCAGAGTGGTAGACACTGGGAACACATCTTCCCAAACAGAGCAGACAGGACAATCACTAGAGAGTTCATGTAAACTGAATTCGTGCCTACAAGCTACAGTCACTGCTCCTACAAGCACATCAAAAACAGTAAAACCAGGGACAGTTCCGAGAGGGGCTAAGACCTCATTCAGGGACATTCAGGAGGGACATTCAGTAGGGCGAAACACCTAGTTGTACTGCTGATATCTCCTTGCTAAAGGGTCTAACTGGTGAGTTCAGGTGATGCTTAGTTAGGGGTATGGTTAACCCTAACCCTGCGGTATGTTACATGTGAGGAGATAAGCTTCAATATTAGCTCTAGCAGTGTAATTACTAGCTAGCTAGTTCAGCTACATGCTGTGCTAACAGCTCAGTCAGCCTGGGTGTCACACAACTGCAGATATCACACCGGAGAAGTACAGAAATACAGAGCTATTTATAGCTATTCTAGCAAAGTTGCTGTGCTACTATTTCAACTTAAAAGTCGCAGACACAGCAGAGCTTGTTTGCACAGCAGGATGTTTGCTAGCATTTGACTGTTAAATTTGTCAATTATGATTTTTCACCCCAATCAAAATTTGGCCTCCACATTTACCCATCTGTGCAGTTAGAACACACACACTCACACACACACTAGTGATTAATAGGGAACCCAGGGCGCAGTTGGGGTTAGGTGCCTTGCTCAAGGGCACCTCAGTCATGGCCTCTGGGAATTGAACCCATGACGCTCCAGTCACAAGACCAGTTCCCTAACCACCAGACCCCTGACTGGCCCTGTTAGCTCTGTAACTTAGCCTACAATGTTGGCACTTTGGACCTACATCTTCCTTTTAGGTGACTGTCATGAATTGCATCTACACTTGACAAGGACTGAGATATTTGCATTAGCCCATTTGGCTACTCTCCTATTTTCAAACAGCAAGATCTACAGCTAGTTAGCCCTGTCCTCTATAGCCATGTGCAGTTGTCTCACACTTACCGTCTTGTTGGGCCAGTTGTACTGCTCAAAGATGTCCTGTGCCCGGTCCTCGCCGCCGTCCGTGAAGAGCATAATGATTTTATTGCAGTTTGCTCTGGGTACATTCGTCTTCTGCATAAGAGACAGAGACAGAGGTAGAGACAGAGACAGGTGGAAACAGAGACAGAGGCAGAGGTAGAGACAGAGACAGAGCAGAGACAGAGACAGACAGAGCACAAAAAATGAAAAACAGGGAAGGAAGACATCAGTGACAGGAGGTTGTATTTAACTTAAAAAAATAACTTAAAAATTGGATAATGCTAACTCATAGTTAAGATAATTAAGTAACCAATGAACTGAGTGAAATTCTAAAGTGAGATATACTGTTTAAGTATGTTTATGTTTTTCAAAGGGATAAACGATATATTTATAATGAAGATTTGAAGAGTTTTTTTTCCTCAAAGTAAAAAAACAACACAAATCTCTAAACCAATTGGCTCTGCAATAGGGTTAATTTTGCCAAATGTGCCAAATCATCTTAAGAAGTTAAAATTACCATTTTCTCTTCACAATGGATCTTATGTTACCTTTATGTTAATAAAATGTTGTGTAGCGCTTGGTGACATCTTACGTTGAGCAGCTGGTTGAAGGCGAAGTGGAAACCTGATTTATAGTCAGTTGTGCCCTTGGCCTGCATCTGTGCCACGTGCTCCTTGAAGATCTTTTTGTTCCGCACATTCGCTTGGACCAAGTGCTTAAAGCAGGGCACTACAGCCTCAGCCTTCTCATTAAACTAGAGAGAGGGAAGAGGGTGGGGTCAGAGAGGATGCAAGAATGAGAGAAAGAAAAGGGAGAGCAGCAGAGAGAGAGAAGTATTGAGGAAGGAAAAAAGAACAGAGTCAGAGAGACAGGAAAAAAGAGAAATTGCAAGTCAAAACATAGTCCCTGAGGACCTGAGGAAGTATATAATTAGAAAGCTCTCACGGTCTGTGTGTGTGTGTGTGTGTGTGTGTGTGTTTAGGTCTGAGTTCTGCAGTATTAGCCCATGAGAAACTTGAAAGAAGCCAGAGATCAGGAAGACTGTGCTCACCCGAGCCACGTTCACATAGTCATCATCAGACAGGGTGTCCAACATCTCTGTCACGGAGGCCTTGATCAGCTTTAGAGTCAGACCACTCACACTGCCACTCCTGCAAAAAGAGATAGAGAGGAGACAAATGGAAAGAGAGAGAAAACAGGAAAGAAATATATAAGCTTATATGTCTAATTTCGACATATTATTTAATACATACATAGCTTCATGTTACACCTGCAAAAATAAATAAAATAAATAACTATTTATCGCTGCAATTTACAAATTTCTCGAGCTGCACACTCACACGTCCACGAGGATCACCATGTCTTTGGGGGATGAAGCTCCTTGAATATACCTGCCATTCAAAGGTAACAAAAAGCACAATCAAATTTATCCACATGAGGTCACATCCGAATCGTCAACAGCATGGCTTCAGGCAAGATTCTTCACCCCTACTGTCTTTGTTATTAGCAGTGGTTAACATGCTTGGGTGAAATATTCACAGACAGGGAAGAACCACACAGGCTAACCATGGTCTCCGCCGCACATCATACAGGTCGATCTTATCTGGTGCTCGCCACGGTGTAGCTGCAGAGAGAAATGTCAGAGAAACCAAAGTGTTGAGAACAACAGCCTAGCTTAAAGGCATATTTCACTCAGTTGGAATGAGGGTCTATGAACGGATCTTAATGTACTCTTATGTAAGATTTTCAACAAGAGAACCATACAAGGACATGATGGTGTCTGTTCAATCATCTCAGTGAAGTTAAATGGGGTCTGCTCTGTCTAGTCGGGTTTGTCTCACAGGCAGGAACGTCAGAGATTTGTACCATAAACAGTACTTCAATGGTATGCAGTTGGTATAGTGTAGGGGGTAACAATGCTGCCATGCCTGTGGGGGATAGGGGTTCAGTCCCTGTCTGGCCAAATTGTCTTGGTATGCTACACCAATAAAAGTCTTAGGACTCCTAACAGTACACTCACCAACCTCTTTAACATGGTTGAAAATTGTGAGTTGCTCCGGATAACAGGAACTGCCAAATGTGTAAATGTGAGTTGACAGACAGTGGGAGCCAGATAGCATTATGCAAAAAAGGTTTCTGCTTTAAGGTCAAGAATACACTTTCCTCAAAATGTCACTACATCAAGATAAAAACACAGAGGTCAGAGGTCATACCTGGATAATACCTGGTCACCCCTGTGGCACTGCCAAACGCCTGCCAGAGCAATGAGGGGTCCTCTCTGCTGTTCTCCATGAACACCTTCTCCAGAGCCTGCGTCCAGTTCAGTTCATTTAGAATCACTGGAGCTGCAGAGATGGAGAGAGGGGAAAAAAGAACAAGAGAGCAGGGTAGAGGGAGAGAGAGACAGACAGTCAGAGAGAGAGAAAAACAGAGACAGACAGAGTCAGAGAGAGACAGACAGAGTCAGAGAGAGAGGCAGACATCACCTCATTTACAGCCCACTGAGACTCTATCTCCATCTATCTCAGCTATCAGTCAGCCATCTCTCCAGATCGCACCAGAGTACCACAGCACCCCACCTACACTCTGTGAGCCAAATCTGGGTTTTTTTGTTTGTTTGCTTTTTGGCTAGTCAAAGCCCGTTTCCACTACAGGGCTGTCACCCACCAGCTAGCCATGACAAGCTCCCATTATCACAATGAGTCTGGCTGAAGTTTGGATATAGTCGAACTGTACTGCTGTGTGATAAGTCTACCAGCAGATCTGATTGGTGAAGTATATTCAAAATATAATCAATATGTCTTGGATTCAACAGCGTGTCTCTATCTGGTACAGTCACCCCAAGCTCAATGACACACGGGAGCTATTTCCACTTTGCTAAAAGTGTTGTAGCAAAAAGACCATTTTAAGTATTTAAAGTGAACTTAACCTTAAGCATTCTGTCCCTTACAGCTGAGATAATATATGATTACGTCTGTATGACCTCACAGATAATTGGGTGGAACATTTATTTTGTTCTTCTTGAAAGCAAAAATAAACCCTGAGTTTGGTTCATACCGCCTTTGTAGATATCAGTAGGGATCTGTACGGCTGTATATGAGTAGTTGACGTTGTTTTTGAAGTTTGGGTCGTACACAAACTCTAGCTTCAAGGACGACTGAACCTCGATCTCGTCCTGGTGAAGAAAATTGTGCCTAATATAAATTTGCGTGCACACACACACACTCTTGCGCATATACTCACACATTGACTTGGACGCACACCCAGACACACACATGCAAACAAACACGTTCTCCCACACTGAATATATCAAGTCCCACTTTACCAAAGTGAACATCTTACTGAAACTCTCAGCTTCAATAACTGAACTGAAGACAGATAAACCAGTGCACTCACATAATCCAGCTCAGACTTGGAGTCATAGTACTCAATGTCCCACTCCTGCAAAGTCAGAAATCATACACAAATATTTTATAATAAATCGGTAAAAATCCAAATTGCACACAGTTAGACAGAAGCAGGTAAAGATCAACGTCATGGCACACTGCACTGTATAGGTTCTGGTTTTATCTTGTGCATGAGGCTGAATCCTGGCCAGGGTTGTCATGATAAGAGCATGAATGATTACAGTTTGAACAAGACATGATAGTGAGGTCCGCACTGATCGGACAGTGAAGATGTGCGGGTATTTGAAGATTCCTCAATCCACGTGGGCACTTAGGGAATCGATGCCATATGGAGTTGCTGCACTTAAACGGACTAGATCAGGCATACTAATTACTGTCACATGACTAGATGAGGCCTACTAGTTCCTGTCACATGACTAGATCAGGCCTACTAATTCCTGTCACATGGCTAGATCAGGCCTACTAGTTCATGTAACATACCTAGATCAGGCCTACTAATTCCTGTCATAAGACTAGATCAGGCCTACTAGTTCCTGTCACATGACTAGATGAGGTCTACGAGTTCCTGTCATATGACTAGATGAGGCCTACTAGTTCCTGTCATGTGACTAGATCAGACATACTAATTACTGCCACATGACTAGATGAAGCCTACTAGTTCCTGTCACATGACTAGATCAGGCCTACTAATTGCTGTCACTTGGCTAGATCAGGCCTACTAGTTCATGTAACATGCCTAGATCAGGCCTACTAATTCCTGTCATAAGACTAGATCAGGCCTACTAGTTCATGTCACATGACTAGATAAGGTCTACTAGTGCCTGTCATGTGACTAGATGAGGCCTACTAGTTCCTGTCATGTGACTAGATGAGGTCTACTAGTTCCTGACACATGACAAGATGTGGACAGAACAAACTGCTTTTAGAATGCCAAGCATACAAATTATAAATAACAAAAGATGACTCACATTTTAACATCGAAATTTGACTTCCTACCCTTTGCTAATATGTGCATAAATAAATCTAAGTAACTTCATGTTTAACATTTATTGTTAGTTATGGTTATAACTCTCAGTGCTAATACACAAAGTGGATGAATAATTTCACACATTACACAGCAGACTGACTGTCCAGAGCAGGGCTGCTAATGGAGGTCTGCTCAAACCAGACTTGTGTTCTGTTCATGTGTCCCAGAAACCAGCTTTTACAATCCAATCACACACAGCAGCCAATCTGTACACAGCGTACATGTACACACACACACATTTATATATATATATATATCTTTATCTATAAACATATACAATTAACTTTCACAAAGGAGAAATTAGATTATCCAAGAGTGCACAATTGGTTTTAAATGTTTTTCTCAGCACTGTGAGTGACAATCTCTGCTGAAAGTGCTTTACTATCACATATATATGTTTACGGTCATTTGGCTATAGCTGTGTCTGCATGTACCAGTGCATATTATTCAATGTGTTTGAATGTGTGTTTGGCACAGGCAAGTGTCTCAGGGGCTGCATGTGAAAATATATGGGCCGTGGGTGGTGGATGCTGCTCTGGCGAGAGTGTGAGGCCTGCTCCACTTTTCCGGTGGGTGACATCCCAGCCTCTGACCAAAACCATAACACAACAACACAGCAAACCAGCTGGAAAAACAGCCTGCCATCATCTGCTGATCTTAAATCCCTCCAGCCACACATCCAGTCCACATCTCCATGGTGGAATGAGCACTGCTACCTCCAAGTCACTGACTCAGAAAGAGAGAGAGGGTGTGTGTGTGTCTGTGTGTGTGTCACGGTCCGACTGTAGACTTGGCGTGACGCAGGCGCAGGAGCATGTACAAATTTACATAAAACTAAAACGGATACTCAGACGAACGTGAGGGAACGTATCTATGAAATATATTTAATAATACAACAACGTAACATAAATCAAACAACTCACAACCACAAGGAGAACCAAAGACGACAGAACAATAACTATATACACAAAACAGACGGGTGAACCATAAACGAGTAACTTAACCTGAAACTACTAAGAATAGACACAAGCGAACACGGGGAAACCGAACAACAGTAATATCAAACACAGTGAGGACCAGGGAGATTAACGTAGGCACGGCGAGAACATATAAGCGTAACGGAGACACTACCAAGGAAACACTCGAACACGACAACGGAGCTAGACATATAACAACTTTAACATAGCACAACCATAGCATTTACCTTCACGACATAACATAGACACCGGGACATGGGACCACGTGACATGCGACAATAACCCACAAAGGACAAGAGACAACCAGGAAATATAAATACACAAAACGAAACGAGACACAGCTGACGAAGAACACGCAATACGGAAACACAGAAAGGAAACCATGACAACGGAAGACAGGGCGTGCACACAAAACCAAAACAGGGGCGGGGGGCGGAGCCCACCGTTACAGTACGCCCCCCCCAAAACGTGCCTCACCGGGGCACGCACGAACAAACCAAAACACTGACCAGAAAAACACGAAGCAAAGGGCAACAGGAAACTTAAGACAATACTGCACTCCACGGGGCATGGCTAGGGACATGGACATTGGACCCAATGCTGGACAAAGCTGGGGAAATGGGACTGGGAGAAACACTAGGGGCGGAGAGATCAGGGGACAGAGCAGGAAAAACATGACTAGAAAAACGACTAACAGGCAGGGCAGGAGGGACAAAACCGGAAAAACAATGGCGACTGGGAACATGACTAGAGGGAACAGGTTTACACACCGGAGTGGGGCTAGGGACACTGGGGAGCTGAGGACCAGAGGCTAATAGGGACAGGACTGTGGAAACATGTACCGGGACAAAATGGGTGATGATTTGTGGAACTGACACAGGGACTGGGACAGAAAGCACACCACATGACACAGACACACGGACAGGTATGCAAACACATACAGAAACAATGACAGGAACAGGGATTAACAAAAAACCAGGGATGGAACAGGGGACAAAAGGCAGCCTGGGCACAACACTGGAAAAGGCAATATTTGCATGTAACAAATGTCCAAGTCCCAGCCCACAGTGGGGCAGTGCAGTCTTTGCAGAGTCCTGAACCGAGGGTGACGACCCCATCCGGATCGTGGGGACCGTAGAAGACCCCCTCTGGGTCTCTGGAACAGGAAGTTCTAGTGACGACCCCTTCTGGGTCGTGGGGACAGGAACTGTAGGTGACCCCTTCAGGGTCTCAGCGGGCGTGGAAGACCCCTCCTGGGTCTCAGCGGGCGTGGAAGACCCCTCCTGGGTCTCAGTGGGCGTGGAAGACCCCTTCCGGGTCACGGGAACAGGCGACATGGGAGACCCCTTCCGGGTCACGGGAACAGGCGACGTGGGAGACCCCATCCGGGTCTCAGCGGGCGTGGAAGACCCCCTCCGGGTCTCAGCGGGCGTAAAAGACCCCCTCCGGGTCTCAGCGGGCGTAGAAGACCCCTCCTGGGTCTCAGCGGGCGTGGGAGACCCCTTCCGGGTCACGGGAACAGGCGACGTGGGAGACCCCTTCCGGGTCACGGGAACAGGCGACGTGGGAGACCCCTTCCGGGTCACGGGAACAGGCGACGTGGGAGACCCCTTCCGGGTCACGGGAATAGGAGACGTGGGAGACCCCTTCCGGGTCACGGGAATAGGAGACCTCATTCGAGGCACGGGAACTGGAGACGTGAAAGACCCCATCTGGGTCACCGGTTCGCTAGCCGTCGTTGCGCTCACAGGCCCCTCCTGGGCCGTCGTTGCGCTCACAGGCCTCTCCTGGGCCGTCGTTGCGCTCACAGGCCTCTCCTGGGCCGTCGTTGCGCTCACAGGCCCCTCCTGGGCCGTCGTTGCGCTCACAGGCCTCTCCTGGGCCGTCGTTGCGCTCACAGGCCCCTCCTGGGCCGTCGTTGCGCTCACAGGCCTCTCCTGGGCCGTCGTTGCGCTCACAGGCCCCTCCTGGGCCGTCGTTGCGCTCACAGGCCTCTCCTGGGCCGTCGTTGCGCTCACAGGCCCCTCCTGGGCCGTCGTTGCGCTCACAGGCCCCTCCTGGGCCGTCGTTGCGCTCACAGGCCTCTCCTGGGCCTCATGCGCTCGCGCAGGCTGCTCCTCTGCAGGCTCCTCAGCCACAGGCTGCCCTGCAGCCTCTACCGTACTACCCCCCCCAAAAAAATACTTAGGAGCGTCCGGCTGTAGTACAGAGAACCTGGACGTGAGCAGCTCCAAAAACCCGGCCACAGTCCAGGCCTCCTCAGCTCTACATTTCAAAATTATATCAGCCCACTCCAACGCCTTTCCGGCGAGCAGGGACCGCATAAACAACACTAGGACTGTCTCCGGGGGCGTCGGGGCAGTCAGAAATTGGAAATATAGGACGCACTGCAGCGCGAACCCGTCCGCCGTGCAGCCCACACCCTCATATCCCTCTGGACAACGGGTGAGGGACGGTAAGCCCCTGGGGTTGCCTGACTCGTCCCTTTCGAAAAAGGGAGTGAAAGTGTCCACCAGGTCCCTAAGCTTAGCATTGTCCATAGTAACGGGTATACTAGGCAGAGTCCTCTCCTGCTGCGTCATTTTCAGGGTGGGTTATTCTGTCACGGTCCGACTGTAGACTTGGCGTGACGCAGGCGCAGGAGCATGTACAAATTTACATAAAACTAAAACGGATACTCAGACGAACGTGAGGGAACGTATCTATGAAATATATTTAATAATACAACAACGTAACATAAATCAAACAACTCACAACCACAAGGAGAACCAAAGACGACAGAACAATAACTATATACACAAAACAGACGGGTGAACCATAAACGAGTAACTTAACCTGAAACTACTAAGAATAGACACAAGCGAACACGGGAAACCGAACAACAGTAATATCAAACACAGTGAGGACCAGGGAGATTAACGTAGGCACGGCGAGAACATATAAGCGTAACGGAGACACTACCAAGGAAACACTCGAACACGACAACGGAGCTAGACATATAACAACTTTAACATAGCACAACCATAGCATTTACCTTCACGACATAACATAGACACGGGACATGGGACCACGTGACATGCGACAATAACCCACAAAGGACAAGAGACAACCAGGAAATATAAATACACAAAACGAAACGAGACACAGCTGACGAAGAACACGCAATACGGAAACACAGAAAGGAAACCATGACAACGGAAGACAGGGCGTGCACACAAAACCAAAACAGGGGCGGGGGGCGGAGCCCACCGTTACAGTGTGTATGCATATGCAACCCCTCTCCGTCTCCCTCTGAACATTCTCCTATATGTAGACATATTTAACATGGGCCCAGAGGAAGAGCAGCAGTTCCTCATCCACATCTCCCCTTTAAACGCTTAACAGACACACCTGGGCAATGTCACCTTCATTAAAAGGTTAACAGATGCACCTGGGCCACATCACCTTCATTAAAGGGTTAACAGACGCACCTGGGGCACGTCACCTTGGCCTGCATGCTTCTGGTGACAGCAGATCTAAAGCAGATGTCTTACAGGGCAAATCACTAAATCGAGCACAGATTTCTATAATTATAGATTGAATAAACATAGTCTAATCTGTAATAATCCAGGTTTTTAGAGATATATGTTTAACTCCTCCATTCATCTGCACACTGTACAAATATTACTTCACCTTGATAGTGTCCTGCACACTGTACAAATATTACTTCGCCTTGATAGTGTCCTGCACACTGTACAAATATCACTTCACCTTGATAGTGTCCTGCACACTGTACAAATATTACTTCACCTTGATAGTGTCCTGCACACTGTACAAATATCACTTCACCTTGACAGTGTCCTGCACACTGTACAAATATTACTTCACCTTGATAGTGTCCTGCACACTGTACAAATATTACTTCACCTTGATAGTGTCCTGCCACCGATGAGCTGCCTGCATCTTCTCTGCTTCATCAGCTAGTTTCTGCAAAAAAATTACATTACAATTGTTGATATTTTCTTTTTGTTCTTTTTGTAACGTTGACCAGTACTTCAGTACTTCGATAAATTTTTTAACAAAAATTTCAGCAAAGTCACCACAGGTCATCATCCCCACTTACTCACCGTTAACGCCTTTTTTTTTTTCGCCAGGAGTTTCTCGATGTCCGACGCCACCTTCTCCACTACGTCTCTGGGATTGTTCTGGACGAGGCTGTACTGCCTCCTCTTCTCACTGTAGATCTGTAAGGGTCAAGTACAGGTCAACTAGGGAACACACTCGAGTCGTCCCAGCCGCCTCTTCCACGTCACACATCTTTAGCACTCCATCTCACTCTTACACGACATTTAGTACTTATCTTCTCAAAATCATCCTTGCCATGACTTCAACAATTTAAGAAATTTCCGCCCCATATTTAGTCTGTGAGACAACTTTCAAAACTGATCTGAAATAAGTTGTCTATATCTGTGCGTTTCACACTGATGGTGCCCTGATAAAGCCACTGCTCTCCATTAAGAGGTGCTGCTTTTTAACAACTGAAGTCAACTGAAGACTGCTTGGTAAATATTGTGCTGTAAATGTCCACTAATTCTGTCCTACTAAAGCAGACCTGTGAACCCAACCATTTTCTTTACTGCGTTGTTTGCTGGTGTCTGCTTGTGTTGACAAGGTCTTTCCCCTTGTCGAGAGATCTGAGAGGGAAGCACTTAAAGGGGCGGGCCGAGTGAAGGCGGATCATTAGTTCTGTAAATAACCCTTTCTGGACGCTCGTCTCCAGGACACCCACCACAGCATAAGTGCTCGGATCAATATGAAGACTGGGCATGACTCCAGCTTGCAGATCTGACTGGAATTCACACACTCACACACACACACATGCACACACAATAACACTGCATCTCCATCTTCCATAACCCAAGCTTATGTACTGCATGTAGAAATGAATGTTTCTTTCAGTCATCCGCTGATTTAGGACACACATCCACATCTCTCAAATGTTTCCACGTTTTGTCACGTTAAAAAGCAGTGGGACCCTGTTGTGTTCGAGTTTCTGTGCCCAACCCAATCACCCTGTTGCCAAGACATTTATGTGGAGTGAGGCATTAGGGCAGCAGGTATAATCACCCACTGTACCATCTGTACCTCACACACTGAGCGTTGATCTCAGGACAAGGGTCAAAGAAAGGGGGGTTCTATCTCAACAAAGACCTCTGTTTAGCCCTCCCTCACTTTATATTGTACACCTACAATATAAAGATGTTTTTGAGAACATTTAACAGATCTATGAACTAACTAGGTACACAAGTGTGGCTACACAATTTTTATGATATAGGGACAATTTTTTTAATCAACCAACGAGTCCTGATCTTCGTGAATGAGAGGGCTCTGGTAAATGAAAGGGCTCTGGTGAATGAGAGGGCTCTGGTGAATGAGAGGGTCCTGGTAAATGAAAGGGCTCTGGTGAATGAGAGGGCTCTGGTGAATGAGAGGGTCCTGGTGAATGAGAGGGCTCTGGTGAATGAGAGGGCTCTGGTGAATGAGAGGGTCCTGGTAAATGAAAGGGTTCTGGTCTCTCTTCCCTGTTCAGTTTTCTTTGACCTGTGGCCAGGACAGCAGAGTGGTATTTAAAATGACCTATGATAGTATCTCCTCCTAAGGAAACGCAGACACAGTAATGGAGTCCAAACCCCCGCTGCTGGCTAAGGCTACTGTGTCAAAAACAAGCCAGTCCTCTACTTCTAGCAAATCAAATAATCCCATTCCCAGGAATTCCCAGAAAGCATTACACACATTTACCTTAGACGCATTTACCAGCCTAACCTTTACACACATTTACCAGACTAACACTTACACACATTTACCAGACTAACACTTACACACATTTACCAGACTAACCTTTACACACATTTACCAGACTAACACTTACACACATTTACCAGCCTAACCTTTACACACATTTACCAGACTAACACTTACACACATTTACCAGCCTAACCTTTACACACATTTACCAGACTAACACTTACACACATTTACCAGCCTAACCTTTACACACATTTACCAGACTAACACTTACACACATTTACCAGACTAATCTTTACACACATTTACCAGACTAACACTTACACACATTTACCAGACTAACCTTTACACACATTTACCAGACTAACCTTTACACACATTTACCAGCCTAACACTTACACTCTTTACCTCTACTATGAAACTGCCATTTAAACTGCCAGCATTCCAAAACATTCAGCACAGTGGATCACTAAATGTTTTAAAATCAATTCCCTCCCACAGACCAATGGTAATTATGAGATATATTCCTTGTGGCATACTAGATTTTGTGTTTGTATTTTAACAATTTCATTTATTAAAGAAATACACTGAATAAATAATTTATAGGTATCCACTCAAGCACCATATTTGATCAAACTTGCAAAAACCCGTTAATGATACTACAGCCTCAGCATCATTAGTGGTGGCAAATTTAAGCATGTCATTTTAATTACATTACAGTTTTTTCCAGCTGCTAACACACTAAAATGACCTGCTTAGCAGAAATATTTTAACTGACACACAGAGAGCACAACCTCTTCTCAAGTCTCCAAAACTCTAAACACATTTCCTGTTTTACACACATTTTGCAATTTAAAATGGCACTTTTAAAACACATTGAACACGGTTCTCTGCAAAAGACACAACAATCTGACATAAAGTCACATGTTTGCCATTTTAAAACACTGCCATTGAAAATTACAACACATGAACTAAATTGCCAATATATGAGCCACCTGGCCAAACACCTCAGTGCTAAATTGTTAGCGCTTCAATCAGGAAGTAAAACACTATAAAAAGACCCCAGGTGAGCACCTTATTTTACAACAATGGAAGATGTTGCAGAGAGAGGAAGAAGGAGGGTGAGAATGAGAGGAGGAGGAACAGTTGGAGGTAGAGGTAGAGGTAGAGCTGGTAGAGGAATTCATGGCCAAAAAAGACAACAACTGTCAAATGACATCAGAGCAACCTTAGTTGACCATGTCATCAACCATGGGCTGACAATGCAAGAGGCTGGACAGAGAGTGCAGCCCAACTTGAGCCGCTTTACTGTCGCTTCTGTCATCCGGACATTTAGACTAGAGAACAGGTATGTAACCATTTTACTGTAATTTTTCACACTATGTAGTACACCCTATGTCATAGTGGCCAAAGTTGGGTGACACCTGTTTACTTCATGAATGAATAATCTCATACACTAACTGTACAAGTTTCCTGTATAATTCATTGTACTCTGGGGGAAATATCTTTAGGCTGCAATGTCCAAGGCCTATATTTGTGTTTTTGTCTTTTCCCAAAGGACTGAGAGACTCAACCATGGTGGAGGAAGGGCCAAAATGTTCACCGCAGTACAGGAAGATGCCATTATAAACTTGGTTACGGAAAACAATGAAATCAGATTACGAGAAATTCAAAGCCACATCATCCAAGACAACACAATATTCAGCAACATTCAAAGAGTTAGTCTGTCCACATTAGCTCGCATTCTCAAACGAAACCAAATCAGAATGAAACAACTTTATAAGGTGCCATTTGAGAGAAACTCAGAAAGAAACAAAGAGCTCAGAAAAACATATGTGGATGTAAGTACAATATTGACTACAGTGCACACATTTCTCCCTGTGTACTGGATAACATCATATTTACTTTTTGTGACATTGAGTTTTGTTCTTTGTTTTTAGGCAGTACTGGAAATGGATGCTCATGCAATCCCACATGAGTTCATCTTTATAGATGAGGCTGGGTTCAACCTAGCAAAGACCAGAAGAAGGGGAAGAAACATCATTGGCCAAAGAGCCATTATAGATATTCCTGGCCAACGTGGTGGAAACATCACAATGTGTGCTGCCATCTCCAATACACATGGAGTCCTCTATCGTCATGCCAATCTTGGACCATACAACACAGTTCATATTCTCACATTTTTGGACAGACTCCATGACATTCTCATACCACCAGAGCATATGAATGATTCAAAACATCAAAGAACCAGGTATGTTGTGGTATGGGACAATGTGAGCTTCCATCGTGCAGGCCAAGTCCGAACCTGGTTTGCTGACCACCAAACATTCTCATGCAATACCTCCCACCATACTCACCATTTCTGAACCCCATAGAAGAGTTCTTTTCGGCATGGCGGTGGAAGGTATACGACCAGCAGCCCTTTGTGCGCATGTCTCTTCTGCAGGCTATGGAACAGGCATGTGATGATATTGATGTGGGTACGATTCAGGGATGGATAAGGCACTCAAGGCGCTTCTTCCCTCGATGTCTGGCAAAGGAAGATATTGCTTGTGATGTGGACGAGGCGTTGTGGCCAGACCCAGCTGTGCGGCAAGATCCTGCCTAATTTTGTTTCTTCCATCTTTTTTCTATAAATTTTCTCTACACTTTTTCTGTAATGTTATTTTTCATTTTTTGTTCTATCCAATACAAATATATATGTTGTGCAGATATTGCACTGACTTCTTTGGTGAAAATAAATAAATAACAGCAGCATGTGTGTGTATCTGCAAATATTTTTCTGCATGTGAACAATCTGAAGAATTTTCAACAATTTGAACTATTTTAGTATTATAACAAAGCTCACTAGACATTAGTGTTTTTCATTCTGCCCAGCAGTGTGTAGTTGATCAGAAAAAATGTAGTTATATGATGAAGTGTGTGTGCTGTTTGGTGCAAAAGTTTGATTTTTATAATGTTATATGTAGTTTTGGTTGCAGTGCTTGATTTTGCAGGATATATGAGGTATTCCGCAGTTTGGGTGTGTGGTTTTGTGAATTGTGTTAAGTATTTTGATAAATTGTGATAGTTTTCAAAATTGTGTCTTAGCAGCTGGAAAAAACTGTAACAACAAATAATACATTTGTTCATTTATATAGATGTATACATGTTTCTGGCCAAGGACCCAGACCAACCTCCGCTGACGAGGCCTCGTTCACTGTTGGATCATGGAGACAGTAATGAGGAAATAACAGTGTGCATCAAGGCATCGTCTGCAGCAACACCATCTGCTCAGCTCAAAGTCAGCATGGAAGACATGCGTCTGTCCATCCATCCATCCATCCATCCATCCATTCATTCATTCATCCAACTATCCAACCATCTGTCCTTTGCTCTCCTTCAGACAAACCTCATCCTCATCCCACTTACTAATACTGTCCAAGCTCATGAAAGTGTAATGACAGCATAACTAAAACATAATTACATAATGACACAGATACAAACCCACACTTCTTAATGAATGCTGGAATACTCCGGTTCATCTAGCCTAATATTTGCAAATAACACGTGCACTTTTTTATTGTGAATGTGGTACATTTCATCGCGGATATTTGAACCAAAATGTGTGGTCAGTGTTTTCAGTGGCGAGGGGTTGAACAAGCCTGCTCTGAACCCCCAGAGATGACTCACCAGCACCAGATATTCCCTCTTACTGTTCAGTGAATAATGCACAAATATTTGGCAGAAATATCTGGAGAGAACATGGTTATTTTTGCTTAGCTGCTCACAGGGAGGAGCGAATAAGGGAATTGTTAAAATATAGACAACATGCTCTCTATTTCACACACACACACATAGTTGGACTATTCAGAGTCAGAATACTCAGAATACTGAAGAAATGACCTGAAAAGTACCTGTCAATCTGAGAGAGATCTCACTCACTCTCTCTCATACACACACACACTAACACAAACACACACACACACACACACACACACACACACACACACATACTTACCCCCTTAAGCTGCTGTGCTCCACTGATGTGCTGCAGGACTCTGTCAATCTCTTGCTCTATACGCCGAGCCCAGTGCATTATCCTATAGACACAGTAGCACATATCACTGCATTATCCTATAGACAGAGACACTGAGAGACTTTTAAGAGACAGAGACATTGAGAGAGTGTTTAAGAGACAGAGACATTGACAGAGTCAGAGAATGGTGAGGACTGAAACAGTCACAAACCCTGCTGACAGACACAAGCTGAGATGAGACTCAAAGGAAAGATTGCAGCGTTTTGCAATCACCCCGTGTGCACACACTAATAATTATCACCCTGTGTGCACACACCAATAATCCTCCTCCTTTACAACCAAGCTGCATGCAAGCATTAGCAATCGACTCACATCAGGTCAGTCAAAGAATCACACGCATCACTTTCACAAATCTCTATTCCTGCTAACAGTGCACTGAACACAAGGGGCTGTAATTACACAATGACCTAATCCACATGCATGCACAGACGCTGAGATTAAACATTGCCTCTACTCTTTAATCTCATAGTCACTCTTTCATTTCACATTCTATATACTGGGCTGAACCTGAAGCTTCAGAAACACTGACACACTGACACTTCAAACCCACAGGAATCAGCCCCTTCTATTCACATATAATATTTGTTTTAGCACTTATTGTGTTACTCATATAAACACAGTAACTATGGTTACAGTCGATTGCTGGGCACAATACCCACTAGCTGCCCTCCCGATCTTCAGCTTCTGACCACACAGCCGGATGGGTGATATCAGCTAGCGGACAATGACCTCCGCAGAAACCATAGCGGCGCTAGATCTTATACACTTATATCAACATAACACCCACTCCATCACTATGTCACAAGTGTGCCAGTGTCAGTGATTCACCTCCCTAACAACAGTTGGTCAGCAGTTTCCCAGTGGTCAGAAACAGAGCAGTGCTTATGGGAGCAGAGACCAGCTGATACTGTGTGCATGGCAACAGCCTGCTACTGTGTGCATGGCAACAGCCTGCAACTGTGTGCATGGCAACAGCCTCAGGGCTACAGTCTGTAACTGTACTCCTTTAAATAGGTCTAGCTGCAAAAGTAAGCTCATGTGCAGAGAAGGTGCTTGTAATTAAGCTTACACTGACATACTGAATTAGCCTTTGTAAGAATATTTATTAAAATCAATTCTACTGTAGCTACGATAACTAATGCATAATGACAAGCAAAGTTGTAATAGCCATTATATTGTTAATAGCCATATATTCAATACATCATCTTATATAGACTGACATTTGTCCTTGACATTCATAGAAATGCAATATATTGACAGCAAAACAGGTGGGCGGTCCAGTGTCAATACATTAAAATACACTGACACAATAACAGAAGACTAAGAATATATCGGCAGGAAGAATGGGCAGTTGACAGAGAGATAGAGAGAGAGAGAGAGAGAGAGAGGGATAGAGAGAGAGACAGAGGACTGGACATGGGTAGAGAGCGACAAAGAGGACATCAAGGACACTACCTTAAAACAGAATGTGTATCAACACACAATTACATCTTCACAAAGAATTATGTCCCAATTAAAGCCCCGACTGCAACGTAAGTGCAGCCCCTCGAACCCCAGCATGGCACGGAAGAAGCTGGAACAGGAGCTGGATCGAAGAGGCTCTGATACTTTTGGCAGCGGGAGCCTCCTGGACTGCACACAACATTTCCTCTGAGGAAATGTTATGATGTCACTGGAGTGAGGCTATATAAAAGAGGAACACCCACAGGCTTCACGGGCCACTCTGAAAGCACATGTCTCGAAGTATAGCGGCCGGACCGGGCCTGCACAGACCTGGCTGCAGAACCAGACTCTAGCAGAAGGCCGGCTCAGTTTTCATCAATACAGTTTAGTAATATATAAACTGATGCGCAGGAAGAAATTAGCTACTTGATTCACAGGAATCATAATGAAAGTCAGTTCATGCAAAGGAAGCTGAAGAAAAGCTCCACCCCTTAACCCTGCCCCCGACACCAAATATTTAGCACCACTTTATACTGGAAGGTTTTGGAAAACTGCTGTGAATGTGGAAGAGAATGTGAAAAATAATGTGAAATAAAAGCTTCCATAGACCCTGCTGAATAATTCATGACTAGCCTTTCTGAAACTCTGTCATAGTGTATAAATGTCACAATACACATCAGGGGAAAATATACTATAGGTCTGGTAGGTAGTGTTACTGTGTTTGCGTGCGTGTGAGTGTGTGTGTGTGTTTCCATGTGTGTTAGTGCAGGTGTGTGTTTGCATGTGTGTGAGTGTGTGTGTGGGAGCAAAATTCTGTTTCCCAAACAGGGGTAATGCACACTCAGGTCTCTTATGTGTTCACAGAGTTTCAAATAATTGCAAATAAGTTATAAGAGAAATGAATCAGACTGTGTATTCAACTCAGGTGCACTTACTCCCATTAGACATGTTTGAGAGATGTGATCAAAGTTTTCAGGAGTGTCTTAACATAAGCTCGTAGAGAAAAAGCTCAAGTCTGGGGAAGGATGCTTCTCCAGGACCAGGGCTTTATAATCCTGATTTAGGCCCGTCATAAAGACCAAAGCATTGCTGCAATATGCCTCTGAAAAAAACAGGCATTTCCAACACATATTACTGGCCAATTTACTATGTGGTCCTAAAATGTACTGATCTTTAAATGTGTTTTCTGTGACTGGTGCAATAAAACAAACAACAATGCACTTTGCACTCACTTATTTAAGATCTACATCTGCTTACAAAGGCACTAAACAATCAGTCGAGGTTCATTTGATGAAATAAACATGTAAATCCAAACAAACCACTCAAAGCTGAAAACCGGGCTATAAATACTGTCCATCACAGGTTATAAACGCCGTCCATCACGAGTCCTATGTGAAATGAATTGAAAAATGTGTTTGAATCTCCATTAACACACCCTACTTTCATGGATATTTCCAGTGGATAACAGGTACTTGGGAAAGTGATACTGTATCACCTAAAGCAAATCATCTCTTCATGACACCACTGTGACATCTACATGTGTGTATGATGCCCCAACAGACGACCTCAATTAGCTACCATCACTGTGATTGACAAGCGGGACTGGAGCTCTCCCTCCCATCAGCGGGGTTTCTCTGGCTCCTGGGCCCAGATGGCTGGGTACCCCGGTGAAAGGTCACAACCTTTGTGACCAGTTATACCACTAATTTTGGGAGCAATTGAATAATAACTAACTATACAGCTAAGCAACTTCCTTTACTATTTGCTGGTCTTTCTACTATATGGTGCTTTGAAAGGTCTTAGAGTTATCAAAAAAAAAAAAATGAAATGTTGACTCTGCTTGATCACAAACACTGACTACATCCTGCTCAAAGCAAGCTGTTCCATCTGTTAAGATTAAAGGAAAGCTTACATCTTCATACACATCCAGACACAGTGCGCTCTCTCTCTCTCCTACACACTCACACACCAGCAAACACAGTAACACTACGTACCAGACCCGTACTCTATTTTTATGACGTGTACACCCCAGAGACTGCAGGGCGAGACAGGAGAGAAAACACAGGATACGAGACATGAAGGGCATTTTTACACACGGTGACCCATCTTCAGATCTACTGTGTGTATATGTGTGTGTGTGTGTGTGTGCGTAATTAATCACTATTCAGGCAGTACTGGTTAGTATAAAAACCAAAGTCTCTCAAGACTGCTTCAATTCCAAATAAATTTCCATTGAGAAAATAATTGACAATTAAGATTAAGATTACCGATTAATATTTGATGAGACAGCAGTTCTGCTCTCCATGGTGCCAAACCCTGTCTGGGGGCCATGTCTATGCCCTCAGCAACCCTCAGCAAACTTTGAAAGTTCAAAACTTCCAAAAACCTGAGTTTTATTCTTTGAGGTTATTTAATTAAAATCCAGTACTTAAACTCAAGGCTTTTAATTTAGGTCACTCTATATGAGCTACATGTAACCAGACCAACACCAGACCTGTAAAGACCAAATGCAATCCAAAACCAGACCATCACTAAGAACCTGCCCCTTTGGGTACAACAGAGCAAATTCTTCTTTTCTAAGTGAATGTGCACAGCCAGCTGTAACTCGCCATCAAAATATGCTGTGGTGCAAAAGCAAGACAGAAAGATTAAGGACGCCGTAGACAGGGGAAAGTGATGAGCTGAGATAAATGAGAGGCAGAGATAGAGTGAGGGATGATGATGGATGGGAAACAGGTATGAATGTAGAGAGGGAGAGGATAGAACCTAGTGAAGGATGTATCAAAAAGAGACATCATCACTTACAGGAGCCAACCAGCAGCGATACAGGCAACCTGACCCTCATTAGAGAGGAGAGAGAGAGGGAGAGAGATACTCCCTTTCACACTTTCTTGCTATTTGTCATTCTGAACCAGGCTCTGATCTCTGCTGGCCCACAGAACCCCTTTCCGATTGGAGAACCACTTCCTCATCCCTACAAATGATGCTGTGATTGGATGATGGCACTGCCCCAGAGACTTCTATGGTACTTCTGCTTTTTCTTGCATTTCTTTCACAGGAAGGCATGTTCAGCAGCCAAGAGTCCACACACACACACACACACACACACATATACACACAGTCCAGCTGTACTTGAGGTGTTCTGTGCTGGGCATTTTCCCATGGGACAATGTACAGTTATACATAATATTCGCTGCTCAGCACCCCTGATCTTAATTCCACAAATTCTTGCAGTAATGCAAAATACATCCCTGAGGTCACATGGATCTCCTTTTTTGGATGGTTCATCTATAAGGATTTTATACATTTATAACACAACAAATATTACCACAGAAATATTGAGGAATATGACAGATATGGATGGATGGACCTTTGAGGAAAATAATTTCTGTGAACTCAAAGCTAATGTTTGCAATATTACTGAAACAGAAAGATGAAACAGCATGACACATACGAGCAATGAACTTTCTGCTAAACTTTATTATACGCCAATAGATACAAGTTGAACTGCCAGCACTTATGCCGGGCTAGGAACATGCTACCGCCTAAACTATACTGCTTACACTCCAGTCCGCGAGGGCCACAGTACTACACTATCAGTTTCCCATCTACAGATCGTCCATTTTAGCTCATCAACGGCTTGGTCATTTAATTTACGTGAAGTAGGAGTGTCAGAACTGTAAAACTAAACTATGCAGACTGGATTTGAATTACTTGTGCCAACCTTTAAAAGTGACAACGGAAAGAAATGCCTCCATTATCATCGGGTTTGATTTATTAAAAATAATCTAATCTAATAGTTCACGTATGTGTGAACTAATCTTTCGAACGGAGAACGGGCGGTTTTGCTAGTTCCAAATTATGTCGACGTATCCGGTTTGGAAGTGTCGATGTTGTCTAGACATAAAGTGTGATTGATCTTAGATCAGCCAGTAACACAGTAGCCTCCCTTACGACGCTTTGCTAGAGAAAGGAATGTCTTGCGAATTTACTAAGCCAGCGGAAAAGCTGTCAGATAACGGTCTTCCGCGCCATCGACTTCCCACACCGAGAAAATGACCAGTCGATTGCGTAACAACTGCGAAACTACAGGTTGACCGATTAACTTACTCCATTTGCCGAGCTCCCACGGCCTTAAAAAGTGACCAATGGTCGACCAAAGCAACTGGTAGTGTCAACAACAACTACACGTAGATGTGTTGGATCCACCGCGACATGCACTCCACCTGATATTATCTATGCGCCATCGGGAATCAGATTTGTTTCCACATAACGCGCAGCGGGAGTGTGTGTCACATAAGGCGCTTGTAAATCACCAACACGACACTGGACGTTGCGCTGTAGCCCAAATTAAATACATCTACAGCTCTGCCCTCGAGTGGTTCCCTTACTTACGTGTAATGCTGTGGAAACGTGAGACTTTGCACCCCGGTCCACGGTACGGTGAAGATCAGAATAATCTGGACGGATACTAGGCAGACGATGCTGCAGGACCGAGTGCCTATCGCCATGTTCCATTAAAACCCACCGAACGAGGAACAGAAAAAAATGGCTAGAAATTATTTCCCTCGCGACCAAGAGAACGGGAATATCCAGGATTTCGTAGAGTTGCTGTTTCTTTTCTTTTGTGGAATCTGTAAAGATAATCTCGGAGGGGAGAATAATGTTAGGGTGTGTAATAATGCTGTGAGGATACTGCGGAGCCGCCCGCGCGCTCGTTCGCTCGCCCGCGCGTTCTCACGAGCTGTGCTGTTTCGAGTTGAAACGCCCACAAATCTTCCCGACTACGTTCATATTTTATGAATCCAGTACCTCAAGCGGCGAGAAGAGGCGTGATTTTCAGATACATCTTCGATAAATTTTATTGCATTATTTAGTACATTTTCAGACTTTTAGGTTTTTACTGTTCAGAAGCCTGAAAACACTGCGATGTTCTAATTTAAAACTGAGTATGCATATGTTTTGGACCTTAGTTGACCAGTATGATGGGACAGTAGCTCCTCTCTCTGGATTATAAGAGTAAATCCCAGTGAATTAAACCATACTACAGCCCCACACTCCCATGTCAGAGAGGTGCAGGACAAAACCCTTTAGTTGAACCCACTGTAGGTTCTGGACAGGTCATCTGGATATCTCAACTAGATAGCTCGTCAACATAGGCAATATCTCATCTAGATGGGTCATCTAGATAGATCATCTAGAGAGGTAATCTAGATAGATAATCTGGATAGGTCATCTGGATAGGTCAGGGCAGTTCTCAGGACAGCACTGCACATTGTTGTCTCTGCTCTAAAACATGTGAGTGGACTATTCAGTGGGCTGAGCTGGGTGTGCTGGAATTGGGGAAACACTAAACCATGAAGCGTTGCGACCTTCCCAGACAGGACCACGGCCGCTTATTTATGAATATATTTGACAGTATTTATGGATTGTTTGCATGTCTCTGTTCTGTTTTATATGCTAAGTGTTAGTAGTAATAACATTATTATGGTGCTAGTTGCTAGGGTAACTAACCTACATAATGAAAACCAAGCATGTTCATTTGAGTAAATTGTGTCAGAATACATAGATATAGTACACACACACACACACACACACGCACACGTGCCTGCACGCACACAGCTGTCTAGTGACAGCAGTGACATTTTCTAGTTCACTGTGACAATCTACTGTTCTAAAACCCAAGTTAATGCAAGCAGTACTGCCTCAACTACAGGTGTGTAGAAGAGCTATAGGTGGTACTGTTACTGCCGCACTGTTACTATGAAATAATAATTACTTTCCCCATATTTTTTCCATAATTTCTATTTCCTCCAGTTTTGTTATCATTCCAGTATACCTAGGCCTGTATATTAGATATAATATGGAAAAATAGTAGCAAGCAAAGTGGATCTCCTCTTTGAAAAATACACTCCCCAGGCCAAATGTAGGCAGAATCATACACTGTACATTTTGTGTGTTCAAACACCTAGACCCTGTCACTGTCTGTACAGTAGCACAGTGACATCCTGCACCTCAACTGAACTGTATTTCTGACTGCTAACCTCAATATGCACAGAACTCACTGCACTGACCAACACTGCTGCCCACTTTCTGTATAGTAAGTTATTGTAAGTTATTGTAATAGTAAATTGTAAATAATATCTACAGCCACTTATTCACATATACATAATATTCATATATATATATATATATACATATAGATAACAAATACACACAGGCTCTTATACATACCCAATACATATTTATTGTATCTCATATTTCTACTGTGTTATTGTAACAGTCTTGTGTGCTTGTGTATGTCATACATGTGAGCTCTCACCAAGAAAAGTTCCTCGTATGTGCAACATACTTGGCGAAATAAAAGTGATTCTGATTCTGATTCTGATCTGTGGAATATTTATGAATAAATCATACATACAGTTTTAATGGTCACTTATAAACCATATGTCATAGAAATCCAGATTCAAATTAAGTGTAAAAGGTACTTTGTGGTCCACTTATTTTAGTTTGGGAAGCAAAAAAGGTTTAAATTTGGCTGCCCAGTGTAATCCTCTCCTCTCCAATTCCCCCAAGAGTCTGCCTAAAACATCAAACGCCCAAATGCACAGCCTCTTACCCTGTTCTGAATCCAACTGAAATAAAGTAGACGCCATCAATATTTTAGTGAGTGCATTTAAAATGCATTAAAGGATAAGTTCACTATTTTTGAACCTATAACTTATTAAAATAGTTCCTTCCCCCTCATTTATAATTACAATGCAAAATTGCAAACAGCATAAGTACTGAGAAACTGCTCATCTCTCCTCTCTCATCAGGCTTACACACTTCAGTTGGTTTTAAGCATTTAAAAACTCATAAAAGTGTCATTTTAGCCATTACCAACCTCAGCATAGCTGCATGCCAGAACAGAACATTTTATTAAACAGCATTAGGCTTCAAATGAAATCAATTTTTTTTCAAAATGTTTAAATTAAGTTGTTTTTCTAAAACTCCAGTACATCTGTGTGGAATCATAGGGTTTCAATCTTTCCTGCTCCGACATGCCATTCCTGTCAAGATCTCAACAATCAAGCTCATCAGAGAAGCTTAAATATTACATGTACTGGAGCTGCTGGCCTACAGCACCATCTTGTTACAGGAGCGTCCCACCCTGGTCCTGCGGGTTCAGCACCGCTCAAAGACCTTCCTGCTTCAATAAGCCAGATCCAATCCATTGGCTCACCATGGGAGCTGAGCCTGGTGCGTGATAACAGGACATGACAGCGTGCAGTTTGGTCGACAGCACTAGGCAGACACTCTCGTCCGCTTATCTTTATAGCAGTGCATGTGCCCACTGAGAATGGAGGTCATGCTCTGGGCCTTGGTAGAAGCTCACCTGTCCTCTTCCAGCAGGAGCGCTAGGCTGGGTGAGTGTGTCCCATCTGCTGTGACGGCATCGCTCTGGACTGGACTCTGGGCTCCAGCTCTGAACTTGGGCTCCAGCTCTGGACTCTGGACTCCAGCTTTGCCCCTCAGTTGCTCTAGCAATGCCATGTGCTGCACACCATGCTTAGCTCCGCAAGGGTTGGTAATTACCTGGGGAGTTGAACCAAGTGTGTGAAAAAAGGGGGAGGGGACTTAGGGGAGGAGGGGAGTTAGGAGAGGGGGAGGAGGGGTTAGGGGATGAGGGCAGTTAGGGGAGGAGAAGGAGGGCAGATAGGGGAGGGGGAGGAGGGCAGATGAGGAGGGGGAGGAGGGCAGTTAGGGGAGGGGGGAGGGGAGTTAGGGGAGGGGGGAGGGGAGTTAGGGGAGGTGGAGGAGGGGAGTTAGGGGAGGGGGGAGGGGAGTTAGGGGAGATGGCCACAGTTAGGGGAGGGGGGAGGGGAGTTAGGGGAGGGGGAGGAGGGGAGTTAGGGGAGATGGCCACAGTTAGGGGAGGGGGGAGGGGAGTTAGGGGAGGGGGAGGAGGGGAGTTAGGGGAGGAGGGGAGTTAGGGGAGATGGCCACAGCAGCATGCTGGAGGTTGACAGCAGCTTCAGCAGGATTAGCAGAGGAGCAGCTGGCTGAGCAGAACAGGACATTCAGCACATGTGTGTGCATGCACAAACACACACACACATCCATAGACCCTTTCCATCCCTCACTAACTCACCCACACACAATTTCTCTTTCTCTTTAATGCATATCCACACACCCCAATTCCCACCCCCATGTCTGTCACACACACACACACACACTTTGACAACGCAGCAGCCTGTAATTCAGCTGCCATGGCCCAAGCTGCATAGCCTAATTACCGACTTGCTGGCCATGCTGTGCCCTACAGGAGGGACTTATTTTCTCTTCCTCATACACACACTCACACACCATCTCTCTTTTTAACACACAGTATCTCTCAGAAACATATACAGACACACACACCATTTATGTCTCTCCTTGCACACCATCTCTCTAGCATCCATTCCCTTTGTTTCTCTCTCTCACACACACACACACACACACACACACACACACATACACACACATATGTCCCATTACAGCTCTCAGCAGTCTTGGTCTCAGTATTACTACATCATGTATTTTTACAGTGGCTTGCAAGACAATGCCAGGTTGTAATTGCTTGCAATTGGCTCCATCCTCAGCCTGCCATCCCGCTAACTAACTGCATGGCACAAAATTACGCTGGCTTTGGAGGGTCATTAACATATCAGACAAGCAGTAAAAGGATAATGATAGTAATGTTGCATAACAACGCATACACATTATTTGAGTAAATGCCAGTTCACTGGGAGCAGTACTGCAGGTTGACAAAAATCCAGTGTTCTGCCTGTGTTACAATATCTCACAAATTCTTACATCCTGCCATTTTCCCCCAATTTAAATTGACCCCATCACGCATCATCATGCAACCTGTCCCTCACAGTCCCCCTCAATGCCCCCCTCTCCTTCTGACCTCTGTAGGGTTTTATCATGCGACCCCCCTCATAGTCCCCCTCAATGCCCCCCTCTCCTTCTGACCTCTGTAGGGTTTTATTACCTCTTTCCCCAGGGGGCTTCCCCTGCGCTAATGAACCTGACCTTACAGCTGTCAGCTGTCACCGGGCACAATCACTTCAGGGGTGAGACAGGACACGGGCAGACAGAGAGAGAGAGAGAGAGAGAGAGAGAGATGAGAGAGACAGAGAGTGAGAGACAGAGAAGAGAGACTATTTATGTTCTGAGTTTTGTTCACTGAATTCACATGTAGAAGGTTTCAGAATATTCAGCCAGCTTCATTTTTTTGTAAAGGTACCATTTCATGAGATAAAGAGCAGACTGAAGCAGTGGTGTGAGGAAACTCTTACAGCTTCTCCTTCCTGTTTGCTCATAAAGGGCATTAGAACAAACTAACAAGCGGACTAAGGTATGTTGACCCCTCCAGCGCTAAGCTACTACGAGGTGGGCTCATTATGCTGCTGTAGAATCAGGTGTCACCTGCCTCAGTCTAATAAACATACAGAGGAAACAGATCCCAGATCAGTCTCTACATGTCGGGTAACACCATGAGACGAAGGACAAGGAAATCTCCTGTTCTCAGGTTCAGCTTAACAGATCATAGGTGCCTTGCTTTTCAAGACTACAATATCTACATAAATTCATAACAGTATAGAAAAGGCTACTAGAAAAGACTGTTCTTGAAAAACTTCATGATCATATATAGCTCTGGTCATTACTATATTAAGAGCAAAAACTGATCTGACCCAGGTCAGAATTCTCAATCAAAAGTTTACATACAGTATTTGGTCATATATCAATATTAATTTATAGTCATATTCATTAGGCTTATTATAATTTCAGACGCAGGACATAGACTTGTATGTATATATGTGAGCTTTAATCTTTGAGGATACGCCTGACCTCTAGTGGTAATATTGTATTAGTGGGAATAGTGGTAATTATTGTATTATTTCCACTTTCCACAGTACAACTTAACAGGAAAAGTAAAAACATCCATTTCTGGACCAGCACCATCGAAAATGTTTAAACTATTTAATTAAGTAAAATATGTATATAAATCAATCCTATGACATCATGTCATAAAAATCAACATATAAATGTAGTATAAAGTACATTTTCATGTCAATATCAAACATGTCAATATCATAAACATAAGTTGGCAAAATCATAAAGACAGATAAAGGCGATGTTTACAAAGCACAGTGTTACATTTCCTCTTACGAAGGTTATAAGCCTTCGCCGTCACAGATACCCTCGCAAATGCAGATCGTAGTTTTACTGTGAACGCCCCCGAAACATTTTTGACAATTTTGTCTTTTTTGACATTTAAAAACATTTAAAAGCAACTGTTAGATGAAATTCTTAACTAAGATAATTATGAATAAAATAAGATATGACATTTCAACGCGCACATACAGTGCTGAAGTCACATCAAGCTTTGGGTGCGTCGAGGTTATTTGATGGTTTAAAAATTAAAGTCCTGAGTTACTGCTCCACAAGCACACACACACCGAGCTGAAGTCATTGGGTGGGTTCCTGCACTTCTTTGGTGTCGAGATTATTTCCAAGCTTGCGTGGAAGGGGTAGACACATTGCACTTTTTCAAAAGTGTGGAGACTTTTTTCTAAAGACAAATGGTAAAGAGTTAAACGACTGGATATGAGGAAGGGGAGAGGAAGCTACTGCAGAAGTACAGATGGGCGGAGAGAAGGACTACTGAAAGAAAAAGATCCTCAAAGATCCAGAGAGATCCAGAAAGATCCAGAGAGACAGGCAGGGTGAAACATGGGTGTACTGGTGGGTATGTGAGGGTGTGGGTGTGCAAATCTATGCCTCGTTGGCCAGGGCAGGGACGCTGGCGAGAGCGGACACCAGTCTCTCATACACCTGGATGCCTCGCAGGAACACCTGCTCGTTGAGGAACTCGTTGTGGTCATGCAGCAGGATGGGGGTGTGGTTCA
Source organism: Brachyhypopomus occidentalis (assembly GCA_020368025.1). Classification (NCBI taxonomy): domain Eukaryota; kingdom Metazoa; phylum Chordata; class Actinopteri; order Gymnotiformes; family Hypopomidae; genus Brachyhypopomus; species Brachyhypopomus occidentalis. Next base: position 47,996 of record JAGXOD010000076.1, read on the forward strand.
TTGGAGAGAAGCCAATCGCTGGCAGGCCCATCTACAATCACACACAGGAAGTGAGCCAAGGGCCTTGTTATGTGCCATCCTCATTACATATTTACATTTTCATGAATCTACAATTGACCATATGTTTACATATTTACACTTTCATTCAACTACACGTGAGCATGTGTTTACATATTTACATTTTCATTAATCTACACTTGAGAACATGTTTACATATTTACATTTCACACTATTAGTCAAACAATTTAATCAATTACTGCATCGCCATGCCACAACCTCAAATTTTACTGTATTATCTGGATAAGCGTGTGTCTTAAAGACCACGACCAGACACACACACAAACAGAAAGCCTAGTTTCCAGATCCCTGAAGCATATAACAGACAGAATAAAAATACATCTTGTTTCTGTCATATGTCTCAGTAGTTTGTAATGAGAAGATTCAGGCTAAGAGCAGCAGACTCTCACAGCTCTGATGAAGCGGCTGTCCGTGGCCGCCGGGAAAATCTCCTTCTTCAGGGTCATGCTCCTGTTCAAGAGACATGGACAGTCTTTCAGCTCCAAAGTGCAGGGAGGTCATGTGACCATTACTCTAAGGCAGGACGGCCATGTTTCTTATGAAAAGAAGCCAGTGGCTATACATGGTATTTATTCGTCTCCACTGTGAGAGTGTTTGAGTCTGCTGGACTGAGTTAATGATGGACTTTCTTACATGGCTTTGCAGGTGGAACTAAAAGCTCTCCACCAGGGGTCGCTGTCCTCTGTGGATGTGGTGTTCTGGTGCATAAATTTCTAGCAGGGAAGAGGAAAAGCAAAATCATGTCACTTTTCGGGGATCACAATTTAAGATGCACTTAACATCAGAAGAAACAGAAGCTGGTAGGTGGACACTGTTAGCGCTTAGCAGAGCAGAGCACAGACCTGTGCAAAGTTATAGGTGACGTCCTCCCCTGCTTCCCTACACCAGGCCTTGATCTGCTCTTCAAACTCCTGCAGATTCAGACAGATGGCTTGATTAGACCACAGCTAGAGTCCAGCACCGCGGAGGTGACACACCGTTACACACCAGAGCCCAGCTCTGGAGCTAAATCAGTGTAGTTGCAAAGATAATCTGCTAATCTGGGGCTGTCAAGATGGTGCTGAATGTTCTCCCCTGATTTAACCTTTAACACACCTGGTTCCTCTGATTTAACACACACACCATCAGTCAATAATCAAGTCGTGTTTGAGTTGGAATCAGGTTTGAAAACAGCAAACTATTCAGGAGTGAGATTCAGGGGTAAATTCACACGCACACACCTGTAGATTGACAGTGGGTGGAATTCTTAAGTCAAAGCTCACATCCATCTCGGCAGGCACTACGTTGTAAGCCACGCCTCCTTTCACCATCGTCATGTTAACAGTGGTGACATCACCGAGCGTGAAACACTCACTCATGTCAAACCTGAAAACAAGACTTTTCAGTTTGAGCAAAGCAAACAGAATGATTAATCAAGTTAATTCAATCAGCTCTCCCACCGCTGTTTCTCTCTCTCCCTAAAGTCCAGAAATGAGTTGATGACCCTGCGCTGGAAAAGAGATCAGAAGGAAACAGCAGAGGATTAATCAACCGCGGCAAAGGAGCGTGAGGACATACAGATGAAGGCAGGCAGACAGATCGACCCAGACATCGAGACAGACACGCTGTCAGACATGCTGTCAGTAAAGGTCTAATGTTACTCACCAGCTTTTCTGCAGCTGTGTTCTCAACAAACCTGGAGCCATGCCCCGGACTACCCGGACAGCGAATGGTGACCCCTACAGGAGAAAAACTGCACTGCATGAGATGACATACTCAACACAAGTTTAGGAAAAGACACACATAGCTACAGGTTCACTCAATTATTGCTGATTAACACAAGCAGTGTGGACAGATTAAATATTAGACGAGAGGATCTAATCTCTGGATCCAATCTCATTAGATGAGATTAAAATACATACACCAGGGGTTTCTCTCTCCGTAGAACACAGTGAATGCTTCCGTAGGGCTGGCAAGACCTATCAGAACACCCATGCACACACACACACACAAATAGAGATGTGCTCGGTTGTGGTTGGCAAGATCTGTCAGAACAAACACACAAATCCTGCAGAGAATGCACATTTTACAAAGGTTCTTTAAACCCACTCATATTATTTTTCTTTTATGAGTTGCAGTATAAGTAACATGTAAATTGGGTGATTTCCTCTTTTAATGTTTTTACTTTAGCTTTGCCTTAGAAAAGTGCCACATAAACAAAATTAAAAAACTGAACTTTATTTAAAACTCAGAAAAAATCAGCATTGAGCACATCTGAAGACATTATAGAACTACTGAATGTTATACTGGACCAGCATATGCACCAGGAAAACCACCTGGTTAAATTAGCTAATCAGATTAAAGAGATGATTTTCACACTCAGGTATTCCTTTGGATTCCTTTTCAGTACCAGACTATACTGAAATCTATAAACAGACTCTGGGCTTGTTTTTTTAGCAAATCTGGGTGAGAGTTGCATTGCTGTGTATTTTCAAAACCATTAACAGCCATTCACTACAGCCCCATACTAACGTCATTCACTACAACTCCGCAATAACACCATTCACTGCAGCCCCGCAATACAGCCCCACACTACAGCCATTCATCACAGCTATTCTATACAGCCCTGCACTATAGCCATTCACTAAAGCCCCGCGCTACAGCCATTCACTACAGCCCTGTACTAACGCCATTCACTACAGCCCCACACTACAGCCATTCACTACAACCATTCACTACAGCTCCGCACTACAGCCATTCACTACAACCATTCACTACAGCTCCGCACTACAGCCATTCATTACAGCTATTCTATACAGCCCCGCACTATAGCCATTCACTACAACCCCGCGCTACAGCCCAGCGCTATAGCCATTCACTACAGCCCCGCACTACAGCCATTCACTACAGCCCTGTACTAACGTCATTCACTACAGCCCCACACTACTTCCATTCACTACAACCCCGCGCTACAGCCCAGCGCTATAGCCATTCACTACAGCTATTCTATACAGCCCCGCACTACAGCCCAGCGCTATAGCCATTCATTACAGCTATTCTATACAGCCCCGCACTACAGCCATTCATTACAGCCCCGCGCTATAGCCATTCACTACAGCCCTGTGCTACAGCCCCGCACTACAGCCATTCATTACAGCTATTCTATACAACCCCACACTACAGCCATTCATTACAGCCCCGTGCTATAGCCATTCACTATAGCCCTGTGCTACAGCCCTGTGCTACAGCCCCACACTAACGCCATTCACTACAATCATTCTAGTGAACGACCAAACCAGTGTATTCCATTGATGGTTTATGGAGGGGGGGGGGGTCATATGTTTACCTTCATCCAGGGCAAAGCCAACATTGAGCTTCTGAAACTCAGGGTCGTTTATAAATGTCTCCATTCCTTTATGACCTCCGACCTCTTCATCTGAAAGCAGTATATATATACTTCATGTCATCCAAATGACACACAGAAACCTGCCTGTAACATGTGACCACACTCCAACCAGCCTGGTCGGACCAGCAGGACGTGTGTTGTAGGACCTGTCCAGCAGGACACGTGTTGTAGGACCTGTCCAGCAGGACACGTGTTGTAATAGAGCAACAAATAATTAAAGTAATTTTGGACCAAAGGAGTTTCATCACTGCCAGTGCTTCCACAATGTTGTACCAGGTCTCTTATGTCTTGATAATAACAAAAAATTAGATTAGAAAGACTTGAATGTGTGCCATAAAGCAACCTCACATTGTAGGTTACAAAACCAAAAAATAGAAGTTATATAGCTGAACATTTAATGATTAACACATTAAACATTAAATATTTACATGAATCACAAGTTCAATATATCACATAGTTTAGTCATTAGACAATATGACATGCTTCTAAATTCTGTAAAACAGGGTTGTAAAATACAATAGTGCATTACCTTGTATGATCACTATTCATCATCTATCTATCTAATGATATATATATATATAGAGAGAGAGACAACAAACATAGCAAACTGACTAAAAACAAGATTCCTGCAATACTGAGGTCCTGAGGCAGATCCACTCAGTACCTTCACCCTGCTTCCTGTGTTCTCTTAACGTCCCCATACTGTCATTTCAGTCTCGCCTGTTCCTCCCTCTTAGCACACAGCCTGTGTCCTCTTAACACATGCCCTGTTTGCTGGGTTTTGGGTACTATTCTGAATTTGATTTTTACTATATTTCAAATGCAAAAACATCCCACTTGCTACATAATGTGAAGCAACTGCATGATCTTAATATATAATAGGAATTTAAGAAAGTAGGAAAAACTTGCCATTTCTCAAACTTTTCTCAAATCTGAATAAAATGCTATCAAGAGAGATTCTTCACTGTAAATCTCTTTAGACTGGGACTCATCTAGATACTTAATTCTCTCATCAGTCCTTATCAGCTGGAGCCTGAGATGTTGCCAGCAACATAGTAAAGCATGCTGTGTATTAGACTATTATAAACTCTACTTTAAAATAATTTGTAGAGAGTAACAGTGGATTCTGGACAGGTCAAGGGGCCCAGAGGGCTGGTGAAATGCAATGTGAGGAAGCAGATGTGGTCTCCTGTTTAAGGATCAAATGGTTTCTTACCCGGGACAAACATCATGTGAATGGTGCGTGCAAATGTCTTCCCTGCAGCTTTTAAATGGCGAATGGCTTCGATGTACCTGTCAAAACACAACACGAAGATATTGGGGGAACGTTTTTTTCACTACACGCCGTTTTTGCAGGTCCTTCAACTCATTACCTTGGAATTTCAAGCTGGAAACATGCAAAAACATGTTTGATGTCATATAGCATTATTAGAAGCCAAGACAGTTTAATGGATTTGACATAAAGGTCCATAACGGTCCTGTTCATTACATGGGTGTGAAGCAGGGCGTGTAGCAGGGAATGTAGCAGGGCGTGTAGCATCACTCACTGGACGGCAACACATTTCATGTCCTGAGATCCTCGACCGTAGATGTTCCCGTCCGCATCCTTCACAGCCGCAAACGGATCATGCTTCCAGCAGTCCTGTGAGGGCACGTCAGAGAACAGCCGTTAAATGCAGCAGGACTCAGCAGCACTGCCCTGGGATCAGCTTGGGCCATTACGGGCATAATCCTAAAGGCCATGAACAGTCTGAGACTTGAGAAACACTTGAGAAATAAAGTCAGAATCTCTGTATAAAAATGTGCTTAAGTACTGTCTTTGGAACAACAGACCATTTTTGCTCTCAAGCACCAAACAGTCAAAAAATCACAAGTTGTAGAGTCCTAAACACCTGCCAAACACCTGCTACAGGTGGAACTAGAACAAAAGAACCAATAGTAGCACGCCGATGCGACTGATCTGTCACGCTACTGCATTCTTAGTCAGGTGTTTGGGCAACTTTGGTTAAAATAAGAAACATCTGACCATATCTGTCCTTTATATAACGACCCCACCAATCAATTCATGCTTTTAACGCTTCTTTCAGGGTTTGGGGCATTTAGCCTAGGGCGAAGTACTAGGTTTGGGGCATTTGGAGCCAATGTTTGCACGTGCAGTGTTACTGTCCAGTACCTCATAAACAGGGACTACATCAGTGTGCGAGTTGAGAAGGATGGATTTCAGAGCTGGATTTGTGCCTGTCCAGGACATTATGGCCACTACTCTACCAGGACACACCTGAGAAAGGGGAGGGGGAGAGACAGACAGAGTGTGTACAGGAGAGTGGGGAAGAGAAGCAAAGACCATTCCATTTCTTTTGTTCTAGTAAATTCTTGTCTTGTCTAATAAACTCTCCTCACGCATTAATAAAGCCTTCCTGTCCTACTGATAATGAGCCACTGTACCTCCACCTTCTTCATTGGCAAACCAAGTTCCACAGATATCCTGTCAAGGAACATGAGAGCTGCACCTACACACACACAAACACACACAATATGGCATAAACTAGCGGTGTGACAGTCAGTACAAAGGCCATTCCAGGCAGTGCTGACATGACAAAAAACAACTGCTTATCTTAATGCCCATCTCATCTTAAATTACCAGAACATTCAGTATGTCCTGTGATTACATCACCCTCATCTGAAACAAGGTCATCTCTGTTACTTTAGTCAGTTAGTTACATAAAGGAAAGAAATGTAGTGAGACCAATTTAAGTTAAAACATAAAACATATATAAACATAAAAAACATAAAAACATAAAAAATATCTGAGAACAGAAGTAATAAGCTTACTCAGAAGCAATAAGCTTACTCTTAAAAAGGGTCATTAGTGACTGATTAAAATATATTAGACAGTGATTTATCTATTTGTTTATCTGTGACCAGTGACAGCTAAAAGTAATCCTGTGTAAGGACTACGAGTTCCAAAGGCAATGGTTCAAGGATAGTGAGTACTTTAATGACCAATGTCTATGTGATGATTCAGTTCGCAGTCTAAAAAAGACTTCAGGTACCGTAGTCTGGTTCCGGATGGACTGTCTTCAGGCGAAGGTACTCCCTGAACAGAGAAACGGAGGGGTCCTCACCCGCACCCGTGCTGTCCTGGGTCCCTCCGCCACTTGGCCCATCCTGATCGGGCAACATGCTGTCACTCTGTCCTAATAAGAAACCACGGGTGGATTATTAGCCAGTGTCCAGCCGCAGTGTCCAGAGTCCGCAGCTGAGTTTGAAAGTAAGCTTCAGTGTCAGCTATTCGTTAAGATTACCTTCTTCTGAGCCTAACTGATTTAACAAGCAATATAGAGAAGATTAATGCACAACCGGCCTACACACGTTTTGTTAAAACGCTCTTTGGAAATAAATGAAACAGTTAGCTGAAAATTTAACATCCTCTCTCCTCCTACCTGATTCTCTCTCTTAATAAACTGAAAAATTGTAACAGCATAAGTAAACGTTTAGACAACTGCAGATAAGATGCAAATGCATAAGTTGTGCTACATCACGATCATTTAGCGGCAGATCAAACGACAATTTGACATACAGCTGACTACGTGACATTTTCTTTTTGCAGTGTTTGGAAAAATGTACATGCAGACCTGGACCCATCAACCGTGTCGGAACCAGAATACATAAAGTAGCTCTAATGCCCATGTGATGTTTACGAAAACACTAATAGTCTCTAATAGTCCGACAAACACAACCCGATACCTGCGGCTGTATTTTTAGCTACATAGGTGGTACAACCAAAACATGACGCCTATAGCACACTGGGTTGACTTTTCTAACTGTATTAAACTCGCTTTTAGCACGGGATTTCAGCTTTTGATATACAAATCTGAAAAAAAAACCAAACATTTCTAGAAAATCTCGCAAACGCGTTTAGCAAGCAGCACTGCCGCAGAGCGGATTCCGTTTGGAGACACTAACCGAGGCAGCGATCACCAAGCTGACGAACAGAAATGGCACAAACCCTTAATGCCACTTCAGAAATCACCGAAGGACGAGATACGTCATTAAAGGACGTAAATAGCTAGGTTATACAAGGTTATGTTACTTTCACTTCAGTTTCACATCCCATACTTGATCTGTTATTGAATAACGAATGTAGCAACCAGGCATCGTAGTCGATCGTCGATTGGTGGCGGACATGCCGCGTGATGAAGTGCAGCTACTGTAGAAAAAACCGCTCACCGGTAGCTATCGCATAACACGACAAGAACAGTAAATATTCATATATTACTTTAATTTCAATTAAAGTCTTCTTTAATAACAAGAGACTCACGCGTCCCTCTTTCCGGCTGGCATTTTATTCAGTTCTGTTTAAGCAGTTCAATTTTTCTGAACAAAAGTATTTACAAACTTCAGATTAGAAGCAGACCATAACGTACACATACACTATACACTATATACATTTCAATGGGGAAAGCGCTTCTGGAAAACTATGAATAAATATTTCTTTACGTACCGTAAGGTGCATTTACCAAGAAAAACATGATTCACAGGATTCGTATTACAATTTCTTTTGAGGAACAAAAACACAATAAAAGACAAAAAAAAAAACACAATAAAAACATCCGCATGCAGTGATCTGGGGATTCTTCTCGACGGCCGTCTGAACAGTTTATAGAGCATGGGAGCCACAGTCAGGACCCGCACGGCCACAGTACAGAGTGCTTACACCACTCCAGCACGTCCAGATAAACTGGTGAAGAGCTCGGACGTTAATGGAGGTGAACAGGAGGAGTGTGGTTCCAACTAGTACACCTGCCTCCAACATTCAATAGTGTTTGTAGAGCTTGGTAAACTGGATTATGTAGATTTGATTTGGGGAAGTGTTCAGGAGTGCAATCAGCTCCTCTATACATTCTATAACCACAACTGCATTGTATCAGAAATAAAAGCTTTAAGTGTTCTTTTTTTTCAAATTATCACACGACAACTGCCATTTCTGTTCATGAGGCAATCTTACCGGAGAGAGTGACTGAGAGAGTGACTATAAGTGAAATGGAACCAGAGTGGGAGTTAAAAACCTCACAGCAGTTTCATTTTTCATGCAAATCATCATTAATAACTAAGAGCTCACATATTAGATGCAAGCATGAATTGAGAGTCACAAACTGACAGGTCTCCATGATTTGTTCAGAAGGCTCTCAGAAGTCCCAGGCAGCAACAGTGCTGTTCAACGTGACATGTAACAGCTTCGGGAATGGAATGAACCCAGACATGAAATGAAATGATAAGTCTGCAGCATCTAATCTCTTGAGCGGATGCAATCCATCTACCAACAGAGGGCGTTAGTGCACAGTGTCCAGGTATGCACAGGTACTGTCAAAAATTACAGCACAGAGACTTCACAGCCATGTAACCTTTTCTTCCATGCAGGCTTCTTTCTCTCCATCAGATCCTCCCATCTCAGGCCTCCCGAACCTGCCCACATCCTCCATCTCTCTCTTTCTTTCTGTTTTCCTCTCCCTCAGTCAAGCTTGCCGAGGAAGTCCAGCAGCGCCTGATGGAACTCTCGAGGCTTGTCCATGTAGCAGGCGTGGCGTGCTCCGGACAGTTTGACAACTGTATGCCGTGGAAGATGCTGCAGGTTCTTCAGAGACTGAGCACCCAAGTTTGTGTCTAGCTCCCCAAACACAATCAGGGTTGGGGTCTACCTCACAGCACAGAAACAAAGAACATACATGACTATTTCACCAGAGCCTGAGAAGAATAAATCTATTCTGATACTGTTCATCATTTGTTGCACAAATACTCATACACACATGCACCCAGACATACACTCAGATACACATACACACACTTGCTCACACTAACATCACCTGGATGTCCTGGTACTCCTGTGTGGTGAGGGTGCGTGTGGCGACGGGGGCGATGGGCACAAAGGCACGCAGCTGGTCACTGTGTCTCTGGAGGAAGGGCAGTGCGTAGTGGCCGCTCATGGACGGGCTGAGCAGCACGGGAGCCCGCACACCCAGGGCTTCCAAAAACCGTCGCAGTAGATCTACACGACTCTGCTCGGTCTTCACCGTCTCAGAGGCTGGAGATTTACCAAATCCTGGAGAGGGAGGGATTGAGAGAAGGAGAAAAAAAGAGCAAGAAAAGGCAAAAAAGGAAAAGAGGTGGACACAAGCTTTGATAGTGAAAAGCAAAGCACCACTGTTTACATTGAGTTCATACTACAAAACAATTGTGCTTCTAATACAATAATGCATTTAATCTTTTGGAGGTCTTCTGGAGGCCTGTCAGCTTGCACGTACGCCAACTCTAATAATAATTTCACTGATTTCTCTTAACATGCTTCATACCTGGGAGGTCCATGGCGATGGCCTGATATCCATTGGCTGCAAGGAGGCTGAGTGTGCCCAGGTCCTCCCAAGTCTTAGATGTGAAGGCCTGGCCGTGAAGGAGGACAATCTGCAGCCTGACGAGGAACGGCATGACACTCGAAAAATAACTACCACAGCTATTGCTCTCTTAATGCGTTTGCAAAGAAATTCAAATGTCACTGGGGGCAAAACCGGGTTATCTGCAGTAACCTTGGAGCAAAGCGGTCTAACCTCGGCAGCGTTTGTCTCCCGGCGGAGTCGACGGGCAGGGCTTCCCTGAAGAAAAGCGGCGGATCACTGGGTATTTGTCCAGTGCGCACGGTGATGTTGATGGGCACCGCGGGCGGCGGCGGCGGGGAGGGCCCTACGAGACCCATCCTTTGAATTTCCAGGGACGGCTCCATGCTGCCTTGCCTTATTGAGGGCAGCAAAAGGTACAGGAGCACCGTGGCGAGTAACACCAGTCCAAGCACGACCAGACGATTACGAAAGAAGTTCATTTTCATTGATGTCTAACCTACAAAAAGAAGGATTTGTAATCTCATTTACAAGTGGGACTGCAAGTGATCCTTCTCCCGGTCTAAAGCTGTTTCAGAGGTGATCAGCAGGATTAGCAGAACAAAACAGCTAGGACATCACAGCTAGCCTAGCTAGCTATCTTACGCTAGTAATCCTAGCTAGCTAAGGTCAACTTTAACGTTCTGTCACACGCATAACTAGCTAGATAGAGATATTATCGTCGACGAGCACGAAATCAAACTTACCTACAAGGAGATTAACAGAATGCAAATATCTGTGGACTGACAGCAGCGCGAAAGGATTTGTTTTGGCATAATTACCGTCAATGGCAAAGGAAATCTTAAATCTCATCACATAAAACACAATAACAGTCCCGAGTGGAAACAGCTCCAACACTGCAGTGGTTCCGCATAGTATTATCTCGCGTTCAGCGTGCCAGCTACACATCTCCATTTTCTGGATAATTCATTTTTCTGATTTTGAACCATCTAATTGACACAAAGGACCAGCCCAAGCAGACCATACTCATTTAAAGAGGAAACGTATAAACTGCGCAAAAACATAGTTTGTAGTGGTACAGTGAAATGTGGCTCTAGTAATCTAATGAAATATAACCAGTGGACAGAGAGGTTCTCGCCTGGGGGTCAAATCATGAAGGGGGTGGGGTGAACAGTGTGGGGCTGGACTGAGGAGATCTGAAACAGCACTGAGACTCAAGAGTCTGGTTTGAGTTATAAAACAAGGCTTTCTCTATGCTTCCAGACTAGTCATATTGCCCTTGGCAATGTCCGATTACCCCCCTTTTAGAATCGGAACAGATCCCAAAAAACTGAAGAAGAAAAACACTACAGCAAAACTGAACAGCAGTCTGCATGTGCAGGAAAATCCCAGAAGCTGCAAAACGAGGATGTTGAGAAGCCGACTGTAGTACATGACTGAAAAAGCAAAGCCCAATTACAGGCCACAAATACCGGTCAGACACTACACATGTCACACATTTAAAAACCAGCTATGGGCACTTCACCCCCTGTGACCTAAGAACATCACAGCTCTCAAATATTTGATTTATTGTAGAAAATAATAAGAAATGTTTAGTTACAATCCTTTGAATTCTGACCAACATACAAAAAAAATTATCTATGAAGGAAATTATGCCCTCTAATGCACATTTGACTGAATCAAACCATTTTAGATTGGAAAGGAATGAACAAAATTTGGTTTAAAAATTTCAATAGCAGGCTTTCATGTGCTTGATCTGTTACTTGATCTGTTACTACAAAAGTTACTCCATGAGGCACTTAAAATACCACAATCCATCATGACACACACAAACACACACACACACACACACACACACAAAACAACTGATATTTTTCAAACGACATTTCACAAGAATAGAGAGGCATTATCCAAAATGAAAAATAATATATCACATAAAATATTCCAGTTTGTTCCATAAAAATACATCATGAAATAGGGAACCGAGATTTGAGGTGAAAGGTTTGTGCTTTGGTGGATGAAATAGAACTCTGTGAAATGTTTGTGTGACCCCATCCAGCGGTGGTCAGTCAGAGAGGTTTTCGGTGAAGCTGCTCCACATTTGTCCTTTGTTCTGCGCTCACTTCACAGGCCGCTCCTCTGCAGCACCTACAACATGCCTCCACTTGGCTATATGGGATAAGGCCACGCACAACAGTCCAAAAGACTACCACTCAAGATATAAAGCACTTAAAATCACATGTGACCTAAATATAGACACATTACCAAGTACACATATTAACACTTTGACATAAACATGCTCAAACAAGCCCTCTCCAAACCGTTTCTTTCAGACAGTGTAAAATCTTCAGCTTCTTAGCTTGTAGTTTGTCCCGCTGTGCAGTATGTGTAGGACTACTCACACAGCACTGTATTAAAACACTCCCTCGAAAGCAGCAGGCTTTCCTCCGTTATCCTTCCTCATTCAGTTGTACTCGTGCAGCGTCCTGAAGTGTCCCGCATGGAAAACCCACATGGTGTTACGCGGTTCTTGCACGCCTCACCTTCCACTCTCCCTTACTGTAGCAGCAGGAGTAATACTAGCGCCCCCAGCAGACCAGGCAGCTGGGCACCGGAGGAAAACAAAGTCCCGCCAGCAGCGTCAGCTTGGGCGCACCCAGGCCCCGTGTACCCGCTGTAGCACTGGCACCGGAAGTCCTGACGTAGCCGTGTCTGCTCCTCTCCACCCAGCTGCCCACGCACCACCAGCCGGCTGCTCTGCAGTTCCAGCTGGTGGGTCTGGGGGCTCAGGTGCAGGTAGGTGTCCGTGTCGGCGTGCCTGCGCAAGCAGCGCCCCCTGGAGGCACAAAGCAGCCGGCTGCACTGCTCTGCTGCCGTCGAGACGTTGAGGAGGTAGCGACCCAGAGGTCCCTGCAGGTACTCACTCAGATTGAAGCAGCTCACCTGCACAAAGGGACCAGGCACAGCAGTCAGGATCCCACAGAAGCCTTTAACAGTACTGTTGCATATGCTGTTATTACATTAGCTAAATATAAGATGTTATTACATTATGTTTATTTTATTTATTTAAGGTTTTTGAAGATGGTCAACTGCACAGAATAGCACAAACTGCAGTTAAACACTGTTAACACTGTACAAACACACCAGGATTCCTGGACAGTACAAGAAATGTTTGCTTTGTTTGTTTATTTGTTTTTTTGCTTTTGTTATTATTCCCAAATTGTCCCAAATTATTTTGGGATTAACACTAACCATTTCTGTAATGTTAAATTAGGCTGTTGACTCCACTGTAAAAAAAGGATTACAAAAAAAAAAATCATGTTATGGAGACCCTTATGAGGATGTATGTATAGGGCTGCAAACACTCTGACAGCCCTATAGGGGGCACAATAATCAGAATGGACTCTTACATTACTGCTGGCATAGGTGGAGTCTCCCCAGAAGATTACCCCAGCCGCACCGAGAGATACACTCTCCCCTATCGTGGAGACCAAGTCCATCTGTGGTGAAAGAGAGAGGGAACATACGTAAGACCAAAAGCAGAAGGAGGAAAAACAACAGAAATGAAAAGGTGAACACTAATACAGATATGGGAACATAGTCATCAGTGTGAAACACACAAATCATCTGTGCACAGGCTCGGTGAAACGTGACAAAATGTCTGCTGGAATGTTCTCTGCATGCTCATGGCAGACTGAAATCAAAAGTACTAGTACAACTGCTAGCAAGAGGGAGTTTCACCACTCACATGCGAACACCACTCACATGTGAACACCACTCACCTCACATATTAATGCCGCTACTGTTAAACCGTGGAATATAGTTCGGGATGTATTTTTTTTTTCCTTACACAGTAATATTCTGAATCACATTTCCCTTTTATCACAAAAGATAAAATCAGACCATCACCCTGCACAAACACACTCTGTCATGTCTAGCCCCGCCCCCACCTGTCAAGAGTGTTTTGTTTACGTAGCCATGTGGTTCTGTCAGTCTTGGTCTCTCCTCGTGCTCTGTAGCCAAGCCCCTCGATATTGTGTTCAGGTGTTCCTTGTTTAGTCTTGTGTGTATATATGTCCAGTGTTTTGTCAAGTCTGTGCTGATCTGTTGCCCATGAGTATGGATTAACCCCTAACCCCTAAATTGCCCTTTAAAAAGTCTTGCTCTCCTCAACTCTCACACTCCCTCACACACCCTGCTCTGTGTGTACACAGTCAAACTCTTCACTCTCAACACCTTCACATGCACATGCCGTCCGCTCATACAGCACTTGCATATAAGGTCAGACACATCCACACACAGTGTCTGTGCATTTGTAATGAGTGTTTCAGAAGTAGAAGAATGTGACATCATTTGCACACACATCATCTGCTGCTGACAGAAACTCCATTCATGCAACGTTCAAATTTCTTTCAGTCTGAAGATGAACTACACCAAGCACATGGTGCCTCTATGTCACAAAGCCTGTCTTTGACCTAGCTACAGGCTACAAATATGTATAGTCACACTCTTGCTAGTTCAACACACACTCATGCAGAAATACACTTCCTATTTTTGCAGACGTGATGAAACATGTTCAGCTGAACTCAAAGCGTAATTCAAGAAGTGATGGGCTGTGTAACACTTCCACTGTAAATAATTCACTTAAAGCAAAATGCAGATGGTCTGGATATAAGGAAGTAAACTATTTACTATTTTTAAATGCATCCCTCTCCTAGCAGGGGAGTTACTTTAAGATTTAGGTTTATTTTTGTAACGTTTTTGTAACTTTGTTTCAGACAGGTGAACCCAAGGTCCTTCAGGACTCCTGCTCCTTACATGAGGTTTGAACCCTGTGGCTTCGATTATCTTGGGAGGCCCTGACCCATTACGCCACCACCACCCAGAGAAGATGGGCCACTGCTTCTAACCTGAGCTTCTGAACTTCCCAAACGTCAGAAAATGAAAACAGTTCTAAGAAATAAAACCCAGATGTTTTAAAGCGATGTTTTTTTAGATCACCCCCCAGAGACATTTCTCAAGATAATCCAGCTAGGAGCAGATGTATGATTAGTGTTTCTCGACGCTTTGGATATGATCTGCATTACCTTACTTCTGGCAGAAGACCAGCACTGACTGCCACTCACAACCTCACTGAGGCTTTCTGAAAAAATAATTTACCCCCAACAGCCCCCCACCACACCCTCACCCACTCCAGAATACAGCACGCGGCTCCAACACCACCACATCATGGGGGAACGGTGTTCTAGAAACACAAAGAACCACAACAGGGAATCTCCACAACCCTGGAGTCTTTGTTTCAAGAAAGAATAATCTAATGATGTGCACATGTGTGTGTGTGTGTGTGTGTGTGCTGTGCTGAGCTGAGTTGACTTGAATTTCTGCATGATTCATATTCCAGAAATGGTTGTGTTTCACCAAATTTATCCTGGCATAGATCAGGCTGCCTTCAGGACCACAACGTGCAGTGAGGAATTTAAACTGGACTGAGTGTGTGTAAATATATACAGTAGCCTATGTATAGACAGACAGACACACACATAATCAGCTCAGTAACAGAACCAGCTCAGCAAAAAAATGTCTCAGTAACAGATTCTGCAGATAGGCTCTTGCGGAGAGGCCACTGCAGGAACCCGAGAGCCTCCCGTGCTGTCAAACACAAACTCTGCTTATTTTTCCATGCGACCGAGTCCAGGAGCATCTTCAAAGTGAAGCTAGCAGTCCTTCCCTGAAGGAATGAATCACACACAATGACAAGCCCCCAAGCTCCATTTCTCCTTTCTCCTTTTAAGTAGGAACGTAGGTGTTAAAGGCTGTTGTATAACTACACGTCCCCTGCCCTATTTATTAGATATTTATTTGTTAGAAACACTCTTCAGAATCACTGTAGATGCTTAGAAACTCTGTAAGTGTACAGTTTGAGATTATACGACATCTGGATTTCTAGCCCACCTGTCATCCTAAAAGTGACAAGAATAATGTAAGCAAAACTGCATTGACTGACACATTCATTCCAACACTACAAACAGCCACTACACTGACTTCACACTGGTTAAGAGTCAAAAGATCTGTCAAAAAATCTCAATGATCTATAATCTTTGGTGCAGTATACTCACGTATCGTTATGTATCTTACAGAAAATGAGTGGCAAACAATTTGCGTCCTTTGTAGTGGACAATACTTTTACATACATAACTCTTTATCTTTTTGAGTTATTCTATAAATACCTGCTGTCTTATAAAGAGGACATCCTGGGCTCACATACGTAATGTGATTGGTTTGGTTGCTGGAAACCTCCCATTTCTTTCTCTCCAAGATGGCTTCCAAGCACATTTTATGGAAGGAGGAAAGGTATGTCAAATATTGTCTATTTATTGTGATTTTTCTTATGATACTGACAGGTGTTGTTTATAAACATGTTAGGAATATTTTTAATGCTGTATACACTAACATTAATTTAGGATTTGAAATATTAACTTGTTCATGAATGTCCAGCATAATGGACACCAGGACAACAATTAACTCCACACTGTTGCAGGGGGCAGAACTGAAGCGGAATTCTGTACAGGATTGTTCAGGGAGGCTCAGATTTGGTACTCTCAGCTGATGAGAGAGATGTGGACTATGACCCTGTGCTTGAAGAAAATGTGGAAGAGGAAGAGGAACAGAATGAAGATGCAGGAGTCTCAGAGATAGGCACAGAGACAGAGGCAGAGACAGACAGTGACAAATAGGAAAGGCGTCCTCTGTGGACCAAGAATAGTGTGTATGTTTGTTTCATTACTTAAGTAGTGTAAAACAGAATTATTCTGTCACTTTTAGTTTATGGGACAGAAAACAGCTATTGTCTGGTTCTGTCAATCAGCTCTGTCCTTTAACTGTCAGTAAAGTACGGGGTGTATTAATCTACCTATCTAGTTATAACACTTTCTGTATGTGTTTGCGTGGGTGTATTGTGTATTCCTGTGTGGGTGTATTGTTTATACCTGTGTGTGAGTGTAGTGTGTTTACCTGTGTGGGTGTAGTGTGTATACCTGTGTGGGTGTAGTATGTATACCTGTGTTATGTGTGTCTGCTTGCATGTATGTGTGTTTGCTCACACACGCGTGTTGTGATCGTGTGTGTGTGTGTGTGTGTGTGTGTGTGTGTGTGTGAATGCGTGTTTTCTCTCACCTCGGTCAACAGTGTGAGCTCGTTAGCGTAGGTGGGGCGCGTATACACGAACACGGGCCTGGCCAGACCATCGCCCGTGGAGGCTAAACGCATGCCCTCCATGACGCGGTTCCTGACGAACTGCCGTCCGCCGCGCTGGTTCCTCAGCATGCGGCCCATGTACACGGACGGGAAGAGGGCGGTGCTCTCCATCCACAGCCAGTCCAGCTGGTCGTTGCGGGCCACCTCCTTTTCCGGACAGCGACCCGTGTAGTTGGACAGGCTGATGCGGTAATCGTGGTTGTAGCAGTCGGGGAACAGGTAGAAGCCCCACAGCTGCCCGGGACGCAGGCTCTTAGCAACACGCAGCGTCTGCAACATGAAACGTTGTGCAGACAGCTCAAAGTCCTGCTGGGCCGCCTTGGCCACCTGATCCGGTGACCAGCCGGGGTTCTTGCGTGAGACCAATTGCCGCGACTGGTTGCGGTATATGTCTTTAGAGTCCCAGTTACGTATCCACAGGGGCCGCCACTCCTCCCAGTCCAGGACGGCCAGGCCCTTCGCCGCTGGCTCCCTGATGTACTTTTTCATGCCTTCTGGCATTTTCTCCAGGTGCTGGGTGAGGCTCGCTACCTGGGGAAGGCCGCCGTTGACCGGCGTGCCGTCACGCTCATAGTAGGGATACAGTCCCAGACGGTCCTTGTAAAAGATGGTGAGGTTCTGCTTGACAAAGCCCTCGCTGGGCGAGGCCACGATCTGGAACTGGTCCAGCTGGAAATGGATGCTGTGACGAGGGCCGCAGTCCTCCGTCGGAGCGTTCCAGGCCAGCAGCAAAGGTTTCTGGGGGAACAGTGGCCATCTTGTGGATTTGAGCTCTTGGCCATAGAGGCAGGTCACCAAAACGGTCTGGGAGAGCAGCCACAGATGGAGTGACCGGGGGAGAGGCATCACTCCCATTTCTCACACAAACAGCTCTACGCCCTGCAAAACAAACACACACACACTATAGATTGCATCATTCATAGTCTAGATTCTCACTAGACTTCACACTTAGGTTACCACAATTCTAATATATGTAGAAGAATCCCTGTGGTAGGCTACACAGCATGACAGCTTGGAGCCTGTGAACCACGGCTCTGGGAGAGGCTGGCACGCCCTCACAGGTGTTAGCTATATCTGTAGCCCACGCATTCCTCCTGTCTGGACGCATCAGCGTTGCTGCATTACTCCGGCAAGATGGAGGAGGAGCCCGTATTAGAACACTGCCTTTGGAGGTCTTTTAAGGAGCATTTACAGGCCTCACTAACTTCTGATGAAATTCCTTTGGAGTCTGGGTGCTAGGGAGGAAGATTTCAGGCCCAGTTATACCTTCTGTGCTTGGGCACTTACAGTCTAGCGAGGGGGTTGTAGAAAGGGACCTGATTCCCACTGCACTGCTGTGGATGGGATTCACCTGGCGTTTCATTCTCTAATACACCAGACTGAATTTATCAGGTTACTCGTAAGCCAGGTGTGCGCTGGTACAAACACAACACTATCGCAGTACAGGACTGGAATTTAAATCGATAGTCTTAAGGTCAGGTGTCCTGATCATGAGGTTTTCTTCAGTAATGTAACAACAAAACAGTTCCTTCTATCCGCCTAAAATTAAACGGATTTAATGGCTTTTCAATACATTGCGATACAATACCACTCCCAGTTCCAGTTCATTGAGTTACGGTAGCGGTACATTTTTTGCAAGCAGTGACGTGCAGTTTTAGGAAACTAGATGACCTGGCATGCTTTGTCGAAACCTAGACATAGAAGAGAGATACATTATTCCCAATTTAAAAATAAATCGATTATGCAGACAGACCAGTGTAGTCATAGTAAACATTAGTTATGGTGGTCATGGCATAATAACAGGCGCTCCAAGTTAAGACGCGAAAGTTGACCAAACTTCCTATGGCGTAACGGCCGGGTTATATACGGTTGCAATAACAACTCGTTTTGCTTTTCACTCGAATCTCCAAGTACTAATGGACCGGTTTAAGAGTAAGTAGCTAGGTACCTTCTAAAGAGAAAAGAAAACTGACCCGAAGACGTGAGACTGCAGCTCAGGACACCGGCTTACTCCAATCCGATCTCTCACAAAGTAAAACAGACCACCCGCTATCCATCACTAACAAAGTGAGTCTTCATAAGCCTCCGACTCAGTCTACTTCTCCGCTGATAAGTTAAATTAGATTAAATAAAGTTAGCAGTTCTTTCCACCCACTTGGAATACTCAGATTCTCCTTCGCGGTGAACAGCTATTCTGCCCAAGCGCCCTTTTATTCGGCAGCGCTGTAGAATGCGCGGAGACTACGGCCTCGGGATGGTCCATTGTTTTGTAAAGAGGGTACGACACCGAGGGAAAAAGCAATGTGCTTTTAGAAACCCCTGAATAGTTACACCACCTTAACACACAATTGTTTGGCAAATAATGTGAATTTTTAGTATTTTTCTATTTTTTGCGCAATAGTCAAGTCTCAACATTTTTATGACACCCCCTTCTCTACACCAGTGGTTCGGTCAACTCAGTTCTCTGCGGGGGATAAGAGCGGCAACAGAAGCTTGTAACTACAAGGGATCGTGTTTCATTTGCCGTGATCAATAGAGATTTTTCGAAACTTTTTTGTTCGTGAAGGAAATATACAGAAAGTATATATATCTCAAAAGTGGCCTATTCTGAACAGTTTCCACTGTCTTATCTGATGCCACTGATTTGTGCTATTGTTATTAGGCCTAACTTAACAAATAACTCAATGCAAAGTTGATTACCATGTTATAAAACCACTATGAATCACATTTCATTTTTCACATACCTCATCATTCATTTATCCTAACAGCACGCGGCCCCATAATTACCACCAAATTACCCTGATATCACATAATCTTCCTACAATGGCAAAACGGCCAGCTGCCAGGATTACGTGCTCGCGGTGACAGACTTCAGCCTCTAAAGCTGGAAGTCAGCTGACCAGTAGCACAGAGCTGTTTCCTGTGGAACAATTAGGTTGGTATGCTACAATGAGTCAGCTGATACCTACGCCATCAACTGATACCTACGCCATCAACTGATACCTACGCCATCCTCATGACTGGGGGTCTCTGGACGCTGAGCAGAGAGAAATTCCCTTCCAGCCCCAGGGGCACCATAATGGTTTAATCCAACACTTTTATTTCAACCTCTTAGGCTTACCCCCTTCCTCAAGACGGAGCAGAGAAGAGGGGCCAAAGAGAGGGGCAGGGGATACCCACAGCTGTATAGGGCACAAGGTCAACTGTGAAGTCCCACTTTGGTTCAGAATCCCTCAAAGAGCGTGAAAACCTGCACACAGACATCGAGTTAAGAGACTTCAAAGTACGCTGTGTTAAGAATGAAGTACCCAAAGTAATTACAAGCATTGTGTGTGTGTGTGTGTGTGTGTTGGTGAAAACTGTCAACAGCTGTGGGTAGACATTCCTTTATAAACTCATTGCCTGGGCTGAATATCTTTGCCTATTGTATGGCTGTATTATGAAGAGAGACAGATTACTAACATACAGTCAAACCTCGACTTTCACGGGTTTAATTTTTGTGGATTTGACCATTCCCATGTTTAATAATTACCATGTTTGCCATCAGTAATTAAATGGAATTTTGGGGGAGGACTTTTGTCACCAAACAGCTAGCTCACCAAAGACTAACAGTACATGCCCTACAGCAGTGCACCTGTTATATCTTCTTACAGAGTTGAACGGGGGATGGAGGGGACAGAGAGAGAGAAAGAAGGGGAGGTGGATAGAATGGGGAGAGACAAAGAGAGAGAGTAGTGGACAAAGAGAGAAATAGACAGGGTAAAGAATGAGGGTGGAGGAGGGGATAGAGACAGAGAGAGAGAGACGAGAGAGAGAGAGACAGAGAGAGAATGAGAGAGAGACAAAAGGAGAGAGATACAAATAAACTTTATTAATCTATTACAATTTGTCGATATACAACCACACAAACAAAATAGCATTAAAATCACCATAAACCACGCCACCATTTCTCACAGTGCACAAAACGCTGTTAAAACCCCAAATGATTAAAACATTTGTCAAATCTTTCATGGCAGAATAAAAATTGAAATCCAAATCTGTTCGACTCTTCAGCAGTCTTATAAACATAGTTATAGTGTTGATGTCAATCTGGCCCTCAACCAAACACTGATCCACACTGCCATCTTAGATTGTCCCAAAATAAAATGAAGCAGTTGACACTGTGCCTAAGAGAAAGAAAGAGAGAGAGAGAGAGAGAGAGAGCTATCAGTGTAGCAGAGTCACATACTTATGTGGAAATTGCAATGCAGTTTAATTAAAATCTGTCAGAAACCATTAATATTGTTTTAGCCCCCTATTTTGGCTGCTTAAATTACATTCGCACATAAAAAACTACCTCAGAAAAACAATATGCCATTGAATGAGAAAACTGTTTTATATAAATTATAGAATAAATTGTTGTCACCCTTCCAGTTTGAGATCTTATCTATTTTCCTCACACCCTGGGTTTGAGAGTGCAGTGGTTTTATGAGCGATTCCTCCATCTCTCAGTCTTGGTATTTATCTATCCTCTTGCATTCCTTTGGGTGTTTCCAACTCTTCTATTAGAACAGCTGCCTCTATAACCTGTTTTCTGCATCTTATCTGCTATCATGATATCTGACTGATTCGATGCCACTGGCTTATCTGTCTAGATCTAGCAGACCCTCAGGTTCTTCGCCTCGTTGTTCTGCAATGCTTTCTGTGGCTCCTCCCACTTGGATATGGGCTTGTACAGTTCGTGTGCCTTGCACATGTTGCTGTATAGGCTTCCTGACACTTGATCGTGTTTCAGTGTATGCTTTCCATGCCAAGACATAATATCCATCTACTGGGTGTTGGATTGTCTCAGAGACTCCTTTGCACAGCCTGCATCTTGGGCCTGGTCTGCTGTAATACACTCCTAGTGCCATGATTAGAGCTCTCCTTCAGGCCTGACGAACGTTTCACCCTGGCCTGGGGCTCTTACACAATATTCACTATTGCCCTCTTTCCTCTTGGCTGGAATTCAGTCTTTGGATGTTGAGTCCTAGGGGGAGTGACCCCTGTGTGGTGAGGTATTGTATGGTCTTGATATTGACAGCTTTCATTTGTTATCTAGACCAGCCTACTGTTGCCTGCTGGGTATCTGATGACCAGCAGGACTATTGTGTTTGTGGCTTTGATCTTATTATTCCTGTTCATGGTTGCAGAGTCTCGTCTCTTCCTTATGGTTCCTGTGAGATTAGATGATCCTCAGGTATTTGTAGCTGTCCTCCAGGTTCATTGTATGGCCTTGTCATACTTCAATTTTCTCTGTTCTGATCATTTTTCCTTTTTTAATATCAGCTGACCACATTTCTCCAGCCCAATATATAATATTCTAACATCCTTACTGCAAGTCCTGGTCAGGTGAGGTGTCAGGGTTGCTTTCCATCTTGTCAGTAGGTGGCGCTCTGAGCCGTTGCCATTGTTACCCATCCGCTTTTGAGCAGTGCTCATTCAGCTTGGTGACTTGTTATGCTGGTTGACCATGCAAAACTGATAGCAACTTCAGCTAGCTGACACAGTTCATGTCTGAGCCAGGTCCTGTGCAGGTCTTCATGTTTGTAAACCGCTCTTGGACACCTGCAGTTGTAATGCTGACTGCTTCCTGTTCTGGCAGATTGCAGTGCTCCACTCTGAGATGTCTTAACCTCAGAGCTCTGGCGTTGTGCTATGATTCTTTCTCTGGTATGTTCTTTGAGTATTGTTCTGATTCAGCTCTGGGTGGATCTACAGTTAAGATTCTGGAGCACTGTAACTGAATGTGTACTATGAATGGTTCTTTGGCAAAAGGGGAATTTATTCTTTTGGCCACTGCTTCTTTTATGTAGTTCTGCATAAAAGATTCCAGTGTCTCACTTATTGACCACCATTTTGTTTCTTCCATAGCCAGGCACCATCTGTGATCTTTATAATTTTGGATTATACCTTTTACATTTATATGCTCTATTTCATTGTGTCCAGTGTATTTGTATGTGAGTCCGTGAAGAGCAAGCAACACGTTAGTGTCAAAACTCAGTACTTTTCCATTTATGGGTGTGATTGACTTATCACAACACCATGTACTTCATGTCAAACTTCACATGAAATGCTAGAAGACTCAAGAAGTGAATGCTATTGTAATTGTTTGATACTTGTAAGCACAATTTTAATCTAATTATAGCAGCTAGTAGCACAGCATAAGAAATTCAGGTGTAATGACACATTTGTTGTAAATGTGAGCAATGGTGACACCCAGTCCAATTCTTTATATAGTGGAGCTCTGTCAGTCCTCCATCTGCCCTCCATCTGAGTTGTCTTGTCTTGGCTTCCAAGCTTTGTTTCCAAGGGGGACACGGTGGGCGGTGGCTGGTGGCTTGTATATTGTTGCCTGGGGTCTGAGACATGCCTACTGCAGCAGCATATACAAGCGTGTTGGTTTGTTATAATGGTTGTTGGGATTGTGCATATGGCTTCGCTCAGTGTTTGTGGGTGTGCATTGTGTTGTGTGAATAGGACTGCATAAAATCTGTGTAAGTTCCTTTCACTTGTAGTTCATATTGTAAGAACGTGGAGGGTTTACTGTCTCCCAGTCCCACACCTACTTCAAGTCATCTCCTCATCACAAAGCTCTTAGACAGATGGGTGGTCTCTTTAAAGTTAGCTCTAACCACAGAGTTAAAACACCAGCCACTAACCACACTGTGTGTGATCTGTGTGTAATTGCAAACTGAAGCAGTGTGTGTAGAGCTAAAGCTCTGTAGGCTCACAGATTAACACACTACTTTGTTACTAATAATAGATTACTGAAATTACTGTGGCAAAAAAACCAGATGTTCATATTCAAAAACAACAATTGAGAAGGAATTAAATCCTGCCTCGTCACGTCTCTGCGGTTACTGGTTTGCATTTGAAATATACTGTCCTTCCCTAAAGTAGCTCTGAATTCCACAGTTGTGGCCCTGTTCCTATAATCCTAATGCAGGCAGGGTAGGACAGCCCAGAAGTCTCAGGCCTGTCATATAGGACATACAGGAACAGTACCACCTCTGTCTTGGTGGCTGATGAGATCTGTCTGGTTTAATTCTCCTCACATGACGTAGCACTACTACTGCCTTTGATCACTTTATTTTGAAATGAACAAATCGGTTTTGTCTTACACAATCTAACACTGTTAAGATTTTTCAGAACGACAAAAAGAACAGCCTTTGATAGCCATGGAAATATAATGTAAATATACATTTACAACATTTAGCAGATGCACTTACACAGAGCAACTTGCAAATGTGTCAAAAAAAAAAGCCCATTCCAAGGTTGCCATCACTTTTAATGTGCAGAACACGATGTCAAACATCCCAAACCACTAGGCCCTTCCATATAAACCCTGTCCACTTCATAAAAGAAACCACATCCTCATCAACTCTTTACATGTGTTATCAGGCCTCCTTTGTTTCCCTGAATTAGACCCAACACCTCTCAGCAGTGAGGACTGGCATCAGAACATCCACCTTCAAAGCTCATGTTTGAACCAAGCATGCACAAACATCTTTAGACTTGAACCACATTGACCTCCCTGGGGGGTGAGGCCGCACCCAGCCCCACCGACACGCTCAGTATGTGCTCAGCCCCACCGACACGCTCAGTACGCCCCAGTGACAGTACATGCTACTGTCCTCCCCAAAGTCAATCAGCTGTGAACATATTGTGTTTCAACTTTCTCATAATTCTGTGGCAACCACAGAATTCTGTTATGCTGTTCTAGAAATGCAGTTAATATAAATCTAGAATCTTGGTGCAGAATGGTAGAGCTGCTCCTGAAGATGTGGAAAAGGGTCTGTAGTACACATTTACTGCTCCTGAAGGATATTCACAGTATTTTCCAATTTGAAGAGAAATTTTAATAGCTCTTTCAGTGAAATAGATGCATAGTACTTTGACAAAAAATTGCTCCCTGCTGCTGGGCGACCTCTGCTCGACCCTTGGCCCCACTGTGGCTGTCCTGGTAAACAGACACCTAAACCACTTTGTGTTCTCTCCTCCTCTCCTGTTGTTGATTCTTTTCTTTCTACGCTGACTCAGCACTAGGAGACAGAGTGGAGGAGAACAGCGGTGTTCAAGGTGAGGAGAGGGTCAGTGGAGGAGGCGTGCGGGAGAGGAGGAGGCCTCCTGATTCCTCAAGCCCTGCAATAACTGCGAGACTTAAGGACAATCCTTTACCCGCTGAACCCAAGCTTCCTAACACACACACACACGTCTTTAATTACACACAGACTCACACGAGTGAGATTTGGAGAGGTTTATGGACAGTCATTATTTTAAAATACACACACACACATCTGAGAAGTCAAGGTTATTTCTTATTTTCCCCCATACATATGCACACTCACATACACATTCATGCACACACATACATTTCCAAAGACGTGTGTGTGCGTCTTTTCCTGTGTCAGAGGGGGTGACTGCAGTTGTTTCCATCCCATTCAGGGCAGCATGACTTTTCCTCTCCAGGGTCACTCTCTCTTGTCTGCACTCAGGACAGTGCTGGTAACAGGAAGCACTCTCACGCACGGCTGGACCGCCCATGCTCCCTCCTGTCACATACATACTGACGTCAGCACAGGGCAGAATGGGTCGGTCGTGGAAACCACTCTGCCAGCACACCGGAGGCGCACAGAGACGTCAGGAGGCTGGGGGTCAGGCACTGCACAGGGGTCAGACCTTCACACTGTTGATCAGCGCCTGGATCATCTTGTTGTCTGACGAGCAGAATCAGACTGCTGTGCTAGGGTGCTGTAGCCATGGAGGCTGGAGCCACTTCTGGTTTAAACAGACAGCCAGCAAAAACGAACCCGTCAGCAAGTCCCTCAATTAAAAAAAACACGCTGATGCCGTCTTATTGCGCACTGGAATACGAGCAGAGGGATGTTCACTGTAATTTATCACAAAGAGTCCAGTGAGCTATGTGTGCTGGCCGTTACCAAAAGTTACCGTAAAGCAAGTCGATGGGCTGTAAGAGCTCTACGTGTACACACACACACACACTACGTTTCTTGATACAGTAACCATTTGTTTATATGAAGCATAGTGTGGTTTATGTGGTTGAGATTCCAACACACAGGTCTTAATCAGAGCTCGTCTCTAGCCAAAGCAGAGACGGAAGAGTCCGTCATCGGAACATCACCCCCCAAAAAGCAATCTACACCCAGGACACGAGGAGGCACAGTAGTAGAGCTGTAACCATGTGTGACACTGTCTATTTGTTCCTTACTGTCTGTAAATGGCATAACTGCTGTGGTTAAGAAAAGCAGCTCTCCCACCCCATTCTACTGCCCAGCAGTTCAACACGCAGCCTCCAACTAGCCCCACCCCCCCAACCTCCCCACACATACACACCCCAGCTGCCCCTTTGAGGGGAGTTCTACTGTTGGGGAGTTGGTTTTCTGTTTAAGCTACTTACCTTTTGTGCTATCAATTTTCATTGATCATCAACGACACCCATTCAGACCTGAACTTCTGTCCAGTATACACCAACACACAGGTCAAAATTGCTTTTTTCTTATTTTTCACAATCTTATTAAAAAAAACTTAATGTTGATTTCACTTTAATAATAAAACATTTTCAAATATTGTGTCACATGAGAAATCTAGTTTCATGTGTTACAAACTGGGGACAATTTAAATTCCCAAAATGGAGAGCTTCTTTTCCACAAAATCAGTCAAAATAATTAAAAGTTAAAAGTAATATAAAATAATAGAAAACAAAAGACAACATACAAGTAAAAAGAAAAATGACAACAGATTATAATCTGTAGTGGTTTACTCCCATCCAAGCATGTAGAGAGGTCAGGGTTCAATTAGTCATCTTTGCACACTCTTGCTAATGTCGGCTTGAAACCAGTGAAACTAAAACATTTAAGCCAAACGGGGTCATCTTTCAGGCAAATGTCTTTGATATTGTATAGCTGTCTCACACTACTGTGGTCTGTTGACTGTGCCACCGGTATGCTTTAGAAACAGGAGCCTGTTTTACCTAAAGTACTGTAATGGAATTAGACTGCATATAGAGCTACTGATAGGGAGAGTCACCAAGAGCATGTGTTGAGTTCACGTGTACAGAGGAGCTTATTGTGATGTGCTGCTTTTAGTTAAAGGTTCTAATAAAAATAGCACACTACATTATTTTCTCCCCTGAGCCTGAAGTACGACTGAATCCAAACCTGAAGACTGGAGGCAACTAGTTTAGACTCGTATTAAAAGGTGTAATATAACCCTGGCATAAAATCAGAAGAGGAAGTTGTTGGTCTGGGAGAGCCCTCTAGTGATGAAACAGTAACTGTGTTATTTTTTAAAGCTGTTTTACCTTTAGCAATAAATTAACAATGAAATTAAACTCACCATACAAGTGAATACAAAAGATAGCAGGTTACAGTGAGTGAGTACTCTGTTCTGCTATCCAATCACAGAGCATCACCAATGTTACAACATCCAATTGCAGCAGGGTACATGTCCTCTATCATACACAGCCATCTCCTATAGGCTGCTAAGAAACATCTCAGCGTCACAAGAACACGCACAATGGAAACGTGGGAAACCAATCTCTAGACTTTTTTTATTTTATAAATATGTCCAAACATTCTACAGCCTGGTCAGTTCTAAGTTGTGTGTGAAGTCTACGTTCGTGCTACTAGAACAAACGCCTCTCCTATAGTTTCAACATGCTTCTGAAGGATCGTTTTATGCAATTCCAGAGCGATTTTTAGCGTTCTAGAATTGTCAATGGCAGAACAGTGTCAGCTCTAGAACAACCAAGTTGTGTGAGGTTGTCCTTATATTCAGCATGGAGCAATCCCTAATGTTCTAAACCTATGACATACTAACAGGACGTAAGGGGAAGAGGTACTAAAGAACAAACATTTGGAAGAATGCTCAACAAACACATACATCACACTTGATATTGTCTCACACACACACAGGATCTGTAACACACCTCAGCATTGTGCAGACACACCAGAAAAGGAATGTCATCTTCCCCAGATCACTCAGTCACCACCTCGCCCCCACAAGCATGCTGACCACGAGTCTACAAGCATGCAGTGAGTCGGAGTAGCCTCATGGGGGCGCTACACAGACAGCATATTCAGGACCCAGTGAGGGTTTGGCTGAAAGGAGGAGGAATCATCTTTGCAGTGCCATGGGTAATCTGAGCCTGTTCACCTTCATCAAACCTCACATATGATAACAGGAAAATCTACATGGAGGCAGGGGTGATCCAACTTTATGATTCCCTACAGAGAAAGAAGGGGGAGGGGAAAGGAGAGAGAGCGTGTGAACATTCTGCTCCTGAAAACAACGGCTAGAATTAAGAAACCAATCATGTCTGATGGACAGTTGTGGCCTTGAGGAAAGCGGAGATGCTCAGAGTGCAGTTGGACCCTGTAGCCACTGTGCCAGTCTACATAAGGCTTTATTCTCTTGATTATAAGTTGGGCACGTAAATAAGAAACAGAAAGTGAGGAAGCTCCACCTGAGGTATGAGGTTCTTATGGATTCTCTTCAGTTTGGCTTTTTTCCTGCCATTCTTCGTCACCACTGTCTCCTCATAAAACTCATGAGCCAGGTCGCCGTCCTCGTCGAAGAACATGGAACTAGAAAAAATTTATACAGAGACACAGACGGAAGACAGGCAGACACACAGACACACACACACACACACACACACACACACAAGATCCCAAATAAGTAAAATCCATTAAAAAACAGACATGCTTAAATAAGGTAAAGTAGAAACAGCAATGTTTCTGATCTAGAGGTCTAAAACATGTAGAGCTTTATTACAACTCTACTCCTTCTGATCCAGCTAATCAACATCTTGGACAGTATCTCAACATCAGACTGAGCTGTAAGACATATGGGTTAGTATTACATGCCAAAAGGGAATTTTCCATAATAAGAGTAGGTGATGCATGCTCTACAATGGGACTAACATTCATGCAACCATTAATGTTAATGTATGAAAACTTGATCAGAAATACGATTACTTTTAAGTAATAGAATATAGTTACATTTTAATTATAACTTGCTTTTCGTCTCTGTTTGAACGTGTATGTCAGGGCACACACGACAGAAACACAGTCTAAGCCTTGTGTTCACGTGTTCATGGGGCTATATTTACCTCCTCCGGGTAAACACGAAGGGCGTCGCATTTCCAAAATACCGGAGCCTCGCCAGCGCCTGCTCGTCTCCGTCTTTACCGGGTTCATCCCCGCTGCTGGAGCCAGAAAAGGGCCAATAACCTTTACCTTTGGAGCCACTGCCGCCCATCTTCAACCGCGGGACATTATTTTCTTGACTGGTGGCTTAATACTGTAGAGGAATAAACACATATTCTATTATTTAAACGCATACATGGTGAAGAGCAGCGTGAGAGCGTTATTACCTCTGTGGTAATACAACAGCCCCAAACGGACCCCTGATGACACCTTTATGACAGCTGTGAAGACAGTTCCTCTCTAGCCAGATAGTTAGTTACTCTGATTGGTGCAATAGTTGTGGGGACTATTTATTTATCTTAACCTAGCAAACATAGGTTTTCTGATTAGACAGACAGTTACCCTATGTTTCATTCTTTCTAAACCGTATTTTGTACGTTGGCATAGTTACTAGCTGGCTATTAGTAAGCAATGCTAAGATAGTTATAAAAAAAACAGCCTTTCACGTTCACTTCTTATGAAGCATTTTAGCTAACCACGATGGGTATTTAGCAGTCAAGTGTTTATTTACAGCAATCCATTTCATTTGCAACACTTCTCTACATATGGTAACATTTGCTAGAGCAGGTAGCCGAAGTAGCTAACCTAGGTGCTAGCTAGCTAACAGGCTAACGTTTCCATGTTGTAGTTGAACGTTTTTGCTGTAACATGACATTTTCAAACCTACTGTGATTACACTGACACTTACCCGAGTAGGATCTCTATTCGTGGTAGTACTCGGTGTGTGACAAACTGAGGAAGAAATAAAAATGTGTATGGTGTGTCGCTTAAAAACAGACCCATACGCTGATGGAGTCAGACGAGTGACCCTCTGGACCAACAGAAGGAAAATCGACCCGGAAATGTAACAGTCCCTTACATATTAACGTGATCGGTTATTGCTTTGCTTTGCTTTGTAGCACAGTCTTACCCTGTGGATTACAACTAAAATTTGCACAATTTACGAACAACAGTTAAGAAGAGTTAATACTCGTTTTGTTTTGAAATTCAATGCTTTCGGGTAAATTTACAAGAGATTTGTTTTGGAAAGTACATCCGGGGTTAACTTTTCCACGCTTAGGGTTAATTGTGACGTAAGCATTGCATGAGAAGAATAAACACTGGCTTCTTTTCACTGTTCATTTTGAGGTTCAGCATGCTAGTGTAAGGATGCCCATCTCTGGGTCTGCAGGAGGGCTGCATTCTGCTCTAATAGACATTCCTCTCCTCTAATAGACATGCCTCATTCAACTAATCTGGACCACAATTCTACAAAATCACTGCAGTGTTAAGATCATCGTAAATAAGAGTGTTCAGTGTAGTACATGTTATACCATTTAAAGTTTTATGATGCTTTACTATTTGGTTCGTGGCACTTTTAGGAAATCCAGCCCTGTTCAAGCTGTGCTGGAGTAGGGAAAGTATGACACTGTGCTGGACTTTTGCCCTGGACTTTTGTTCTGGAGTTGCATGCCACTGGCATAGGGCTTGGCCTTCCCTCACCAATTACAACCGCAGGGTTGGCAACTTTTCAAAATCACTTGGAGTGAGATTAGATTTTTTTTGTTTGGGGGGGGGGGGGGGGTGTGTCAAATGGACATATTAATTGTGTCCATTTAATTAACCTATTGGGGAGTGTGTATGAAAAGGAAACTCCTCTCTGCTGCGCCTAAAGCGATAGATCACCAGTGGTTGGCACCAGAGCGAACTAGTAACTCATTGAATCATAGATGTAGATCAGAGATAAATAAACTACATTTTTTTCAGTGTGAGAAATCGGATGTATGGCTTGTGAGCGTGTGAAGTCAGTCAAATGCATGTGTCTCACGCTCATTGCGTGAGAGTTGGCAACCCTGCAACCGCCTAATGTATGCATGAAATCCACAATCATGAATGAATTCACACATTTTGACTCAGTACAGGGATGTGTCCCATAAAATGGTTTATTAGATTCACACTTTCATATGTTTAGAATGATCACTTTTCACATTTAGAATTGCAAAATTAAAGTAATTGTTTAATGCTCTTTGAGTGGGAAGATCGATTTTTATACATACTATTGTTTGTTATCAGAATTTCTTACAAAGGTTCTTGAGTGTCAACAAACATGACATGTTTTCATATAGCTTTCCTGGCAGGACTCTTCACTCACCTTCATGTCTATTTGTGCTTTTCCTGGGCCAACAAAAAGTGTAATATTGGGGGTATTCAGGAACTTTGATATTAAATATGATCATATTCAGCTCTCGAAACATAAAAAATTTAATTATTTGACAAGCTTCATCAGTCAGACGGTGTAGAATCGCAGGCAAACACAACTTTAAATCGGTTTCCCTCTTACCTTCCCAGTCCACTATACTGGCACTGTTTGTCACAGCAGAAGGCAGGGTGCTCTGTGAACCTCTCCTCATCTCCGTGCTCTTTGGATTCAGACAGTGATGACAGGAACACAAGCACTCCGTGTGCTGCGGGGTCCAGCGTGGGGTATGTCCCTCCAGTTCTCTACAGTCCCTCAGCCGGGCGTGCCAAGGTTCTGCAGCGCCTGCAGGATCTTGTCCCGGGCCAGCGAGTAGCGGCGCACGGTCTGCCGCACGTGCTCCTCCTCCTCCCTCTGCAGGATACGCAGGAAGTTGTGCAGTTCGGGGAGACTGAAGGCGTCCCACTGCCCGATAAAGAGTGCAGGACCTGTTACTGTAACTGCATGCGTGAGCATTACGGTGCTGTATCTGCCACTGACCAAGCGCTGCAGTGATGATAACAGAGGAGTTAAGTTCAAATCCCAAGAGGCCTTGTAACGTTCCAACGTGTGCTCTGATACATTCACCTTGATAATGAACTGATGAGCAGAGCAAATACTAAATTGTACAGGACAGCAACCTGAATTCAGGAGTCTTAGAAATCGATATAAGGACTGTTGAAAGGCTTCCACATATTAACCTCACTAAACATACTAAACTCTGCTTTAACAGTTTATTGTGTAGGGCTCCATCTTCACACCAGCAAGGCTTGGACACAGCACCATAACGTGAAAGCACATGCAGCGTTAGCAGGGCGTCTGTGTCAGAACTCACATTGACCTCGCCCGTCTCATTCTCCTTCAACACAAAGCTCAGAGCTGTCTCACTAGGGCCGGCGCACAGGCGGAGCTGGAGGGGGCACTCATCATCGGATAACTTCCTCAGGTATACTGGGAGAGACAGACAGGTAGACACACAGACAGAGATAACTTCCTCAGGTAGACTGGGAGAGAGAGACAGGTAAACACACAACAGAGATAACTTCCTCAGGTAGACTGGGAGAGACAGACAGGTATACACACAGACAGAAATAACTTTCTCAGGTAGACTGGGAGAGACATACAGGTAGACACACAGACAGAGATACAAGTATAAACATGAGAAAAAGACACAGCTATTCTCAGCACAAGTATTAAATAAATACACTGTGGCTGGCCAAACGAGAATGTGACATTAGTAGAAACTAGCAGGTGCATAACTGAATGTGGTGTGGAGAGATAAAGATGAAATGAGATTATCGTGGTTGAAACAGCTAAGGGTTTCCCCACCTTGGTCATGTCTCACACTGCGTTCAAACAACGCAAACTTGGCCGGCCTGTCCACCATGGTGAACTTCTGTAGCAGTGCCTCAATGACCTCACGTGCTCGGGTACGCGAGCTCACGTGCAGGTGCTTGGCTGCATCTCGGGGGAGGTAGAAAGACGTGCGGCGACTCAGTGACGCCATGGAGGAGGAGGAGGAGGAAGAGGGGCTTTGCAGTAGTGGCACGGACACAGGTCGACTCAGCTTGAACTGGACCCTAATGAAGCCTGTGTATGAACCATCACGGTTCTGGCAGGACATGAGAGAATGAAGATACCATGATAATTTAAAGTTCAATGTTTAAAAAAAAAAAAGATTAATGATTATTAATTATATTATTATATACTATTTTATATATATATTATATTATTTATTTATTCGCAGAAATAAAATACATTAGGTTTATCAAATGGCCATTTAATATTTAGTATTATGTTATAGTCTGCTTAAATATAATAAATATTTCACAGACTGGTGTCACTCACCAGGGTCGTATAGAGGTTGCCGTTGACTTGAGCATTGTATTCTTTGATTTTCTGCTGGATCTCACTGAGGGACAGATCCAGCTTCTCACAGTCAACTGGATCATCCTACACAGAGTAGTCAGAATAGAAAAACACTCTTCAGCAAAACTCTGTAGGACATAATTCTGTTATCTTCCCACAAGATGTCAGCAGAGAGACCTCTCCTGATTAGACGTAGTGTTGCAGGCTTTTGGCACACCTAGCAAATAACACCAAACCTCAAACAACTCAGAGATCATCAAGAGACATGTGTACACAATCACACATTTAAATGTACAGACCACACATGCCCATACAGATATGCACACACCCAGACCCCATGAATAACTATTAATAGTCCAGAACAAAGTTCTGAACATTGCAACAGGTTCATCCTCACATTCTGTGATGTTTTGGTGAAGCCGATCAGTATGGAGACACGACTGGAGCTAGTTCTGTCGTTTCTGCTAGAATGGCCTGAGTTAGACATCAGGGGGAGCAGGAGACACGAAAGGATAAAAAGAGGCAGTTGTCATCTATCAAATCCAGGCAGGGCACTTCCTGTAATGGCAGGAAACGGCTGTTCCAGCCTGGGTGTGTGCATGTTTGTGTGTGTGTGTGTGTGTGTAGGCATATACATATGTGTGTTCTGCAGGGTGTTCCAGCAGTGCTGCTAAAACTCAAAATAGCCCCCCACACACTGTGTGATGACTGAGGCCAACATGCAAGTTAGTTCAAGGCTAAAACTGCAGTCACGTGTGGGTCAGAGAGAGGTCCTCATGAGGAATCTGAATGTTTTTAAGGTTTAAGAAACATCGTGATTTTACTGTTTTAGTAATAAATTATTATTCAATGATTAACACATAAACAACAACCGCGTATGTGTAATAATAATGTACAGTCATAGTACACCCAGATTTCTGCTACTATACTGCGACTGTTTGATGAACCGATTCGAGCGCCTGTTTGCTAATTGATTGATGTGATTTACGTATTTACTGAAACTGACAGCATCACCCAACCATGCGTCTCTGTGCAACAATTAATATCCGTTATGTCTTATCGAGATGCACATACTTTAAGCTCTGTTTTCAGTATGTGTCATAACTGCTGTTATGGCTTCAGGTCCAAGTCAGCACAAAAGGCAGGAAAGAGAACTTCTAAGGTTCTTCTAAAACGGAAACCAGGATATTAGAAAAGAATATACTGTTCTGAGTAACACGGTTTTTGGCGCTATTCTAAAAATAACATGTTAAAAGAAATCTGTTTGTCTCTCTCTCACCTTACGTCTTCTTGGCTTGCGAAAAAACGAAGTCTTCGCGGTGAAAAACTGCTCGAACTCAGAGTCGGAATCATCCTGGCTGCAGTAACCACTACTGGCGGTGCTCGTGCTGCCCCACGACATCTCAAAAAACGGCGTTTTATTATCCATTCCGCCAAACTCACGGTCAGCCTTCAAAGTCCGCTAAACACACTCCGAAAACCGCTTTAAAAGGAGGCGATTCCAAAAATAGCACCATAGTCAGTAATCCTTCAATAAATGTGTATATTGTCTTCATAAATGTGTCTGTCTAGGTGTGTGGTTTCATCTGTTGTTGAAGACGAGATGTTCACGAGATGCTCCTGTTATTTAAAGAGCGATGCTCGTTGACTATAGTATTTATAGTATTTAAGTGTTCACGGCTTTTTTATACGAGGCGTGTCGAGCGCAGCTGGCCACTCGCCGGTATACTGCCCTACAGCTAGGCTGTAATTAAGCCCCATCCCGCACGCCACTCCTACAATGTATTTTATTATGACAGAGGGCGCCGCCCTGGCCGCCACCGGCAGCAGCGCATCAGGATAACGTCGTCCTGCGCGCGGTATTGCTTACGCGTTCCATTTGTTGACAGTGTACCACGTACTCGCGCGCATCGGTGGTGATTTGCATCCGTCCTAGGGCAGATCAACGTGGCCAGAGGGTCGAACAGATTGGCGAACAGGCCTGTCAGTCAACCACTTTACTAATCTGATAGCCTCTTCTCATCTGAACAAAACGTTTCACCGTGTCTGTGGAGCTGTGTGCGCGCGTCCACGGCCTCTACCCTAGGTAATTATCTTATCTACCAAGCTGCCCGCCTCCAACATATTACATTACAAAGGGGGACCTTGGGTGACAATCTTACTCGGATCTAGGCCTGTATTAATACCAAATAAGAATTTCTAGTCATGTTCACAATACATTTTTGCCTTTTCTAGTAAGAAAAACAATAACACCCAATATTCAGAATTAATTACAAATACGTTTCTGATACTTAAATACTGAAGCCTTTATAGCTATACTTTCACTTTGGAGCTGACAGTAAAAAAAACAACAGCTGCTGTATGCTGTATTGTAAGGTTGCCTAGCAACCTCTCCTCACTGGCGTTGTCGTAAATCGAGCGCTTGCCGTGACCGGGAGGCAGCATGGTAATGAAATCAGCTGCGGCATATGGCACAGCACGTGCGTCGGGCGGCAATCCTGACTCCCTTCCCCCTCACATGACAAAGCTAAAGAGGTTTTATATCATGTTGCTTACTTTAAAAATGCTCACACAGATTCACACATGCACACATCTCATTGAGTATTTTCTGGTTCTGTATTGAAACGATAAGTGCACGTTTTACCTAGTGCAAAAGGTCGCTTAAATAGCGAAGACAGAAGGGGCTTCACCACCAGGCCTAGGGTAGCCCTCAGGCACGTTACAAACACAGGTCTCACAGTCAGTTTAATGGTATGCCCTATATTTATCTGTTTGTGCTGTGCTTTAAGACATGGCTCAAATATGGCAGAGTTAGCTGTTTGGGGACACAGCCTGTTTTGTTACATCTATTTGTTAAGAAAAGTGCTGTACTCATAATGCACAATTGTACAGCACAAGAATGGATTAAATTTACCAAAAGCATCAAAGATTTATAATGTTTGTTAAAAAGCGAGGGGATGTTCTGAATGAAGTAGGGTGTAATGAAATCACGGGTCACACACACACGCGCGCACACACACACACACACACACACACACGCACACACACACACACGCACACGCACAAACATTAGGCCTGATCATAGCATTTCAGAACACTCTATTGATATAGCCTCTAGAAGCACTTTCTCCTTTTTAGATTTAATTCCACAAAAAAGATTCAAATCAGTTTTATATCAAGCATCAAGCTTGTGTGCTAGAATGTTCGTTTTCCATTACTGCCATCTTGTGGTGAGAGCATAGAATTGTTCATAAAGAAAAATGTATTAATTTGTAATCTTTTACTGCCTAAACCACTTTGACTGTAAAAATAATATAACATATAAAATCTACAAATACAGCCCCCTTAGGGAGCACAAAATGTTCACACATTGCATCATTTTGCAATGACCTATTAAAATCTTGCCTGCTCTCTCCGTTTACGTTCCCCATACTTTGATTTCATAAAACAGGAACTATGACTGCTGTAGATGGTTAAGATTAAGACCCGAGAAACATCACAGATCAAGACGTGAAACCTCTTCCTGTTATGCTGATTTCAGTATATTACAATGTAATATCAATTGCATTCTGATTCCTCTCTCGCGCGCTCTCTATCTCTCTCTCTCTCTCTCTCTCTCTCTCTCTCTGACACACACACAGCAGTATTCAGCATGGCATCTATATGAGCATCCTTTTCCCATTGGCTGAAACTCCCTCAGTTATCTGTGTCTGTTGTGTGTCTGTATGAATCTTTGGTTTAGGGGTAAAAACACACACTGAACATGTCAGCTTGTCAAACTTCATGATCTGCTAACTGTCAGTTGCACATTTTTGCATGTGTTCTTGCTTGTGTTCTCCCAGCCATTCTAAGTTCTCTCCCTTGATTATTCTTATCTTATGTTTTCTCAGCCTTCAAAAAGCGACGCTGCCCAGTTAGTGGACTGCACATCAGAAGGAATGATGGGAAATTCAGCTGTAGCCTCAATAGGTGTGACTCTTAGAGAAGGTTATTTTAACCCCTGCTATGAGGTCTGGCAGTGCACACTACCAAAAACATTAATGAATTACACAGTAATACACATGCATGCACACATTCGCACACATTCACACACACACACACACACACACACACACACACACACACACACACACACACACACACACACACACACACACACACACACACTCACACACACTCACACACTCACACACTCAGTACTCACTGACACAGCGCAGGTTCTGTTTGTACAGTCCCCAGATGAACTCCCCACACAGGTCGCACCAAGTGAGATGGGTGTGGCTACTGGGCTGGAAATTATGCCCCTCCCCGCGTCTTCCTGCAAGGTGGTCGGCCTCGTCCAGGCTCACGGAGTCGCCCACCAGACGCACCACCACATCACGCCTTGGCCACTCCTGGACTTTGGATGGCTGTTGTGCTGCTGAGGGCACAGCAGGTGGTGCTAGCTCGATCCTATCATTAGGGGTGAGATCTTTCAGTTCAATGAACTCAAACATGCTGCATCTTCCACAGGTCATGATGTAGACTGTGGTCCTGAGATGAGATACACTGAAAAAGAAAAAAAATGACATACATGAAGTTAAACATACACACATTGTATTACATAAAAGATAACATATTACAATGATTACATAAACATTTCATTACATAAAATATTACAATTACATAATGATGGGTGTTTGAACAACCTGCCTGCTGAATTACTTCAAATCTGTTTGCAAACGTACCTAGAAGAACTGTTGCTGTTTTGAAGGCAAAGTGTTCACACCAAATATTGATATGATGTAGATTTCTCTTTTGTTCATTCACTTTGTTAATTGACAAAAATAAACTACTAACAAAGTACTTTGTGTTTGGTGGTATTCAAATCTGTTCTGGATCCCTTGTAATTCATTAAATGATGAATGTAACTGGATTTCCAATCTGTAATGGGAATAATCTGAGGAAAACCTGGACCTGGATTTGGAGGACAGTCATTTGAATACCTCTGATATATACTAACACACTCGACACCCAAAGTCACCTCTGCTTGTGTGCAAGCCTGTGTCAGCATACAACAGAACTGCTGAGTCTGCTCATTGAGATTATATGGGGGTCTGGATTTATCTGCGGTGCCTACTTTTACGGTGTGGGACCGGAGACGCAGGTGTCAGCCAGCCGTCCATGCCATAAGCTGAATCCAGCAGTGTCCTGATGTTCCACTCCAGAGGTGAGTTGTTCTCGGGTAATGACACTCAGGATCCAACACAGACTCTCCTTCTCACCATGCCATATGTGTGTTTGGGTGTCCAGCGAGTCAACGGCACAAGGTCTCACACATCAGGAATCGTGGTAGAACGTTCCAGGGGGTCAAGCTCAATTCCCATGGTCATTTATTTCCTCTCTCACTGCACTGCAGTCACAGAGGGGAAGGCCATTCACTGACATTGGGATAAATCTGAGGACAGGCAGAGATTAAAGTAGACTACTTTAAATCATGGCTCTAAGGGATTAGAACAGAATATCGTTCACATCTAGCCCACATAATCTACCGAAGAACAACATGTCTGTTTTCAGCATTACCAATGTACAATAAATGATATTGTATCAGACATAAAATTGGTCTCGTTTAGTATAAATAAAGACCTTTTCCAGATATTCATGTGTTCTGAAACTAAAGACAGAGCTGAGAGCTTTCCCATCACCACAGAGACGCTAACGTCAAAGGCAGCGACAAGATCCACATCCCATGTTTGTTCTCCTTTCCAACTAAATTGCGAGTCAGCTGGCATTTAGTTCATGTCAACACCAGTGGAATCTAGACCAACCGGGTCTTTTTGAAGTATCCGTTTGCCGCGATAAAACATTACACTGAAAACAAATACGCAAAAATACAACTAAACATATCACGGTTCATCAGTATGCAGTACGCGGCTAAATGTCGCGAGGGCTATGTAGATCGGTCTGTTTTTGAAGCGCCTCTTTGGCTGCAGTCCTAATCCGGTGCACCCCGAAAGCCCTACAAACTCACTCCGCGGAATTAAAAGTGGCAAAAATCTATTTGCAATGCCAGATTAGGCTGAGTGTATTATATAACACATGCAAAGACTGCAGCGTATTGAAGCTGTTTTGAAACAATATTGGAACAATATATATTAATAATTACTAAAGTTGTTATGAAATGTGCTACTGAGATTTTTACAAGTGCGTCGCTTTTGTGTCTCTACGGTTTTGGTAAAGAAAAACAAGAAAACAAACAAAAATAACGCAAACACCCCTACTTGCTTACTCGTGTCCTTCTGAAAGGACCGGGATTAAAATAGTCTATTAATGACTGACAAGTTGCTACAATCAATAACTGTTTTACGTACCTCAAACGGATAACGATGCAGAATTTCAACGTTTAGTTTGAAATACGAATTCTCTCCAGAATGAGACTAAAACTCTTCTGTAAAAAAGTAAGTCTTCATCCTTCTTAAACAAATTAATTCGCTCTGGTCTCCACAGAAGAGCGTTATGTATTACTACATTTAAATGAACTTAATTTAAACGCCACTTCGCTTTGAGTTCGAAGGCGTGAAGCTCAGTCAGTTGGATCATTTTCAGTCAGTGCTCTAAACCGGTCTGTTCGCTTCCTCTGTACACTTCTTGTGCTTTGCCACCGGCTGTGCCCATTGCGCATGCACTCTAGAGAGATTAGTGGATAATCCCGTATAAATATCTGCCCCATTTTATGCATGGGGAAGCGCAGATCGGGGTTGCATAGGTCTTACATCCGTCAGATATGTATCGTGCAGCAGAATGTGAACGGATATTAAGTTAATTTCAGCAATACGTACAACATTACAGGAACATGCATTTATTACTGATTACAAAGAAA
This sequence comes from Brachyhypopomus occidentalis, assembly GCA_020368025.1. NCBI lineage: Eukaryota > Metazoa > Chordata > Actinopteri > Gymnotiformes > Hypopomidae > Brachyhypopomus > Brachyhypopomus occidentalis. Next base: position 88,296 of record JAGXOD010000076.1, read on the forward strand.
ACGTAAATCCAGCCGTACACGTCATTGTTTATAAGCATTTTTTTTTATCACTAACATCCCTCAATATGCAAGGGATTTAAAATCAGTTGGGGAAGAAATTAATGTTTAAATGCTAAGAAGATGCTAAACGGATCTCCAATATAGAGTCCAATCGTTAGATTCGTGAAGTAGGACTTGCTAAAACAATGTAGCTAGAATTTTTACATGTTAATACACTCTGCCTGAGAGAGAACTTTAATACAAACAACCAAACAACCAAAGCAGACAGGTCAGTGGCAAAATGTCTGATGGATAAACTAAGGTTCCTTATATCAGTGACGCACGTGATATCCAAAATGCACACCAATGCATGAGTTTTATCTTACAGCACCTTTCTGTGACCAAGATAGAAACAACATTTTTACACTGTTCATAGGCCAGCTGCCATTAACCTAGCTCTAACCTGACCTAAGAAATTAAAACTGGTCTCAGATCAGTCAGGAATTCTTACATCACCCCATTTGTGCCTGGGTGACGGATGCGTTCTATCAGTAGGAAGGGAGGAGCAGAAAGCTATGATAGAAAGCAGAATCTCTCTCTCTCCCACACTCTGGCACTCAGCCAAGATGATGCCAAGATAATTGGTTGTGAATGTCTGATTTCTTTGGTTACTAAATTCCCCAATTAATGAGGTTATTTCCTGGCATCTGCTGGAACAACTGGTGTAGTCTTCCTAGAGAGGTGTTGCTCATCCGAGATAGAGGAAAGTAGTAGACATGTTACCACCACAACAATGTGAAGCATGTGCATGCATTTTCAGACAGACTTTGGTACTGGAGGTTGGGGGTTCAAATCCCAGCCATGGTGTCTCTAGTGAGGACTCTTAGGCAAGGTCCCTAATGCTTCCCGCCCACCTCGTCACCAACAAGACACATAACTATGACCGATACACCAGCTTTGATATTGGCCTGGTCAGCAAGGTCTGTGGCAGTTGCTGGAAGAATAGGGCGATGTGAAGTGAAGTAGGCTACTGGAACACACGAGAGGAACAGAAGATTGTTCGACTGATACTACACCAGAAACCCCAGTGTGAGGGAGTACACTCAGAGGACAGAAGGTGCAAATATATACAGCTATCATACACTGAGTCTAGCCAAAGGGTCATATACTATAAACATAAATTAAATGGTTATACCAGTGTTTCCATACAGAACCTTTTACACAAATACCTTTCGGCATATTAATCCTATTACTACTAATACTATTAATAGTATGTCTGAATTTCACAATGACTGAATTTCACAGTTCAATCTGTCAGAATATGAAACTGTAAAATACTCAGAAGATGGCATCTTTTTGTTCACAAGATGGAATCTTTCGATTTTCTAAATGTCTATTAAATGTGCACAAAAAGGATTTACACTGAATGGCCACTTTTTTTTAGAGACACTTGACCTTTCTTGATTGGCGCTTCCCTGTATAGGAATTAGACATGTGACCCTGGAATGCAGCATAAAATCAGGTGCAATTTCCACAGATCAGTTTCAGGGTGAATTTGTGTTAGAATGAGACACTTGAGCAATATGAGATACTTTGAGTGAGGCCTGGTGGTGGGTACTAGAGTATCAATATCTAGTCACTATCTCCAAATAATCTGTGGCAACTGTGAGAAGATATCCAGTCTGTATGGGCCAAAATTCCTGCAGAGTGAGTGTATATCTATGACTCTTGAAAATTTCTTTTTCTATCCGTTTCTATCTGGGCCATCCTCATCCTTTTCTGGTATATGATGATTTATAATTGGAGCATACCAGTAAAATAGGCAATAATATAGTCTAGGCTCTAGACGTGCAGACTTTTCTTTAACAATTGGGTCACACAAATAATTGGGATTCAATGGGTGGTAAAGAAGGGAGGGGGGTTGTAGTGTGGAGCAGGGTGACTGAAACCACCAACCACGTCAGCACTGCTGGGATTTCTAGAAAATCTGGGCATTAGGGTACGTTCATAATTTGACATGATCAAAATAAAAGTCCAAGCACGTGACAAATAGTAATTTTATAACGGATTCGTTTTTTAATTAATGTTATTCGTTATTATCTAAATAATACAAATACATTTTAATTAATTAAATGAACGAACTACATAGTGCATGAAGCTATTAGACTATCGTTTTGGGTTTTGCTTCCCAAACATAGGACTTTTACTTTGGCAGCAAGTTGATATACCGGAAATCTTGCATGGACAACGGTTCTCTGCTAAGGTGCAATAGCCTGCAATAGACTTTTGTGAAGATAACATTGAGCTAATCTGATGTTGACAATATCCAATTATTTCGTTCTATGAAGATTCGTGCACTTTTCAAAGGTAGTGGAATTACGAGGTGACCAAGTTACAATGCTGCATCCTGAAACGGAGCCAAAACTGTACTCCTACGCCAGGGTTTCCTGTGGCATTTTCACGCATCTACTGTGCGCCGGATTCACCGTGATTGTGGCGGTCATTTCCAAGCCTGGAACCGGTACGTATTAGCAGTGAAGGATCCCGTAATTGTCGCGGCATACTCGGATATGGAAATGATAACATAGCTAAAACTGCTGTTTTATCTGTACAGGTTTGTTTTCCTGGCACCCTTTCCTCATGACCCTCGCGGTAAGTGTGAAGGTGAAGTTAGTTACCTATTTGCAGCTTCCGATTCGTTTGGTTAATTATGCTCAGCTCCTTATTAGGCGGCTTAAGTTCCTTATTCATAAATGGTGTGTTCACGACGCGTGTCTGCTGTTCACTTTGTTTAACAGATGGGTGAACCAAATGAGCATGTGATCATAAATTTGAGTTTGTTTACCGCAATAATTTTGTGAATGTAAATTTTTTTAATATGACGAGCTGCGAATAAGTACCCAGATGAATCAGAAGCTGCGAATAAGTAATCAACTTCAGCGTCGTAATTTTTCACTCACTTCACTCAGCTCACTTGAACTTCACTCAGGCCTTTTAGCTAGCTAGAAAGTGTATTCATGTTTCTGTAACCCGTTTCATTCTATGGCTCACCCATCATGACTAACCTCTTTGTACTCTTCTAGTTCACCTTTTTTATGACAGAAGCGATCCTGCTCTTCTCCCCACATTCCTCACCTTTCAGAAAGGCGAAGCACCAAACCAAAGCCCGTCTTCATTGGATTCTACAGTGGCTCTGTACGTCTTGCGCTATTTTGGGTTTTGGTGCCATCTTCTACAACAAACACCTCAACAGCAAACCGCACTTCCTTACTTGGCATGCACTGATCGGTGTTATAACGGTGTGTGTCGCCGCGATTCAGTCGGTGGGAGGGCTGGCTATCTTGTACCCCAAACTAGCTAAAGGTTGGTCCCTGGCAAAGCTGAAACGGTACCATTCCGCCTCCGGACTCCTGGCATATCTGCTTGGTAGTGTGAGTGTGGTGCTGGGCACCTGCTCCATTTGGTTCACCTCTAGTGTAAGAGGGTCCGCCTGGTACCTGATGGCTTTATGCCCGACACTCGGCGCCCTTGTAGTCATGAGCCAAGTTACTAACGCTTACATGGCAAAGAAACGACTTCAGTGTTAACGCGTCAGACTGACGTGCGTTAAAGGAAAATTAATTAAGATGCCTTATTTCTGACAGAACTTTCTGTGGTTTAAAATAAGTTAAAAGCAACACTTAATATTTAAGACCTCTGTAAATTTATTTTAAAAGATTACTTAAATTAAGTAACTCTGGTGAAGGCATGTAGACCAAACATTTATCATTGAAGAGAAACTTGAAGCATCACAAAATCCATGTGCAAACTGAACAAGAGCTAGTATAAATCTTGATGTTTTTGCTAATTGACCGTTTTAATGAGGTACTTTGCAATACATTCTTGAAGGCAATGACCTCAGACCTTCATATGACGGTGTATGCCTCAGGCAGGGACTGTGGAAGAGGCTTACCAGAAACCACACCCCCCATGATCTTAGCAGAACTGATGCTCTCGTTGGATATGTCACTCTTGTCCAAAATTATTTAATGTATTCTAGTCTTTTATATTTGAAATACAAGACTAAGCCATAATGGTTATTTGGCATGAGTTTGTTAAATGTATTGTACACTTGTAGTATTGGTCTTTTGTATATCTCTAACTGTAACTATGTAGAATCAAAGCGTCTGACTTAAATGTAGAGACATTTTAAATACAGCAAGAAAGTTGAATTTATTTTCTGTTAAAACAACATTAAATAAATACAATGTCATTTTAATTTCCTCTGTGTGCTAAGTACAAGAGCTAATGAGTCTTGATCTCTACCTGTACAGTGTGTCTGTGAGCACGTATCCCCCTCTAGATCTGTCACAGATACTGGTCTTAAACTCTCCAGACAAAACACATTAAGAAATTTTGAGCAAAACTCAACATGGTGGAAACAAAGAGGGACTCTACTGCTTCTTTTTCTTAAAAAAAAAAGTACAAAACCCCAAAACTATGCAAATTAATTGACAATCATAAATAAATAATTATGCCAAAATCATACATCAAAGGAAAAAAAAGGACAGTTATGCTTCCATTGATAAGATGTTACAAAGTAAAGTATACAAAAATGCTATATTAAAGAACATTGTTTATAGACATAGCCCAACAAGAGATTTACTTGGGCATCTTCCAATAAGACAGCAGTGGTAGGAGGGGTCCAAGGGAAGTGCTCCAATAGGCACCAAGAACAGTGATTGGCTGAAGAACTTGTCAGTCAACCAGCACAGACAGAAGGGTAACATGAACACATCAATTACTTGGAACATTCCACATCAATTGAAAAGTCACACTTTGGTCATATTTGTAGTCCAAACACGGATGACACAACCTATGAACTATGCACACATCGTACATGATCCAAGTATTTTCAAGCCCAAATATATCAATAAACAAACATCTGGGTAGGGTTTCAGGGAGGTAACAGTCTACACAATCTTCTGCTTGATGGTCATTAAGGGGGAGGAGATGCTACAGGAGTGATGTACAACTCATTTTTTAATATAAGGCTTACAACAGAAACTACACCTCATCTACCCTCCCTTCACCACAAGGCTTTGAAGGCTAACAAGAAATTACATTCTTTGAGTTTTCATGGTTTTTCCCATTTTCTATTAAAAGGCTGAACTAAACGAAACCAAAAATGGCTTTATTGTTCACGGTAGACCCCCCTCCCCAACCTGACAACACATCTGCCCTGCCTGTGGTCTCAAATGGCCAAAATTATTAAGAGTATATGCAGGAGGTCCACCTGTTACAAAAAGTATAATAGATAAAAGATTTTAAATTAAAAAAGGAAAATGGGTCACATATGTGGTATGTTTTTTGTCCCTCAGTTCAGGTAGTGCTACAATATCTATCAAACAGCTAAATATTTCTAAAGTTACCTTTTATGATGCAGTCTGTCCATACAGACAATCACATCGAGTTCTGGTCATTACGATGGCAAGAGGGTTGGGTCCATATCTCAAACCCCCTTCAGAGATACAGTTAATGAAGGGCCATTGTGGAAGCTCAGTGTTACAGTCCCTTATGACATGAAATAGCCCACTGTGTCTGTGGCAGTCTCTCTCCACCCCTCTTCATGCATTTTCAGCATTCACATCCATATACCATGTCTGTGGACCAATAGGATTCCTGCTTTCACTACAATGGAATTATGGGGCAGCCAATCGCAGCACACCAGATGCGACCGACTCACTGCCCAATCACCTCTATGACGTCATCATCAGAACTGCTTCCCCCGTTCTCTGCAAGAGTGGGCTGCAGGTCTGGCCGACTCAGTGCTGCCCCCAGCAGGCTGGAAGTGGAAAGGAAGCTGGATGTAGCTGCTGAGCTGGTTGGGGCAGAAGACAGAGCGCTCCCTTGGTGCAGGGAGGTGTTGGGAAACATTCTAGAAGAGTCTGGCATAAGAGATTGACCGTAGGACATCGGAAACCCAGACAGCATATTTGCCATGCTGGGGTTAAATAGGAAGGGTGGCAGTGAGGATGTCGACGATGACGAAGATGAAGGTGCAGAAGAGGACGAGGTCCCGGAGGTTGTGGTCGTAGAGCAGGTGGAGGAGTGGGAGGAGCCTAAAGTGTCAGTGGGAAATATGGTATGCAGGTCTGCCAGTGTTTGCCCCGTCTGACCCGGCAGGAAATGAGGTCTGTTGGACCCGCCCAGCACGGGAGGAGTCACGTGACCCAGAGCTCCCAGGAGAGCCTGGTGCAGGCCTATGGATGGCACTCCATATCCTCCACTCAGAGAGAATCCTGGGTAACTTCCAGGCGACCCGGCTGGTGCAGAGATCCGTTTGGAGCCTCGACTGTCTGCCATGAGTTTCCTTTTCAAACTCTGAACATCCAGGGTGGAAGCAGACCCGCTGATGACATCATTGCCGTGCGGCCTGCTGTGGGCTTCAGGGGCGTGGCCTGGCTGGGGGTGCTGCTCATGGCCGGAGGGTTTTCCAGTGTCTGACGGGAGCAGGTCATCAGCCATGGCGACAGGGTTGGTCTCGGAGGTGTAGCGACCCAGCTCTCGGAGCACATCCGGGCTGTCGGAGGGGGAAGTGTGACGTACGCTGTCTGGAGTCAAGCGTTTCATGTCTGGAGGAGACGCTCGGCCATTGCTGACTGAACGCAGGACAGAACTTGCCATGTCTGAGAGAGAAAGACAGACAGGGAGAGAGAGAGTGAGAGAGAGAGAGACAGAGAGGGGTTACCAAATGTGTCAGAAGGTCCGTCACCACGTCGTGTGTGTGTCTGTGCTCCAGCTGTAAAGGTAAGCACACCCTGATGATGTCATACCTCTAGGCATAGGGCCTCCTCCCTCACCGGCTCTTGTCTTTCCTGAGCGGATGGCAAAGATCCTTCCATCACTCGTCCTGATGTACGTACCTGACAACACATGCGCACTCTAAGCCCCTGAACCTGCAGCTCTGCCTTATATATTATCAGAGGTTTGGCTTGGAGAAAAACACTTTAAACTACATATGGTAAAGTGTGTTCAAGGTGTAATAGATGATAGAGTAGCTGTCCTAGAGAAGCTGGGCCACCAGGTGGCACTGTGTGCAGAGTCTCGTTGCGCCGCATGCGTACGGAGGCCGCGCGGCTTTAATACACGTCCTGTGCAGCGCAGCTGTGGAAGTACCTTTGGATCCTTTGATGACGTGAATACTCTCCCCTGCGCTGATCCTGGCCTGCACGTCCGTGGAGCTGTTCGTGCCGGGGATCACGATATCTGTAGTCCATGGAGAAAACGGTGAGGGGACCATTAACCGAAACACATACCGGACGGGACAGCAAAGCACCGTCCACACTCCCACTGCAGCAAGACCTCAAGCTGGAGAACCGCTGTGAGCTTCACCTTTGTACTCTGCTGTGTCCCAATGTCAGCAGGGAACAGAGGTCAACAGTGTCCCAAACTCGGGGTGTCGACACTCGCTCAGTGGACGCTGCTGAATTAACCGCAGATGCACACACCTCTAACCACACGCATTGCTACACTGCCCACACCAGCAAACAAGTACATGGGGCAGCTCTACACAACCATGAAACCATGAACTGGTGACTCACTCATTACAAACAGACAAGACAAATTTACTGGGACCCTTCAGGGTTCGTTGTACCACTATCTATGACGTTATGCAGAAAATCCCACTGTGGATGGTATGCACGCCAGCTCGAGTGACATTCCCAAACTACAGTCTGAAATGCTGTAACACCCTGAAGCGCCTGCTGAGATTCAGCATGTCTGCTCTGCAAGGGTTCATCTCAGGACCTGTGCCTACACCAGCACCCATGGGACCGGGCAGGGCAGACTGTTGTCACATACAGCTGACTTTCTTCGCCGTGAGCACCAGATTTATAGACAATTTCAGTATCCGGAAAAGTGATTAGCTGTTTAAAAGACGATGAGCTTCCTTCCAACCTGATTGCTGATAGCAAATCTGCTGCACAACATCCGGCATCCACTTATGATGCACAAACAGCAGCACTGTTTACCCATGGAGCCAGCAGTCACTGAAGAGATCGACTGGCTACACTCCAAGAAACAAAACTGGGGATATTAATCACCGTACCACACGACACTCCATGCTCCAACTGTTGCCATGGTTATAAAAGAAAGAACAATGGTTTTTAACGACCTTAACTTAGTTGATTTTAAATTAAGCAGGAAAAAAAGCAATAACCACTGCATTAAAAGCCATCATGCTCAACGTGAGGTCAGGGACTGAAGTCTTTAATAGACAGTTAATTGGAAGCTACATTTGTATTATCTGAATAGAAACCTGGCTGGGTAAAAATGAGAAGTATCCTCAGAGAAGCAGCTCAGCCTGCTTATATAGCAGTTTCCTATCTAGGTTTCCTTGAAGAAACTAGTGAACTGCTGTCCAGATTACAACTTTACCTTAAATCTTGATAAACTCAGTTCTGTTACTAACGACTTTACAATTTTATTGAAGTCTGTTGATCTCCCAGAAAAGTTACACGCTACACACAAACATGGTCATGCCTGAGCCCTAATCAAATATGCAGATTAAGATGTAGGTTTTCAACACAGATTATTAAGGTAGGTAACGTCTCAATAAATTTGACCATAAATTTTAAATTAAGAGAGATCATTGAGTGCTCAACGATCAAAGTAAAATAGCCAGGAGGCCTATGCATCAGTCCCTCATTACCACAATTAATGGGCCCAATATCCCCTCATGCAATGCCTAACAAAACTCTGTGTAATCATATGTGCTGAATTAGATTACTGCCCAGCTACAGAGCTGGTTAACAGCAATGTGAGACATATACTGCAATACTCAAATAAGTAACAATTAAAGAATTTCTTTCTTTCTTTTTTTCTATCCATCCATCCGTCCACCCATAGCTTGCACAGTGTAAAATGATTCAGAAAAACACACACACAAGAATGAGCATATTGTGCATATTTCACCTACTCTCAGCTGCACTGACTACCTGAATGACTGCTGTGCCTCTGTGAACGGATTATTCAGTTTGTTCTGATGAGAGCTCTCACATGTACAGACAGTAAGATGCTAGTCATATCCACTACCCAGTTAGAGAGGTGAACCAGGCCTTTCTTACTGGTGACTCAGCTGCTCCCTGGGAGTTCCCCACCTAGAGACCTGAGGGCCTTGATGATCTAAGCACCTAGCCTTTAATTCAGATCAATACTCTGGTATTTCCTAATAAAGTGCTGATCTTATATTTTTGAGCCAAACTCTGTAGAAAGTCGAATTTTAACAGGACGGTGAGTGTATGTGTACCAGTGGTAGTGATGATGCGCTGCACGTAAACTCCAGCCTTCTGCAGGTAATTGACAGGAAATGTAGAGCTGGAGGCGTGGCCTCCCATGCCAGCCTGGCGGGGCATCATGGGAATGGGCGTGGACTGCACCGGCCGCACGCTTGCGATTGGCTTCTCATCTAACCGCTGCACTGGTCTCCTAGTAACACCACATATACATATTTAATACATCAAGAAAAAAAGAAAAAAGTAGTAAAATTGCGATGGAACAATGAAAACAAAGGAGAAAGTCCTTCAATCAGCTCGTCGGGCAGAAGGACACGTTCATTTATTGTACTAGACAGCTGCTCTAATGCAGTTAGACTTCTAGTTCAGAGAGCCCGACTTGGAGCTGACCAGTAAACTGAGCTCCAGAGGAGTGAGCAGCGCACTCACCAGTTGCGCTGGTTGAAGGCGGGTATGTTGGACAGGCTCTGGTCACTGGCCGGGTAGTAGTGTGCGTAGGACGGGCGCTGGTAGGGCACGGAGGCACGCTTCTCGTCCTCGTAGCTCTTCTTGGCGGCTTTCTTCTCCGCCTTGGTCAGTTTCAGCTCCTTGCGATCCATTAGCAGAGACTCGTGGTGGAAAGGTTGCTGGAAAGACACAATGCCGGACATTTGAGGACAGGAATCATCTTCCTGATCATGAATCCATCAAGCTTGAGGGTTTGTATGGGTGTGCATGTGCACATGTGCGTCACCTTGGTGATGAGGTGGGGATAAAGCAGGCAGGCTTGTCTGATGACTGCCTCCAAGTCCTCGCTAGGCTCCACCTCCAGCTGGCTCTGGTCAGACTCCTCCACGAAGTGAAGGAGAGACTCCACCTCCTTGCGGGTGAAGGTGAGAACGGGGTTCAAATCATCCACTACGCGGTCTGGAGAGAAACAGGAGGATCAGAAACACACACACACACACACACCCCTGCATAACTACTTGCATGTTCACCCACACTGTCTTGTATACACCCAAACCCACACTTGAGCACACGCAAACAAAAATGCACAAAAAAATAGAAGACTGTCTGTCTTATCCTCACACCCAAACAAAAACACACTCACACACTTACCGGACATCCCTTGCTTAGAGACCTGCCGATCGTAGATCTTCTTCTCCAGCGTGAAGTCACACACCAGCCGGTAGATGTAGCAGGGCTTGCGCTGGCCGTAGCGATACACCCGACACACCGCCTGTGCGTCATGACACGGGTTCCACGACGCATCGAAGACAACAACCCGGTTTGCCCCGATGAGGTTGACCCCCAAACACCCCGCTCTGAAAGACATGGCCGACCCACTCAGTGTGCTGGAGTGGACCTGAACCCATCCAAATCACAGCCACTGCTTCACAGTCAATTCAATTCCAGTCCATTTAAGGAAGTCCAGTTCAGTTCTGTTCAGATCCACTCCAACAGTTTTAGAGGCTTTCATCTCACTAGCAGGAGACACATAGGAGCATAATGGGAAATGCATCCTTAACAGGCACAGAACACTGAGATAACTGTTCACTGATGAGTTCTGTTGTCTGCTTTTCTGCCAACACTGAACTGTATTGTCCTTTATCGTGCTCCACCCCCAAACACACATGCCCCGCCCTCAGCGCCATTCGCATCATGCTCCGCCCACAAACTACACCCACTGTCCTGCCCTGTCAAATAAAGCCATTCACACCATGCTCCGCCCATAACCCACTTCTTCAGGTGGAATTTTGGGTGCTTTTGGCTTTTTGCATTAGTAAAACTTTCTGTTGGCTTGATTCATCCCATCAAACCTCACAGAGCTGCAGACTCCATGTACATTCAGCACGGTTATACTCCTCTGACAAGTGCCCCTTACTTTCAGTGGGGAAGGTGTGTGTTAGTGAAGGTTACATGGGGTACATGGCGTGTTACCTGGTGGACAGCAGGAACACCCAGGCCATGGTGTTCGCTGGGTCGTTGAACTGGTTGATCAGTCTCTCTCTCTCTGAGGTAGACGTACTTCCATCCAGCCCTACAAAACCACAAATAAATTAATCAACGGAACTCTGTGTAAATGAATCCTCACTCACACGCATGGCATACCATAGACATAGAACACTAAGTTCATGAAGCCTGAATATGTGGGTCTGCACACAGACACTCAGCACTCACTGTAGTAGTTCATATTGCGGACCCAGTTCTGGTACTGCTCCCCAATCTTGATGGGCATGGCTCTCTGACACAGGAAGTCCTCGATGACCGTGAGGGTGGACAGGCTCTGGCTGCAGGCAATAGCACAATCTCCTTCTTACCAAGCTCAGAATTAAAGTTCAGAAGACAAAAACAAGAGAACATTTCGCTCTCAGACTGCTGATCCAGCTCACCCACTCTCAGACCCCCCCTCCCCAACCTCTCTCTCCCCCTCTAGCGAGTGCTACCTGAAGACAAGGATTTTGTCCCCTTTCCGGACGCTCTCATCGATCAGGTGAAAAAGCAGGAGCATCTTGGGAGAGTTCTCCAGAACACCTGGCTTGTAGTTACTCATAATGTCCTTAGCCTGAAACAATATAACACAAATGTGAATACTGCCAAACATTGTGAGGACTTTATTTAACTAATCTAACTGAAAACATTCATTTTGTTATTAATCTTTGACTTATAGTAGTAAGTACTTATTTAATAAATAGTGATGTGTCTGTGAGCAACAGTGCCGTCATACCCATTCATATGTGATGACTTGATTGGCTCGTTCCTGCAGTGGTGGGAGGGTCAATGCAGGAGGCCCCGCCTTACTGTTGGCAGGATCAGAGGTCTTGTTCTTTAGGCCAGGGGCAGAACATCGGTTTGCAGCGCCAGAGTTCAGGTCGTCCAAGTCAAGGTCCGGCTCATTTGCCAGGTTCTCCTTCTGTAGCGCTTCGTAAAGGACGTCTGGATGGTTCCAGATCTGACAGAACCGAAGAAACACACCTGGGTTAAGACAGGTGCCATCCTGACACGCCAACACACCGAATACCTTCATGCTACAGTTACTCTTAGCCGTGTGTACATGAATAGAAATGATTTGGAGAAAGGTACGAAAAAATTCTCCATCCTGGTTGTCAAGATGCACATAGTCTCTACATTTTAATGAGTTCACTGGACTAATGCAACAGATAGATCGTGACGAACTTGCTAATTAGCTGCAATAATTAACTGCACCAGGGTTGTTAAATTAGGGGGACAAATGCAGATCAACCCTTTTAATTGATTCGTGTTTAAGGGATTCATCTGCCATCTAAAACATACTGTTAGCACTGCATATGAAAGTATGCTGTCCCCTCATGGATATCGCCCACAGTTTATTAGAAACGCCCACTCTGCGTCCGTGCCCACTGGCCCCTTTTTTGGGCGGCCCCATGTTCTGTACTGAGAACCCGGAGGTCTTGTGTACAGGGCACCAGCACCGTGGTCTGGGGTGTCCGCTGCTCTGTACCTTGCAGCAGACGCAGAATGCTTTGAGGGGGTTGAGCCCCAGCCAGCCACTGTTGCCCGCCTCACGGAAGCGGTTCATGAACTCCTTATAGAGCGCCCTCTGCAGGGGAGATAGACGCGCCAGGATCACACGCTCCTCCTTGGTGGGCAGCTGGGTGCGTAGGACATCATGACCTCGCCTGGAAGAGGATGCGTTTAATTCCAAAGTTATTTGACTAAGGCAAACACAAATGTCTTAGAAAAAGTCAACATTTGTAGGCAATGCAAAAGTATTACAATTTTATGGGTTTTTTTTTTTTAACATGTCATGTCATGATATCTTAAATTAATAGTTAGACAGAGACAGATGAACCAATATCGGGAGATAATAAAGGTGTACTGTAATGCACAAAGCCACCGCCCCCTCCCCCCAGGTCCCGGTCCTACTGACCTCTGGACGAAGCCCTCGAGCAGGCTGTGCAGGACGTGGCTGCGGTAGCGCATGAAGCGCATGTCCTGCGGGGTGCTGTCCACGCACTGCCCGTTCAGGATGGGCCTCTCGAACATGTTGCTGAACTCCTGCCGCGTGCCCAGGAAGTCGGGCCGCACGAAGTCCACCATGCACCAGTACTCCAGCAGGTTGTTCTGCAGCGGGTAGCCCGTCAGCACCACACGCCGGCGCGAGCGGATGCTCTTCAGTGCTTGCGACGTGCTCGCATGGCAGTTCTTGATGCGGTGGCCCTCGTCGCAGATCACCACGTCTGGGCCGGGTCGCGACAGGGCCTTCTCGATGCCTGCCGATCACACCAGGGGGGGTGGGGGATCAATATCTGAGGTGGAACCTTTACAGCATGAGTGTTTTCATGTGTTTATGATGTTGCTAATGCTAAGAACCCTTTACAACTGTGTTTACATTACAGTTAATCCAGAGTCAATATTTCAAACCCCATGATTTATCACAGTGTCTATGTTGAGAGTCTCAGGAGGGGACTGGATTTTGACACTCCTGTTAGACACCCCCCCCCACAATGCATCATGTGACTGCTGTTTTGCCGTGGTGCGTCATGTGACCGCTGTAATGCCGGACCTTTCATGAGCTCCTGCTGCCGGTCCTCCTCGTCCAGGTCAATGATGACGGGGCCAGTGGGCTTCTTCGACTTCCTCTTGCGGCCAGTCACGAAGCTCTTCTTGAGTGAGAGCAGGCGGTACATCTCGTAGCCCATCAGCAGGACGCCGCCATCACGCGACCACTCGTCCACAACTTTTGCACGGGCTGGGGTGGTCCTGTGGGGCGGGGATTATGGACAGCATTAACTAACCACACGGACTCTGGCACTAAATCAGTCCAGACTGTAGCTATACACAAACAGACGATGAGAAACTACAAAAATAACTTGCAAGAGCCTTTGAGTTTCTGTAGCTAATCTGTAGCTAACAATAAAGCCGATAAATACTGGACCAGTACTCATAGGACACACTGCGTACGCATTCGTTACATGTCCCGAAAAGCACAATTTAATTAGATAAATATTCATGCTCCCTATATCTTTAAGACCATGAATAATAATAAATGCTACACTGAGTGTTATCTGCATGAAGGGACTGGCCCCACACTCCACGCAGGAGTGAGACGTACTTGTGTTCGTCGTTGAGGATGTGCACTTTGAAGGCTCGTGGGGAAATATGGGCTGGATCGTTGTTGGGCGGAAGGGACTCAGGCGAAGGCAACCACAGGTTAAACTCCGCTAACCAGTTCTGCAGAGTGTTCACCTGGAGCAGAGCAAACATCAAGGCTATAAATCAGCAACTGAGGTATCAAAATTCCACTGTGTCCGAGAGAGCGAGAGACTTACAGGCACGATGGTGAGGACGGTGGTGGCCCCCGTGTAGCGTAGCAGGATGTCTATGAAGGAGATGACCTGCAGGGTCTTGCCCAGGCCCATGCTGTGGGCCAGGATGCAGCCAAAGCCACTACTGCTCTTGTAGCGCTCCAGCGACTCCACCAGGTTATCGTACAGGAAACGGATCCCGCCGATCTGTCCAGAACAGAGCGAGATGGGGCACGGTTGAATGAGTTTATCCAAGCAGCGTTGAATGCAGCACATGGTTCTACCCGTGTGTGGGGTGGTGGAGGTTCCACCCATGTGTTCCACACACCTGGTGTGGTTTGACAGCCCGGGCGAGCTGTGATGCGAGGAACAGGTCGTCCTCCTCGGCTGGATGGTTGATGTTGACGAGCACCCTGCCCTGGGCGTCGCGCTGGTTCAGGGCGTCGTTGACGTGGGAGCCGCTGCTCTCCTCCGTCCCAGGCGTCCCCGCACGCTCGTCTTCCTCGTCCTCTGCACTGCTGATGTTCAGTGTGTCTTCATCCCCAGAGCTCAGTTCAATCACATCTAGTGAGGAAGACCACAGGGTTTGGGACAACGCTACAGGTCCCAGACAGAAAGTCCTTGTGAGTGACGCTAAATGAGGCCGGCTCTGTGTATGTGCTTGTCTACCATCTCTGGGTGCTGGTTTTGGAGGGGGTGCAGCTGCTATGGAATCTCCCTCATCTCCACTGCTGTCCAGACAGATCACTTCCCCCTTAACAATGCTGGCCAAAGGGGGCATGTCTACTGAAACAGGAAAACACATGAACTTATACACAACACCCACAGGCAGTGCTCCATCTGGGCCGTGTATGTGTGTGTATGTCTGTGAGCCAGGGTTATGTATCAGTGTGGAAGAGGCCAAGTCAAATTTATTCATTTCACAGCTTTATAGTTGTCTGGGTCCCCAGCAACGCCACAATGCTGGAGGGGAAACCTGGAGGAGAACCCAGACTGCGGGGGTGAAACAAACCTCCTCTGGTTGGGCAGGGCTGTGTGTGTGTGTGTGTGTGTGTGTGTGTGTGCACACCTATGGGTAAGGGGTGGTCCTTCCTCTGCTGCTCCAGGCGCTTTCTCCTCTCTAGCTCCTCCTGCTGAGCAGCTTTGGTTCCTGCTTCCAGCTGGTGCTCCTTCAGCAGCTTCCTGAATGCAGAGCAGGACAAAAACTCAGGAAGACCAAAGACTCATGCCCACATCTTTACACACACCTAAAAAGCAGAACAACAAAATCGTCAGATACATCAGCAGGTACTCCACCTGATATTCCTCCTCAGGTGAGCAGGTTTGGAAGGTTTTGAGCTTTTCTTCTTCTTGGACTTCCTCTTGAGGGCGCTGCGCTCAGGACTTGACCTCGTTGTGGAAGCTCCCCGAGACTCACGAGGGGTCGAAGGTCGCGAGGTGGACCTGGACGAGGCCTGGGACTGTGGCCGAGAGGGAGGCCTGGAGGAGGTCTGCTGGGGCGTGGCAGGGGCGGAGTCACTTGAACGATACTCCCCCTCCACCGCTTCTGATTGGTCTGTGCAAAGGTGCAGCAGTGTTGGCAAAATTCATCAACCCCTCTTTTAACCAGCTGTGTTTGTCAACAGTCAAAATAACGCACTATGGTTTGTGGTGGTGTATGCTAATAACAATTTAATACCATATCAAAAAACTCGTAAACACCTTGATATATATATTACCATCCCTCACATGTGTATGTAGCAGTGCTCCTTTTGAAGTCCTGCTATTCATTCCAAATGTGACAGATTTGGAAAGTGGAGAGTGCAGCACGTGTTCTGCTAGCGCTGCGTGTTCCACAGGTGCTCACCTGCGGTGGCAGCATCGTTGCCATTGTTGTCGTCATCATCATCATCATCATCGTCGTCGTCGTCATCATCATCATCATCGTCTTCGGCATCGTCATCATCGTCGTCGTTATCATCATCAGCTTTGTTCTCCCTTTTGCCTTCATCTCCCATCTCCTCCTCCTCTTCCTCCTCTTCACTGTTGAGGCTGGGCTCCGGATCGCTCTCCGAGATCGCCTTGTCTGACATGGCGTCCCCTGGATCTTCAAGAGCACTACCTACACATCCTCACACTGACCACCTTAAAACAGAACACACATTTAATATGAATATATTAATTAATTAGTATTACATCTTTATCTGGGCCACTTTAAATAGAAAACACTAACTCATTCTCACACAGACCACATTAAAAACAAACACGCTTAAAATCAAGATCTCCTCACACTACCAGCCATACCTTAAATAATTGTTCCCAGCATTATTTACATACATGTCTATAATGGAAGGAAAGAGAGGGGGAAGGAGAGGAAGGGGAAGAGAGGGAGTCAGAAATAAAACTCCACCCTGAACAAAGGGTTCATTTTAAAGGGGGAGAGTCACAGGAAAAAATGCAGAGAGAAAGAGAGAGAGAGAGAGACAAAAAGAATGAAAAAGTAGAAGATAAGAGAAAGAGAAAGAAGAGAGACTTGCATAAGGTCTGAGTTGCGTAAGACAGGTATTTAACACTTCATCTCTTCGGCAGCATGCAGGAACATACAGGCCAGTAGGGTGAGCACGACACAAATATCCAGCACTCTGTCATTCTTACACAGACCACCTCAAACACACAAACACACACTTAAAGTCACACAGGGCACAAGCTGTTCTACTGCAGTTCCACAGTCAGGGCAGTGCATGTACCGCTCAAGACACATCTTCCTCCCACCTTACACATGCTCACTTGCTTACACACACTCTCACACACACACGGCCTCCTGTGTGGGGGAGCATCAGCCCCCCCCCAACCACAGCACAAGGACCCGGGCAGATTACACGCAGGGGGAGTCCAGCGCCCCTTGGAGATTCTCCACTGCATGCTGCTTGAACACACAAGTGCACAACGTAGCGAGTCTCCAGAACCAGGCCTCTATTCTCCAGAACCAGGCCTCTATTCTCCAGAACCAGGCCTCTATTCTCCAGAACCCCATGCCAATACTCCAGAATAATATCCCAATTCTCTATTAGGTGTTTTCCACTGGCATACTGGCAGTGCCAAAATTGTTTTTTCCACCATTAAATTAAAAAAGCTCTTGGCCAGAGCAACTTGGTTCTGTTCTGGCCCCATAATCGTTCCGGTCTGGAACTAATGAATCTGTGATCCTGACATCACTGTGTCTATTCTATGCTATTCTCTCATTTACAGCTAAAGGCCTAAAAAATCAGCAAAAAATAAATAAATGCAGGAATGAATCACCGGTGGGTCTGAAAAAGCTGAGGGCACTGAATGGGGCCATTAGATATGCCCTCAGAGAGAGAAGCCAAATGTGCAATTATGTGCTTTAGAGTGCGTTCTGCCATGTGCTTTATACGATTTCGTCTGACTTCTATATTTAGATTAGGGAATGCCCAGACATGTAATTGTGCTCTCAAACCATTCTTAAGTGGGTCAGTTCTTAAATTTGTTGTTGCTAGTTCGTGGGAACAATACCTGCACTTTGGTGCTACCTGAGAAAACATGGTGAAGTGGTACCAGAGAAGTTTGCTAAGCTGCTGTCACCTGGCAAACGCACTATATACCCCCCCCCCCCAAAAGGTGAGCTACAGTCACCCACTACACCAACCAGGAATGAACAGTCACCCTCTACACCCTGACTACTCAGCAGACATACAGGCCCTAGGTACACTCTCCATCACCCTGTGGGACACCCAGCTAAGGACAGGGCAGCGGCACAACACCAACCCAGGAGCCCCATACAGCCGCATCACCACCGGACACCGCTAATGACCCAGCATAATTTCAGAAAGATTATCTATTTTAAAAAGCAACATGTATTTCTTTCTCTGTATCTTTCTCTGAAAATTTACAAAAAGGTTGACCCCAGAAAGCAAAGATGTCTGGCGTGGATTAATGCGCGGTAAGGTACCCAGGTGTACATGACCAGATGTGTGAAGTTGCGTCATAAAGTTGTACTAAATATCATGGTCAGACTGATCCCAACCTCGAGGGCTCAAGTTAGTATGATGTAATTTCTTGTTTATTCAGTCGGTTTTCACCATTGCCGTTTTGTCCACTGTCTATTCAAGGTGTAACATCTGTAATGGCTTTTGGTACGACCTGCGAGTGCAGGAAAAATCAGCAACCTCCACATTATTCGTGTTTTCTGACTGCTTCAGTAAACAAGCAAACAAACAAATACCCGCCACACGCCAGCGCATGAACAAGGCTCCATTATAAATGTATGTCCGCCAAATTAATTATTTGGTGAATCCTGAACAACTCGTCATAAAACATGCATGACCATGTGATACAGCACAGCAATGCCACCCACCTACTCGGTGCATTTGAGAGCCAGAACATTTGATATGTCACCATTTCAGTTCGGAGTCTGTAGCACCAGTCAAAGCTGCAGCACGATTTAAGCACATACTGGACACTCCAGCACTGTTCGGATCACAGTGATCAACAACAAGAAAATGCGCTGTGAACCCCCACTGTAACACATGAAATAAATTAAATAAATAACTCTGTTTTTTACATTTGGGGAGAGACAGCAGTGTTTGCTGGTGTTTTCATCATCCCATACAATCCCCGTTTTTACGGGAGATGTTCTTCTAACGTCCGTCCGGACCGGAGGGACACGGGGCTTTACATAACTCTGCAGGCTCGTTAGCATCCCTGCTAGCAGGACAGCAGCGTTAAAAACATCGCTTCTGAAAAAGCATAACCCTTACAAACAAAAAAGATAGCAGTGACCACATTTTGTGGATCTCATTTCCAACGCTCTACGTCATACAGTTGGTCGTACAAAAGACGAAACCACGACGTTGGCCCAAAAAACCCAGCTCCGGCTAGGCTGCTAAAAGCAGCTAAGCTAAGCTAACAGCACAGGACGAGCCCCTCACAACCCGCTAGCACACATGCTAACCTCTATTGTCCACAGAGGGTTGACACGGATATGGCAGAGATAGTCTGCTAGCTCCTATGCTAGCCATTTTAAAATTGATGTTAATAACCCAATAATTTCCAATGCGACATTTATTTTAGCCTCGGGACCGTGCTGCTCTGCAATCTTACCTTCTGCGCCAGCTTTGTAAAACCTGAATATGGCGCGTCGGTGCCTCATCAAACAATTTTAATTCACACTGGATTCTTTTATTTTCCTATAACAGTTTTCCATGAGTAGCACTCGGAAACATTCCGGTATGCAAGCTTACTGATGAAAGGTTCCGGTTTTCAAATGGTCCGTGCCAAAAAAGGTAAAATGAGTAAATGGCCTCTTTCCTTTTATGTATCAACAATGGGATTGCCAGTATCACGCAATGTTACCCCTAATAAATAATAGAAATAGGAAATGCAACTACAGTTGGCAGAAAGTTAACAGAAAGTACAACAGTTAAGTACAAAAATGAAAGCCAGTTATTTAACCTGGTTATGAAAAGATTAATCGATATATGATAGAGGATAGTATGGAGAAGTCAGTAGGACGTATTGTATTTTTACAGTTATTTTAATATACGTAAAAATACACTAAAATAAATGTCATTAACAATGTCGTAGGTAACAGAAAATTATTTAACACAGGGTTATTGAATGTTGTAACAAACTCAAAAAACAATTCTTATATATATCACGCAATGTTCCCCCTAACATATATATATATATATATATATATATATATATATATATATATATATATATATATATATATATACAGTATAATTATAATGAATTATAATGAAAAGTTCCTTTTAATATTACAAATAATGTACAAATCAGTTTAATGTGCAACGCCCCCTCGTGGTTCTTCGCGTTATTACAAACGTGAGTTTGGCGCACATTAATGACGTGAAAATATTCGACGATTTTCTCTATTGTGTTTACTACCAAGTTAGCTTGCTAGCTACCTCAATCGTCATATACAATGATCAGATGCCTACCGACATGACTCCAGTTGGTTTTGCATGGATATGGGTTTCTCTATAAGTTAACACAAAGCTAGCTTACTGTACCATAGTTAGCAAAAATGAATAAAGGCTGGCTGGAACTCGAGAGCGACCCCGGTGAGATATTACAGCTAGCGGGCTGGTTACAGTTTACGTTAGCTAGCTGGCTAGTTGGTTAATTGACCAAAACAGTCAAGGCAAACAATTATCTATATGTTATTTATCAGTCAAACGTCGAAATTCACACGTCAGTAGGATTTCATATAAGATACAGGCAGAAAGCTAGGATAACCAGCTGGCTGGATAGTTAGACTGTCAATGTAACCTAACCAGCTGTCTTGTTAACGTCAGTCATTTGTACAGACATATGCGTGATTGCAGTTATGTCGAGTAAACGTAGTGGTTTAAAATTGTTTGCTGGCTAGATAGTTGCCTTAGCTTACCTTTTCGCAAATATTGTGGTTAGTATTAAAAAAATGTTTAACATAGTGTTTAGTGTGATTTCCTGTGTAAATCTGCTTTCTTACACTTTTTCCAGGACTATTCACCCTGCTGGTGGAGGACTTCGGTAAGGCTATTTTCAATGCTCCTCTCTGGTAGTTTACCATTAAGGCTTCCTGCAGCCAGTAATATTAACGGATTCACTCATAACAGTAGTTTTCCTAAACATTTTGCTTCCTCGCTTGTGTTGGTTTTATTTGATGCTCAGGTGTGAAGGGTGTTCAGGTAGAAGAGATCTATGACCTGCAGAGTAAATGCCAAAGGTATGCCACTATCCCCCAGCAGGACTTTAAAGATCGAAAGATTAGTGAGTATAACAAAAGATGTTTAATGAAACAGCCCATCTGACTTAGTATTGTCCTCCCTGTCTGCTGTGATCAGCCCTGTCTACGGCTTCATCTTCCTCTTCAAATGGATCGAGGAACGCCGCTCCAGGAGGAAGGTCTCCACTCTCGTGGACGAGACCTCGGTCATCGACGACGAAATCGTCAATGACATGTTTTTTGCTCACCAAGTAAGTCTTCGCTCTACATTTCATGCACTGAAACTTCTTCAAGAAAAGTCCAGTTGCCCTAACTTCAGTTGCTACCACTGCATTCTGTTTTTGTGATGTACTTTACTTTGGTTTTGGGAGATTGTCCTTGGTTGACACCTGGCTGGACTCTCTCAGTCTGCCTGATGCCGGGTGTGTCTGTCTTGCTTTGTGCAGTTGATCCCCAACTCGTGTGCGACTCACGCTCTGCTTAGCGTGCTGCTGAACTGCAGCGGTGTGGAGCTGGGGAACACACTCAGTCGCATGAAAGCCTTCACCAAGGGCTTCAGTCCGGAGGTGAGCACACCAGCACACCAGCACGCGCACAAGTGCACAGCAGCATTCACACACAAGTAACAGAAAAAACCCACGTCTGCTTCTCTTTGTCATGCTTCGAAAAACACCATGCCGCGTCTTGTCCTCTGTTGCTGATGTTTGCTCTCTCCTCTGTCCTTGCAGAGTAAAGGTTATGCTATCGGCAATGCGCCCGAGCTGGCCAAAGCCCACAACAGCCATGCCAGGTATGGCCCCAGCCCCGTAAACACTACACTACCTAGCCGGTGTTCGTGTGAACTCTCTGTGTGAGATTGGATGGCTGGAATGGTTAAAGTCTCTCTGTAGTTTTTCGTAGTCCTATCTGGCACTCCAGGCCATCCTCTGTTATCATACTTCTCCCTTGTTTTGTTTTCGTGGAGACCGGAACCGCGGCACCTGCCGGAGAAACAGAATGGTATCAGCGCTGTCCGGACGATGGAGGCCTTCCACTTCGTCAGCTACGTGCCCATCAAAGACCGGCTGTTCGAGTTGGACGGCCTCAAAGCCTACCCCATTGACCATGGTGAGCCAGGGTTAGGGTTAGGCTCATAAATCTCATATGGACATTTACGAATTCTTATGTTAACCGCAGGTTTAAGGCTGTCTATATAAATATTCACAATCATTTAGATGTTCCTTTCAAGCAGGTTGTGTGTTGCAAATGTAAATCGCTCTCCCCAGGTCCTTGGGGTGAGGAGGAGGAGTGGACAGACAAAGCCCGCAGAGTCATCATGGAAAGAATCGGACTTGCAACGGCAGGGTGAGAGAGACGGTCCTTTCTCCCTCCGACCACAGGCTTGTGACATTTACATGCTGATCCAGACCTGTGTATCAAGCCTTGCTCTGGCATCTTCAGTGTGAGGATACACGGCTGTGTCTGCGTGTTAGCCCCACACCTCCTGCCCCATGGCTCCTGCCCCAGGCTCTGACAGGGGTCTTTTTTTCCTCACAGCGAGCCGTACCACGACATCCGCTTCAACCTCATGGCCGTGGTGCCTGACCGCAGGATCAAGTACGAGTCCAGACTGGAGGTCTTAAAACGTAACCGACAGATAGTCCTGGAAGGCCTGCAGCAGGTCAGGGGTCAGGGAAGGGTGAACTGGGGCAGACACGGGTCATGTCTTCACTTTGCATATATGTATGTATATGTTTCTGCAAGGGAGTTTATATTGAGGGTGTGGGTGGGGTTTGTGATCGTGATTCTTTCCAGGCGATTCGTGCGTCCCAGCAAGATGTTTCACAGGATCGCAAGCAGCAAGACTCCACCTCCCCTGAAGACACGCCCCCTACAGTGAAAAAGGAGGAGGGCACAGACACCTCAAAGCGTGCTGATCAAGCTCTGCCCACAGGTAGTCTAGTCTGATTGTTTTGCACGCCTTATTTAATATGCATTCATGTTTTACCATTGAAGTTCTTTATAACTTCATTAGTCAATTTTAATCTCATCAGTTTCAATACAGTCAGAAAAACTCCTGGATGCACATTCATGGTGTACAAACGTACCATTCACACAGAGTGTATTCTTAGCTGATTAACTAGTGTCTGAATCAGTGGCGTGGGCGTGCACGTGGGCACCCTGCTGCTCGGCCCTGAACTGCAGCCTCTGTGTAGGTTCTGCAGACGCTGCAAGCGTACCCCCAGCCCCCAGCCCTGTGGACAAACTGCGGAGCGTAGCAAAGCCCTCCGGCCTGCCTGCAGGGGGCGCCCCGCCACCCGGCCCCATGCCCACATCCAGCCCCAACCCCATCGTCCAGCGCCTGCCCGCCTTCCTCGACAACCACAACTATGCCAAGTCACCTATGCAGGTGAGACATGTGAGAAGGTCACATGTGTGCAAGGGAGGTGACTATCCATATGAAACCGACTGTGTGTGTGTGTGTGTGTGTGTGAAGGAAGAGGAGGATCTAGCTGCAGGTGTGGGTCGCACTCGGGCACCCGGCCCCCCTCAGCCCTCTTACTCAGACGATGAGGATGACTATGAGGACGAAGAGGAGGAAGAATGTGGCACTGCAGGCACATCGAACAGGTTTGAAACTGTGTGTGTGTGTGTTCGTGCGCAAAAGAGTGAGTGAGTAATAAAGAAGAAACACACTTGCTGTTTTCTGGGTCAGCTAGATGGATATATGCTGCAGACTCTGATCCTAGCAGGGAATCTCTCTCTATTGTAGTCAAAAAGTCTCACAATTCTCAGATGTCAGGCTGATGGAGGGGCCCAGTGTGTGAGGGTGTGAACGGTCCTCTTGAGGATGATCCTCAGGCTGCACTTGTGCGCTTCAGAACCTTCTGTCTGAGGTCCTTAAGTGTGAACCGCGTCAGCGCAGCGGCTTCTGTTGCAGAGTCGACCTGCGACAGAGCCTCTGCCACACTCCACAGTATAACAGCAGCTTACGGATGTGGGGAAGGAAGCAGATCTGCAGTCCAGTATTGTTTAATGCATACATGATGGGTAAGCGTGCGCGTGTGATTGGCAGGTCCCGCAGGAAGCAGAGTGTGCGTGCGCAGGCTGTGGGTCGCAGTGCGGCTGGAGCGGGTGGAGCTGGAGTCTCGGGTGTGGAGGGCCAATTGGCTCTGAGCATGCTTGCGGAGAAACTGAAGAAGGAGGTGCAGAAGAAGGACACTATGGCGACGGCGGCAGGCTCCACCCCCTTGAACGTGCGCACGGAGGGCCGCACGGGCGGCATCAGCATCACGTCCGCCTCACAGCCCTCACCGACGCCTAGCAATGAGAGCACGGATACCGCCTCCGAGATCGGCAGCGCTTTCAACTCGCCGCTCCGTTCCCCCGCGCGGTCACAGGTATGCACAGACATCACGCCTGGAGTTACCTAGAGCCCGGTGCCAGGGCTCCATTGAAACACGGCTGCAGGGTATTATCTCGAGCCCTTAGTGGAGTGTTCTCTAGCGTGTGTGAGAAGGCTCCGTCTCCGCTCTGTCTCCGCAGGCCGCCACACGACCCTCTAGCCCCGTGGCATCGCACCTGAGCCGCGTACTCTTCGGCGAGGATGAGGGTCTGCTGCGTCTGGACGCACGCCACAACCGTGCTGTGCGCGACCTCGGCGCCCTCGTCAGCTCTGCACGCCTGCAGCTGAAAGATGATGGCACCATGCATGCACTGCCACCTGCTGGTGGGTAGTACACACACACACCCCTGCAGGACAGCTGCTGAAAAAATGTCATATATAAACAGTTACTGATGATCCATGTGCATGCAGACATTGTGTTATCAGTGAGATGTGAATATATCTGTGCACACTGTCTCCTGTAGTTAAGTTACACACTGCACCATATGGTCACCTGTCACTGAAGTTAGTTTCTCCTGCAGCGAGATAACCATGGCGATCTTTTCCCCACCCTGCCAGAAGCAGCGTGTGATGAGGTGGGAGGAGCGAGCGTCCCGGAGCAGAAGGAGAAGACTGAGGAGAGAGGGGGCAGCAGCGCGGGGCAAGAGACGAAGGACCAGGAGGAGGCGAGGGAGGGGAGGGAGGGGAGGGAGGGCCCGTCTGCCCCGCCCAAGCACCAGGAGCAGGATGCGGCAGCGAGAGAATTGCCTGACGTGAAGGCGAGTGTGGAGAGCCAGGCCTTCACCGAGACCCTGGGCAAATCACACAGAGAGAAATACACTCCAAAAGTAAGACCGCCTGCAACGTGGCACTTTTGTTTGTTTATTTTTCTTTCTCTCTTCTTTTTTTTTTTTTGAAAGTAAACCTTTCAGGGTTTAGAAGGTGCACACACACACACACACACACACAATCTTACAAACACACATACTTTTGATCATGTGTTTAACAGGGCCAGCCCACATTAATCACCATCATTCTCTCAGGATGTAAGTGTGTCAGATTTAGTCATGTGGCTGGTCTTCATCTACAGTCCCTGGCAGCTTGATGTTAATGTTAAACAGCACAAACACACACACGTCTCATAAAAAACCAACAAATACCACAAGGCAGCATTAAAGTGAAAGACCAAGTACATAAAACACAAACACACACAACACACACAGAACTAAAGCAACAAACATGGCAGCATTTTGGTTCTCCAATTTACTGTGTTTCATTTCTTTAAACAGCAGAAGTGAGTGATTTACAGTCATGTGATACATCATTGACCAAAGCACTATTCCTTAATGGCCTGCTATGATGGAGCTGCATAAATAGAAGTGATATAACCCTAAAGTTGGACAAACTGAATCTGGTCATGTTTAAGCTTTTCTGTACATGCTTTTTAAAAGAGAGCCATGACTCTAAACCCCAGATGTTTACATCCAAGTGTTTACATTAAGCTTCTTTGCTTGGTCAGCCACCCTCTGGGTCATTATCAGAATAAACACACAAACAAAACAAGATTTAATGAGCCAATCGTGTGTTGTCACATCTGAGAGCTTGTGAGCTGTTTATCATGTATATAAAGAACTATTTAACTACATGGACCAAAAAGTGTTCCCTGTGGAACATCTCATAATAAAAATATCTGGCTGATATCCAGACACATTGTGTTCTGTTTTCCAAGTAAGATTTAATCCATATTTATACTGTATGTTAAATCAAGGAAAATTTCACCAAATGGCTATTTTTGGGATTTAATGTCAGATATTGCTCAATTTCAACACTAGCTTAGTTAGTGCAGTTCTGTTTGCTAACTGCTCTTTGGGGTGTTTTGTATGCTGTGGTTTATTTAGTGTGTTGGTTTAGGTTTTTGTACTTCCTCATACCTTCTCTGCACTGCAGGAGCTGCTAGCCCTGCTGAAATATGTGGAGGCTGACATCACTAACTATGAGGTGTGTCTGAAAGAGGAAGTGGAGAAGAGGAAGAAATACAAGGTAAGCATCAGAGCCTGCAGCACCAGCCAGACCAGTGCACAATGGGATGCTTTGGAAGGGTTTGTCTAAAAGCTTCAGTGCAAATGTTTTGGTTGATGTTTGGTATGAAATTGATGAAATGTATATGTGGTTTCTACTTGGTTCAGATTTCACACACAATATCACCTGTTTTTCCATTCAAGATTCAAGAATAAAGCAAGAACATTGGAATTAGGCTATTAAAGACAAACATTGTGACAGTGGATTTGATGACGAGTGCTCTTTTTTACAGATAGATGATCAGAGGAGGACTCATAACTATGATGAGTTCATCTGCACATTTATCTCTATGTTGGCACAAGAAGGTAAAAAGGCCACTCCCTCAGACCACTCACTCTAAACTGTACATCACTCTCAAACCACTCCCTGTAATTTGTGTATCACTCTCATACCACTCCCTGTAATCTGTGCTTCACTCTTCTCTTCTCATAACACTCCCTGTAATTTGTGCATCACTCTCATACCACTCCCTCTCTCTTCTTCTCTGTGGTTCATGTTTTATTTACTCAACACATTTTATGACAGAAATCTCTCTTCAATCTCTCTTTGTCACAATGTCCCTGCAATGCTGAATGAAGCGTATTAAAAATTTAAAAATCACACACACCTTTTCTCTCCTGCTGTCTGTCACTTATTCAGTGTCTCAGTATATCGTCCTTGTTCTCTAGTTCTCTCGTCTCTCTTCCTGAGTCTGTGTGTATGTTAGCTGGTGGCGTTAGTCATTTGCATGGAAGCGAGGCATTTTCCCGCAGAGTGTTCTGATCCGCACCTTGATCAAACATTAATTTCTCGCTGTTAAAACTGAAAGCTGCAATCTGTGTCTAATTACCCCAATCTTGTGTGTGTGTGTGTGTAGGGATGTTGGCCAGTCTGGTGGAACAGAACATTTCCGTGCGCAGGCGTCAGGGCGTAAGCATCGGTCGTCTGCACAAGCAACGCAAGCCGGACCGCCGAAAGCGCTCTCGCCCCTACAAGGCCAAGCGCCAGTGAACACACCGCAGCTCCTGACGCCAGTGAACACACCAAAGCTCCACAACACACCTGAGTGACTGACAAACAATAGTGACTGTGAACAGACCATAGTGAGTCATACTGGTGAACACACCCAGACTTACAGAGTATAACGGTGGTGAATTCATCCAGGTTTAATCAGAGTGCCATGGGTGAGGACATCATACACAGGGTCTGGTACCTGTATTGCCTCCACTGACTGAGGAGAGGTTGGAAGCACGTGTGAATGAGTGATGCCTTTGGGTAATGACCGGTGCACGTGTGAATGAGTGATGCCTTTGGGTGATGACCGGTGCACGTGTGAATGAGTGATGCCTTTGGAGATCCGGAGGCCCACAGCCTGTTTCAGACTAGGCGGACCAATCATGACCATATTTAGGAGTTCCAAATATAACCCGCCACGTTTTTTACCTGCCATTTGTACACGTGTGTGCGCATGCATGTGTATTTGTATGTGTTTGTATATGTTTATTCTTTTTTAATGAAACACAACACTTGTAGTCAAATAGAGGTCTTGGTTTGGACAATCAAACCCGAGATAAGTGTTATAAAAAAATAAAAAAAAGTCACTGACTTTGACCAAATCGGACACTCCACATCAGTTTTGTGGACGCCTGCCTTTGGGTCTGTCTGTAGCTTAGCTTATACTCATGCTATTGTGAACCTACTCCTGCTATTATGAATGTTTCATGCAGGAATTCTGGACTGAGTGCCTGGTAAGAGTCTGCAAGTTTGTTTGGACTTACTGGTCAATGGTGGCCGTGTGTGTGTGTGTGTGTGTGTGTGAATGTTCGAGGAATCTGCATGGCTCTCATGTCAGTTCTACACTTACATAGAACTATCTGCTCTTATGAACATAATAAACTATGTGACAGTATGAAATTAACCCCAAATTACATCTGATTGTTTATTTATGTACTTCTCTTAATGAGAGAATCTGCCTTTTGTACAGCGTCTTTCCACAAGGAGAACATATGAATCAAATGACATCACACAAACCACTGATCAGTAGCAGTAACAAACAGCAGCAGGCTAATTGGCCATGTGTCAGGGGTGCAAAGGGTCATCCTTTCTTGGGTCATAGGTCAGGGATCTCTCAATCTGCTCTGAACACTTTTTGTCTAGGGCAAATAGTGGTACATGAATACAACATGTCAAGTTATTTAGCGTGTCGAGATGCTTTTATTGCCATTTGAGATATATATAGTGAAACAAAATAACGTTCCTCTAGGACCATGGGGCAACACGAACAGAAGTGTAGACAGTAAATATGAATATACAGATAACATGAATATACAGATGACTTATAGGTCCACACTGACCAGGACATGTCACCAGGTGGATGTGCAATAGATGAAGCATATTTATGATATTTTAACATATGTTTATAGTATACTACAGCCAGTATATTCATTTAAGATTGCAGTATTGTTAAATGAAATACTGTATTTGTTCAGTTTAATAGTCAGTCACTGGGAGTTGAGGAGTCTGATGGCACGGGGTAAGAAACTGTCGCACAGTCTGGCTGCAACAGCCCGAATGCTCTCGCTCCTCTTCCCACAGGGTAGGAGAGAAAAGAGTGTGTGTGAGGGGTGTGTGGCATCATCCACAACGCTGGGAGCTTTGGTAACGGTCCATGATGGAGATGAGCCCAAAGCCCAGTGATTTTTTCAGCTATCCTCACTGTTCTTGTGGATGTACAGCCTGAAATGGAGCAATTCCCAAACCAGATAGTGATGCAGCTGCTTGTGTTTGCCACTAGGTGATGCAATTTAACTTTTCCATTCCTATTGCAGACCTAATGAGCTTACGTGCCATGATGCTTCACCGTTTGCTTTAGCCATAATACAGCATGCAATTTTTTAGGCAATGTGGTAACACTAGTACTACTAGGCACTGGAGTTTTATTTTCCTCTAAATACATTGATCAATAGATTCAAATGATCCATAGATTCCAATGATCCATAGATTCCAATGTTCCATAGATTTCATTGTTCCACAGATTCCAACAATGTTTCTCCATTTCACATGTTTTCTCCTTTACATACTCCTCAATCAAGGCACCTTTGACTGTCCACCTGCAAATAATATCTGGATCTCGGTCCAGCTGTGAAAGTCATCTGGATCCGAGTGCTCGTCTTTATCAGAGCCGGCGTGGAGCTGGCAGTGTGTAGGTGCTAACTAGACTGCTGACACGTCGAATCTGCAGGGCACTTGAGGCCAAACTCCTGCCAAATTGACTGTTGGCTCCATCATGGTGGGAGTGAGGGTGTGTGCGGGGGACGAGCGACAGATGCCTCTCAGATACTGCATCTCCAGCACATTTTGCTGTCTGCTGCTTTAAACCCTCCCTCCAGCTCCTCTGTCCTGTCTTTAAATCAAACCACTCCCAGACTCAGAAACACAGACTGGAAACAAAACTTTCAAACCTCATTCGTCTGAGGTAGAAAAGGCTACAGACTAGGTTTGTCCCATTAGTACATTGTGTGTATGCATGTGAATTTCTGTGAAGATAAACATGTGCAACGTCATCGTATTAACTTTATCTTTGGATAAATTCAAGTGCTTAAGAACATTCCATCAAAAGCACGTGTGTGTTTGTGTGTGTTACTGTGGTGAGGGTGGGAAGCAGTGAGTTAGTACCAGAACTTGTCACTAATCAGTCTGTGACAGTGTGAGTGATCACTGGATCACTGGAGTGAATGTAGTTTATCTCTCTGATTGTTATAAAATTATCTCAGTGCTGCAGTGCATTGAGAAACCCAGGCCATTAAAATGAGTTCATCTGAGATGTCTCTGACATCAGAAAAACATTCATTAACATGGACCACAGCATTAATCACAGATACTTGGTTAGTTAACTTCTCAAAAAAAATATCTCTTGTTTAAATCTCAATGTCTGAAAACATATAGCACAAGTGTAATGGAGTGCAAAGTAAATGCTGCATTATAAATCTGTCAAAGCCAAAGTCTGTAGCTGAAATTCAGCACTGCCGTTCAGATATCTGCCTCAGAGATGCGTCATACATAGCACTGCCATTTGTAATACCACACCCCTTTCTTTCAACTTACAGACATCTTGCTAATTGGCTGGTAGGTTCTTACAGGTTCTGTGTTCAGTGCATAGGTCATTCAAGACTGAAGCTTGGAAGCTCCACCCCTTTCAAAGTTGCACAGCAACTGGTTCGGAGCTACGCATGGACTACATTGTTTCTGGATGCAGAGGGGGTCGAGAAGTTGCTCTGAAGCACACACTAAGTGTGTATGCCAAACTCCAGGGGTTCTGCAAAGAGGGTCAAACCACTGCAGGTCAGTAGCTGGTCCCATCCTCTTCAGCAGTAGTTCATCCTCCACTGAGCAGTTTACATAATGTATTGGTATGACAGCATGCGTGCACTCTTGGAATCTGAACACATGGTGTTACTAATACCTGGCTCATTGTGCTCTAGCAGGTGAGATAAAGGAACTGCGAGTGAAAGCTATAGAGACCTGCTGACATGGCATCATTTTCACCAACTTATTCATGACTTAAGGGCACTATCTATCATAGTTTAATAGTCTGCAAATCCAGTGGCCCAGGATGTGCCAGCGCTGTTGTGAAGATCCTGGCTGTTGTGCGCCCAGTGAAAGAGCAGGTAGGTCCGGACTGTGTGTCTGAAAGCCGACTCACCTGGGTCATAACCCAGACGTGACCTGCTGAACTCTGCTGAACTCTTACACCACCCTTCCCCCACCCCCTTAACAGCGATCATGCAACAAGTCCGACGGTTTATTCCAGGGTCAGAGAAAGTCGCGGGCACTGTCTCAGGGTCGCTCTCTGAGCAGGTGGGCGGGTCCTGTGTCTCTGCGCTCTTCCCTGTGTCTGGACTTATACTAAGGCCTGTGGCACACTTGCTGAAGCAGCGAGAATCAGAATTGATCAGGTTGATCAATTGCGTGACCAGGTGTGTCTGCAGCTCGCCTGGGTTCTGCTATGAGAATGTAGTCTTACAGAAAGAGTTTCGTGACTTTGAGAATGTACTCTCACTGTTTCTCTCTCTTCACTTTGCACCGGGCAACACTACAAATCATTAACTTCCTCTGTCTGTAGTTTCCCGTGAGCAAAGCATGTTAATATTTGACTTCAAAGAGCTTTTGGAGATGCAGAGGCCTTCGTTACATTATGTAACATCAGACCAGTTTTGCCCATCTTACCAATCTGACAATGAAAGAGCAATTTTATATTAGACTACACGAACACACAACCTAACAATGTATTACACCACCTGAATTAATAAATATGGAGAGAATATGGATACTGGAAATATGGAAACTGTACAACCACTGAACACTGATAACGTTTTTTTTTTTGCTTCCTGTTTTTGCTTTGTCTACATGGTAACAGAGCAATTAAAGGTTACATATTTATTCATAAATTGTATGATGTACAGTGTATGATTTGTGTCTATATGAGGCCTTAGGTACATTCAGGAACATATTGTCCAGCAGTATTTTGCTCAAATATAAAAACTTTGCTTTGCTTGGTACCACTTATCCATGCTATATACTGTATACTCTACATATTCTGTATTTTTTCAGGAACCACAATTATTGTTGATTAAACGAAAAACAAGTTACAAATATTAAAAGACAACAAAAGTAAGCAATCGATCAAAGGTAACCAGTATGGTCATCTCCATCTGGATTTTAGTTTATATGAAGCGCGCTTCTAGGGGCGGGCTTGAGCACCACGGGCGCAGATCTAGGACATGGGCGCGGGCACGTTACTCTCTTTCAGCCCTCCGCCCTCCTCCCCTTCCTCCTCATGCGCGTGCTGAGTTTGGCCGTTTCCGTCAGACGCGCGTGCGCGTTCTGTGCAGGATGCTGGATTGTAGGTGATGATGGCGGAAGCGGAGCTGTGTTGAGTTCTTTTGGACTTTATCTTATTCTACACTACCGGAAACTCTTCAACCAAACCCGTTTCTCTCCTTCGTCCCCCTTCTCAAGGCAATGGGGAACGAAATCAGTACCGAAAAAAGAGGAGGCGCTGTCCCCGAGACCAGAGCTGCGAGTCCCTCTTCAGCACCGCCGAAAGCTGGACAGCTCTTCACGCCGAGTTATGGAGCGCCAACCGGAGGAACGGGTCCAGCACCTGCATCGGGAGTTAACAGGTAGCCTGCATATTTGAGCAGCTTTGGAGAATTATCCAGCTTTATGTTGTATAGTGACGACGCATTCCGTACTCTTCACATAACACTGGCTCCCGTTAGCGGATCGGGGAGTTGGGACTGTGGTAACGTTATTTCATTGCGCGTAGATTGTCTTAAGGTGAGAACGGATCTTTTGGTTTGTATGTATACCTTTTCATAATAATGTAGTCAGTTTTTTTATAATACCAGGCTACGTTGTGCTGTTGAAAATCCTCATTTTATGGTTTATTGTCCACAAGACCCGAGGTATTTTCACACAATTAAAAAGTCCTGGCTAGCTAAGGCGGCTAAAAATAGACCTGTAACCTGCGTTGGGGAAAAGCTATCGGACAACAAGTGGTAGTTTACTGCTCAGCTTTTGTCAGTGTAGACTAGTCGTTCATTTTATGACCGGCTTTAATATTTGATGTTTGAAATTCCGTGAGCTGAGAAACGGACAAGTTGATATACGGGAACGCCGTGTAGGGCAGGTTTCTTATCTCGTCCAATTAACCGGAGTCTTTTTAGTCGCCCAACACAAAAATGCCGAGACTTCTGTAGCGTTCAGAGCAATTTATAGTGTAAAATTACCGTTACACGTGAGTAGTCGCACACATTTTAATTTTGTATGCTGACTTACAAAGCAGGTTTTGCAGCTACTGACTCAGAATAAACCTGTGCTACATGATAGTGTTAAGGAGGGTACATAGTTGGACATCAACATTAACAATAAACATTCAGCAAAGAAAAACTCCAGTGGAAATTCTCGGAGTGTGGCAGCGAGCCGTAGCCGCCCTGCGGAGCGCATGTGTCGGCGCTTGCTCACAACATCGTGTAATGTTTATGCTAGCCATGTGCTAACGGTATACCTTGAGTCGATACCCTGTTCGTATAACTTTGACACTTTGGTGTGATGATTTCTTTTAATAAATTAAATTGTAAAGTTGCCATTGATTTGCTGCGTAGAAAAGCAGTATTACTTTTTCAAATGCGTCGTATTAGGGTTGATTATTTGTAATATAATTTTGACACACCTACCCTGAAGATATTATGCATTGTTTAATTCGTTATCTATATAGCTTATTAAGATTCAGAGCAAATATTGTAAAAGAATAAATTCGCTGCATGATTAAATGTTAATACATTAACTATTAATACAATTATGACGAGAAACCATGTGGGCTATTCATTTCACGTGCAAGTGAAAATCTCTCTCTCTCTCTGCAATGCTGTGCAAAGCAGTTTTTATGTTTCTTGCATGATCATGCTGAAAAATCTCTCCAAGGAATTTATATCTGCAGGTGTGTTTGTGTGTGTGTCTGTGTGTGTATGCATGTGTGTGTGTGTCCGTCTGAGCAGATGTTTGTGTGAGTGTGTGTGTTAGACAATGAGAGAGCAAGAGATTATGTACATGTATGTGTATAAGCTGGTGATTGCCATAACCAGGATAAAGGGAGGGGGGTCTCATGACCCATGAGGCCTGTCCTGCACAGGCCCTGAATGATCTTTTCTCATGATCTCTTCTCATGATCTCTTCTCATGCTCATTTAATGGGTTTCAATGCACACATGCACACTCCTATTACTAACTCAGCTGGCGGGGATTTGGGTCTGTGCTGTAGGCTAGAACCACTGATGGGTCCTCAGCCCCGCCCTGCTGTAAGCATTGCTGGGTCCTCAGCCCTTCTGTAAGCACTGCTGGGTCCTCAGCCCTGCTGTAAGCACTGCTGGGTCCTCAGCCCTGCTGTAAGCACTGCTGGGTCCTCAGCCCTGCTGTAAGCACTGCTGGGTCCTCAGCCCTTCTGTAAGCACTGCTGGGTCCTCAGCCCTGCTGTAAGCACTGCTGGGTCCTCAGCCCTGCTGTAAGCACTGCTGGGTCCTCAGCCCTTCTGTAAGCACTGCTGGGTCCTCAGCCCTGCTGTAAGCACTGCTGGGTCCTCAGCCCTGCTGTAAGCACTGCTGGGTCCTCAGCCCTTCTGTAAGCACTGCTGGGTCCTCAGCCCTGCTGTAAGCACTGCTGGGTCCTCAGCCCTGCTGTAAGCACTGCTGGGTCCTCAGCCCTTCTGTAAGCACTGCTGGGTCCTCAGCCCTGCTGTAAGCACTGCTGGGTCCTCAGCCCTGCTGTAAGCACTGCTGGGTCCTCAGCCCTGCTGTAAGCACTGTGAGGTGTGTGTTAAGCTGATTGACATGAGCTCTGCACTGATGTCTGGATCTGGTACACATGGCCCTGTGGAGCCAAATGTGGCAAATGTGGCACAGAAGAGAATCCATGAATCCACTTTGTGTGGTCTCTGTGGTTGGTAGGCTGGAAGAAAATGACTTAAAATGACCACACACACTTTCTGAAAGGGAAGGGTTGATTTCATATTTGCATGGTACAGCCATCTGTGACAACCGATATGCTGATAACAGTTAACAGATAGAATTGTGTTATCCCACTTTGTAGTGTTACACTGAGCAGACACATCACGTAGAATCTGAACCAAATAGAGTGGTATGGTGGATGGTTATAAAAATAATCCTGTGTGTATGTATAGGAGTGTGTGTGTGTGTGTGTGTATGCTTTGAAACACCTCACATCGACACACTGGAGTCTGGAAGTTACTGTCAGCAGAGGTAAGCGAAACAGGGAAGAAAAGGAGAGAGACATAAAAAGACACAGGGAAGGTAAACGGCAATGGGGAGAGAGATAAAGATAGAGAGAGTGGGAGAGAGAGTGAGGGAGGGAGGGAGGGAGAGAGAGAGAGAGAGGAGGGAGAGAACAAGAGAGACAGTGAGGGAGGGAGGGAGGGAGAGAGTGAGAGAGGGAGGGGGTGAGAGAGAAATGAGATACAGAGTATAAATAGAAAGAAGAGAAATTTATTGTTTATTTCCCAATAGATGGAGTAGGAACATTGCCGTTTCACCCTGCCAAATATCACCCCAATGAAAGAGCCTGCTTCATAATGACCAAGAAACCTAATAAACACACTTCGTAAGCATGACACTCTCTCTCAATCTCTCTCTCACTCTCTCTTCTTTCTTTCTCTTCTTATCTCTCACTCTCTCTGTCTTTCCTTTGACCAATCCAACCCATTTTTTACCCCATTATGGGTCAGATAGGCAGAAGAAGAACAGTGTGCATGTTAAGCTGACATGGCCACTCTGAATAGGTGGACAGTCGGATTTCGCCTGGTAAAGTGAGACGAAAGTGAGACATACTCGATGAGGTGTGAAATCAGAGCCTGGGGAATGTACTTTAAACGCATACGTTTTCGCTTTAAATCACAGCCAGAATCATGGCAGGACATGTTGTGAAATGCTGAACCGTTCCTCAAGACTGAGGCTTAACAGCTGCGTTTAGAGCAAGAACCTATAAAATTAAAACAGAGTCTGAGCAGATGGACCATGCTCTACAGTCCTTCTGCTGTTTTTCTGAGTCAGAGAGTTTTCTTTTGCAGTCGAAATATGCTGTGTGGTCAGTTCAAATGACCAGTCTATAATAAAGAATTGGATAGCTCATGCAATAATAAACTATGTAGTAAAAGGCGAGGCCAGTGGAAGTGGTCAGTCCACCATATTGGTATGCGAAAAGCCAATATATTGCTATGCTACAATATATCATTAACAATTCATAATAGGACATCGCTCCACAAAAATACCACCTAAACCTGTCTGAATGATAAATGTTCCAGGAACAAGGCAATGTGAGTCGCTAGATCTGTTCTCTAGCGATGTTTGATCATGCATACAATTCGTGCACAAAATTCTACACATGCACCCATTGAGTTAATTTGATTAAAGCTACAGTATGTAAATTTGGGGAAATGGTGACCTCTCTGTTTCAAATATTTAACTGCACAAAACATGCAGAACAACAAATACAAAAATCTGAAAAATTTTAATTAGCCATCTGTCCTCTGTACTGTGAGCAGTTTATCTGGAGGAAGGTACTCTTCTGTATAGAGCTATGTCAAAATAATGTCTTTGAAACTACCCTTAGAAAACATTTTTTTAATTTTTTTTGCTAAGCTATTTCTTTAACATTGTCTGCATTGTCTTTAACATGGTCATTACCTATCAACACATCTGTCAAAAGTTGGGTAGGTAGTTAATGTAACTTTACATGGGCCAGACGGCTAGGTTTCCCTAGCATTGTAAATGAGTTGGTTTCAAGCTGCCCATCATTAACCATGTGTTCTCCAGATATTGTTATTCAGGGTCAACGCTTAACAATGACAAGAAAGTGTAGTTACTATTTGTGAAGAGAATAGATATTAGTATTGTTTACACAATGATGGATAGACAGTAGCACCATAAATAATCTGAGAATTAAGAAATTAACAAACTGAAGCAAAAAATAAATCTTCAGCGAAGTAATCAGCTAGCCCGAATAGTGATATAATCATATTATTAATAGTAATATTAGTAACATTAGCCAGCTAATAGCTATACAACTCTAGTAGCTTTACAAAAACTTAACAATGTGGGCTACTTTCATTACAGTACAAGAATAATCACAAAATTGCACAGCAGTAATAATCAGGCTCTTTTCTGTAGCCATCAACACTGTGTACCTACTGTGTTCAGCAATATTTGAGCGAACTCAGAATCTCTTCTGAACTCCTTGAAGGTCATTGAGCTTCAGTTCCGTTTCTTTGCTTTGACCAAGGGTAACGCCGCAGAGGATGACTGGCTTTGCTGTTATGATGTCTTCATATTTAGCAGTGTCTCCTTCCATTCACGAACTCTTAGTGCTGTACAGATCAGCACTGTGAGCCACACCCCCATTACAGTAAACACGCCCCCCAGT
The DNA here is from genome assembly GCA_020368025.1 of Brachyhypopomus occidentalis. Taxonomy (NCBI): domain Eukaryota; kingdom Metazoa; phylum Chordata; class Actinopteri; order Gymnotiformes; family Hypopomidae; genus Brachyhypopomus; species Brachyhypopomus occidentalis. The sequence goes on from JAGXOD010000076.1 coordinate 125,963, forward strand.
ATTACTGTGTAGCTGAGATTAGTCGAGTTGTGTACAGTGACATTCATCTTTATGAGTTGTCTGTGCCTAATTTAATTTGTGACTTGAACTATTATATTATAGCACAGACATGTAATTGAAGTTATGGCAATTCAGATGAATTAAGGCATTTGCTGTGAAAACTGGATTGTGCGTGGCTAACTGGGTTGATGGTGTAATCCCCAGCAGTTCTGTTAAGATCTCTGATTTCCTGAAAGCCCTGAATGATCATTGTTAAATTATGGAGAATCTCTTTCTCGGTTTCTAACAACCTTAAGGCTGTGATTCATTCAAGATACCAGGCTTTCTCTCTTACATACTTTCCCTCTTACTTTCTTTCTATCCGTCTTTCTTTCCTTTCTCTTCCCATCCATCCTTTTTTTCTCCTTATGTCAGTGTCTTCTCTCATTCTCCTCTGTCCACCCTCCCCCCTGCTTTCACTCCTTCTGTCGCTCTGCATCGTCAGAGCTGGACATGCCAGCACAGACCACTCAGACAGGAGGCAGAGAACTGGAGGGTGGTGGTGGTGCGTGTAGGGAGCAGAGCATTTAGGGGGCGGGGCATGTAGGGGGCGGGGCGGGAAAGTGGATAGTACTGCTGGCCTCACCAGATCCACTCTCAGTTTCCCCAAAAGCATTACAAATCAAAGGTCATTAAAAGTGGCAGAGTGACTATCCTTTGAAACTCTCTCTCTCTTTAAAGGGCAGGGCACATGGGAGGAGAATGGCAGCTGACACAGTGATCGTGTATTGTCACCTCTATTGTAGCGAGTGGGACAACCCGCACCGCAAGCGATTGTCAGGCAACAATCGCTGTCGCATCTCTAAGAATAGCCGCACTGCTAAGGCCGTTGGCAGGTGTCCGACAAAGGGAAACTATTATCATATCTGTTCTAGTGAACAGGGCAACACAGTTGCCGTCACCGGGCTGAAAATAACTTAACTCCTGTTTTCTAGGTAATGTGTGATATACTCAAAATTAGATTTATCATGGTTTGATCCACAATACTCTTGTCTATTTCTTCATTAAAATATTACCTCTAGATAATTGTGTTGATTTTCCATGTTGTTTGTTAAAACAAACCAATATACCTTATCGTACAGTTAGGTTAAGCTTAATGGTCACTAGTTACCATGGCTTCCCAATTTATAGCCCCAAGTGTCCAGACATTTGTATTAGATTCTTACCTGTGGAAGATTCGATTCTTACAAGTAGTAGGAGTTACCAAGTCACTACTGTCATCAAGCGCTGTCCTACCCAACGTGTCAAGGTGCTTTCACCTCTCGTCTGTTATATGCATGAGCCTAAACAGTCAGGGCTATTTTAGTTTGTAATTTCTTTGTTATGTCAGGATCCAAGATGTGGACCATAGCACAAGTCCCCAGACCCTCCCCTAAGCACTATCCGATCTGTAGACAGACCATTATTCTGCAGAATTCACATAGATCTGTTTAAGCCTGAATCAGAGCCAAAGGAGTGGGTATAGATGTTGTCTTACAACGATGACCGTTCGAGAAACCAGGCCTGGCTAAGTAACTGGATATGCATTTAGTAGGTTGTATTGATTTGTAAGTTCTATGCTGACTCTATCGATTTCTGCGCTTAGAGCAACAGCTAATGAATACGTCATTTAATATTGAGCAAAAACTGATGTGATGCGGCGCTGTAGTCGGGAGGTGAGGAGCGAGTAGCATGGCAGGATGAAGTTTACTAACACAGGAAACAGGAAGCAACACAAGGTCAGAACGGCATGGTGGCGTCTTGGAGAGGCGAATGTAAAGCGCTGACGACAGGGACACAAAAGCCAGGAGCACACAGTGCACTAATGAGCAGCTGTATTTGTGTCTGTAAGCATGGACGTCATGGTTTAGATGTTTAATGTAAGTTACAGTGGTGTATACATGCCTGCCTGAGTCTCCTGCTGAACAACCACACTCATAAACCACACGAGATCCACCTTCAGGCCTTCAGGAGAATCTAAACACTGGAGTCATGTAGAACTTAAGATCTCAATGTGGGGGGAGATAGATAACACAGGGGTGGAGTTACCCTTAGCACAGGAGTGTGCACGCAGGAGTGCACATGCAGTAGTGCACACGCAGGAGTGCACACAGGAGTGCGCATGGAGGAGTGCACACACAGGAGTACACACGCAGGAGTGTAACTGGGTGTGGCTCTGGTTCACCATCAACACAAACAGACTGAGTTCTGCAGCTCCCGTTTCAGTCTCCTCTCAGGCTGAAGGACAATTTTTGGTGAAGAAGCCCCGTTTAGCTGCAAACACATCCTAACCTGAGCTCCCAACAGGCCTGTGGCACAGCTGTAACTGCAGCTGAAATGTTTCATAATGAGTACTTTTCCCTGCGGCTGTTTAAGAGACGCCACCCAACCTGATCATTTGCTGAAAGAAAGGAGATTATACCCACACAATGTGCTGTTTACTCATGCAAACAGAACTGAAATCAACATCTAAGAGAGGGATATTTAGGACAGGAATGTTTGTTGACAGACCAAGTTGGTGGTACGACCAGGACATACTCACTGAACTGCAGACACACACACAAACACACTCGTGCGCACACACACACAAACATAGCATTTTCATTTTCCTTCTCTCAGTCTCTCTGTCTTTCTCTCTCTTTTGTGCATGCGCGTGAGCTCTCTGGGCTGATAGTGAGTCTGGTGAGGATTGGGGAAAAAACTCTGAGAGTGAGGAGGACTTCTCTGCCAAGGCCTTGAGAGGAGGCAGCGCTCATAATAACTACCTGTCCATGTGTTTGGTGCTGAGAGAGAGAGAGATGGGGAGGGAGAGAATGAGGGAGAAAGAGGGAAAGCTACTGCGGTATAAAACATTTAGGAGATTGATTCAGCCAACTCCTACATGCTCTGTTCCTTTCTCATGGATAGATGGCAAATTCCTATAGCATAATTCTCACTCTTCCTTGCTTTTGTTGTAGAAGAGAAGGTTGTGTGTTAACCTTATTTAATCCTGTAGTGTATGAAATTAGAAATGAAGGTAGAATAGTTGTGTGGTTGGGAAAGAATGGAGGCCATTATTCATTGAAGCTTTCAGTTGTGAGGGGTATCCTATGACTCTGGGATTTGAAATACTGCAGCGTTCTAAATAAAGCTGCCGCGTGAGGTGTCCATGGTGGCGACGTGACGCTGAGGTGACCGTCTCCCTACCCCTCTCCTACCTCCCCAGCTACGGAAAGATTCGACATTCTGAAATTGATTGAAATTCCAAAACTCAAATTAAGTGTAGAATGTGTTTGTGCTCTAGAAGGTTAAGGATTCTAGAAGCGAGGGGCGGAGCTGGCTGTATGCTAGGGGGCGTGGCTCGGCAGGGAGCTTGGAGACGTAGATGCAGCTGTGTAGGGTTGACGCTCACTTTAGAAGCTGTGGGTGAGTAGGGAGGAGGGGAGGTGCTGTGGGGAGCTCCCCTGCCGTGCCCTTAGTGCCGATGCCTGAGCACGGGACCCAGGGGAGCTGGTTTCAAAGAGCAGGCCTGGGGGTTTGCAACAAACCTCCATCCAAACAGCTTGAGCTGTCCTGGAGTAGCACGAGCAGAACAGGCGCCTCTAAATCCATGCATGGAAAATCTGAGCAGCTCATGGCTACCTGTGAAGTGTGGAATCACGGAGACTGTGTGTGTGTGTGTGTGTGTGTGTGTGTGTGTGTGTGAGTGAGTGAGTGTGGGGAATTTTGCTTGATGTATACTGTGCAACTCATTTATTTTTTCCTGCTGTAACACACCTGACTTAACATGCCAGCTAAGTAAGAGGCCCTTCTTTGGTTTAAAGTGTGCGTTAGAGTGGGGAAGACCTCAGATAAGGCAGGACAAGATTACTTTTAGGCAGGAGTTACAGACAAACCAAAGCACTGTTCAAACTAAAAGAGTTTTCACCAGGGAAAGAATAGTAATGTAATTGGTAATGCATTTAAATGACTGATTTGCACATGGTGAGGTATATCTGTAAATGTGCCTGGTCAAAAAAAATTTTGCTTGCTCATTTAATAAGTTTGTTATTACATTACTGAGGTGAGTTCAAACAGGGATGTTTTCACCAAGGGCAATCGATTATTTCTTAGTCTCTGTTTATCTTTACTTTTTTATTTTGGAAAATCATAGTTTTTAATTTTCATGGAGTTAGAAGAAGGATATCAACTTCTGCTTTGAAGTGATTCCTGGACGGTTATACCGTATGCAGTGATATGGGGGAGGGGTTTTGGTCGAATTTGATTCGGGAAGGTGGATGCGTTCCAAGAGTATTTTAACATCTGGCTTGAATGTGTCTCAGACCACATCCTGAAATGCTTGAGCTGTCAAATTTGAATCTGCTTTAAATGTATCTTGGATGTGTTTGTGCTTTTATGTGTTCATTGATTCATTTTAATGTGCCTATGACACCGTAAGAGTTCTCATGCGACTGATAATTGTCTGGCTATCTAGTACTCCAGGAGACTGACCATCATAAAGACGTTCTGGCTATGTGAGCAGTGTGTGTCCACAGACTATGACTCGAAGGTTAAGTCGGGATGTGTGTGTGGTGTGTGTCTGTCCTCAGACTGAATCTCTCTGAGGTTTACAGCTTGTTGGAGATCAGAAGGTTTCTGTGCTATCCTGTTATGCCTGGTGTAGCTTCCTTGCTATAGCGATTAATGAGGGGCAAGGTGTTAGGCATTCATGGGTAGACACGAGAGTGAGGAAAACACAATTGCACTCCTATGTGAATGCCAGCAAGTTCGTGCATGCGTGCGAACGCGCACACACGCACACACACACACACACACACACACACACACACACACACACACACAGTTTTGACTCACTGATGCTGTAAAACTTGCTGTTTTGATTCTTGTTCATTTTACCACTGTCTGGAATTCATTAAAGTGTTGCTGTTCATTTGTGGGTATGTGAAGTCCAAAAGTAAATCCCAAATAAGTCAAAACAAATATTCCAAAAATCCAAAACGGTTACATCACAGTCTAGAACTGATTTACAATTTAGGGTCCTACAATACACCAGCCAAAGTTCTATTCCAGACAGCCGAAACTTGGAAACTTCAACAGTTTTGCAGGTATTGTGAAGACCAAAACAATGACAACGAAGCACCATGCACAGATTATGTTCATATATAACCTAAACACCTGTAATTAGCTAGATAAACATACCATAGCATTTTATTTTGTCAGTTGATGCCAGGTCATCTTACATCAAACGTTTGATAGTGAGGTAACAAGTTGAATTTACTTTGTGCTTAGGCAAGGCTAGGTAGCATATGTAATGTTAACTACTATCAAGTTCTATGTAACTAGTTTGCTAGCATGGCTAGATGGCAAACTAGCTAAAAGTATAAAGACCCGGCTTATTTGCATGGTGGTTCATTTTTTGTGTCCTATTAAAATAAATAGCCTGTGTTTGCTCCTGGCATTAACAAAGAGGGTAGGATGGAGATATCGTCCCACTTGCAGTCTCTATGCTCTGGCTCCAAGTTGTCTAATCTCTACCTTCAAAGTTTACTTCAGCATCTTCAAACATTCACAGTGGAAGTAAGCGGTGATGTACTGTCCATTGTGTATATAGTCTGGTTAAACCCATAATGGATATATGGTTAAAAACAGGATTTTTCACAGAGCCTGAGGTTGAGTATGGTATCTTTGACTGAGAAACTAAAACGAAGGAAGTGCCTTCGAATTGTTTGGATTTTAAATGAACCGTTGCATCATGTGGGCTGTGGAATGTTTTGTGTTGGGTAAAAGTGGGCAAAGGGTTGTGAACGCCTGTTCTAACATGCAGCTAGCTCAGTGGTTCACCTTTCACCATCAGCTAGTGATTGATATTGACCTGTTGATTCTGAGTGAGCTTCCATGGTAAAGCCGCTAATCAGAACTGAGGTAATCAATTCATGAGCCTACCGAAAAGGGTTGAAATAAATGAAAGAAAACAGGGCCAAATCATTGGTTTGTAAACTGTGTCGTGTACCTGGGCTTTTTTTCCGCCCTAACCAAAGTCACATACCTTCTATATAGACATCAGAGAACAATTTAAAAATACTGAATTAATGCATTCTGGGGCAGCTTTAAAAAAAGACCAAGACAGTAATATCAGGGAAAAAGTCACTCTTTCAAGGGTATCCTTCCCTGTTTTGGAGGCCCAAGGCAACCAGCTTACTCTTGCTCTGTGTTTTGTGTGTGTGTGTGTGTGTGTGTGGCCCTACTCTCAAACCTGTATCTCTTCCAGGGTGTCAGAAGTGTGACTCAGGTCTCTAACTGCGTACTAATCCAGCAGTGCCTCTCGCTTACACAAACAAACACTGGACACATGGGCTGTGTATTACGCTGTGGACGGGTGATAAGCCATTACAACTGTTCCCAGAGCAGCACCGAGCCCCCCCCCCCTCCCCACACACACACACACACACACAAACAGACAATGCACCTATGAGAGCAATGCAATAATGCGTATGCTCTGAAAGTAAAAGGTTGCTTGCGGTGTGAATTCTGTCCGAGCATTTTATTCTCAAACCAAGTATAAAGAGGTACAGAGCAACCACAAACAAAACCAAATCAGAAGCGTGAGGACATGTTCTGCTGGGCTACTTAGAACTAGTTGATTTAGATCGCAAAAGGTCTAAATATTTTGCTCTGGTAAATAAAAGCGCTTTCCAAAGAAAAGCACTTGCCGTTAAAAAAAGCTGTACTTATACTTGAGTCTCCGAGTGCAGTTTGCTTTTAGCGTCTATATTTAGATCATGTGTATAGTTGTGAACTTTTTTAGATTCTAAAAAGAGCTTGTATCGTGTGTAAGAAACGTTCTTAACACTCCAGATGAGCTCGTTAGACGATATCGCCTGCACCTACAAATATTTGCACAGCCAGTGTGCAAACGAGTTGCTCACAAAATATAAAAATAGAACTGTCCAAAACAACCTGGCAACCAGAAACTGCGTTTAAGCTGGAATTAGATTTGCGAGGAAGCGTGAATGCATTATTATTGCAATCGAATGAACAGATGTGGAATCGCATTTGTTCGTTTCATTTCTTTAAAGGTTCTGAAAAGCCGGCCGTTGCTGACAGATATGAATGTGTTTTGTGCACATTTCTTTAACCGGTGATGAAATCACAATCATGGTTTTTTTCAGCTTGCCGTTTTTCTCTCTTATACTCTTACTCATGGGAGAAAACAGCATTGCTCAGTAGGTTTTGCTATTGTCCGTTTAGGAATTCGTCTTTAGAAGTGTTGTGCTCATACGTCATCATCTCTCACCTCAAGCCTCATCTGTGTCTGGATTGAAGCAATAAATGCGTAGATAAAAAAACGTCTTTTCGGTGACACAAAACAATATTTTGACGTTCCTCTCCTGCCGTAGTCCTGCGACATATGGCGGTAGTTTTGCACGTGTCCTTTGTGTTTCACAAATATTATATTTTATATTACATAGTCCAAACAAATAGAAAATGGGCTCACATAGGATATCTCTCCTCGTTCATCTATGAGCGTGGTCTTTTACTGTTGCCTTATTTTTAGGTACATGAAGAGTTTAAATGACTGATTCTTGAATGATTGTTGCAACTCTCTAATTCTGAAGCCTTCAGTGTAGTGTGTAGGAGGGTTTTAAAATAGTGCACAGCTAGTAAGGAGGGAGAACTTGGCTATCTATGAACCTAAAGATAAAAGCATTAGTTCCTAAGTGTAGTTTTGGGAACCCCCAGATGGCTTTCGTTTGCTATACAACCTTAGCCCCTGTCTTTCTGGATCTGACATGCTAAATTCCCCCAATCCTCGTTTAGAACGCTTGGGACTTGAAGACAGAATTCTGGCTTTCCTTTGAGTTTTTCAGCTGCAGTTATTAAGCTGCCAGTAAAATCCCCAGAGATGATGTAAAGTAAAAACAGCCTGTGTTTGGTGCAGAGACGTAGACCAGTGTATCTGAGTTCCTAGCACATGCAGAGAATTCTTTGGGTGTATTCTACTTTGATCCATCAGTCTTTTATTAATATGTTTTTCATAGGCCTACTTATGCTACTTGAAATGGTGTTTCTTAAATAATGGGGTTTCTTGTACATTCGACAGCAGTTTCACTGTGTTTCACTGTACATCACTGTGCATCTAATTTCCTAGAGTCTCTCACTTCTTATGACCTTTGTGTCCCCAGCTCACCACCCCCCCAGGAGACACCGGGTGTGGCCAAGAGTGAGACTCCTCTATCGACTTCCCCTGAGCCAGGCACAGCCCCGCCCTCTCCATACGCCGTGCCTCAGATTGCCCCCATGCCCAGCAGCAAACTGTGCCCGGTTTGCAAAACGGCCGACCTGACGGGGATCACAGATGGCAACACCTGCACACAGTGCCACACCACAGTGTGCAACCAATGTGGCTTCAACCCTAACCCTCACCTCCAGGAGGTAAGATCAGGCCTGGGCACAAGCCAAGCTGCAATTCAGTTCTTTAAAGCAAAGGAAAATGTTTAATGATGTTTATATTTTTTTGTAAAATATGGAGGTGCTGGGAGTAGCATGTCATGCAGAAGTGCTGGCACAGGTACCTGAGAGTATTGAGCATGGAAAAGAGGGGTGTGTGAGTTCAAGCACTGCTGGCCTTGAGACAGAGCTGAGACAGATCTGGGAACAGTACTGTTTAGAATGAGAGAGACAGTGAGACAGAAGCAATGAGACTGACAGATAGAGGACTAGAGCAAAGATAACACAGGTAAAGAAATAAAGACCGGTGAGTATGACCGCGGTGTTAAAATATCACAGGTGTCATGCCGAGCTCGGGGGAGGGGGAGAGTGAGCGACGGGAGGGGGTGGGGGGTACAGAGAGAAAGAGAAGGAGGGAGAGAGAGGTGTTCATGCTGTAGGCTACTAAATGGTATATGTCTGGGCTTGTCCTGTGTCTAGCTCTCTCCCAAGACATGTTGCACATAGCAGAATTGCTTAGAATCATTGAGAGTGGGAGGACTGAGGATTGTGTGTATGTGTGTGTGTGTATGTGTAGGAGTTTGGTTTGGATGCATTTAAGAACAAGCTGATATGAAGGTGTGTGTGTGTGTCTGTGTAGTGGATGTGTGTCCCTGCGTTGGAGTGTTAGATTGCGTTAGTGTGTGTCGAGGATGGTGCAACGTGGTGAGAATAGAATCCAGTGAGTTAACACTCATGTGTGAGAATGAGAGAACAGGACAGGGGCCTACAGGGCTGGCCAGCACAGATGCTAGGAGAGAAAGCCTTTTTGGGTAGAATCTCCACACTGGCACAGCTGGGATGTGAGAGAGAGACATGCTCTGGGTAGAATCTGTTCCCTGTCGCTGCCAGTGTGAGAGAGAGAGAGGGGGCTTCTGGGATATCTTTTCTGTTCAGCACTGGGAGACTGGAAGTCAAGCCCATTTGACATGTCTTTGAAATGCATTTGTCTGTGCATTTCTGATGAATTCACATTATGTGCAAATACATGAAGCCCTGCCCACTTTCACCTGATTCACATGATGTTTCCAGGTAATTTATCAGTCATGAGGTACATAAAGACACACACACACATTATTATTATTATTATTATTATTATTATTATTATTATTATTATTAGTAGTAGTAGTAGTAGTAGTATATTCCATCCATCCATCCATTTTCTTCCGCTTATCCGGTCCGGGTCGCGGGGCAGTAGCCTAAGCAAAGAGGCCCAGGTTTCCCTCTCCCCAGCCACCTCTTCCAGCTCTTCTGGGGGGATACCAATGCGTTCCCAGGACAGCCGAGAGATATAATCTCTCCAGCGTGTCCTGGGTCTTCCCCGGGTCTCCTCCCAGTTGGACATGCCCAGAGCGCCTCCCTAGGCAGGCGCCCAGGTGGCATCCGAACCAGATGCCCGAACCACCTCAGCTGGCTCCTCTCTACGTGGAGGAGCAGTGACTCTACTCCGAGCCCCTCCCGGATGACTGTGCTCCGCACCTTATCTCTAAGGGAGAGCCCAGACACCCTGCGAAGAAAACTCATTTCGGCCGCTTGTATTCGCGATCTCATTCTTTCGGTCACTACCCAAAGCTCGTGACCATAGGTAAGAGTCGGAACGTAGATTGACCAGTAAATTGAGAGCTTTGCCTTTCGGCTCAGCTCTCTCTTCACCATTAACGGTCCGGTACAGCGACCGCAATACTGCAGCCGCAGCACCAATCCGCCTGTCAATCTCTCGTTCCATCCTTCCCTCACTCGTGAACAAGAACCCGAGATACTTAAACTCCTCCACTTGAGGCAAGGACTCACTCCCGACCCAGAGAGGGCACTCCACCCTTGTCCGACTGAGTACCATGGTCTCAGTTTTAGAGGTGCTGATTCTCATCCCAGCCGTCTCGCACTCGGCTGCAAACTGATCCAGCGAGAGCTGTAGGTCTCGGCCCGATGATGCCAACAGGACCACATCATCTGCAAAGAGAAGGCGTGGAATCCTGAGGCCACCAAACCGAACCCCCTCCACCACTTGGCTACGCCGAGAAATTCTGTCCATAAAAGTTATGAACAGAATCGGTGACAAAGGGCAGCCTTGGCGGAGTCCAACTCCCACCGGAAACCAGTCTGACTTACTGCCGGCCATGCGAACCAAACTCCTGCTCCGCTTGTACAGGGACTGGATAGCCCGCAGCAACGGGCCCCGCACCTTATACTCCCGAGCACCCCCAGAGGAATCCCCTCGGGACACGGTCGAATGCCTTTTCCAAATCCACAAAGCACATGTGGACTGGTTGGGCAAACTCCCATGCACCCTCTAGGACCCTCGCAAGGGTGAAAAGTTGGTCCAGTGTTCCACGACCAGGACGGAACCCACATTGTTCCTCTTGTAACTGAGATTCGACTATCGAACGGACTCTCTTCTCCAGAACCCCTGCATAGACCTTACCGGGAGGCTGAGAAGTGTGATCCCCCGATAGTTGGAGCACACTCTCCGGTCTCCTTTCTTAAAAAGGGGAACCACCACCCCGGTTTGCCAATCCAGAGGCACTGCCCCCGATGTACACGCGATGTTGCAAAGACGTGTCAACCAAGACAGTCCCACAACATCCAGAGCCTTAAGGAACTCAGGACGGATCTCATCCACCCCGGAGCCTTGGCACCAAGGAGTTTCACAACTACCCTGGTCACCTCAGCCCTAGTGATGGGCAAACCCCCGTCCGAGTCCTCTGGTTCTGCTTCCTCTATGGAAGACGTGGTGGTGGGATTGAGAAGATCCTCGAAGTATTCCTTCCACCGCCTAATGACATCCCCAGTCGAGGTCAGCAGATCCCCAGCCTCACTGTATACAGTGTTGGTCGGGAACCGCTTTCCCCTCCTGAGTTGCCTGACGGTTTGCCAGAACCTCCTCGGAGCCGATCGAAAGTCACTTTCCATGGTCTCACCAAACTCTTCCCACACCCGAAGTTTTTGCCTCTGCGACAGTCAAAGCCGCGATCCGCTTGGCCCCCTGTACCTGTCTGCTGCCTCCAAAGTCCCACGGGCCAACCAGGCCCGATAGGACTCTTTCTTCAGCTTGACGGCCTCCCTTACCCGAGGTGTCCACCACCGGGTTCTGGGATTGCCGCCACGACAGGCACCGACAACCTTGTGGCCACAGCTCCGATCTGCCGCATTGACAATAGAAGCACGGAACCAAGCCCACTCAGACTCAATGTTTCCAGCCTCCCTCGGGATGCGGTCAAAGCTTTGTCGGATGTGGGAGTTAAAGACCTTTCTGACAGGTTCCTCTGCCAGACGTTCCCAGCAAACCCTCACAGTACGTTTGGGTCTGCCAGGTCTGTCCGGCATCCTCGCCCGCCATCTGATCCAACTCACCACTAGGTGGTGATCGGTTGACAGCTCAGCTCCTCTCTTTACCCGAGTGTCCAAGACACACGGTCGCAAGTTCGACGATACGATTACAAAATCGATCATCGAACTGCGACCTAAGGTGTCCTGGTGCCATGTGCACTTATGGACACCTCTGTGCTCAAACATGGTGTTTGTTATGGACAAACCGTGACGAGCACAGAAGTCCAATAACAGAACACCACTGGTTCAGATCGGAGAGGCCGTTCCTCCCAATCACGCCCTTCCAGGTCCTACTGTCATTGCCCACGTGAGCATTGAAGTCCCCCAGCAGAACAATGGAATCCCCAGAAGGGGCACCTTCCAGCACCCCCTCCAAGGACTCCAAGAAGGCCGGGTACTCCGAACTGCCATTCGGTGCATAAGCACAAACAACAGTCAGAGCCCTTTCCCCGACCCTAAGGCGCAGGGAAGCAACCCTCTTATCTACTGGGGAAAACCCCAACACACAGGCAGCGAGCCGGGGGAGCTATGAGTAAGCCCACTCCAGCCCTCCGCCTTTCACCCTGGGCAACTCCAGAAAAGAATAAAGTCCAGCCTCTCTCGAGAGGATTGGTTCCAGAACCCAAACTGTGTGTGGAGGTGAGCCCAACTATATCTAGTTGGTATCTCTCAGCCTCACACACCAGCTCAGGCTCCTTCCCACCCAGAGAGGTTACGTTCCATGTCCCAAGAGCCAGCTTCAGTAACCGAGGGTCGGTACGCCAAGGCCACCGCCCAAACCACAATGCACCGAACCCCTAGTACTACCTCTCCCACAGGTGGTGGGCCCATGGGAGAGTGAACCCATGTAATCCCTTCGGGCTGTGCCCGGCCGGGCCCCATGGGTAGAGACCCGGCCACCAGGCGCTCGCCGAGGAGCCCCTCCCCCAGGCCTGGCTCCAGGGTGAGGCCCCGGTAACCCTGATCCGGGCAAGGGTATCTGGGTCCTGTTTTTAAATTCCATTGGGGTTTTTATTTGGACCACTCTTTGTCTGGCCCATCACCTAGGACCAATTTGCCATGGGAGACCCTACCAGGGGCATTGCCCCGACAACCTAGCTCCTAGGATCACATGGGCACGCAAACCCCTCCACCACGATAAGGTGGTGATCCACGGAGGAGTAGTATATTCCAATATATGCCAATATTGGTGAACTGGTTCTTCATTCAAAAACTGCCTGGCATGATTTTAGTTATTCCTACCCCATGACAAAGGCAATAATGTCGTCTATCAGCTAAATTATGTCTTACTACCACTAAATAAATGTCATGAGGTAGACTGTAAAGTAACAGCTCTGTTCAGAAAAATTATCCTGATTCAGAAAAACTTCAACATCACAATGGGAATTTTCCTCCTCTTAGAGGAACATTATGGGACATAATAACTTTAAGGCATGTTAGAATTACTGAATTACATATTATACCTTGCCAAAAGATGCTAAATTTGACTGGTCAGTATCTGTCCTCAAAACCAGTGGTGAGATGTCCATTGTGTGGGATGCTCAGCCCTGACTCAGTACATGAGAAGACAACACTGGGTCGTTCAGGACAGCGACAGCATGGTGGAGAGACAGGGAAGTACAGCTAAGTTATTTCTAGCGACAGAGAAAATGACTAAGACCAGAGAGAGAGATAGGGAGAGAGATAGAGAGAGAGGGAGAGAGTGAGAGAAAGGGAGAGAGATGGGCAGAGGAGAGGAATATGATGAACTGGGGAGACTAAGGGAGAGTTGTGAAGTCGCTGATGGCGGCGGGTGTTGTAGTTTTTAGGTTCATCAGTTTGAGGGTGTCACTGGTTGTCAGAGAGGAAGATGAGTGTGTTCCGTTCAGCGGTGTTTGGGAGAATGACAGAGGGACTGTAGAGGACTTACAAAAGTATCCCCTTCATCTTTTCTCTTGTCTTTCTCATCTCTCTCAAAACATTTGAAAAATTAAACATATTTTTTTTCACTAATGACGAATGCATTACCAATATTATACGTTAACTATATAAGCTATGTCATAAATATATATATTGTCAGAATATTCATATCAGTGAGATACATTCTGAGGATTAGGACTGAAAAATCATGGGATTGATACAGATGGCAGCCTATTCATGGAAGCTCTACTTTCTTCTTTGCTAGAAGCCCAGTGTTGCAGGAAATCCAGTCTGGCTGCTAGAGAGAGAGGACGTAGTACCATGTGATGTACAGACAGGGTAAAATTAAACAAGGCACAGTGAAACTGTGGGCAATGGAGGATGCACATCTGAAACGTGCCAATTTACGCCGACATTAACCCTTTAATGAGTGTATTTAGGATGTCCCATTATTGAGAGTTCCACACGTGATGTCACAATGCCTTGATGTCAGTTCTCACAGTAGTTGTGTATTAGGTTTCAGATCCCCAGTCACAATGCTGTGAAGGAACATTCCAAAAACCCTCTCAAAGTTTTCTGCAAAGGGTGTGCATCATGAGCAGTATTACCCAGTGCAGAGCTGTCAATCTCACAGAGATTTGAAGAGTCCTAGAGAGCATTTGAGTTAATGCCCTAATGTAATGTGCGCATGCAGGTTTTATCTGGTGAGTCCTGGGCTAATGCACCATTTCCCGACACAAGTCTTACTCAACAGGCTTAGTTTTATAATCATTTAATCATTTACAGCATAATAATCCACTCACTATATGCTCTATATGCACTATATGTTTAGCCCCTATTCCTACATCACTGAGATCTTGGCTACTGCTCACTGGAATTTCTCATACATACAGTCAATAGGTGGCATCAATCATGGCAGCACAAGAACAAGCACCAAATATAGGCAGTTGAAACACTGCTGTGTCACCTCTCACAAGATCCCAGGTGCAAACTGATAAAGGAGCCCCTGGGACAGTCAGGCAGCTCATATCAGGGTGCAGACTTCACTGAACCAAGTGACAGGGATCAGATACAGAAATATACACAAGGCTTTTGAGCTGGACACCTCCCAAGTCTAAATTGGAAGACCCACAGAGAGTGGTGGAGACCTGTGGGACCTAGAGATTCAAACAGGAAAGCAAATGATGGGGAATCAACTAGACATAGTTATCGTAGACAAGGAAAACAGCTGTGATAATATCCAAAAGAAAGAATGTGAGAAGAAGGAGGAATACCAGAGTCTGAAAGAGAAAATGGAGACCGCGTGGAAGGCAGACACCAAGGTTAGTTAGTGAACCCTAAGCTACCTTCACCAGATCCCAGGAGTGACAGCACAGACCTCAGCCCAGAAGAGCATCTTCTGCATCTTCAACCTTCCATTCCTCTGCTAGAAGGTCCACCTACCAGAACTGTGAGACAGGGATTTATATATAGCACAAGATTGATAGCACAAGCCTTAAGCTTGTAGTCCACATTTCTGATCTGGTCCTAATACATGTGGCCTAAGTGATCAAGGGCTGTGGAATTCCCACTTCCTGCCTCAGGTACGCTAGGAACCTTTGAATGTTCTCAAAGTATTGGGGCCACCCAGTAGTCGTACATGGACAGGTACATCAATGATGTTCCTAGAGATTTATATGCATATGGAATATGCTTGGAAATTATGAAAATGATTCACAGTGTACATGTGCTCTTCCCCCACAAATAAAGACTGAAACCATGTCAGCAGTCCCAGGTGATTCCACCAGATAGGTAATCAATGCTATATGGTTTTTATTACTGTCTGTTATCTGATACAGTATACTCAGCAGCGTTCATGGTGCTTGGTGCTATTCTTTCAGCTTGAGTCATCGTGTAAGTGTGTATCTGTATAATGTATGCGTTTGTATGTGTGCGTTTACGTGTTTGTGTGCATGTTTGTGTGTGTGTGTGTTTTTGGGTGATCATTTTCCACTAGATGTTAGCATTAGCCCCAGGTGTTAAGTGTGAAACCTTGACATGAGATATGGACATAACTGATAACAAAAGTCACTACAACATGAGCCAACAGAGACAATCTGGGAGAGAAGCACAGAGGAGGGGATGGAGGCAGAAATGGATTGATAGAGAAAGAGAGAGAATGAGGGATGAAGTGTAAGAGGGGGATGAGGTGATCCGAGTATAGCCATACTCTCGTGGTCTCTCCTTCAGCATACAGAGGTGTTTCCACTCTGTCATTGGAGGAGCCTCTATTTATAGATCCAAGAGGCATCCTACAAACACACACCGCTCAGTGAAGGTGGGGGGGGGCATCCTACAAACACACACTGCTCAGTGAAGGAGGGGGCATCCTACAAACACACACCGCTCAGTGGAGGGGGGGGGGCATCCTACAAACACACAGCTCAGTGAAGGGGGGGGGGGGCATCCTACAAACACACACCGCTCAGTGGAGGGGGGGTGTTGATGAGGGAGGATGGATTAAGAGTTAAGAGAGAAAACAACACTGGAAAAAAATGAAAGAATTGGGGCAAGAGAAGCACAAAATGAAGATGGAAAAAACAAAGAAACGTGTATGTGCGGACACACACACACACACACACACACACACACGTGTGTGTAGAAATCCATATTGAATTCTGTGCAGATTAAAAGGAAGGTATTTGGGTTTTCCTGTAGGCCACTTTGGTTCTGCCTCTTACGCTAAAATAATGTTTGAATCGGACCCATATGATCTCTGATTTTGATTACATCATACTGTGTGCTTGGAAACACAGACTCAGAGAAACTACTGATGTAGAAACAGCCCCGTTTGCTCATGTAATCATATTCAATATAATTTAAAAGATCTTGAGTCTTACTTCTGATTTAATGTGAGTGCAGAGTGGCCTGTCTCTGCCGCCATTGCGGCTCTGCCGGACTACGTGTTTCTCAGTTTCACATTTAATCTACAGGATCAGTCATAGGACTGGCAGGAGGAACTGAACATGGAGCCATCTGGACTAAGTGCTTTGTAGAACACACACACACACATATATACATATACACACACACAAACATCAACCCATCCACCCAAGGTTTGTGCTGCTACAAATACAGGCGCATATGTGTATACACGTACACACACACATACACACAATTTCAAACTGGAGCACCCCCAACTGAATTCCACCAGAACTCAAGAGCTTCATTTTTATTTTGCCACCTTTGGTGCTAATAGTTTCGAATGTATGGTGTGTTAGATGTGACGCCTGTGTTTGAGACCCCATCATCACTGTAATAGCACCAGAGTGCACCAAATGTTTCATAGCAGCAGGCTCCATGGATAGAACAAGCCCGAAGCTGCTCAATATATCGTTTGATAATCATTATTGCAATATTGTCCCCTGCAAACCAATACTGAAATAAATCTCGATATTAAAAAGGGAATGTTTTGTGTTGTGTGATCAGACAGCCCTACGACAAGCAGCTCAGTGTCTCCATACATCAGCCAGGAACTCTCATGTCTTTTCAATGGTATTTGAATCCCTCCTTCCTATACATTTAGTGAGGACATCGTAACAGCTAACCTTGTGACCTCTGGTAGGGCATTATGGGAGAGCTTCCTGACTTGAGAAATGTAATCAAATTCACTGCAACTGTTGTTGGAGTGATTAATAAAATGGCTGCCAGTTAGTCTCCTAAACTATAATAAACCAAGACAGACCAGGCACAATCTGCCTGTCCTATTGCTCTCACCTTAAAGCTGCTCCCCATGCCAATATCTATATTCCAGTACCAATTTTTTATATCCAAACCAATATTTATATTCCCTGAAATTACCCCCTACCTCTGTTCTGTTTTACAGTGAAAGGCTGATAATACAGACACAAAACAGCTACAAAAAAGTAATAAATGATATACAATGCACTGTAATAAAAAAAAAACAAATTGATAATATTAATCACAGAGGTTCTCACATAATTGCACAAAGTGTTTGACTCCATGCCGCACAAGTTTACATATGTGCTTATCCATTGTAGTATATAGAGTGTTATGTTAGGAATCTTACCCAAGGACTCTTATTGGTACAGCATAAAGCAGAGGCACCGCTGTTATCCCACTACACCATACCAACCACAATTTAAGCTTCTTGCAGAACAAAACTTTATTGACCCATACAAAGGGATGTAGTTAGACATGTACTGCTCTAAGTGTGCAAAGAGCAGGATCCCTTGCACCAGTGCCCTTGGCTACCCGGACAGACGCTGGAGGATAGCACTACAATTTTCACAATCATAGACAGACTTTCCAGAATGGTACATTTTATTTCTTGCTGCTCTTCTTTCAACATAAGAGACTATGGACTTGCAATTACAGCATCATGTTTAAGTTGCCACAAGATATGGTAACGGACCAAGGAAGTCACAAGTGTGGAAAGAATTCCTCAGAAAACTCATCACAGTGAGCCTTTCATCAGGGTACCATCCATAGTTCACTGGACAGTAAGAAAGCATCAATCAATCTTCTGCCAGGTGCAACCTGGCATGTGGACTTTATTCACATCTTGGGTAAAATCTGCCAAACAACTCCCTGTACCATAACTTTAGTGGTCTTTTAACATTTCAATCTGGATTTGGACTCCAACCGCCATTATATCCCTGGAACCTGCCCATCTCAAGTTTACCTTCTGTCCAGTTGGGGTTTGAGAGGAGTCTGTTTGGGAGGACACCCATTACTGACTCTGGTCTTTCAACACCACCTCCAAAAGAAAGGATGACTGACACCAAGCAGAGAACCTCAACTACCAACCAGGAGTTGCCACCATGGACTGGCCCTGGTGGAAAACTATCCCCCAGAGATGTTGGTCTTTACACCATCCAACAATGCATCAACAGTGTGACATACCGTATTACCTGCAAGTAACCGTGTGTTTCCCACCTTCCATGTTTTGATGCTCAAACATGTCGTCTCAGGTGCACAGCTGACCAGACCTTCTTGTTACTGTATGTAAGAGATGAAATTGCCTGTGTGGTGAGCTTGTTGCTAGACATCTGACGAATCACACGAGGACCGCAGTATGTGTTTGACTGGTGGTGGACTGAAGGAGAGATGCTGGGTGCCGGCCAACCCAATCCTGGATCCAGACCTCATGTCGTTGAATCACAGAGCCCCTTCCTTAAAGGCCCACGCCTGGTCATCCGGGTGGCCCTCACTCTTGGCAGGCTACCGGTCCCGGGTGGGCAGAGGTGCTGTCACATTACAACCAGATGCAAGGCTGTGTTTGCTCACACACTGTCACAAGCACTAAGCCCTTCACACAAGCCACTGTTCCCCATCACCAGAATGCTAATCACACACACATCTTTTTGAGGGCTACATAAAGCCATAGAATCATTCCATCAGTATGTTGCATTAACCTGCTAACCAGCCTAACACCACACCATGGCATATTCAATTAAGACCTGTTATCTGAATCCATTCAGCATTTGCATCCCGTCTGTGTAATCGTCTGTGTGCTTTCTGGTTTTCTGTTCATCTCATTATTTGATGTTACATTGTTTTGGAGTTACCTGCAATGTACTCATATCTCTTAACTACTGGTGTGTTGCTGCCCAACCTTAAGCTATTTCACACTGCTATTAACATATATAACAATCATCACAATGCTTTACATATAAAAATTACGTTCTATTTTGCTCTCAGCAGTCTCACCAAGTCCCAACAGTGTCACTTTGGTCCCTTGTTAACTTTTATAAAGTACAATTTGAAAAAATATGAATATCAGGGCTACTTGAATATGGATATTTATACTGACAGTTTCCACTAAAATAGATGTTCCACTATAGGCAGGAAGTAGTCTAGACTCTGTAATCAGCAATATACTTTATCAGCACACTGGCTTTATGAAGGACGGGCCTTCGGATAAAAACATTGGTTTGCAGGATGTGGGGGTGGAGGGAGATAGTGGGCTTCTTCAAGTGTCGTTCTAAGTGGCAAGAGGGTAACAGCTGACAACAGCAGGTTTAATTAATGCACAATTGTTTGCTTTAGGCTACCATCAGACTACTAACACTCAGAATAAATGAACATTCCCTGAGATGGAATCAACTTCCTATGGATCTAGTGGTATTTTTATGTTATAAGTGGAATGAACAGGTTTGTTATTCATTTTGGTTACTAAGGTTTTTCTTGGTTTAGGGGAAATGGTTGCTATTAAAGATTCTCCTTTCTCTCCTCTGCATCACTACTACAAGCTCCCCGATGTTTTGCTGTATTTTGAGGAAAGAGGGAAGCACATCCAGAATCACAGGACACTATAGGCTTCATATTACAAAAACAATGGTAGTTTCTCTGACAGTAATAATAGCAACAATTGCCATGGTATGATTGGTCAGTTTTTAACGGACAGATCTTGGGATTGCCTAATTACAATAGTCCCACCTCCTCACCTCTAGTCATAGCTCTTAGTTTGTGTCCCCTGTCTTGGTAGCAGACACAGAATGTCTCTCACTTTACTGAGGTCAGGGGGAAGAGAAAGTATTTAAAAGCGTGTGTGAGTGTGGGTGTGCATTTGTGTTTGTGTGTAAAGTGTGTTTGTGTGTATATGTGCATTTCATCAGCTGGGTGCTCCTACACACTTTCACATGGTGAGCTTTGTTCTGTATTATATTCGCTGGTAAGATGGATATACCACTGGTTTGTGCTGGTGTATAGTGCATGTGTTTGCAGTAGCTAATGAGGTAGATGCTTGTGGAGTGTATGTGTGTGTGTGTGTGTGTGTGTGCATGTGATCTTTGATGTGTCTTGCACCAGTTTAAGTTTGAGTCGGTTACAGCTTTATTAAAGTTAGAGCTACCAACTTACTGTGTACCTACTGCTCTCTACCACTCTTTCTCTCTTTCTTTCTTTCTTTATCCCTCTGAATGTCTCCCCATCTCCACTCATTACTCTGCTTAGAGACTGATCTTGTAGACGTTCCTATCTCTATCTCTCCACCTGTTTGTTTCACTGCTTGCTTCTGAATTTATCTGATGGGTTTATCTGAGCAGTCTGTGTATACTGTCTGACTGCATGTTTGTGGTCTGCTGTCTGTGGGTCTGCTTGTTTCTTGTCCTTTTAACCATTAGAGCAGAAGATATTCCCCAGAATGAACACTCCTTTTACACAGGTAAAGAGGGGCAACTGCTCATGACACTGCCCTGCTGGCCGTGTTTCCCCCAGTATAACAGCTCTGGATCATCACAGAGGGCTTTGCTAAAGAATGACAATGAGCTTTATTTTTATGTTAGAGCAGGAAACAGAATTGTCAGAGGGAATTCCATCTTAGGGAATGAGACCCACCATTGTAGGGGTTATAGGGAGGGATATTATTGTAGGACTTGGGTATGGACCTGCTGTTTTCGGGGTTAGAGAGGTTAAGAAGGGGGCTAATGTTGTAGGGGATAGCGAGAATCCCATCTTTTCAGTGACTATATTTCAGGCTACATTACCGCAGATTTCAGGACTGCTGTTGTGGAGGCTAGGTATGGATCACTGAGTAAGGGAATAAACAGGCCCATTTTTCTATGAGATAAGGAGGAACCCACTTTTGTAGAGGATAGGAATGGATTAGGCTTACAGTCTCCGGACTGGGGCTCATCTATTAAAATCCTGAACCTGTTCTGACCTTGAGCAATTGTTTAGCTCCAAGCTGTATGTGAACCATACCTGCAAAATCAACATCGGTCTGCTAAATGATGCGATTAGTGGTTCATAACTGGTGGATTGTCTACTCTCAAGGGTGAACCAACTCTGTGCCTGGAGATCTCTTCTACAGCATGAGTTAAAACACTCCTGAAGATCTTCATTATGCATTTTAGGTTAAAAGTGGTAGCCCTAAACTCTGCAGCTCTCCACTACCAGCCGCTCCCATGCTGGACAGTCGTGTGAGGTGCCGACACTTCACAGATGGCCCACAGGTGTTACTGTAAACATCATCTAAACTTTTCTTTAACCCATTTTTGGGCCATTTGTATGACTTTCCCAGAGGTTATCTGGGTGAGAGAATTTAAAAAGACTCAGATTGATGACAGTAAATGTTATGATCTCTTATAAGAAAGGTTAATACATTTATCAGTGCTTACATTTACATTTATTTATCTTTGATTTATCAGGAGCCTATGACATCCTCTTTCAGATGGCTAAAACAATGAAAGCATTTCACATTACAAAATAGAAAATAACATAACATAACAGACCATGTATCTGGGGCAAAGCATGCTTTAAGATATTTCAAAAATAGCCTTTAAATTACCTAAAACATTTAAAGCATAAAAAATAAGCATGTCTCTTTAGATCTTTTGTGTCCATGTTAATAGGTGAAAAGGGAGAGTGTTGGTCTGAAAGCAACTCCAGAAACCCACACATCAGGTGTTGGGTACCTGTTGTAGAACATTCTCTGCTCTAGGATGTGCTACCATTTCACTGCATCATTACACTTGTCTTTTGGGGGACGTCCTTCCCAAAGCCCATTCTGAAGGAGCATAAACCAGATTGTACAGAGGTGGGAGTGAGAGTCAACAGAACAGGTAGAGGATGTCTGCCTGGTGATTAAGTGGATTTGCTGATGTAACTCCTGTGTTGTGCAGTGTGTCTGCCTATTTTGGGCACTTTTTGTGCTTCTAGAGTGCTGATGCCAGTTCTGAACTCAATGTTTGTGAGAAAAGGGGAACATTTTCAGACAAGACAGACAAATATTTATACATCTACTTTGGATTCTGTAATGTATCTGTCCCCATTATGCATAAATATGAAATGTGGGTGAAGATTTTTACACACAAACTAAATAACTGAAACAGTTATTAGTCTGCTTGGTTTTACTTTGATGGCCTATTCAAATGAGATTGTAATGAAAGAAATGCAAATCAGCCCATGTGTGGTTGTGATGTTAATGATGGAGTCACTGAAAGTGTGAAAATATCTAATGTGCATGCATGTGTGTGTGTTTGTGTTTGTGAGTGTGTGTTTGTATGCCTATACATGTATTTCTGGGTGTGTTTCCTTTGGTCATTGTATGCTCGTGTGATTGTACGTACATGTGTCTATAAATATGCTTGGATGCTTGTATTTGTGTAGATCTACGCCGTAATTTTTTTCATCATGATCACAGTGTTGGTTTTTGCATCACTGATAAGGCAGAGAGTCCTAGTGTATGTGAGCCTACCATCAAACCTCTACACTTTGAACTGTGGCTTTGAGCATTCTGATAACATTATAGGTTGATACTTTGAGAGTGTTTTGCTAACCAAACCATTCGCAAGATGCAGGCTCGTTTTTTTAAGCACTATTACATGAATGTGCTTATTATATTGCACATTCATATTATATTGTGTATATTAATATACTCGCAATGTGATCCAGATTCATAGACAACTTTGGTGCATGGTGTACATACCAAACATTATGTGTGCACAAAATAAATGTTTGTATGTGCTTTGCAGGAATGACTCTCTCTCTCGCTCATTCTCTCTCTCTCTCTCTCTCTCACAAACATACACACACATTTAGCTGTTATATAAATAGTGTGAAACCCACATAGCCTGAGCATCTGTTATTGCACTGGACTGCAATTCACCATACTCACCATACTCACCATACTCACCATACTCACCGTACTCACCGTACTCACCGTATTCACCATACTCACCGTACTCACCGTACTCACCATACTCACCGTACTCACCGTACTCACCGTACTCACCATACTCACCGTACTCACCGTACTCACCGTACTCACCATACTCACCGTACTCACCGTACTCACCATACTCACCATACTCACCGTACTCACCGTACTCACCGTACTCACCATGCTCACCATACTCACCGTACTCACCGTACTCACCGTACTCACCATACTCACCGTACTCACCGTACTCACCATACTCACCGTACTCACCGTACTCACCGTACTCACCAAACTCACCAAACTTGCCGTACTCACCATGTTCACCGTACTTACCATACTTTTCACACACCCACTGCCCCAGTCTCTCAACTTATCATGCGCATATTTAAAGAGGACAGACACACACAGACAACCAGACAGACAGGTAAACGCACAAACAGGTGATGATGGTGATAGTGACCAGACATATTTTATTTGCCAAAACCCAATTCAAAGTGATGAAATACAGTTTTACAGGAACACACTGCTGCCGAGCTTCTGGGAAATACTGCCTTTTTGTTTTGATAACAAAACTGCAATGTTTCCATATTTGCAAAATGTACCTGCATTGAATCCTGCGTGGATCTCTGTGACCAGAATTATTGGAGTCTGCTGGAGTTTGGAAGGAGCTCTGAGTGTGGCCAGCTATTCAAACATATCTGCTGATTTACCGTCAGTTCCCACTAGACCGATTTAGTGTATTCATGAGGATTTGAGAGGCACATGCTGTTCTTAGGTCAGAATGCTTAATCTGAGTTTAGTTACACATACTTATATAGCCCTATATACAGAGGCTGGAAAAACTGGGGTATAGTACACAAAGTTTTGAGAGAAACAGGACAGAACATGACAGACTCTCACTTTCTGTCTGTTAAACTCTTTCTCTCTCTTATACACATACACACACACACACAATCTTTTCTCTCCACACATACAGTCCCTCTCTCCCTCTTTCATACCCTCCTTTTTTTGGCCTTTTCTCACTCATTCACATTCTTCCTCTTTGTCCCACATGTCCCCTCTATCTAGCATTGGTTTTACTGAGCTGCTACGATTAGTTATGACATTTTCCCTGGCGTGCCACCCCCAGTATGCCTGCATGTTGTTCCTGTCTGACCAGCCCAGCGCTGTCCAATGCCCAGAGCATCTCAAGACAGCTCCTCGTCTGTTGCCCAGTTTCCATTTTCTGTCCGTAGACTTCAAAAGATGATTTAAGATGGTCAGCCTCCTAGTCATATCGCCTCTGGAAAGCCACCAGATGTGGTGATTCTGTTTGATTTCTCCGGCAGTCCAGTCATGTTAAATCTACCTAATTGACTACTCCGTTTGTAAGCTCCAAATCCAATGCCTGGTTACAGCAGGCCATCAAGAAGAGACTGTCAAACTTTCTCGCGGTGCTAAAGATATAACATGCTAAATGCTAGCTTTCTGCAAACTGCACTGGCATGGGAATTTAGTGATGTCTGTAGGCTCCATTAAAACACATGTATTATTAAAACGCACATAAATGAAAATAAATGAAAATAAGTTTTTTAGCTGAGTTTTTAGATTCAGCTATTTCTGACTCCAAATTCAGTCTGTACAGCACTAATATAGTTAAAGTGCTAGACTGATATGTATTCAGCATGGTAGGTAATCCTATTAGGGACATGATTATCATATCACTGTTAAGTATGCATGGTGATGAATCACAGAAGGATTGGTTTGGGAACAGTTTCATTTGCTTGTTCATAACTGGGGTTAGATGACCCTGTCTATACGAAGAATAATACCAGCAAAGCTGCTTTTGAGGGGCTGTGCTCTCCTTGTCTTTCAACTAATAAAGACACCTGACTATTTTGGTGTGCTTTAACATATTAGTGAAATGCCCCCTTGATCAAATGGAACTCATTTATTTCATGGCCAGGGAGATTCACAGTTATCTAGCTAGTCTGTTCATGTACAGGAAGATTCACTGTTAGCTAGCTAGTCTGTTGACATCCAGGAAGATTCACTGTTTGCTAGCATGCAGTAGCCTTGTGCGCGGCGGCTGAGTTTGTGACGTTTGTTTATGGTTCGCTTATCTTTGCTTTTGCCACGCCGTCCCCAGGTGGTCTGTGTTTTGCTTCATTGTTCTCACACCCCAGGGCTTGTTATGTTATTATGTTGTCCTTTTGTTCTTGTCGGTCATTAGATAGTACACTGGCTTTTTTGGTTCTTGTTAGCGTGTTTTAAAGTTTGTTTTCATTTTGTCATTCATTTCATTAAACACTTCATTTGGAGACTCGTGTCTGCTTCCTCCTTCATCCTCCATGTTCTTCGCTTCTGACACCATTGCTTAATGAAAGGTCTGCATGTTTAGATTTTTATTCCAATATCTGTTTAATTTAGATGATAATAAAAGACTACACATTTAGGAAAGGATATAAAAGTGTTTAAAATGCATCGAACTTGATGTGAACATTCCATTGTTAAAAATCTTTCGACAAACAAAATGTCAAAGACAAACACACAGGGTTTAAAAACACTAACAAAGGAGCAAATTATGAATATGTGAGAACACGCAAGCAGGCAGGAATCAGAAATGAAAACCAGGAAGTAAACAAAGACAAGACAGGTAACCAAGGAGATAGGAATGGGGGGTAGGGGGCAACCGTGACACACTGACCCCGGCCAGGCCTCCACACTGGCGGTTCTAGACATGACTAAATCGGTCAGTGGTTGAAATTCATTTTGACCACTGTCCCCTCCACTGGTCCAATTATTCTACTGTGTGCCCGGCACTTCACGGACGACTGCTTCAATAACCATGGACAGTTCGATGCGGGATTTTTCTATGTCTTCCTGCTGAAGGATTGTGCAATTCCAACTTTGTGTGGCCCAACGGAAGATTCATGTTCCTGTAAGTATGCATTATAATTTGTGGATTTATAATGTTTAAAGCAATCAAAGAAGCTGCCATAGACCCAGTGTTCAGCTGCAGGCCTCTCAGCTAGCCATGCTTACTTGACAGCTAGTCTTACAAGAACAGAGTGGTCCATCTGTCTGTTCATCGGAGCCATTGGGACGGACGACAGCGCATACCAACCTGTTCTCCCTGCAGCATTGCTGCCCACTGCTGCGCCTGCATTTGTGTTTGTTTTGCTGTTAGAGGCCATGCTTTAAAGGACTCAGAGTCCTCACACGCATGGCCCATTCACTTGTGTTCTTACCTCTTATTCGCATATCTCGTTTTCCCAGTATTTGGGACCTTGTTTCTGCATGTCCTGATTCTGCATAACTGAGTCTTGTTTGGACTGCATTGCTCTGATCACCGGTGTTTTGATTCTTCAATTGTCCCATTCATGAGTGATGCCTTGTGTAAAAAAACCAACTGTTATTGCATCCAAACTCTCATCTGATTCATTCATGACAATGATACAGATTCTCTACAATGAATAATTCATTTACGTTTAACATACGTGTTATGTTAAAAAATATGTTAAAAAATCATGAATGAATAACCTTTTATAACCTGAAACCTGAAAATGTAATATGTTATTACATTATACTTATTATAAAGTAATAAGGTATTACATTATTAGTAATGGTATTACATTAATGGTCAAGACCTTGTATTTCATTATTAGGCAAATTATTACATTATTAGGTCATATTACATTTTTAATATTTAATTAATTTAAATATGACATTTTTTATTTGTTATTACATTATTGTGAATTTCTTATAATACTGGGTTCTACAGTCCCTCCCTCTCTCTCTGGGTTCTACAGTCCCTCCCTCTCTCTCTCTCTCTCTCTCTATGCTTGCTTCATTGGTATGGCAACTTTTGATACATAACTTCCAAAGCAATTAATCAAGGTAATAACATATAAAAAGGACCATAAATGCATAAGCTATGTTGCCATCTTTCCCTCTCTTTCCCTCTCCTCCCTCCCCCCGTGTTCCTGTCTGCCTCTCTTCTCAGCTGCAGGAGTGGCTGTGTCTCAATTGCCAGATGCAGAGAGCTTTGGGGATGGACATGGACACTCCTCAGGACAAGAGCCAGCTGCAGAGGAGCTCTTCGTCTACCAAGCCCCAGTCTCAGACAGCTCCTCCCAGCCCATCCAGTTCCCACCCCCCAAGCAACGCGTCAGGACCTGCGGCGGGCGCCGCCCCCTCCCCACGCATGGCCAAAGCTCGTTCCCAGTCGGACCTCTTTCGGTCCCACGGTCCGTGCCAGGACCAGACCTGGAGTGCCGGGAGCTCTCCGTCCCGACACCCCCCACCCCTGGACCAGCCACTGGAGAAGCTGCTGGGTTTTGGGGCATCCCTCCTGAGCCAGGCCTCTAGCCTGGTACTGACTGAGCCCAGCCCCGTGGCCACTGCCAAACCTCCCCAGAAGCAGCCAGAAAGCAAACCCAAATTCCTCTGCCCACTGTGTCACACTGAGCTGAATGTTATGGTCATCAGCGAGCACCCCAATTATAACCACTGTACCCAGTGCCACGCCCAGGTGTGCAATAAATGCGGATACAACCCCTCACCCCACCTCATTGAGGTAAGATAGATATGTTTTCAGGTATGGGGAAATTATGGGATATTTACATTGTTTTGGACTACTGTTTATCTGTGAGGCTGAAGCGATGTTTGTCATGTTTCCTGAAAACGTTAGTGGATCTAAAGGTATATTGCTAGGACACAAAACAGTAAAGCATAATGCATCTGAGGGATGTAATCTGCTCCAGTCACTGATAACGTCACTGCAGAGGAGACTGAACAGGTGCTGTAGGCCTGGCCAGCTGTTAGCCTTTGGCAGTCACATTTAACATGCCCTCAGTGGATTTGTGTCAGACTTGGCTGCTTGGCTGACTGCTCTGAAATACTCTTTAAGAACTTTTAATGTCTTCTGCATTTCTTGGCTATTTATATGCAAACTGAGGTTGGATTTTATTTGGCTAAATGTTTTAATTTGATTTCATTTGTCATCTCTTTTGACGATTCACAACTGTACCCTGTCTGTAGTAGTACGTGTTTATTTGTGTGTGTGTGTGTGTGAAAGGCTTGTTGACTGAGCCTATACGAACATTACTGTACTTTGATCTCAATTAAATTATGATCCCTACATGCAAAATCAGTTACTCTAATGGAACTTCATTCTTTGTCAGTGAGGGCTGTGTTGATTCCCACTACCCACTTCAGAGCTCCATCTACTTTGGAGCCCCACCCACTTCAGAGCTCCACCTACTTTTAGCCCCACCCAGAGTAAGTTCTCCTGACCATGACAGACAAAATCAAGTAGTCACGATGTCTCAGTGAGGCCAACAAATGTGAGTTTAATTATGCAAATCAATTCCGATTGAATGATTGTAGTAATAACAGGCTTTCAGTTGAATGCGGGAATCTTTTATGAGCACGCTCAGTCACGCTAGGTCGTCATACAGCAGACAATACAGAGAGATCACTATGGAAACTACAAAATTGCATCCGTCTAGCATCTCTCTCATGACTGGGCAAAGGCAGATGGTAGTCGAGGTGTATCTGATGTGGGCAAACACCTCCCGCCAGAAACCTTTTTGTTTCAGTTTTCTGTAGGAATGTTTTCTTGGGGGTCATGGATAGCAGGCCTGTGTCATAGAAGCAGGTTTATTCTTAGGGCAGGCTGTTGTGTGGAAAGAGAATGTGTATGTTGTGTTCATTTGTCTGTAAATATATATACAGTGCATAATAGAATGATTTCAGATATACACTTTGCTCTGCTTCAGGCTCATCTTAAAATGAATCTCGTTTTTTATTTCCTCTCAGAACTCCATCATGACAAAGTCATACACAATTCTAAACAACGATAACGTTTTTGGAATTTTTAAAAAAACATATTAAGGCTGTATGACTGAAATGTCACATTTACAGAACCTTTATTATGACACTTGCAGTTGAGCTCTGGTGCATCCTTGAAACACTCCTGCAACTGGAGTCCACCTGTGCGTAACTGGACTGATTGGACATAATTAGGAAAGGCACACACACCTGTCTCACAGTAGATGGTGTATTTCAGAGTGAAATCCAAGACTTATGGGAGAACAACCGTCAATGCATCAATCCACCAAGCAGGCATTTATGGTATAGAGGCCAAGCCGAAGCCATTCCTCACTAAAAGATACATTAGATCTTGCCAGCCCATGAGAAGCAAGACCCTCTGATCTGATGAAACTACTGATTGAACTACAATTCTCAGCAGCATGTATGTAGGAATCCAAGCACTGAGCATCACCTATTTTACACCATTCCTGCAGTTCAACATGGTGTGAAGGATACATGCAAATATAGAGCAATCCCAAGCAAAAACCTTTCCGGAGTGCCTAAGGTTGCATGTCTGTTGCAAAGGTTTACTTATTAACAAGACAATGAAGCGAAGCCTACTGCCAAGAAAACAGAGGAGTGGCTTCAGGAAAACTCTGTGAAAGTCCTGGAGTAGCCCAGCCAGAGTGGAACTGAACGCAGCAGAGCGTCTCTGGAGAGAGCTGAAGACGGCTGTGCATCGTCACTTTCCATCCAACCTGGTTGTGCTTGAATGATTCTGCCAAGATGAATGGGAGAAACATCCCACCGAAATGAATACCAAGTACTAAGTGAAGGCTCTGCGTACTTATATAAGTGTAATATTTCTGTTTTGCTTTGTCATTGTGGAGCTTTGTGTGTACATCTATGAGAAAGCGATGACCTGAATCCACTTTAGGTTGCCTGAAAAGTCCCAAAATGTGGAAAACTTGATGTGTGATTGAAACTTGATATGTGATTGTGACGATTATGATGCAAGCAGACTTCAAATTAAAATGTAAACAGAAGGGAAAAAAATATAGATATGAACAAGTGTATTAAGGGGAGGGTTACAAACGCTATAACACTTCAATATCAGCTGAAGGTCAGAAGAACAGTGGGGTTACAGTTGTGTATAGGGAAGGAGACGAGACGAAGAGGGCAAGGAGACATGCAGTAAGGGGAAGTAAACAACAAGCAAAAGTGGACATGCCAGCAGGGCCACTAGCCATGTGTAAAGTGGGAGAGAGTTGAGAACATGGCTCTGGATGGCCAGCACATCCTGGGTCTTGCGCAGAGGGCAACAGGATTGGCTAGGAGCCAAAAGAGGTGAGGGGAACCACGATGGTGGTGATGCGATTGTGGGTTGGACAGGGCAGGGCAGGACGGGATTGGACAGGAGACCAGGTGTCAGGCTGGACCAGGAGTGGGACCAGAGGGACAAGCAAAAAGCTCAGAGACTATGAATATAAAGGAGATACAGGGATAGCGAGTATAACGGTGACAGGAAAAAGGACTGCTACCGTGACCGGGACTTGGGCAGGAGACCAAACACGCTGGAGAAAGGGGTGAGGATCTGAGGTGAACTGAGGCAGCACCAGTTGGGTTCCCATCTGAAGGGAGTGGTGTTCTGGGAGCTGGGCCCTGCAGAGTTCTGGGAGCCAGGTGTGTCAGAGTCCTGGGAACTGGGCGCAGTGGCAAAGGTGGTGCTTTCCCCGGAATCAGACGTGGTGAAGGCCTGACCTTCATGTGAGCCATGCCCCAGGGAAGAGGCGTTGGTGCTATCCTAGTGTTTGGAAGAGGTTCTAACATAGTGTGGGGTGTGGCAGAGATGAAGCCTCTCAAAAACAATGGACAGGACAGCCTAGGACAGTGCCCTCTGGGAAGCGTGGCACGCAGGATGCAGTGGTGACTGCATTCAGAGGTGAAATGCCCTCTGCTGAGCAGGGTATGCGAGGAGTGTCTGAAAAGGGGTCAGGTGGTGGAGGAGCACTTGTTGGAGGAAGCGGCAGTAAGCTTGTGAGGAGCACCTGAATGGCTGGGTCTGGGTCTGCATCTGGGTCTGAGGCTGGGTCTGGGTCTGGGTCTGAGGCTGGGTCTGGTTCCCTCTGTGTTTATGCCATTGCAGGCTGGCCGCATTGGGTCGGTCCCTTCTGGGCTCCGTAACTGCCGTACTCATGGGATGTACCTGCCTCATTACCTCATACCTGCCTCATACCTCATAACCATAACCCTCATACCTGCCTCATGCCTCATAACCATAACCCTCATACCTGCCTCATACCTCATTAACCTAACTCTCATACCTACCTCATGCCTCATAACCATAACCCTCATACCTGCCTCATACCTCATTAACCTAACTCTCATACCTACCTCATGCCTCATAACCATAACCCTCATACCTGCCTCATGCCTCATAACCCTCATACCTGCCTCATACCTCATTAACCTAACTCTCATACCTCATGCCTCATAACCATAACCCTCATACCTGACTCATACCTCATAACCCTCATACCTGCCTCATACCTCATTAACCTAACTCTCATACCTACCTCATGCCTCATATCCATAACCCTCATACCTGACTCATACCTCATAACCCTCATACCTGCCTCATACCTCATTAACCTAACTCTCATACCTACCTCATGCCTCATATCCATAACCCTCATACCTGACTCATACCTCATAACCCTCATACCTGCCTCATACCTCATTAACCTAACTCTCACACCTACCTCATGCCTCATAACCATAACCCTCATACCTGACTCATACCTCATAACCCTCATACCTGCCTCATACCTCATTAACCTAACTCTCATACCTACCTCATGCCTCATAACCATAACCCTCATACCTACCTCTTGCCTCATAACCCTCATACCTGACTCATGCCTCACATCTCCCCAGATGGTGGAATCTCTCCCAAAGAGCTTGTCCAGCATCATGATCCAAGTGCCTTATACCCTCCTGAGCCCATTTGGTATCATTGAGCAGGTCCATTCGGTACAGCATGTGTGTTTAATGAGTGTCTTCACCTCAGCCTTCTCCTCTAGGACTTGCTTGCCTTGGATTGGTTGGTTATTCTGTGAACTAACCAGGGGTGTAGCCACATGAGGAAAGAGGAAGTAAACAAAGAGCACATATAGACATGCCGACAGACGAGGAGGACCATGACGAATATACAGTATGCACGCACACACATGATATGTGTGTGTGTGTGTGTGTGTGTGCGTGCAGGCAGGCAGACAGACAGACAGACAGACAGACAGACAGACAGATAGATATATAGAGACAGGCAGTGCACTGAGAGATAACTTTGGGTGAGAAGGTTTGCATGTATTTGTATATATTTTAACTTTTAAAATATTCATTTAAAATACACAAGGTTTTGTTCAGGCCCAGCTGGGTGACAGGTATAAGCATGGCAGCTCGGTTTGGATGTGGGTTATTTCTGGGTGTTGCGGGCTTTGGCAGTGGGATTGTAATACTATACTCTGGTAGCTGGTACAGAGATCCAGGAGGAAAGTGAAGATACAGAGTAAGCATTTTGTTATTTACCCTTTTGGAAAATTAGTGGGGAATACATTTTAAAAAGTGTAGTTAATGGCTAACCACAAAACCTATGGGCTAGCTCTGCAGCTTTTTAGAAGTGTCACAGGTCTCCCATGTGTATTGTGGAAGAGGGAGGATATAAATACTGAAACAGGGTGTAGGTCACAGACACTGCCTAATTACCTGCTGCCTCTGTCTGGCCCCACCTGCCCTGCCTGCAGCCAATCCCAGACCTCGTCTGCCTTGCTGCATGGCTATTTCCAGGTGGGGTGAGGTGTTCCTGTGTGTGCAGTGTCACTGATCGGCGATGTCTTTCTGTGTGTGCACTCCGAGTGGGATTGGTAATCTCACCCTCAAACAAACCCGGTCTTCCTTGGCATGGCGCCAGCCGATTTGCCCTTAATCCTCCTTTAATCTCCTCACCTAGCTGTGCCTTCAGCCTTCTGCTATTTCAGAGCTAACGTCTGCTGCTGGAGTCACTACCCTAACCATGGGTGAGTGGGGCTTTCTCTGTTCTGTGTGACTTTGCATGTGTTAAATTGCCCTGAATGTAGGCAGCAGATATCAAGGACATTCAGAGAGATGTTTGTGTGTGGTCTGATAATGTGTAACGTACCTTCACTTTCACGCTGATGTCTGTGTTCTCAGTGGAAACTCGCGCTTGGCCTAAGAATATTTTTGTGACCCTGCAAAGAGAAAGATTGATGGCACTAAAGTTTATCTTAACAGTGACCTTTTCCCATTCCATTTACATTGAGTTTTGTAGTGATGTATAGTCGGTATCATTTCCTTGATGAATTAAGAAGTCCTGTTACTGGTGGCAGCCATGGTAAATCCCGAATTATCATGCCTTTCAATGGCTAAAAGAAAATGACTTGCATTTGCAAACCACTTTTTCCCAAAAGAGATTCCAAAAGAGATTCCAGGTGAATAGCAGAGTGTGTGTAGATATGATGATCTTTAAGAGACAAAGACGTTTCTGATCCTACTGCCTGCCTGTAGTTCACAAGCTGATTCTTACCAGAAATGCTGATTTTGGTTGATTTTGGAAACTGTGATATAGAGAATGTTTGATGTTTGATTGAACTGCTGTTTTTTGTTGTTTTCTGTTTACTCTGGGACTGAAGTGTTTCTTGTGTTTGCTCTCTGGAGGCTGAATAAACAATAGCGATGGTGAGACTCTTGTAACATCTGTAGATGTCTGCTGGAGTTCCTCATCTACTCCTCTGAACCAAGGCAGGGAATGACTTATAAAATCTGTCCATTTGCATACTGAACAGGCAAAATTGTGCTAAACTCTAATTTCTCCCCTTGGGACTCTGGCGTGCAGGTCGTGACAGTGGGGAACTGATGACTAGAACTGTCCTCTCTTTACCTAGCCATTGCACCAAGATGTATTTAAAGATTTTGCTCTGTAAGCTTACTTGAGTATGGGTGGTAGAGGGCTGTGCTGTACTTATATTAAAATATGGTACAACAGGCATGTTTCTGAAGAGGTTTTCCACTGGCGTTAGACGGTTTGGATGCTTCTCCTCTGATGTGGCTGTGTGTTTCACACCATTCTTTCCATTCCACTTGGAACGGAAGTGGTGGCCTGGTGTTTTGTGTCGACAGAGTTTGCATGAGTCTGAGAGACTAGGTGCGTGTGTGTGCGTGTGTGTGCGTTTGCACGCGCACGCGTGTGTTTGCGTGTGTGCATGTGTAGGTTATGTGATTGTGGGATGAAAAGCTTATTGATTAATGTTAATGGCATGTGATTGATTTCAGTGCACAGTTAGTATCCATACACCACTGGTCTTGGAAAAAAGTGACGCATTATTTTATTTTAATTAAACTTCTTTTTAACTATAAGTATGTGAGATACCTCCCTTACATGGCATACTTGTGTGAGAGCTCATCTGCAATTAAAAAAAGTGTGAGTGTGTCTGAACACGTGTACAGGTGTTTGTGTGTGTGTCTGTGTTTGTATTTGTCTGTGTACAGATGTGTGCCTGTGTTTGTGTGTGTGTGTCTGTGTACAGATGTTTGCCTGTGTTTGTGTGTGTACATGTTTATGTCTTTGTCTTTGTGAGTGTGTGTGTTTCTGTGAGTGTGTGGCTTTGTGAGAGTGTGTGTCTCTGTGAATGTGTCTTTGTGATGTGTGCATTGTGAGTGTGCATGTTTCATCCTTGTTTTGCCTGTCAATTTGACATTTCACTAAATTGACAGTGTCATACAATATACAATGCATAGTTACACAACAACACATTGGGTGTGTGTGTGTGTGTGTGGCTATTGGTCCTACATAATGCATCTGTTATTGGCAGATGCTTTATGTTTTCCCTGTAATCATAGTTAGGTTAACTAAAGAAAGAATATGAAAACCAAATGTCTCATATATATAACATAAAGTGTATGTATTTTCAAATCACGTACTTCAGCAAGTGCAGATTGTCACGGTGAGGGAGGCTCCCCCTACCGGTCGCACTCCATCACAGCGACAGTTATCCTGTTGTTGTTGCGTTGTGTGCGTCCCTCAGGTGGGCGGGGCTTATTAGCCTCCTCACCTGACGGTCGTTTGTTTGTCTATATATGTCTTGTCTTTGTACCAGTTGACTGCTGGTTATTGTTTCCTTAATTTGGAATGGTGCACGGGTCTTTGGTTTGCGCACTTTATTCATTAAACCCCTCTTTTTCTCTGAGACTTGCCGTGATCGCTTCCTTTTAGTTCGCACTCTCTGCCCATCACACAGATATTATTCTACTAGAATGTTGTAATATATAAAATATGAATGATAGGGCCAGGCATTACTTATACTGTAATACCTTTGCAATATATTATCATTGGCTAGAATCATAATTTCCTGTGTTTCCTTTTTCTACCTTATGGTCATATTAATTTATTATGCAATTAAACTTCATATTTTCAGAAGGTGTTCAAAATGAACATTTTAGTTGCAGTGACTAGGGCAAAAGGTCAGAAGTGGTTCTCATCGCATTAGCGTCAGCAGAACAGCCCCAGCAGAATAACTGCAGGGAGGTCAGTAGTTTCCTTGGAAGTTCTGACTTTTTCAGCACTGCCAGCACTGCTGGCAACTGTGTGTGTGTGGCGCCCTCCATGTGATGGGTAATGTAGTACCAGTAACCCACAGAGCTTCTGCCATGGCTAATATTCCCTGGACAATGCTTGTGTTTGTGTGAACGTCTGACCACTTCTCTTCATTATGTCCATTAGATACCTCGTATTTATTCTACAGTCTTCCATTTTCCCTTTAATCGTCTGTGGTCTATCCCAAGCATAGATGCCCAGGCCCTGATGCTCATAGCTGGGTAGCTTCATCAGTTCAGAAGCAAACCTGATTTTAGGGAGAAAAATGACTGTACAAAGGTTGGAGATTTGAAGGGCAGAAGCTCAGCAGAGAAATTCATATTTCTCTTGTGTGTAAATATATCATGTAGTCTAGACATTAAGGTTAAGGGCAGCTCTAAGGTTAAGGGCAATCTCTGACAGCAGCTGATCCTAGACCCAGGTCTGGGGATGTCTATGTCCTGCTGTACTGCTGTACGTCCTGCAATACTGCTGTGCAGTCCTGTGCGTCCGCTCCTGCTCTGGTAGACTGTACGTCCTGCTGTATATCCTGCTGTACGTCCTGCTGTGCTGCTGTACAGTCCTGCTGTGCTGCTGTACAGTCCTGCTGTATATCCTGCTGTACAGTCCTGCTGTGCTGCTGTACAGTCCTGCTGTGCTGCTGTACAGTCCTGCAATACTGCTGTGCAGTCCTGTGCGTCCGCTCCTGCTCTGGTAGACTGTACGTCCTGCTGTATATCCTGCTGTACGTCCTGCTGTGCTGCTGTACAGTCCTGCTGTGCTGCTGTACAGTCCTGCTGTGCTGCTGTACAGCCCTGCATACTCCTGTACATCCTGCTGTACTGCTGTGCAGTCCTGTGCAACCGCTCCCACCCTGCTAGATTGAGAATCTCTAGTGCCTTTGTGAGGCTGCTTCCATGCTGGTGTGCTTACCTCAGCTGTACACATGACTAGGGTTGGTAGCACGTGAAGCATCTAATTATAGCAGGACACAAGAGACCTCTGCCCTTCAGTATGGTGTATGTGTGACATGAGGGGGTGGGGAGGGGTTACCCAAAGGTAACAAAAGTAGTGCAAAAGTAGTTAAAAAAATAAGAATTCTGGTTTGTCAACAATTCAGATAATATAAATAGTGCGTTATATCAGTTTGCACTATTTGCACCAGTATGCACCAGGA
The DNA here is from genome assembly GCA_020368025.1 of Brachyhypopomus occidentalis. Taxonomy (NCBI): domain Eukaryota; kingdom Metazoa; phylum Chordata; class Actinopteri; order Gymnotiformes; family Hypopomidae; genus Brachyhypopomus; species Brachyhypopomus occidentalis. The sequence goes on from JAGXOD010000076.1 coordinate 162,962, forward strand.
TCAGTGATCAGGATGTTGCTTGTAGTACTGTATCTAAACCACAGTCATCCTGCACTACTGTTTCTAAACCACATTCATCCGGTACTACTGTATATAAATCAGTCATACCGTACTGCTGTCTCTAAACCATACTCATCCTGTACTACTGTATCTATCCCAGCCATCCTGCACTACTGTATCTGAGCCATAGTCCTCCTGCAGTACTGTATCTAAACCACACTCATCCTGTACTACTGTATCTGAACCACACTCATCCTGCACTACTGTATCTAAACCAGTCATCTTGTACTACTGCATCTTAACCACAGTCATCTTGTACTACTGTATATGAACCACACTCAACTCATAATGGTGCACCTGACTACCTGAGATTGAAATTGGAAGGTGGAGAGATGGTTCCAATAACCTCTGAAATAAATTGATTGTGATTTTTAGTGGTTATAGTTCCATGATGAGTTTTGTTTATCTCAGTTACTTCCTTTCATTTCTCCCCCTACCCCATTGCCTCAAAGGCAAAAGGAGATTCAGCTGCACACTGATCCATCATGTTATATCTGTGCAGTTGACTAGAGAGCCCTTAGCAATTTGGAGCTGGTTAAAATGAAACCAAAACCAGGAAAACAGGAGACCTTACACTGTGCTAAGCGCTAAATATGTTATGACTAGGGATTAGTTACGTTTGCAGTCCTATGTCATATAATAAGAACAACAATGTGGCACCCCTGTCTGTTTGAAGTGAGTATTTACATGCAGGTAATGTGGATGGGGCCCTGGGCCCTGGAAGTACCTGCTGCCTTTGCTACCATGACTAATGGCTTTTTTCTTTCTACTTGTGTAAAATGGCTCCACGATCCTACTAAATCAACAGCAGGTCTAAGCCACAACGTGAGCAAAACATGGACAAACATCAGCAAACATGAGCAAAATACGAGTATGAACTATAAGCCTTGACAGCATTTAAAAACTTCCAACTGGCTCTTATTTATTAATATTTCCTTGAAAACAAAAGGTGATATTTGTGTTAAGCCGTTGAAATCTATTTATGTAATCTCACCGGTATTAAAACTCACATTATGCTGACAGATAAATTTGTTTCATTGCCATGAAACAAAAGCAGCACCTCTTCACTTAAAGGAAATTAAAGAGCTGAATCACTCACGTCCAAGTCCCTCCCCCTCCAGTTCTTTCTCTCTCTCACCTCTCTATCCCACCCTCTCGTTCTTCTCTCTCTCTCTCTCTCTCTCTCTCACCTCTCTCTCCCACCCTCTCGTTCTTTCTCTCCCTCTCTCACCTCTCTCTCCCACCCTCTCTCTCTCTCTCTCACCTCTCTCTCCCACCCACTCGTTCTTTCTCTCCCTCTCTCACCTCTCTCCCACCCTCTCATTCTTTCTCTCTTTCTCTCACCCTCTCTCTCACACACACTCACACTCATATTCAGTATGCACTAATGTACATAAACTGTACTTAGCTTTCACTACTGTATCTAAACCAGAGGTGGGTAAAGTATACTCAGGTAAAGTTCTTAGAAATAAAGGTGCCAAATGAAGAAGTTGGTCAGATTAAGAGAGCAGGCATTAAAATTCTAGCTCTGCTTCCAAAGCCCCTCTCTGCAGAGGAGGCTGCTGTCCACCTTGTGAAATGTCAGCATTTATCCAACAAGTAGAAATAAATCATAGACATGAAGTAATATACAGTATTTTATCTATCTGGTAAAAGCACAGGCACACACGTATTTCAGTGGTTAGACACTTGCTTGATATATTTGCCAAATAATACTGCTAAATAAGCAGTAAAGTGTTTAGGAGAACATTTAGCTGTGAGGGCTCAGGCACACTTGAATATCACAAGAAAGAAACCAATACGACTGCCTTTCCACTTCACAACGATATTTTCAGCAATATCCAAAAAAAAAAAACCTAACTAGTAACCTTAGCATCAGAATCAAAGTTAGCAAAACAGCAGAATCAAAAAATGAGACATGTTCTACAGAATTTTATAGCATCTATTTCCATCTTAACTTTGTGCTCTTTTTTACAATAATTAAATAAAATATAAATCAAGCAGGGCCAATTAACTGCTTGGCATGCAGAGATGTGGCTAACTCAGTGCTCGTTTCAGGGCCTGGGGCTCTTTCCACCTCTGAGAAGCAGGTCTGGTGTTTATCCTTTACCTCACACTCAGTCGAATTCTTCCTCATTAGCTTGATTTTCTTCATTTGGCATCTTATTCTTACTTATGTGTTTTTTCTTGTCTTTACTTGTTGTATAAGCTGTTGTTGGCAGAGGAGGGTTGAACAGTATTTTAGCGGACGGCGTATGTTTAATGTGCCAGCTTCACGGAGGTAGGTCGCCCATTTGCCATAATTCGAGGCACACATAGTTGCTCAACACTGGTGACTGTGGAAGCCATTTGAGTACAGTGAACTCATTGTCGTGTTCAAGAAATGATTCGCACTTTATGACATGGCGCGTTATCCTGCTGGAAGTAGCCATCAGAAGATGGGTACACTGTGGTCATAAAGGGATGGACATGGTCAGCAACAATAGCTCAGGTAGCCTTTGGCATTGACATGATGCTCAATTGGTACTAATGGGCCCAAAGTGTGCCAGGAAAATATCCCCCAGACCATTGCACCACCACCACCAGCCTGAACTGTTGATACAAGGCAGGATGTTCATAGCTGACAGGAGTGGCACCCGGTGTGGTCTTCTGCTGCTGCAGCCCATCCACCTCAATGTTCGACATGTTGTGCGTTCAGAGATGCTCTTCTGCAGGCCTTAGTTGTAATGATTGGTTATTTGAGTTTGAGAGCAGTTGCCGTTCAATCGGCTTGAACCAGTCTGGCCATTCTCCTCTGACCTTGGTTTGCACTTCAGCAGATCGTCTTGGCCATGTCTACATCCCTAAATGCATTGAGTTGCTGCCATGTGATTGGCTGATTCGACATTTGCATTAATGAGCAGTTGGACAGGTGTACCTCAAATGACATGATGACTGAGAGTAGCTTTTTCATGTACTACTGTCAAGACATCGTAGATATGACACCTACTGCTACTGTAATAACACTGGCATAAAAATGTTGAACTTTTTTGTTCTACAAACTAAATAGGTGGACCTTACAGTATGTTTTATGCTGAATCCATAATGTAATCCATAATAAGACATGGTCTTGATGTGACAAATTGATATGTCCAGAATATAATTTATCTTCATTTTACTTAATAAGACATATTATTGCCAATTTTAGATGATGTACCATCTCCTCATTTATGATACACTTAATTCATTTAACACTACACAAATAGCATTTCAAGGTTCTGGATGGGTTCTGACACAACGTTCTTTAAGAATTGTTTGCTCATTTTACTCTGGATTTAGATTTTTGGCCAAGTCAAACAAATAAGGCAAAGTAAAGTCCTGTTTTTTCTGAACTGGATGAAGTGGCTTTGGTAGGGTCAGTATTCTGGCTGGAGTGGCTTTGGTAGGGTCAGTATTCTGGATGAAGTGGCTTTGGTAGGGTCAGTATTCTGGATGAAGTGGCTTTGGTAGGGTCAGTATTCTGGATGAAGTGACTTTGGTAGGGTCAGTATTCTGGATGGAGTGGCTTTGGTAGGGTCAGTATTCTGGATGGAGTGGCTTTGGTAGGGTCAGTATTCTGGATGAAGTGTCTTTGGTAGGGTCAGTATTCTGGATGAAGTGTCTTTGGTATGGTCAGTATTCTGGATGGAGTGGCTTTGGTAAGGTCAGTATTATGCCAGTAACAAGCCATGGAGCATGTCTGCTGTCTGACTTACCAAATGTTGTAGATGTTTCTGATATCACTTGTTGTGCATAACCATATTAATTGTAAAAACCATAATAATTAAATATTAATTATTAATTGTTAATTGTAGCATCGATCTGTAATCAAACTAATCATCTCAACATTTTCTAGCTAACTAGTTGCCAAATTCGTGTTAGATAAGTAGGAACTGAATTTAACTGTTTAAAAGTAACGATTAGAGCAGAATGGCCACTCCCACTGGCCCCTCCCCTATCACTCTCTAGCTTAGACATCAGTGCTCTCCTTTCATCCTGAATTGGAAACCTCATGCGTTCATGGGCACTCACCCGTTCACCTGCCTGCTCGTTGTTTGACGTCCAATTACCTTCCGTACTGGTGCAGAGGTGTCAATCCCCCTCCTTCACTCCACAGTTCAGGTCACTGTGACACCAGGAGCTGAACACAATGCATAAAATGGCCATTTAATTTCAATTATTTCCAAATCTAATGGGAGGAACATGGATGAATATATTAGATGTTGTATGTTTGACCTCACAAATGTTCTCAAATAAGAATATGTGTGCCTTATTTTAAAACTCTTAAGTACAATTTGTTCAGAAAGGTACTTAGGGCTTAAGTAAATGTAACAGGGTAATTGTAGGGAAAGCTGCCCACTACTACCCACCTCGGCTCAGCATCCAGCCACATGGTCTGGGCTTCAGGGCATGGTAATACACTCATGACTCATACATTCTCACATCACAGGCTTCTCCCTTTTTTCTCCCTTCTCTTGGTTTCTCCTGTTCTTGCTGTTCTCATCCATTTAAATGTTCCTCTGTCGTTTAAGAAACACAACTTCCTGAAAATTGCTTCTTAATTGCTTCCACTGTACAGATGCATCTTTGCATTACTGTCTGTTTCTAGCAAATGCAGTTTTGAGTGTGCAAGACATTATTATTTTCTTGTCCAGTAGATTGATTTGCCTCTCACACGTGCACACCCACACACACACCTACACACACACACACACACACACACACAAACACACACAGACTCACATTTACAAAGTGATGGCTTCAGGATTCAGTTGCATAACATGCACAAGAATGGCCCAGTGCAAACAACAAACTCAGCTATTTAGATCTCTTCTACATGCGCACATACAAACATACAAACACAGACACACACACACACACACACACACACACATATACACACACACACACACACTGCAAGACAGAGCAGGGAACAACAAGCCAGTCATGACCACTTCCATCGGCCTAATGCCTTATTTACAGTCTGAACCTGCTCACCCCATCCTCCCTGATGCTACATCTCATCTCAGGATGCCATGTGGTCTACCTCAGGTAGCTGCTTCAACAGAAATGTGTTTGTAACCTGTCAGCCTGGCCTCTGATTCTGCTCCCTGCTCCCTCTAGGTTGGTGGATACTTCTCTTTCCCACACAGGGAGGTTTAGAGGGGGCTTTTAACTTGAAGTATGTTTATTAGCTTTTGTTTTTCATTCTTGTGCCTTCCCAACCAGGAAGTGATTCACAACTAAGGCTGCAGCTTGAAATAACAGCGCAAAATGTGTTTGACACTAATGGCGTGCGAACAAAGTAGCCGTGAGAAACGATGGCTATGCCGACACCAATCAGCCTGTGATTCTTTTTTTTGTTGTTTTAAAACCTCCGTTACTCTGTGGCAGTCGGTATTGTGAAACGAACATAGTACTGTGTCTGCTTGTATGGACAGTGTGTTCTAACATATGGCGGAATGCCCATGCGCATGCAGACCTGTGTTTCTCACACACACACACACACAGACAACCAGCAGCACAGGTCTCCGGTTTCTTCCATCGAGTGCCAAATGAAATTATTGCCAGAGAATTTCTGATACATCTGAAATTATTCAAAGGTGTTACTAAATGTTATGATGTGTGGTGAATTGGTATATCTTTGTGTTATTCTGGAAGAATTGTGTGTGCGAATGTTTGAGTAAGAGAGTTAGAGACAGGGTTTAGTGAATTCATCAACCTTGGCAGACATGGAACAGTTATTCCACATAGGGAGAACTAATCCTGACCTTACACACATACACACACACAGACACACTCACACACACGCAGAGACACTCCCTTACAAACCAGATGGTTCCCTGTGCCAACCTAAGCCTGACGTATCGACCTACTGTTCACTCCCGTACACTAATACAAATACCACACCCACATAGGAACACACTCCAGTACACTAATACAGATACCACACCCACATAGGAACACACTCCAGTACACTGATATAGATACCACAGCCACATAGGAACACACTCCAGTACACTAATACAGATACCACACCCACATAGGAACACACTCCAGTACACTAATACAGATACCACACCCACATAGGAACACAGACAGTTGACAACATTATGCACGGAAAATTATATGATTCAAATAATTAGTCATATCATAATTAGGCTATATCACAGTGTAATTTATATTATAATAATTACCATTGCTATTGCCAATAATTACTGTTAATAACATATTTTTGTTAATAACAATTATTCTCCAAAGAAGAGGTTCTTCTTCTTCTTCATCATCATCATCTTCATCTTCTTCATCTTCATCTTCTTATCTGCATTATAATTTTTTGTCACTGCAGAAATTATAACCAATAATGTGCCCAGCTCGTGCTTGGCTTTTAAAGGTCATGTGAGGAGGTAATGTGTTATTGTAATTAGTTATTGCGACATGCCTAACCACACCTACTGATTATGTATTCATTATAACCCCACCTCTTTGTAATTGTGTTGCTCTGTGTCAGATTTGTGCCTCTGCTCACAGGTGCAAGTCTTATGCCTTATTCAGACTTGCATCTTAAAACAAAAAGATCCTGACTGTAGCATTGAACTGGGACTGGCGTCATGAAGTGTAGCGCTCAGGATGATGCAATGACGCCCTGTTGATTTGTGACATATCGCTGCTGCCCAGACCTCCAACCTCCTCTCACAGCTAACCTCTGGCCCATCACACACCTCCCCCTCCCCCCACACACACATACACACACATTATCAAGGTGCCCAGTGCCACTGGCCAATAATTATCCCCCAAGCACAGCTCTCCTCACTTTATACACTGCATACGCTGGCTAGTTCCGGCTGTCATAAGCCACACGGCAGGTGTCTGGACTCAGTCCAGTGTCTCCATGGTGCTGAGTGGAGTGTGTCTGATAGGCTGTAATGAGGAGAACACTGAGAAGGCAGTAAATCCTGCTTTACTGTGTCATGGCTCGAAGAACATGCCTCCACGCCCCCTATACCCCCCAACTCTGCCTCCACCTACCAACTCCCACAACTCCCCCTCCAACGCCCCCTCCACCCCCAATGCCCCCTCTACCACCTAATGCCCCCTCCACCTCCCAACTCCCCCTCTAACCCCTAATACCCCCTCCAACTCCCCCTCTACCCCCCAACACCCTCTCCACCTCCCAACTCCCCTCTACCACGTAATGCCCCCTCCACCTCCCAACTCCCCCTCTAACCTCTAATGCCCCCTCCAACTCTCAACTTCCCCTCTACCCCTAATGCTCCCTCCACCCGGCAACTCCCCCTCCACCCTCCAACTCCCCCTCCACCCTCCATGATCCTTTATGGAACCCTACATCTTATCTAGGAGATTTAGTCCATTAGTAATCACAGCTCATGTAACCACCTCCCATGTCACTGAGGGACCAGTGGTAGTTGCAGGATTCTGCTCTGTGCAGTCATTAACACACTGGGTCCGACAGTGTACAGTCTGGATAAAACACTCACCCCACCCCCCTCTTTTTTGTGCTGTTAGCAGAGGGTGGGGATGTTAGCATCATGAGTCCATGACTGTTCCTATGCCTGTCATCTATCTGTCAGATTAGAAGTTTCCTCTACTCTTTTCTCTCTCTCTCTCTCTCTCTCTCTCTCTCTCTCTCTCTCTCTCTTCCCCTTTCTTCCTGGCTATCCTCTTGCCCTGTTCCCAAGGGAATACTACTTGCTGCTTGACACATTGATTGAATTGGTAATTACTTTTGGCTAAATGGACTAAGATGATTTTGCAGCACAAAGTCTCCTCCATCTCAGAGCCTTTGCCACCTCCTCCTGTACCGTGTGTGTGTGTCTGAGTCCGTCTGCCTGCCATGCGCATGTCAGTCCTGCTCTCCACGCTCCTATTCATGCTTTAGAACTGATTTTGACCAGCATGTATTTTGCATTGTACTAGAAGTAATTTATTTTAGTTAATATTAAAGTATTTAGAATATATTGAGATCTTAGTATTGGTTCTAAATTATCCCAACACTGCCATATATTCTACAGTTCCATGGTTGTTGAGAATCTTTTTTGAGTATTTTAAAATCAGTGTTATTTGAAACAATGTAGTTGTTACAATTTTGATTTTGTTTAAAAGGTAAAGTAAGGTGTAGCAGTGACGTGCTGCCTGGGATCCTGGGTAATAGAAAAACCCAAATCCTCAAGGAGTCAATCCTGACTGTACAGACTGTGATTCAGGTTGACAGTCACACATAGTGCAGGATCTACACAGACAATTACGGTAGTGTGTGTGAGGGAGAGCGGGTCAAAGAATTTTCCTGGCTGCAGTATGGGGGGGATGACAGTATGGGGCAGATGACAGTATGGGGAGGATGACAGTATGGGGCAGATGACAGTATGGGGAGGATGACAGTATGGGGCAGATGACAGTATGGGGAGGATGACAGTATGGGGCAGATGACAGTATGGGGAGGATGACAGTATGGGGGGGATGACAGTATGGTAGAGAAATTGGGTGACAACGAAACGGCAAGTGTCGTCCATAAAAACCAAAACAACAACACTGTCACAGTTGATTTAGCAGTGTGGGTGTGCAGTACAGTCGTTCCTTTTGTCAGTCAACTCCCAATTAAGCTCCACCCTTCAGAACCTTCGAGAACTCTAGCTGGATGGTGTTTGTGATAGGAGCTAGTGTGTGTGTGTGTGTGTGTCCCTGTGTGTATGTGTCTACAGGTTGCTGGTTGAGAGTCAACCTCGAGAGAGAGACTCTGTGATTATAAACGCTGGCTCAGACAGCTGAGAGGTGCTCACAGCTGCGTTCGTGTAAATCGTTAACATTTATCACACACTTAATGCAATATTCAGGTCTTTACTTTAATAAAGTGTTTCTGCTAAAATAGGCTTTCGTCTTAAATAGCTTTGGAGTATTTTGTGGATATTTTCAGGCTGACCAGCCATAAACCTTTTGAATAAGTTCTTCAGGTTAATAGCACAGCAGGAATACCTGAAGTCCGCAGCTGGGGCTCCAGATTTCTAGATCTCTGGAGTTCTGATCTCCTATCTATCATCTTTTTTATACAGGTATATATGACTTCCATGCATTGATTTTCTAGATTGGTTTGGTCTGTTCTAGAACTACAGTATAACTCTGTGTATTAGAGCTCCAATCCTTTAAGTGAATATTATTTTTCTTATTTTTTAAATCTATTAGGTTTCTTGGAAATCCTAATAAATGAAGCCATTGGCTAAGGTTTAGATGGATCGGTTTAGATGGATCGGTCTATGGTCAGGACTGTTGTGTTGACGTTTTAGATGGCTCTATTTATCAGCCTAATGTCTCTTGGGATCAATGACTCTCACTATCTAGATGTGCCTTACATCGACGTAACAGACCACAATGTTTCCTGTTAGGCCAGCCCTCTCACTACAGACCGGTGGCCCTCATTGGCTGACTTCTTTGATTGATGGGTATCTCAGCTCAGTAAAACGCTGACAAAGCTGTGGAGTCAGAGATGGGGGAATGGTGCCTTAAATTAGAAACTTCTTTGTCATTCTTCTTTTAAAAAAAATTTAATAACAGACTTTTAAAGTGGATTTTTTTACATTAACATTTAGATCAGTTTGCCCAGAGCCCATATTAATCACATAAGTCTCATACTAAGGCCTGTCAGACATTCGTCTATATTCTGATGTGTAATTTCCCACCTACTTTGAAACCCTGTGAAAAAGTCCACAGTCGTGATTCACCCAGCTGTGGAAATGAATGAGGCCTTCAGGCTGCCCCCAGAAAGGGCTGATCCTGAGTGATGCCAAGCTCCTGTTCACAAGGCAACAATCGATCTGACTTTCCTTATGGGAGACAGATTTTACATGCAGCCAATGTCTCATAAAGCCAAGCTATAGGGACATGAATTAGCTGAGACACATCGGGACACCATAGGGTCAAGCAACCCCTGCATAAGTTTGCACAGAGATTTTAACTTCACATACATTTATGATCGTTATTGTTCATTAATTGGATAGACTGAATCTGCAGGGGAAGTGTTTGAACTGTGACTGAATCAGTAGTGGGAAAAGTACCGGGTTTAAACTGGTAGTGGGTTTGGTCTGGATAGGGATTACCCTGGTAACCAGTCTGACGAGTTGTGCTGAAACCGACGGCCTCACTCCTGCCACCAACTCCTGTTTGAGCTAACTGACTCATAAATCACCCTCATTCTCATTGGACCTTGCAAAATGCCTCACAATGTGAATGGTTGTCAGTCCGATCCAGCTCAGCGTATGTGTCGTGGAGCCCAGAGGGAGAAATGAGAGATGGACAGAGCGTCATGATGAGAGCAGCGTGGAGGTGACGGAGGGTGTGGAGAGGCAGGGACGTCAGCTATTGTGCTGTGTTATTGGCCTGGTCAGGCACCCAGGGTGAGGCCTTCAAATCCACCCAAGACATCAGTCACTGTTCATTACCCTGAATTCCAGTTGGGAATCAGAGCAGCTTGTACTGCTCACAAACATAATAAATTCACAAATAAATAAATAAAAGTAATATTTATATCTCATGCACTATATTTCTGCTCTCTATCATCTTTTTCTTAAAATGAATCAAAATTCATGTGTACCAGAATATACACTGTTAGCAACCCTTCAGCTGGTCTAGTAATAACTTGAGCTAGGCAAAGTTACGGAGATGTCACCTTAAAGTGCCTGTGATGTCACCTCAAGGTGCCTGAAGGCCAGAGACACATGCAGTTAAATGAGAAAGACAAACATCACATACACGCATGCATGCACACGTGCATGCACGCACACACACACACACACATGCACGCACACACACACATGCACGCACACACGCACGTGCACACATGCACATGCACTCAAGCACAATGGACTACCTGCCATGCTACACTCTGGGTGTGCATGTGGCCTTTCACTGTCTTAGAGTACAATATATATACAAATGGCTGTGTGTGTGTGTGTGTGTGTGTGTGTGTGTGTGTACGCACATCTCCTAGCTTTGGTAATGTCATGTTTTGTTGACAGTAATCCTTTCAGTAACTGTGGAACGGGAGACTTGGGCAGTTCCAGTCTGTGTCTCAGCCCCTGTAGACCAGTGCGTGGCCTTCGTCTGCCCTCTCAGATGCTGGGCTACTGGACTCTCTCCTCCGCACCCTTGATGAAAGGCAGCTGTGCCGATCTGTCGGATGGGACAATGGGGCTGTGGGCACAGCCAGGAGGGGGTGGGGGAAGATCTGCGCATATTCTCTGGAGGGGAAGGGACTGTATGGAGGGGGCTGGGCAGTGCTGTGTTGGGGCACGGTTATACAGAGGAGGGGATAGTATGGAGGGATGGGGGCAAGGGCAATAATCAGGGGGCATTACAGTAAAGAGGGAGGCACGGGTAGTACAAGTGTCGCTAGAGAGAGGGAGCAGCAGGGCTTACAGTTACCCCACTGTATGCAGAGAGAGCTGCTTTATTATGGCACTGAGCTAAGTGTTCACAGTGTCTCTCTCTGTGTGTCTCTCCCTCTCTGTCTCCCCCTCTCTCTCTCTGTCTCTCTCTACTGCTGTCTCTCTTTCTCTCTGTCTCCCTCTCTGTTTCTCTCTCTCTCTCTGTCTGTCTCTCTGTCTCTCTCACTGCTGGAGGTTGAATGGGGATGTGATAAGGCAGGGTCTGGATGATCCTTCATTTCCTCTGTCTCGGTAATCCCGTCCAGGCTTAAAGCAGCAGGCAGTGTGTGTGTGTGCGCTTGTGCTTAGGGAAACACCATGTTGCCCCATTGAAGAAGACGTCTCTTTGGATTAACCCACATAACCTCTGACTCAAACTACACACACACACACAGCAGAAGAAATACGTAGGAAGGAGACATCATACATCCACACAGAGCACTATGGAGAACCCACACGCGTGATCACACTGAGCTACAGATCTAATCTTAGATATCCATTTAAGTCCAGTTTCTCCTGTTGTGTTCTTTGGTTGTATTGAAAAATCAAATCAAAGCTTCTGATCGATATTTCATTCATGGCCTGGCTGACTGCACCACGGTGGGATTCAGACATCATGCTGTGATACCATCTCAGTCTTCTCTTAATACAAAGATCAGGAGAGTACCTGGACTGTTCGGTCAAAGGATTAAGCTATTCATTTTTGAAAGTTTAAATATGTTGGCATCTTTGATATTGGAACCAAAAATGAGCAGGACAGAAATCATTCTCAGATTGAGTGTACATGAGTGTGTGAGAGAGAGAGATAGAGAGAGAGAGAAAGAAAGAGAGAGAGAGAGAGAAAGATACACCAACATACACCAGAGATACTAGGTGTAGAGAAATCAGCAGGCTGTTGTGTGTCTGTGTGTGTGTGTGGGGGGTGGGGGTGGGGGGTGAGTGGGTGTGTATTTTGTCTTTTAATGACTGGTGACATTTCCCTGTCGCAGCTTGATCACCTGTATCCAATAGGCTGCCAGCATGGGAGAACACAGCATGCTGGGATATGAGTGGCAGGCATACGAATGTGGCTGTTTATGTCAATGTGCTTATGTGCACACGGTCAAAGTGCACTCTCTCAGTGTCTCACTACTGTCTCTCTGTCACTCCATCACTCTCTCTCACTCACTCTCTCTCTCTGTATATATGTACGTGTATGTATATGTATGTATGTAAGTGTATGTATATGTGTGTATAAATGTGTCTGTGTGTAAGTTTAAATGAGACTGTATCTTCAGGCAGTTGCCAGGCTCAATTTGGTTTAATTACTGTTTGGCTCCCTCATCAGGCCATGAGAGACATAACAGCATGATTTACATCTGAGAGTGCAGAGATCACATTCTGCTGCTCTATTCTCCTGCAGTTCTAATACAGGCAACGATGGACTGGTTCCAGTCATCTGCTACATCCTTTGGGTGGCATAAAGATCATCATATCTGTGTATTCCTGGCCATCAGTCCAGAACACAACACACATAGACACACACAGACCCTGTGAGTGAATCAGCAAGTCTTGGTGTGAGGCGAGGCAGATGATCAATACTGCTGACCTTCCTCTGCAGGGAAGCCTCTTAAATTGCTGCGCTTGTATGAAAGGGTAAATCTCATGACCCCATTATCTTTGACCACTGGTTCCAGAGGTCTCTGAGAACTCCCTCTGGATTCCAGGAAGAAAAGTTTTAATGGCCAGAAGTAGAATTTAGTTGATGTAACACACAACCTACTTCCACACCTACTCCTACCCAGGGTTAGGTACAGTCTCACATCTAGGGGAGGATACTACAGCTCTCCATTCTGTGGTTTACCCTATAAAACTCTTTCCTCTCTCCAGTTTATTCAAAATTCTGCCAACAGAAATGTGAAAATATGCAAAATATGCCCACATTACCCCCAGTCTTTACCAGTTACTCTTATTACCAGTTACAGGGCATGTTCCCTATGAAATCCTGTTGTTAGTCTTCAAAGTCCTGCATGGCCTTGCACCAATATACTCTCCTGGACTTCAACTCCCATTTCCCCCTTGTCACAAACTAAGGTCCTCTGTTGCTGGTCTGCTAGCGGCCCCTAGGCTCAGGCTGTTCTCCGCTTTGGGTGGCTGGTCTTTCACTGTTACTGCCCCTACCCTCTGGAACTTTTCACCCACATCTATTTGTTCTTGCCACACTCTTTAAACCTACGGAACCAGGTTCTTTAATGCCCTGTTAACTTCAGCATCTTGTTAAAAGAGGATTTTTGTTTTTTTCATATCATGCTTTTGAGGATTTATACTTATACATTTATACATTTACCATAAAGACAAAGTTGTGAGATTAGACTTTTCTGAATGCTGAAGATGTCTGTGTTGTTTCATTAATCATGCAGGGAGCACATACTGTGTGTTTCACACTATGAGACATACATGAATGTCTGGTTTTCCAGCTTTAAAGGAATACTTTACTCTAAAATGCTAATGAGGGCAGTATCATGTGCATACATTGGAACCAATAAGTTTTACCAAAATTATCAATGTGCCTCACTGGCGCCCTCTATCTTCACTAGCTGTGATAGCAAAGTGATGTGTTCCTTTAATGCTGTAATATCTGCAGCGTAATCTTGATTTTCAGGTGCCTGTATTTGCAGCACAAGCAGAATTACTGTGTACCACATCTCTGAATAACATACAGCACACCTCACAATGCTTAAGACTCTTGAGTAAGTATTTGATTTCTGGTGATTGAAAGACACGTTTGCTTACTGAGTGCACAGCATTATAAAGAAAACCAAAGACACAAGATTAATACCACACAGCAGTAGTAACTTGGCAACAGTAGTAGTAAATTACTTCTGAAGTACCTTAACTGCTGAGATAATAGGGGAAAAAACTGAATTATGTTTCATTGATTTTACAGGCAGTTATGAGATCTTTAATATTCCTGCCACACCCAGTGCGACTGGAAGGAAAACAGTCATGCAGTGAGATCTGAAACATTGTAATTTTATTACATTATTACTTGCTGAAATGTTGTTACTTTTTTGAACCCACATGTTTGTAAGTGATGCAGTGACATATGAAACATTGTTACTTTCATGTATTTGTAAGCTGTTCATAAATATTGTGAGCTTCACAAGTTTTGGAACATTTACTTTAACCTTTGCTATAAGCAGGAATAAATAAGCACTTCTCCCCCATATTTATCATTCTATTGGACTATCTGGCAGGGCAGTGTGTATAGAAGTGGTCATTGATCATCTCTGTGTAACACCCTTTGCCAGAGTACACCACAAACTACATACAGTAGTTTAGGAGACAAATGCAATCACATCTCTGGATCTGCACATTTAATACTTTGCAAGCAGAACCTTTATTTGCCATTGTTTTTAATAGCTATATTTAAAAATGTTTAGAAGAAGAGTGTCATGTGTCGATCATCAATAGTTCTGTCGATAGGTTTGCTGATTGCAGGACAGCTGTCCTGGCTCCACACTGAGAGAGATGTACTCGTTAATGACGACCTGCCGTATTCCTGTGGTGAGCGGCTCTCTAATCGCTCGCCTCTAATGAGGTTAAAACTCCTTAACGATCTCCTTAACGAGATCAGCTACAGTGAGATTCCCCACCATGCCTTTCCCTTTTAACTATCAGTCAGGTTTTAAACTCTGACACTAGCTTTCTTTCATCACAAGCAGGACTTGGTGGGAATTTTGGCATATCTAGGATAAGAGAAAGACTTTCCATTACAAACAGAGATGGACAATATTTAAATTTTCATGCTCGGCCATCATATTCAGATAATCTGCCAGTATTCGGTGGTGTAGGGTGGTTAGTAGTGGTGTGAGGTCAGGCCCCACTAACCCTTCAGAGAAGTGGGGTGACAAAAGCACATGAAAAAAAATGAAAACTGTTAAAGCATTTCTGCCTAGGGGTGGTACAGACAGAACTGCTCATTAGTGTGGCTGCAGGACCTTCCTGCTGTGGATGTGTCTATGTGCCACCTTCTGAACATACTTAGAAAGAGTCTATTAGCAAAATTACAGTAAATCTGATTTTCATTATGGGGGCTACAGCATTATTAGGAAAACATCACTGTCTATGTACATGTTAGCTTAACCAACTAACTTTGAGTGGCAGCTACTGATCTCTAAACTCTCAGATGTGACATAGACATTGTGCCAAATCTAACTGAAAAGTATTTTTCAAGGCCCTCCAATAAATAAAAATGTCACAATAATTAGCAAGGTCAGCCAACTCCATCTATAAATCTTCAGAAAGGAGTTATATACACAATTTATGTAAGACTATGTATGAGAAACGACGGTAGCATACATGTTGCTTTTATTTTGTCAACCATAGTGGCATTTCAGGGACTGCTGAGCTGTAATTTGAAATCCAGATAATAAATTAAGGTTGCACATATTTTGGAGGAGATATGCAGAAAGAGTCACAAAGAATGTAAAGTGTAAATAATTTTAATTGTAAAGTCAGTCACATGCAAATTCCAGTGTGGTGGTACAGACAGCAGTAACCCTGTGTTATTGATTGGTGTGTCATTCTTGTTTGAGTGGTGGTGGCAGCTTGTGCATTGTATCTCTGTATACCCACATGTGACTACATGAGTCTACATGAGAGTTCACGCACGCACACGCGCACACACACACGCATGCACACACACACCCACACATACACACGCGCACACACATGCACACACACACGCACCCGCACACACACAACAACACACGCGCACGCACGCATGCACACACATACACACATACGCACACACACGCTGTACACTGGCATTTTGATTTCTTTAAATGCAATGTACTTCATTCTGTATAAAATAGACTATTTTTTGTCATGGAAGTCAATATGAAACTCAGCATGATGAGCAGTACCATCTGTTTGGCTTTTTCTCAAATCAAAGCTCGATGAAATGTGTGTGCGTGTGTGTGTGTGTACAGAGTTAGCTCACACATACAAGGTGTGCCTCTGAGTCCTGATACAATGTAATGGTCAGCCTTTTTTTGTGACCTTAATGGTCATATAACCCACAGTAACCCAATGCATCATACACTACCTCACACATGCTGTACAATATATACTGGGGGGAGATATATATCTTTTGAGCTTTGGTGCTGTAATCTCTACTCACCCACAAATCTCATCTCACAAACATGCACAGCTTCTTGTATCTGGCAGCATTCTGTTGTGTCAACATATGTGAACATATGGGTGTGTTTGTACGTTTATAAATGAGGTTATAAAGTTACGTTTCTTTTCTAATGTTATGTCTCTTAGAGCAAAATCTCTGCATACATCCATTAAAGCCTGATTCTTTAAAGAGTCTGTGTATGTGTGTGTGTGTGTGTGTGTGTGTGTGTGGGGGGGGCTGGCATCATTCTGGTCCAGAAGATTTTGGCTTCGTACATGTGTAACAGGAAGAAAGATGCTCAGATCCTCCAGACGACAAACTATTAACATCATATTAGCATGGGAAATTAGCATTTTATGTGATGACTTGCTTAGAAGGGGAAAAAAAGATTGTAGAGCACTTTCCGCACTTCAGAGAGACAGACCCAATGCATGCTGGGGAATTTCCCTTCCCCCTTCAAAGATTTCTTCAGACTCTCATTACTACATGCATGCCCTCCTTTTGAAGACAAACACAGTCACACCCTTACACACACATCCTCCACAGAGGTTTACCGCAAATCAATGTTGCACATAAAATGCAGAAAGGTCCAGATGGATGCTGATGAGTTCAGAAAGAAAATTGCTCCTGTTTATATTTAGGTCCTGCGTGGTAGACTTGAGGGAGATTTAGGGAAAAAAAAGAAAGACAGGAAGCTGCATCTGTCTGGTATGCTGGAGCCTGCCTCATCCTCTCAGCACAGCCATCTCATCTCCCCAGCAGAGAGGGGTGAAGAGAGGGATGAAGAGAGGGGTGAAGAGAGGAGTGAGAAGAGAAGTGAAGAGGGGTGAAGAGAGGAGTGAAGAGGGGGGAAGAGAGGAGTGAAGAGGGGGGAAGAGAGGGGTGAAGAGAGGAGTGAAGAGAGGAGTTAAGAGGGATGAAGAGAGGGGTGAAGAGGGGTGAAGAGGGGTGAAGGGAGAAGTGAAGAGAGGGGTGAAGAGGGGTGAAGAGAGGAGTGAAGAGAGGAGTGAAGAAAGGAGTGAAATCTGCTGGCTTTCATCTGGTGTCTCACCCCAGCTTCTCGCATCAGTCACCTCAGAAATGTTTTGCTTTCACTCTTTCTGCTCTTGACGGGTGGCGTTATGATACGTCTTAAATCTCTCCTGTGGCTTTCTGAGTCATGGTCAAGAACACAATGTTTCTGGTCTGTTTTGCAGGTCTGGTAGATGTTTTCTTAATGAGCTTAAGAAGTCTGTAGCTCTTTGTGTTGTGTTGTGTATTTGTCTCTCGGTTTTGTTTCTGTCTCTCATTGTTTTAGTATTTCACAACAGCAGAACCCAGAGACTCCTACACTCACTAAACTGCCACAAGCTCACCATGCACACACTCATCAGTGCACAAAAGCAGCCAAGTAAACACAAACAATTAGACACAAACAAGTAAACACAAACAATTAGACACAAACAAGTAAACACAAACCAATTAAACACAAACAAGTCACCCAGATCCTCTTTTCACTGTTCCGCAACTTCATGCTGTTTAAAGGACAAATCTGTCCAGAATTCAGATAAGAGGTTCATGAGGAAGAGACCCTAAGAGACCGTGAACAGTTGCAGAATGCATGAACTGCATGTGTCTTTGCAGTGGGATGCGAACAAGTGTAACTCAACGTACCATGACACGGATTAAGCCTGTTCTTGGATTAAGTTATGCTGGAGTGACTGCTGTAAAAATCCTTTTTAGCCCAGGGTGAATAAAGTGAATGAATATGGACCATACCCTATATCCACCATAATGGCTTCAAGCAAGATGCCTATTGAATTTATATGGATATGAGTATAGCTCTGATAAACATCTGTCCATTGAACATATCAGCAAGGTGTTTTCTGATAAAAGGGTGCACTCATACACCAAACCCACTTGGGTGAATTTAAATTACTTTAAAAGACAGCTTGGTTGAGTCAATTCCCTTCAATAGTGCTGAGGGAGGGACAAAGAATGAAAGAGAGCAAGAGAAAAGATGTATAGGAACATTGATGAAAGTTATAGGTACATTAATGTTTTATATATATATATATATATATATATATATATATATATATATATATATATATATATATATATATATATATGTGTGTGTGTGTGTGTGTGTGTGTGTGTGTGTGTGTGTGTGTGTGTGTGTGTGTATGTTCCTCTGTAAGCCCTGAACTGACTATGTTTGGCTGTAATGTGTTTTATTTATTTGGCCCTTATTGTGCTTCTGTCCTTCTAGAAGAACGAATGGCTCTGCCTAACATGTCAGACGAAGAGAGCCATATCAGGGGACATGGGGAGTGGTCCAGCACCTGGTGCCGAAGTAAGTGCCCCTCTCCCTTCCACCAGACAGGGGGTACCTCAGTACGAGGGCCGCACTCAAGAGTCCTCCGGCAGGACAGCCCCTACCCAACCTGTGAACAAGGCTGAAATTCAAAAACAAGAGCAAGGCATTAGCAGGAGACAAACTATGTCCAAACCTGAGAAGCAAAGGCATATGAAAGCACCCCATAAGAAAGGAACTCAGGATGTAAAACACCAGAAGAAAAGTAGTCACTTGCAGAAATGCAAACCAGGCGATGTGAGTGACCCTCTGTGTCCTCATTGTCTATGCACTCGTTTTCCATAATCAGTCCAATAACAGCTTTGACATGCTATGATTGGCATGATAAAATTGCTTTTTAACGTCACTAATATCATCTGTATCTAAAGTCACTTTGAATCTCTTCACAGTATAATTATTATTTATATACGCCATCATTATTATTACTCACTGACATTTTTGTCATCATCATCTTTTCCATTAATGTTCATTAATGTTCACAATTAGTCTTGAGGTCATTCTTTCATATTTATATGTCTAGGGCAGCCATGGTCATTATTACCACCATTTCAGATGCATTGTTTTCTATAGGTGTTTAGGACTTTGGTTCATCTCATCTATCCAGTTACATGTAATTTGCTGTTAAT
This sequence comes from Brachyhypopomus occidentalis, assembly GCA_020368025.1. Classification (NCBI taxonomy): domain Eukaryota; kingdom Metazoa; phylum Chordata; class Actinopteri; order Gymnotiformes; family Hypopomidae; genus Brachyhypopomus; species Brachyhypopomus occidentalis. The sequence continues at coordinate 182,621 of JAGXOD010000076.1, forward strand.
GATGTTTCTGTCACTTTTTCCAGTAAATTTAAATATTACTGTTTGATATTGCTTTTTAAATATTTTCAATATTTTTCAAGTTTTTGTCATCTCTGCTGTTTAGAGGTGGAGTAATGGCCGTTTTTCCCCCTTACTCTTTAGGTGTCCAACAAGTCGAGCACACAGAGTCTAAGTGATACCGGCTACTCATCTGATGGCATATCGAGCTCCCAGAGTGAGATTACTGGCGTGATTAAAGAGGAAGGAGTGAAACTCACTGAGACAGGCAACTCTAACCAACAAAGTATACCTAGCCCCTCCGAAATTACAAAGCTTGAGAGTTCTATGCGGCCTCTCTTGGAGTCACAGACAGGCTCTGATCAAGAGCCGTGTAAAGATTCCTGTACTTCAGCAGATACCAGTGATCAGCAAAGACCTCAGTCTCTGTCTATATCTAAAAGCGAGTTAGATTCTGATGGGTCAGATGACCTAAGTTGCAAGTTACGCCATGATTATGTGGAGGACAGCAGTGAAAGTGGCGTTTCTCCACCGCCAACCAGTCAAAAGAACTCACAGGATCAAACAGAGGATGAGTCCATGAGGAATCAAATCTTGGAAATGAGCACAGATGAACAGAAAAAGGCAGAAGGGGAAGGACAAGCAAAAAAAAAAAGGCACATTGGTGATCTGGGAAAACACCTTACACAGCAATCGAACAGCTTTGAGGAAGACACTAAAGTTACCAATGGGGATGGTGATGTGGGTTCACAAGGAGGTCTAAGACGATTTAAGACCATAGAACTGAATAATACTAATAGTTATGGTCATGACCTCAAAGAACCTGAACTTGAGATGGAAAGCTTGACTGAATCACCTGAAGAGAAGTCAAAAGGGGAAAATTCGTCAACGCTTCCTGCTACCACACCTACCTACACATCTGGTACTTCGCCCACCTCCGTGTCATCACTAGAGGAAGACAGCGATAGTAGTCCTAGCAGGAGACAAAAGCTTGAAGAGGCTAAGCAACAAAGAAAAGCAAGACATCGATCTCATGGGCCACTCTTACCCACAATTGAGGACTCTTCTGAAGAAGAGGAATTGAGGGAAGAGGAAGAACTCCTGAGAGAGCAGGAGAAGTTGAAGGACTTGGAACAGGAGATTCGAAGCACAGCCCGGAAAACAAAAAGGGACAAGGAAGAGCTGAGAGCACAGAGGCTCAGAGAGAGGTCAAAGACTCCCCCCAGCAACCTGTCCCCAATTGAGGACGCTTCACCAACAGAGGAGCTTCGCCAAGCTGCAGAGATGGAAGAACTTCAACGATCATCCTGCTCAGAGTACTCTCCCACTGTGGAATCTGAGGCAGAAGGGTTTGAAATGAGCTCAAGGTTACCAGCTTTCAAACCTGCACATTCACCTACAGAAAAGTCTGAGCTTTTCACCAAACCAGTAACTGTAAATTCATCCACATCCCCAATATCTTCTCCAACAAGTGGCCAGCGACAGCCAGTTAATCGGATCCAGAGCGAAAAAACATCTGCTGGTGCAACTGGAAACTACAGGGTTATTGAGCAAAATAACAGCATAATTGACCTTAGGAAACCACCCCCAATCATTGTGACAGACCATGGTATGGATCTGACATCTTTAGCATCTGATACACGAAGGTACTCACGTAATTCAGACCAACTCCAAAGTCGTCAATCAGCAGTGCAACCCCAAGCCATGAACCTAATTACACATGCACATTGTTATGGGACAACATCTACATCAACAACAGCTTCTATGTCACAGCCAGTGGTTTATAGAGATTCACTGCCCAGTCGCACTGACATTAGTCAAGGATTTAGGTCACCAGTTTATCTTCCTCAGTATAGACCAACAAAAGCTGACCCGTCTATTCCAAAGCTAGAAGCATGTTTGGAAGATTTAGGTATTCAACAGCAACAACTTCAAATGCAACAGCAGAAGCTTCAACATCAGCAACAACTAGTTGAGCAACAGCTCCAACAACACCAACAACATACGGCTTCTTTTGCTCGTTACAACTTAGCAAACCAAGTCCAACCACTATTGCTTAAGAAAGATTTAGTAGTAAGTCAGACTAGTGGTGGAAGCATGCAAACAGTTGTTAGTGCCATACCTAAGGTTTCACCCCTTCTACCACAGCCCTTAACAAGCTCTATGTCACCTAACCGTACTCTCGGCCATGACATACATGGTGGGGTATCTCTGGAACTAAAGAACAAGTCTGCTCTAATGAACATTTCTGTGGGAAATCCCTATGTAATGGTGACCCAGTTAGATGAGGGTAGTACTTCACAAGGGGCTACAGTTACTCAAATAGTCAAAAGAGAGGAGCTTCCTCCACCACCAACCCCAGAAGTTCTAGACTTCATGGGTCAGATTAGGTCAGAAAATCAAGTTGCCTGCTGTGATGTTGTATATCATTTGCCATTTGCTGGTAGCTGTTCAGGCCCTTTTAATCAGAGAGGCAAGACAGCTCCTTCAGAACCGAACCCTACCACAGAGCCCATTCAAGCCCATCAGCAAGCTCATCCAGCAAATATGCAAGGTGTATCAGAACCTTACAATATGCCTCCTCCCAGCCAGCTTCCACCAACAATGTCAGTCACAAATCTCTCAGAATCAGGACTTCAGTACTATCAGAGGACACATCCCGGGGACTTAGCAGTGGATTGGAGATCGATGAAACAAGCATATGAGGCAGCATATCTGGGAATGGGTGTTCAATATGGATCCTACACTGATTTACGCCATCAGGGAGACGTTTCGTCTCCACAGTTACCCCTCCGTAGGTATGGCTCTTTGTCAAATATCAGTGAAGACTATGGTTATCCTTCTCGTGACATGTCTACTTTTCAAGAGTCCAATCTTGCACAGTACAGTGCCACCACTGCCAGAGAGATTAGTAGAATGTGTGCTGCTTTGAACTCCATGGATCAGTTTGGAAATCGTTATGCCAATCCCCCTGAACTTCTACAGTATGGTGCTGAAAGAGTAGGCCCTACAGGAAGGCTAGGCCATCAACAAGGCTTACCTTCTATTAGAGCCAACCAGCTGTATGGCCTGGATGGAAATCCTAGTGCACATGGTCAAGGCCTTACAAATCTTCTCAATGCTAGACAAGTTACCCTGCAGACCTTATATCTTCCTGCCATGAGGACTGCTGATGGTATGATATATTCTACCATCAACACCCCTATAGTTTCCACCTTGCCAATCACTACTCAGCCTGCCCCGGTAGTAAATGCCATACTGAGAGGTGTCTATAGACCTTATGCCCCAGGCAACGTTACAGCTGTTCCGCTGGCCAGCCTTACTAGATTGCCTCATATGAATCCAAGGATGCCTCTGTCTGCACATGGACCTTATCAATATCCCACTCCCAACCATTTTCCAACAATTCCCCCAGATTCTATCCAAGGGAGTGTGCCACTTGCAAGTACCTCTCATGAAACTATCCCCCCAGAACAGCACACAGTACCTGCCCCAAGGGTAACCATTACACCCGCTGAGCCCATTACAGACTTGCAAGGAGTATATAGAGCTAATGCTCAGACTAGTGCTATGCCACCCCAGCAGACTCCTCAGAGTCAGGTACCAGTAGATGGTGCTCACACTCAAGTTCCAGAGGCAATGCAGCATACACAGCTTCAAAGCCACCCTCAAGGGTTGGCCAAAAGTCAAGATTTGTCCCTCACTCAAGGCCTGTCTTATTCTCAAACACAGCCCCAGTTATCAGCACCACAGTTACAGACACTAGTTACTAGAATCTTGTCAGATACAGTACTCAGCATCACATCTACAGACAAAGAAAAGGAGAAAGAGGAAGACCGTGTACGAAAACAACAGGAGCATTTTCTGCAACTGGAAAGAGAGCGCATTGAGTTGGAGAGACTTCGTCAGATGCGTATGCAGGAAGAGCTAGAGAGAGGTCGGTTGGAGCTCCAGAGGCACAGGGAGAAGGAACAGCTGCTCATGCAGCGTGAGATACATGAACTACAGAGTATCAAGCAGCAGGTGATGCAGCAACAGCAGGCTGAGAGGGAGAGCCAGCTGGTGATGCAGAGAGAGCAGCTGGCCCAGCAGAAAATGCAGCTTGAGCAAATTCAGTCCTTGCAACAGCAACTTCAACAGCAGCTCGAAGAGCAGAAAAGGCAGAAAACTGCGTCCATTGAGGCAGCCGCAGCTGTGGCGGCTGCCGACGCTGCGGCTGAGGCAGCGGCTGAGGCGGCAGCCGAGGCAGCGGCAGAGGCAGTTGCCGAGGCAGCTGCTGAAGCAGCTGCTAACGCCATGGCAGCTGCTGAAGCAGCTGCTAACGCCATGGCAGCTACAACAGCTCAAAGTGCTGTTCACTGTGTTTCGGTTGGTGGAACGCCTCAAGGAGTCACCATCGTTTGCGATCAGCGTAGTGCAGTTATTCCAGAAGATGGCCAGAGCTTGCAATTATTGCCTTGTATAGATGGGCAGATGGTGAATGCACTGGTGCCCTCAAACCCTATACCCAGTTCTGCCTCTGACATGTCCCTGAGGAACAGTGACGAGCGAAGAAGTGACAGTGTTATGATGAAACAGAGCTCACTGCCCCATCTGAATGTTCCGCATGATGAGGAGGCTATAAAAAGGATTGCAGATAGTTGTGTCCAAACAGATGATGAAGATGATCAGTTCATGCCACGGCACAGAACAACCAGATGTATTGCTGACAGCTGCGTCCAGACAGATGAGGAAGACCAAGGAGAGTGGGAGAGTTCAAGACACTCCAAACACCCTGAACTGAGCACGGAAACTAAGAGCGAGACATGTAAAATGACTTCTAGCATAGCCATCCAGACCACCAGTGACTCCTCATGTCAAACTGAACCAGATCAGCTGAGCACAATCTCAACAGATATTAACATAATGCCAGAGACGTCAAAAGTCGAACTTCTTCATTATGTCTCTGCTCCAGAGAGGACAGAGAAGGGAGAGAGTTTGGCCTGCCAGACTGAGCCAGAAGTCCAGCCTCAGGGTCTTATTACCCCTCAGCTTGGTGCTCCCACCACAGTAAGTCCTTACACCACCAGTTTACAACTGGTCGGTGCCACTGCAACCAAGACTGAAAAGAGGAAGCCAGATCCACTGGACATCGGACTGCAAGAACATAAAGACACCCATCCACCGCCCAAATCTCCACAAGTGCTGTACTCTCCTGTGTCTCCACTGTCCCCCCACCGCATACTGGAGACTTCCTTTGCCTCCAGTGAGAAGCTTAACAAGGCTCATGTCACACCCCAGAAAAAATCCTTCAGTTTGGATTCATCCCATAACCAAACTCAAGAGACACTTTCGAGGTCTGTAAAGACTGTTCAGCGTTCAATGTCAGATCCAAAGCCTCTCAGCCCAACTTTGGAGGACATATCCAAGACTAGATGCTCCCTGAACCAGAATCAAACCACCTCAAGCGGTTTGGTAAGAGTAAATAATTATTTGAGTACATTTTTGCTCATTATAAGATGCTTATTGATTATAGTGCAATGACAAGAGTTACAATGAAAGAAGGGTCTTCTTTCCAAGAAGAAAGTGTTTACTTTGAGAGATCAAGCATCATGTAGAGTTTAGCATAACAAAGTCTTTCACTCTCAGTATGAGTACTGTATGAGGTACTATTTGTCAAGCAGCACAGGTTCAGTATCAAGAACTGTTACAGTGCTTTGGTGGTGAAAAATATCCTTCATTTCATTGTTTAATATAGCTTTACAATTTTCTGACAACTTGATTGTAAAAGTGATATAGTTGTGATATAGTGATATAGTTTATTATTGAAAGTGTAAAGCTATATCTGTTCAAAGTTGTATCTTGTATTGTATAAGGTATAATACAAATTTGTATCTTGTATTGTCTGGCATTCAAATAAATAATTGGTTCCATTTTCTAATCTCCCTCTCTACCTTCTCTCATCCCTTTTTGCCCAGCTGACTTCCCTGGAGCAGCAGAGCTCAAAGAAAGTGAAGCGGACTCTCCCCAATACTCCATCACAGGATATACCCCTTCCTATTGTCACCCCTGACATACCCCATACGTTCAAGTCATCAAGTGTGCCCCACAGGGTACTGCCTCGTCCTGTGCAAGGTGTCACCAAGGCAGATCTTCTGAATGAGCTGAAGGTTGTTGAACAGGAATCATCTAAACTACGTAAACAGCAGGCAGAACTGGAGGAAGAGGAAAAAGAGATTGATGCTAAGCTACGCTGTTTAGAACTTGGCATTACCCAACGTAAGGAAACCATGGTGAAAGAGCGGGAGAGGAGAGAGCTGGAATACTTGCGCAACATGGGAAATACACAGGACTACATATTAGATGAATTTAACAATATTAGGTTGGCTGGGGCATCCAGAACCTTTGAAGGGAATGGAGTGTTACCTCAACCAAGCACAGTGCCTCCCAGCCAGTTTACTTCAGACATTAAGGTAGCTTCTCAGTACCCTCTTAGTTCTTCGTATGTTTCCTACCCATATCCACAGAGCCAGTCCACACCAGCACCACCGACTGCAGCCTATCAGCAGATTGGATTTCATTCATCACAATATCCAGCGCCATCAGAGCCCCAGCCAGGTACCTTCCAGCCCCAGCCTGTCCAGCCTTCATCTTACCAGACTCAAGGGGCCTTTCAGACTCATGGTTGTAACCAGTCTGCATATGAGACTGACCTGGGTTTGCAGCAGCCCAACCTCCAGGGCTTCCAACCTGCAGGTTCTTTGCCTGGACAGACCGTAATATATCCAGACCAGAGTTTGTCCTTACAATCGCGGCCTGATGTTCTTTCAGTTCATCGACATACATTGCTGACTGATCTTGAGCAGGAACTGCCAACCAACTATGAAATAATCAGTAATCCTCCGGTCTCAGTCGCCGCCTCTGCTCAGGAGACTGATTTCACTGGTGCCTATTCCTCACCCTTGTCCAATGTTTTTAGGCCATATTGCACCCCTGACCAAACACTGACTGACTGCATAACAAGTCCTACCTCTGGGTTTGACTCTGTAGGTCTCTATGCCACAAATCTAGAACAAAATGTCTCCAGAAACTATGTCATGATAGATGATATCACTCAACTTACAAAGGAGAACATGGGATCAGCTGATATGTTGAGGACAGGTTATGGAAGTGAGAATAGCCCCCAGGGGACAGACTCTTTGGGTGGGTCTGAGGATCCATATGGAAGATCTACCAACTCAACCAATTACCACCAGAAGGGTACAGTAGACATTCATGGCCATCTTGGCACAAGTGGGAATAGTGAATCTTATTACTACAAGGACTATAAGTGTTCATCTAGCAGTTTGGGAATGAATAGCCCAAAGCTTTCATCCAAGAACGTTGCACCAGCTGTATGCTCCAAGCGTAGTAAGCACAGAAAACCAGGCATAGAGCAGATTTCCAAATTCTCACCAATTGAAGAGGCAAGAGATGTAGAGTCTGATCTGACCTCCTACATAATGACATCAACAGGTGGAAGCAGCGCTATGGTGTCAAGAACAGGGGTGAAGAAGAACACTTATGACCAGCAAAAGTACTATGGCTCAAGAGAGGGTCTGAATGAGGAAGATCGTCATTACGGTTCTGGACAGGCAAGGACTTCAGGTTATGCCAGAGACTCAGTAGGCCACAGAAGTAAGTCATATGAGAGAGATGCCATGGAACAATCCCAGAGGGGTACTTACAGCCGCAGTGGACGCCCCTCCATGCGTACTCCGAACTCAGAAGAAGAGAGTCCACTCAGCCCGGTGGGAAGGCCAGTGGGTATGGGACGAGGCTCAGACCCACATGATGTCCGAAACCAGTACGGCTCCAGCCACTCCCTGCCAGATGTGCAGAATCACCACATAAGAGACATACCTAAGAGTCATGTCTACAAACCAGACGACCCATACCTAGTAGATGATATGCAGTGCGCTGTTTCAGACAGTGAAGGTATCTGGTGCTGAATCAAAAATGTTATAAGTGCATCCCTTCAGTGAAGAGTCTGCATGTCAGTAGTCACATCTTGGAGAGCAGCATGGATAATGCATTGTTTGCTTTTTGTGAATGTTCAGTGCACAAAGCCGTATGTGCCTATTTGTTTGCATGTTTTAATAAGGTTAAGTGTATATGAAGTTTTGTACCCTGTAGTTTTTGTGATGTATGTGCTGATTTAAAAAAGGCAAGAAAAACAGCAAAAATATGAGGCTTCCTTCATGTCTTTGATGGACTTGGCAAATTGTAAAGCTTCATTTTAAGTTCTTTTTTTCCATATCATCTGTGGAACATCTTGCATGCTTGGAATTATGGCATTTCTTCTACTGCATGGTTTCAATCTGCACTTGTCTTTTTTTCTTCAAGTTTGACACTTACAATTTGACCTTTGTCTTGGTTCCCCAAAAAGCCTATCATTTGGGTCAGGAGGAGACAGACTGGTTTGAGAAACCACGTGAGGTCCGTTCAGACCAATCCAGACATCATGGAAGTGGAGGCCACTCCTCTTCAGGTAAGAGAAGCCATGTGAAGCACACCTACAATGATTATGACGAACCCCCCGAGGAACACCTGTGGTCACAAGGTGAACATGGCCAACAACGCCAAGCCTCCTACACTTCATCTCGAGAACACCGACGTCGTGGTAGCAGCTCGGGACGTCATTCCTCATCACGGCATTCCTCTGAAGATTCAAGATCCTCCCGTTCTTCTCGATCACATCCTAAGAACCCTTCTGCTTATTCTGAAGCCCGCAACATTTCTTCTCCCTCCCGGAAAAAATCATCAGATAACAGATGTACACACTCAGGTTCCCGGGACTATGGTGAGTATTCCAATGATCCTGCATCTGGACACCACCAGAGCATCAGCGGTCAATGGGTGGAAAGGCAGTCAACCTGGCAGCAGGACTCTCCCGGGTCAAGACATCAGCAAGGTCCTCGAGATCAACCACAGTCACAACAGCAAGGACTACAGAAGTCATCTACAGCTCCAGTAAGTAACAGACAGTCAAGTTCTCTGCAGCCTGAAAGTGGGCAGAAGGTCCGGCAACCCGGTCAGCAGTTTTGCTCTCAAACCCAGCAACAACAACAACAACAACAACAACAAGGTCCTGGAGATGAACAGCAGCCGCTACATCAAGGTCCTCCAAAGTCCAGCACACCACCAGTAACTGGTAGACAGTCTGGATCTCTGCAACATCGAACCCAGCAGCATCAGGGTTCTGGAGATCAACAACGCCACCCACAGCAAGGGCCACCGAAATCCGCAACCCCACCAACAACCAACAGACAGTCTAAATCTCAGCAGTCTCTCCACCAGCAGCAACAGGGTTCTGGAGATCAACACCACCCCCCACAACAAGGGCCACCGAAATCTGCAACACCACCAACAACCAACAGACAGTCTAAATCTCAGCAGTCTCTCCACCAGCAGCATCAGGGTTCTGGAGATCAACACCACCCCCCACAACAAGGGCCACCGAAATCTGCAACACCACCAACAACCAACAGACAGTCTAAATCTCAGCAGTCTCTCCACCAGCAGCATCAGGGTTCTGGAGATCAACACCACCACCCACAACAAGAGCCGCCAAAGTCTGCTACACTACCAACAACCAACAAAGAACCTGAATCTCAGCAGTCTGAAGCTGGGAAACAGGACCAGCAGTCCAGCCAGCATCCCACACAACACCCAGAAACCTCTGCGGGAGAGACTCAGCGCACCTCCACACAGGTTATTACAGGGCAGCAGCCACCTTCAGAGCCGGCCGCAGCTCAGCCGGCCGTTACTGGGGTGAGTCGCTATTAAGGCTGTCGTCAACATAATCCTACATCTCCAGTCAGTGTATTTCAAACTGATATATGATAATCTCTTCCTACCTATATTCAGTATGACTGTATATGTTATCCAGTAATTTTCCGTTTTGCACAGGGAGGGGCGTCAAATTCTGATACCAGTTCTACTGCAATTGCACCAACTCGCACAGTTGCTATTGGATCCAAAGCTGTAGACCAGCCTGCCAGAGAGCCCACACCCCCAGCCACAGGCATCGGTTAGTGCACTCTTTTGCAGCACCTAGGGTATTGTCACTATTTCAGTGAGTTGAATGGGATTTAATGGAATTTCAAATACACAACTTCAAAAAAATATTCCTGCTGTAATTTATGCATAATTTATAGATACGTTTCTAAATTGTTATTTATTAATTATGCATGAATTATAGTCAAAATACCATTTACCCATCTAATCACATCATCATCACTCGGTTTCACCACTAGTTCTGTCAGCAGCTTTTTAAAATGTTGGTCTTTTATGTATAATTGCTTGTTGTGCTACACATACGCAATAAATACATTTTCTCTCATGTAGACGCAAACAAACATTTTTGGTCTTGGTCACTGAGTAGTGTTCATTAATCACAGAGAACAGTCCTAGTCACATGTTGACATTCATGGATAATAATGCTCTACAGATAATATATTGTGTTGCTATAATGTTTAATAGTATTTAACCTAATCTTAAATTGTGTTGCTATAATGTATTATAGTATTTAACCTAGTCTTAAATTGTGTTGCTATAATGCATTATAATATTTAACCCTAGTTTTAAATTGTTCTTTGTAGCTAGGATAAAGACTTTATGCCCAGAACACCCTCTCAAATTTCTTAAAACTAATAAGCTAGTGAACCAGTTCTCATTCAAGCCTCAAGGCCATGAATAGGATGGAAGTCTGATATAGAACCACATAATAAACTAGTGATTCAAATCTTATTTGAAAATATCAGATTTGTGTGTCTACACAACACTGAAAACAAGAACTTTATCACATTAATGCAAAAAAAAAATCTGATTGAAGTCACTTCAGGTTTGTAATGTCATAGTGGCTTCATTTACATTTCCTGTCTCTGTTGTCATTTGGCTTAGAAAAAGAAACATCAGTCATGCTGTAGGAATGGGCTTGTTGACATATTGATTAGTGGAGTAACTCATTCTTCTTTTAGTCACAATGTTATGTGTGTGCACGATGTCAACAGTTAATTGCCAGCCATCTCCATGCATCTCAATAACACCGTTGTTTAAGACTGTTCACACTGTGGCTATAATATCATTTGATTGCTTGAGCCTACTTTCAAAAGCTCAGTAAATATCTATTTACATTTATATTTACATAATTTAGCAGATACACTTGTCCAGAATGACATATAACAATGCTATATGAAACAGGTATAATCAATGAGGAAAAAATCTGCAGAATTATTGTTGCTTCAAAGCTTCAGATCAGTCTATAGCACCAATCAAGCATTCACATCTTTCCATATCTTTGAGAACTGAGGGATCTATTACCCCTCCAGGGTCAAAAGCGGCTCTGGCTCCGGCAGGGCAGCCGGCACAGCAAGTCCCCGAGAGCGACAGTGTGTTCAGCAAAATCCAGGGAAGTGCCACAGAGCAAGCAGGAAAGCTGGGAGACGGTAGGATGACCGGGGGGCGCACGCCGTGTCTGGCAGATGGGGAGGGAGGGAGACACATGCAGAAAATGACAATATGTGGGTGGGGCTTCCTGTCTGAGCTAATGAGACATTCCTCTGACATCTTGAATAGAGGAATGTTTTAATCCTTTTAGAAAAACTATGAAAACAGCAAAAAGAGAGAGAGAGTGTGTCACTATGGTGTATTTAAAGTCTTTGTTCTTCTTTACCCCACTTCCCCCCATCACATCCACCCCACCCTCCTCCTCACCACAAAAACTATGTATACAGCTGTATCTGGTCTCGGGAAGAAGATTATGTCATTTTGGTGAGGGTAAAATGGGTAAGTATTACATGACAGCAGTCATTATGTTGGACGGCTGAGTAGTGTGGTGTGCTCTTACACTAGCGTGAATCGAACTAGGGTATTTTCACTCTAGTTACATATTTTATTATGGCGATATTCCTTAGGGTTCACCATGGCGATGCTTCGTACTGCGCACAAAAGCTTATGAAACTGATTCTGCCATTTCACACATTAATCTGAGAGGGAGGACACGCGAGGACCATGGTGAGTCTCCATCAGCCTTTTAGGATTAGGATTATTATTATGAGATTATTATGAGATTATATGGAGCCAAGAACAAGCACTGGGTTTCAATTGTGGAGAGTGTTTTTTTACCAGAGTGTTTTTTGTTTTACTTATTTACCAGATAATTCACTGTTGTTTCACATTTTTTATTCTTTCAGTTATCTTCTTTTTCATGTTCAGTTATTTCATTTATTTATTATTTCATTTGTTTTTAAACTTTTTCTAAGATTCACCTCATGAATATGAATTTGCTCCAGTCTCCAAGGGTGAAAATTACACACACTTCCTCCGAAGCACAAGTCTGCTGCCTCATTTTGTTGAATGTTCAGCAGACAAGCATGTCTCAGAGAATGAAGCACATGGCACACTGTGCAGACATCTAAGGGAAGCAGGATGTCAGTCTGTAGTGGAGAGAAACCCCCTGCACTCCAGATCTTCCCCTAGGAACACAGCCAAATGCCTTTCAGGCTCACAAGGCACTGCTTGGACTGGACCTGATCCACAGTTTTACTGGAGTGCCACCTGGGAGATTTACATGTTGGTTTCAGTTATTGGACTTAGAGAGGCTTTTCTGCAGTGAAGTGTCTCATTTTCTGTAATAGATAAAAAAATCAGTGCCTCAGCTGGAGTTTTCTGCATAAATGATGTAAATGTGCTTTATAAAAGTGAATGATGTCTCACTGGGTGTTCCTGTGGTTTTTCTGATTCAATGGGATTTCCATGTCTTTTAACCACCAGACAAATCACAACTGGAATCTACAGGATACTTCATCAGCAGCCAACACACCCTGATTGACGACAGCCTGGAAGAGGCAGGCGGTGGACCTTGGACAGCACAGAAGTCTCCTGAGACTGAAACCTCAGCTGAAAAAATTGCTGAAAACAGAAAGGAGAAGAAGCGTGGGCCGACAGTAGAGTGAGGGGCCTGCTGAGCCTCCTCTTAAAGGCTGGTAAGCACCTTACCTCTGAGCATGTCACATGATCACGTTACCTGACCCACATGACCCCTGTCACATGATCTGTGTCACATGTTTGCTGGGCTGTTGTCAGTATCTGTTCTCAGTGTCGTTTCTGACTCAGCATTTGCATTGTAATCTTTTCTGATGTTTTTTCAGTTGTTTCAGCTCTTTAGTTTTTGCAGCTTCTCCCCTTGCAGCTTCTCCCTATATTAGGACAATATATATATATATATATGTCCGAAACGTCCTGTTTCACTTGGAAACTTTGTTTACTTTTGTACTTTACTACAATTTCATTTTCTCTCTGTATATATATATATATAGCTTCATGAGATAGTGTTTAGTGAGATCCAAGGCTGAGCCAGTAAACTTAAGCTAATCTAGCTAATCATAAGGCCTATGTTGGATTGGTTAGAATTAACTGTTAATTGAGAATGCAGAGCTCTGGTGGGTTAGGAAAGAAGATTTTATGCAGCGCCTATTTACTATAAACCTACCTAAGTGATGAACTGATTTTGAACTTATGAACTTATTTCTGAAGTGTGTTGTGATATTCTACAGGCAACAGTTGTCCTCCTTTCCGTACTTTTATTGAATTCTTACATTGTGTGGAACACATCAGCAACTTTCTAATAGTTTCACCTGTCCTGCCCCCTAGTGTTCATGAGTGCAGTGCACATCAAGTGCAGGCATTTCAAAAGCATATACTTTTGTTCTTCATTGTTTAATTCTGTCAAATCCCAATACTAGTCAGTGTCAGGATAGTGAGCTTAATTTAGCATTATTTAATTTGTAAAATAAAGGTGATGCCTATTGACTTTTACTTCTTTCATGTGTAGGTGTTACCTGGTCTAGAAGAACCAGTGAAAGAAAGAAGAGGAGGAAGGACCTGGACATGGCCTCTCTAGGCTTGGCCTCTCTGGGCGTGGCCTCTCTGGGCGTGGCCTCTCTAGGCGTGGTGTCTCTGGGCGTGGCCTCTCTGACCAAAACAGTGATTGTGATGTGTATCTCAAAACACAGATCACATGCCCTTAGGGCCTGACAGTTGGGCCTGTGCTTCCTGCTGGAGGTGTCGTCGATTATCAGAACGCCTTACTCATGTCTGGCTGCCAGCTTGCAAATTTCCCACAACAGAAAGTGCACTCTGTAATGTGACGAATGGAGTGGGTAGACACAGAACATCTGGCCAGAAAGATGTCTTCCACGCAACGCAGAGGTTTGGGACCAAGAAGAGGAAACGGCTTAAATCCATTCATAAAATCTTGACACCTTTAAAGCGATGGGTTTTCCTGGCTCGTGATTTCTTCCTGTTTGATCATTGACACCTGATTGCATGAACCTGTCAGGTGACCTCCTGTCCTCGTGCACACCCACACACACAGCAGTGAAGACAGAAGCAGTTCCTTAAGCTTTTTCCAGTCCTAAAACTGAACCTGAGACTTATTTTTCCAAAGTTGTCATAGTGGAGGATCTGATAGTTCACCCATAGTGGCACCAGACAACACGTAATATCCACAGTCTCCACATTCCAATATGGCGATGATTGACCTTCTCTCTGAATGTTTCCTTCAGATATCCTTTTCCCCCCTTTTTTTTCTTTCCATGATCTGTTTATGTTTGGTCTGAAGGCAAAGGTAAGGACATGGGACCGCACGTACACAAGTCCATGTTATATGCATAACCTCTACCTAAATCACCGTCTTCATGTTCTCCAAGGGGGAGGTCACTGCAACCTCACATGGAATCTGCAGGAGATGGAAGGACCATCAGTCAAATCCAGAGTTTGACTGTTCAGTGATATTAGAACACTGACACACTCACCTCCTTCTGTAAGCCATGATCAAGCCATCATTAGTCGATCAGAGAACCCCAGATGTATTAGAATGTTTTTTTTCCTTTTATAAAACTATGATCTTGATAGTTTCTGAACATTTTTGGCCTGACTTTCAATTGACATTTAAAGCCTTATTCATATTTTTTACTCATATACCTCATTTGTTTTTTTTAAGATCATCCTTACTTTATTTGTTTTGCACAGCTGTATTCTACTGTACAGAGATGTCTTTATGACTGAAATTGTAAATGATTTCTGATTTTATGGATTTATGTTCCTCAGATTTATTTTGTGTTTATTGCTTGTTATTTTGATTATTTATTTTTTTCATTTGATTGTTATTATTGGTAATATTTTGGGGGCTTGATTTCTTAAAGCAATAGCATGCAGATAAGTGTAGAGCACAATAGTCATTTAAAGTTATTCAAATGAAGTCCCTTAATCATTAAATCATGTCACTGATTACACAACGTTTACAGTACCACAGTGAATATCACACACACATCTTCACATACATACACAGAGACATTAAAATATGAGGGGTTTTGATCAATACTACATTTCAAATTTTCTATGCAATGATTTATTCAAAATTGTCATTGCCACAAATTCACAGCACCAAAACACAGACAACTTTGTTTCACTGCACAGTCGACACCTGGATATGTTTGCATTTATTCTCTTGTATGCATTGAGATTATTATTGAATTTTTTAATCTTTTTTTAATTAATTTAGTGGCATGTTGATTACTGCCCCTCGAATCCCCTTGTTTTGGGGAGTATGTTGCCAAAGGCTTTCTTGTGCAGGGTGTCTGTCTTGAACTTCCTCCATCTTGTTGCTTGAAGCATGGTTCTGCTCAGCCTTCTCCTGCCTGCACGATGTACAGTAATCCCCTTCTATGTCTGCATTTCTGTGATCAGGCAACTCAATGCTGGTCGCTATGGCTATGCACTCGTTATGTCATCTCCGACAGACACACTGCATTCACACATACTCACACACATACATACACACACATACAGACACACACATACACACACACATACACAAACGCGCGCACACACGAGCATCTTGAAAGTCGGAGTGTGTGCATGTAGTGTTTGGCCAGGTCAGGATCTTAACCACCTTATTACAGGTCTGCCTTATTCTTACTTTATACAGTCTTACTTTATAAACTTTCCAGCATTGTGTGGACAATGCAGGTTTGAACATAATTGCTCTACATTAGCTGAATTTAAAAAGGCTCCCAGTTTGACAAAGAGAACATATTAAAAGTCATTAGCTTGTGCCCTATGCACTATGTAGTTAGTAGGAAGCTATTTGAGATTCAGCCCATAAGTAGCATCCTCATGCCAGTCTAGTGAAGATGCTGACTGAAAGCAATGAGTCTTCATGCCCACCTTGAAGACTCTTCTTTTGAGATGAGCAACTGACACAAACAGCAAAAATGTCATGAGGTAGAAGTACTAGTCTAAGGAGAATCCTCTGTTATACCAAGTCAACATGATCACTAAGGAGAATCCTCGGTGACACCAAGTCAACATGATCACTATGGAGGAACGATAGGAATGCTTGTACATCACTGTTACTATGGAGATGCTCAATAAGCAGTGCATGAGCCAAAGTGGTTGTCACAGATGCAGAACACAGCGATGGACAGACACAGGCACACACACACACATGCACGCACGTAAGCAAATGCATATACACAAGAAGGATCCTTCAGTGTAAATAAAGACTTTATTTTGTACAGTATTTAAATAACGGCCGCTGTCTGCATCTTCATACCGGCCTTGCTGCCAACTTTTGTGTATAAAAAGGACGACTGATCATTATTGTTATTTATTATGATTATTATTGTTATTATTATTATGACAAAAATAAGCATAGTATCTGTGGCTGGCTCTCAATGACTGTTGACTACAGTGGAAAATAGATACCATATCTACTCTGTGTAGGATGTCCATACATACTGTGTACAAAAAAAAGAAAAAAATATCAAAAGTGATAAAAGTTGTCTTGACTTCCGTTGTTATCAAGTGCATTGGAAGAAATGGGCATGTGTATCTTTGCCAATTGGAAAGAGGTAATAAATAATCAATAAATTAAAAAAATACATAACAGCAACAAAAGTATGATTAAAGTATGATTTAAAATGTTTCACTCACTGTTGTAAGTGCAGTGGGCAGAGTGTGAGTCCAGTATCATTGTAAAACTGTATTTTTCAATGTATTCCTGTTGAAAGTATATTTGGTGCATTATGTCATGTAAAGTGATTATGAAAATAATGGACCTGCAATTTGTTTCCAATCTGGAAAATAATAAAAAGAAAATATGAAAAACAAATTATTGCCATTTTAATAAAAATTAAAACCTAATAAAAATGTCCTCTACATCCTCATACACGTGATCGTGTTCACCACATGGTTTTGGTTTTGTTTGTCCTCTCAGCATGTCGCTGTTTGTTTGTCTCCTTATCAGTTTCACATGTTTCTAGTTAGCCTGCTCATTACTACCTACACAAATACTTCCCTCCACACTCTCATATTTGTGTTACGCTTTGTAGTCAACATACTGTGGATATTACTGTTATCGTTTCCTGTTTAAACTCTATTGTTTTTGTTCAAATTTTTCATTCTTTAACATCAACTTGGGCTTGCATCCTGACTCACTATGTGACAGAATAACAGACCTCCCCTAAGGACACGAGGAGTCTGAAGAGAAGAGAGCAGACTCACGAGTGTAAGACCGAGCAGACTCACGAGTGTAAGACCGAGCAGACTCACAAGTGTAAGACACAGAGCAGACTCGCGAGTTTAAGACACAGCAGACTCACGAGTGTAAGACACAGAGCAGACTCACGAGTGTAAGACACAGAGGAGACTCACGAGTGTAAGACCGAGCAGACTCACGAGTGTAAGACACAGAGCAGACTCACGAGTGTAAGACAGCAGACTCACGAGTGTAAGACACAGAGCAGACTCACGAGTGTAAGACACAGAGGAGACTCACGAGTGTAAGACCGAGCAGACTCACGAGTGTAAGACACAGAGCAGACTCACGAGTGTAAGACACAGTGTAAGACAGCAGACTCACGAGTGTAAGACACAGAGCAGACTCACGAGTGTGAGACTGAGCAGACTCACGAGTGTGAGACTGAGCAGACTCATGAGTGTAAGACACAGAGCAGACTCACGAGTGTAAGACACAGAGCAGACTCACGAGTGTAAGACACAGAGCAGACTCACGAGTGTAAGACACAGCAGACTCACAAGTGTAAGACAGAGCAGACTCACGAGTGTAAGACACAGTGTAAGACAGCAGACTCACGAGTGTAAGACACAGAGCAGACTCACGAGTGTAAGACACAGAGCAGACTCACGAGTGTAAGACACAGCAGACTCACGAGTGTAAGACACAGAGCAGACTCACGAGTGTAAGACACAGCAGACTCACGAGTGTAAGAAACAGTGTAAGACGCAAGACTCACGAGTGTAAGACACAGCAGACTCACGAGTGTAAGACACAGAGCAGACTCACGAGTGTAAGACACAGCAGACTCACGAGTGTAAGACACAGTGTAAGACGCAAGACTCACGAGTGTAAGACACAGAGCAGACTCACAAGTGTAAGACACAGAGCAGACTCACGAGTGTGAGACTGAGCAGACTCACGAGTGTGAGACTGAGCAGACTCACGAGTGTAAGACACAGCAGACTCATTAGTGTAAGACACAGAGCAGACTCACGAGTTTAAGACACAGAGCAGACTCACGAGTGTAAGACTGAGCAGACTCACGAGTGTGAGACAGAGCAGACTCACGAGTGTGAGACACAGCAGACTCATGAGTGTAAGACTCAGCCGACTCACGAGTGTGAGACACAGAGCAGACTCACGAGTTTAAGACACAGCAGACTCACGAGTGTAAGACTGAGCATACTCACGAGTGTGAGACACAGAGCAGACTCACGAGTGTGAGACACAGAGCAGACTCACGAGTGTAAGACACAGAGCAGACTCACGAGTGTAAGACACAGTGTAAGACAGCAGACTCACGAGTGTAAGACACAGAGCAGACTCACAAGTGTAAGACACAGAGCAGACTCACGAGTGTGAGACTGAGCAGACTCACGCGTGTAAGACACAGCAGACTCATTAGTGTAAGACACAGAGCAGACTCACGAGTGTAAGACTGAGCAGACTCACGAGTGTGAGACACAGAGCAGACTCATGAGTGTAAGACTCAGCAGACTCACGAGTGTGAGACACAGAGCAGACTCACGAGTGTAAGACTGAGCAGACTCACGAGTGTGAGACACAGAGCAGACTCACGAGTGTGAGACACAGAGCAGACTCACAAGTGTGAGACACAGAGCAGACTCATGAGTGTAAGACTCAGCAGACTCACGAGTGTGAGACACAGAGCAGACTCATGAGTCCGAGACCAAGCAGACTCATGAGTGTGAAACTGAGCAGACTCACGAGTGTAAGACACAGAGCAGATTCACGAGTCCAAGACCAAGCAGACTTGTGGGGCCACCAGCTGGCAGGCATGTTGGACTGGCTCCTCAGTGGGACACTAAAAGCTGGGGAGATCGCCGTTTGGTCTGCATTCCTGTAGATATGTGTCCCGCCCCCACCCCCCCCCTCTTTTGGGAGTTTTCAACTGCCACGATAGCAGTTGAAATAGACCTTTAGCAGTTTGGGAAAGGAATGGTTTTTCAAACGCCTGCTAGTAATTTTCTTCTAATAGAACTGCAGTGATGTACTCTTGTGCATTGTGCAAACAGTTTGACAAATTGTCTTGTATCTTATTGAATTTACAGCAATTAGATTTTAAATGGGACCTATTATTGCCCTTTAACACAAGTTAACCCAGTTCCATGATGTTTTAATGAAATGGCAAAGATGAGCTTTGGTCAAAATAGCTCCCTTCTCAGCCTGTCATCACAGCCAATTTCAGAACATTCTGATGTAAGTTTGGCTTTGTGAACCCTGCTAGAAGCTGCCTGAGATGCTGTAGATTTACGTTCCAACCAGTCAGGCCCTGAGTTCTTTCACATTATGCACGTGTTGATGAGATGAAGTTCATTTTACAGGCATTTCATTGTGGATCCTGGAGTAATGCCAATAGCTTTCTAGAAATTTGTATATAATGTATTACCCAATTTAGCATTAGCTGGTGCCAAAGCAACATATTTCACTTATTTCTTAGCATATATGCTAAAAAATCAATGTGATCAATGTGTGAAAATACTCATTTAATAATCATTTATCTGATTAGCATGAGCTAACGTTGTTTGAATATTTGTTAGCTAGCTGCTAACTAAACAGACTAACTGGTATAACTTTACATTAAATATATTTCTTAAAATATTAAGATATTTTGTTCTTTATGTAATTTGTTTGAAATGCTGCACTGTTGGAACTTTTTTTGATTTTGTCAGAGCTTCACCCTATCTCACTGGTAGGTTTGCCACTGGTAGACAGCCCTTCAGCCTTGTGGACATTGTCATGTGTCTGAAGGCTGTAAACTCAGACTGAGAGTGATTCTCTGGACTATACATTCTTTGTCTCACCGACCTAACATTTTCATCCTGTGATATTTGTTTATGCGACTAACATCATCTCATCACATCAAGTCTACAATGCTACACGACACCTCGTTTGTACGTAAAGTGCAAGATGACTTTAGCTTGACTTGTTTCCAGCGGTTAACATCGATGCCAATATATGATCCCGGCAGCAAGATGAACACAGCTAGCTCTAACAGTGTCGCTGTTGTTTATGTTATTGTGAATTTAATAACCAATGCTCATTGTCAGAGACAGAGAGTTTTATTATGTGATCCCATCATTCAAAGTTTTACCCTCCATGGCTGTGCTATTTATCTTAATGCAGATTACAGAGTATGTTCCTGTGTTACAGCCAGTGGAGCAGCTGTTAAGGAAGCTCACCAAGATCACCCATTCAGCGAGTCGAGCTGTACGCCCCTTGACCTTTTAAAAGTTTACAGCTGTGCAGCCTCACAGATTTGATGCACTGACACTGACAACTTCAGCATATGTTACAGAACATTAAACCAAAGTCTGTGAGTGGAGTAGGAGTCCACATATGAACCATGAAACAGTGAAGCGTCCAAATCACAGCAGGAATATGCTGAGCACTGCGATGAAAAACAGAGCTTTGTTGTTTGGTTATATAAGGATTATGTTTGAGGACACTGACACTGACAATGCAGTTAAAGTTCAAAGAGCAAATTAATCTTATTACAATGTAGAAAGCTGGTTTGGTCACTGGTAAGGGGGAAAAAATGAAAATGCCAAAACTGCACTTTATCACAAAAACTGTTTGGCACATCTACAGACATCTACACACATACTCACACATCTGCACATATCCACACACATCTACACATCTAAAATGGGTGATGTCCCAGGTCCCGTTTTCCCCAAAGTACCAAAATGAAAAAAATTCCCCAAAGTATCCTTAGATGTCAGTAGAGGGCTGCTTTGTTCTGCAGTAAGCCAGGCAGTATGTAGTAGGCTACATTAAGCTTTGAACACAACAGTCTGGCAGTGATAGGGATAATTTTTTATTCATTGTGAATCAGACCAATCTCATTGCTGAAAATATCTCATAGCTAAATAACTGGCAAAGGTGTATATCCGCTTCTGTTCATATAATCATATCCAGCACTTACAATCCAAAACAAAGAAACAGATGAGAGATCAGCACGGCCCTAGATCCTGCACTGAAGAGATCAGAGATCAGCATAGTCCTAGATCTTTCACTGAAGAGTTTTGATGAAGCATGTTTTGATGATTCCGTTTGTGAAGTAGAGTGAAACTGATTTTTAGGAGAAACAGTAGATCAGTACTCTGACAGGCCAACTACAAACCAAAGAGCCACTTCATTCTGCCATTGCATACAGCCCTTAATTCCAGGCTGCTCCTGGGGGAAACCTAGTCCACCTAGTGTAAACACCTAGGGCAAACATGTCTTTGAAATTAAACTATTGAGTGGATAAGAGTTAGACAGGGAGGCTTTTGAAACAATCTGTGAAGAATTACTGCAACATATGGCTCTTTTTATAATGTAATATTATAGTGTAATACAAATAAAAAGATTTCTGCATCATAATCATGACATTATCCAATATCTTGACTCTTAAGAAGCTACAAATGAATCGACAAATTAATTAATGTTGGAACTTTGTGCACACACACAAACACACACACACACACACACACACACACACACACACACAAATACAACATTTTACACAAAGAGTTTCAGCAGCCATTCAGCTGTGACAACACTGATATATCCCTATTATACACCAATGTTTGCATTAGTAGTGTGTGGTAAAACTGGGCATTGCAGCATTAAAGAGAAACATTCATTAATTTGCAGCCTTAATTTGCAGATTTGAGACTGGATAATGTCATGATTAGGCACAAATCATGAGACACAAATCTTTTTATGTGTATTACATTTTATGATATGTGTATGTGTGTATTGCAGAGGTTTTAGGGAGATGTGGGAATGTGCAACACTTTCATCAAGAGTGTTTTTTATCAGTCAACAACATGGAAAGTGAATGAACAAAAGAGAAATACAAATCAATATTTGGTGTGAACAATTTGTCTTCAAATCACCATCAGTTCTTCTAGGTACATTTGCAAACAGTTGGCAGGTCCATCTTGGAGAACTAACCACAGATTGTCTGTGCAAGTCCGTCTATCTCTTCATAGAATCCCAGACAGATTGCTGTTTGATTGAACAATTATATATATAGTGCTTTTTCAATATGCGTCATAACAACAGCTTCACAGAAATTAAATATACAGGGAATCTGTGTCCAGGCCCCTAATGTACATGCAAAAGCGACAATGACAAAGAAACCCCTCCCAGATAATGTGAGGAAGGAACCATGAGAGGGGCCCAGGCTGAGAAGAGGACCCATACTCCTCTGGTCAATACCATGTTTAACTTGATATCCATACATCCATTGTCCTTACTGATTAATCCCGGTAGTCAGGGTCACAGGGGGGCTGGAGCCAATCCCAGCATCATTGGGCGAAGGCAGGGTACACCATGGGCAGGTCGCCAGTCCACCACATGGCCAACACACACGCACACACTCACACCTACGGGCAATTCAAAGTGACCAATCAATCTAACACGCATGCCTTTGGACTGTGGGAGGAAACCGGAGTACCCGGAGAAAACCCACGCAGGCACAGGGAGAACATGCAAACTCCACACAGAGCAGCCCAGACCGAGAATCAAACCCAGACCACCTTGCTGTGAGACAACAGTGCTAACCACCACACCAGCATGCCACCCTTGTTTAACTTGATATAAACCTTATAATAGTATTTTATAAGCCATTTGATGTCTACCAAATGTTTTTCAGCCGTACTCAGATTACTCAACGAGAACCAATTCAAAGTCCACACAGTAAACAACACAGACTAGCAGAAGATCTGAGGGTGGAGGTGATGGACTCTTCAGTGATGTCTCCATGGCACCCAGAAACAGTTTTAGATCTTTTCAGTAGGTTGTTTCATGAAAAGTCTCATTCCACAGAAACATTCCTACTGTTTTGAATTAATTTCACATGTAATATGGTTGATGTTATAAAATGTTGTGGCATGGTAATTCTGTATCTACAAAAGGTTTTTTAATACAGCAGATCAGTGCTGTAACTGAGGAAATGAGCTTCAGGCCATACTAATCATGTGGTTAGGTGGGTCAGACATTGGTGGGTTAGATTTTAGTCTGATTGTGAGTGTCAATGGCATTTAATTCAAAGGGAGATTTGCAAATGTTTTCCCCAGGGAAGTGGTTGAAGTCACTCATTGTGTCTTTTATCAATGACACAAGAGTAGATTATGTAGCGCAATGATATTATTACACCAGGTACAAATATTACAGCATTTTATTTGCAAATTAGAAAGTTTCTTTATGGGTGTATGTGAAGCAGTGTCTTTTATTTGCGAGTGATTTGTTTTTACATTTATGTACTGCAGTCAATTAAATTTGAGAAATCAATTAGATTAGAACTTGGATCTTTAATTCAAGTTCTGAGATGGGTTTTTCACCCTTTTGGGGGCAAATGAGTAAAAAGTAATTACTGAGTAAGATTAGCAAACTAGTTAATTATTGACAGATCTTTCTCTTGAATTTTATTTAATCTAATGACCATGAAGCAGCAACCCATGATGTATTTATCTGATTTTTGAATGTGGGATCACTATTTTCAATTTGACTTCAATAGATTAAAAAAATAAAAGAGAAAATGTCTTTGCTCCATGTGCTCATTATGCAGCTCTGTTGAGTTTTGCCGTTATCCAAAAATATATGTTTATTGTTGTAGTCAGTTGGGAATAGTTCTTGGCATGTTTTTATGTTTTATGCATTTTTATATAAATTTTTCATTGTTTTATTATTTCTATCCTTTTGTGTGAAACAAAATGGATATATTTAGGTTATCTTTTATACATGCCATCTTATGATATGTTTGATTCAAAATTGTTTTGTTCAAAGTACTTAATATTTAAGTGGTTAATAATAATTGGTTACTAGTTACTATGAAGAAATTTGTGAAATACCTAGATACAGAATTAGAGTACTATTTAAATAGTACTATTTAAATTTGATTTCAAAGTATAAGGGTGAATGAAAAGATAAAGTTTTTAGCATGAACATTCTTTTTTGGATGGGAACTCTCTTTTCACTGGTATGGATCCAGCCTTATGTTTGATTGTCCTTGTATTTTTATGGCTTTCTAGTGTCTCTAAATAGCTTCAAAGGAAATTACAGGCTATACAAAATAGATTAGTGAGGATTATCACTAGATAGCCATTTGTATCTTGAGTACACTTAGTGATTCTCAGTCATGAACATTCTGGACAGTCCAGGTGATGCTGAACTTCTTATTGATACTGTACCTGGATGAGGGTCAAATTTACAGGAAATGCAGTTTAAGTTTACACACTTATCAGATAGTGCTAATTTCTGCCTGGACAAAATCTCATAATTTCACATGATTTTATGGTCATCTCTACATTACAAAGCGGCAGACTCCTGCGATGCATGTACACGGCTCTGCAGAGTACAGCCATATGGCTTTCAGCATCTGTGGAGATGGCAAATCCAAGTCATAAAAGATATTCGAGCAGGAATAATGGACCAACATCATTGTGTTGCTCTCGATGACGGAAGTCTGACACCTCCGTAAAGCTGTGCTATTTCCACATAGCACCACTAAAACTGCTATCTCCACTTACTACCACCCACCACTAGAAAGCTGTGCTATCTCCAGTGGTGGACAGTAACGAAGTAAATGTAATTCGTTAGTGTACTTAAGTAAAGTTTTTGTGTTTTTTTTACTTTGCTCAAGTATTCCCCTTTTTTGTAAATTTTACTCCACTACATTTGAAAGTGAAATATCTACACTACACTGCGAAATCTGTCCGTCAAAACAAAAGAAGCGCAAAGCAAGCGCACCAATCAACGTACAGTTTAATGGTAATGCAACAGCATACAAGTTAATACCAGTAATACAACAGCATGAAAGATAATACATCTACTTTAAAATGGATGAATCTACTCATTGTAAAGCGCCACACAATCCATGTCCTTACCTGATCACATTTTTTGAAGTAGATAAGGAAAAAAAACTACGTTTTGTGCCTTGTCTTCCTGCCTCAGTATCATACGATTTCTTCCTCCAAAAATTCCCCATCCAATTTAAGGAAGCATGAAGAGGTAAGATAATTTCATAGGCCTACTGGTCATTTAGCTTAATGTGAAATTTAACATCTTGCAGCAAACCGTTTCTTTGTGCATGTTAAAATAAGTCCGACATTATCATTGTATACATGGTTAGTTAGCTATCTAGCTAAGTAGAATATTGCTAGTACACAACTGAAAACTGCCTTAGCAACGCACTTGGCGTGTAGCTAGCTAAGTTAGTTAGCTAGTTATTTGGTTTACAAGATTTCATAGTATTTGCAGCGTCCAGCTAAATGCATTGATATTGTGACATAGTAAACATTTGAACATAGCACTTTACGTTAGAAAACAAATTCTATTTGGTAGGTTTTACATGCAGAGTGCTAAAACAGCAGGTAGCTGCTAGTTGATATTTTGTCTTAAAGTTTGTGCTTTTGCCTATGCTAAAACTATCTAAAGTATTCTGCAATAACTAAATTATTCTGTGTCCTATTTGTATGGTGCAGTAAAACACAGGAAATGTTTATTTTATTCATCAAATATAAGGAGATTTATATCTGGATTTGCAATTGCAAATAAATCCAAAATATTGCTTGTTCGCAAAAAGTTATGCTACTTCATAGCCACTACCAAATGGAACTTACATGCCTTCTGTGTTTTTTGCTTATGATCATTTTAATAAACAGCAAAACTAACACTATGAACACAGAATAAATAATATTAAAATTGTTGTGTACAAAGAGTGGAGTCCGTTCACATAAATGAGTTGATTATGCAAGAGTCATGGTATAGAGATAACAGGGTATTAAAGTCTTATTAACTGATGGTACGTTACTTTCAATACTTAAGTACATTTGAAGGCCAATACTTTTACTCAAGTAGAAGTCTAAAGGGAGGACTTTTACTTGTACTGGAGTAATGTTTTACCTTGGGTATGTGTACACTGTAAAAAATTGCTGTCATTTTTACAGTAAAATCTTACAGTAAATCACCGTTTAGTGGTTTTACATTGTATTGCTGTAGAACGCAATGCATTATGGGTCACCAAATTTTAGCGGTAAACTGTTGGGAAAAAACAGGCGGTTACTTTCCCATCTGTAAATAAAACATATTGCGAGGATTTACTGCTATTTTGAATGACACGCCCAGTGAAGCAGCAGCGAAGAGGAGAGTAGGAGCTCGTTGATCACGTGAACTGAAGAACACTTGTGTTTGTAAGTACAAATTAAGGTTTTTTCAACGTATAAAGCGGTGTTAGATATAAAAGTATGTTATATAAAATCCACAACTATGCTGATCATGTAGTGTTTTTTTAATGTAATTACAAACATTAGCTTGCTTTCTTTGGACAGTCAAACGGCAACGTGAGTTTAGCTTGCAATGAAGTCTGCTGTACTAGCGTTTTATTAGTGAGACCTGTTAGCGGTTTAGCACGCCACATGGCCACCGTCTACCTAGCTTGTCACGAAACTACGTTTCAATTATAACTTGGTTCAGGTAACCAGAACAGAATGTGTGTTAAAACATGTCAAGGGTGCTAGTTAGTTCGTTTATTAGTTATTTAGTAGTATATTATCGTGTCCTGCCACGAGCCAGCTACTAGCTCTTACTGTAAACTGTTGCTCTCATACTTTACATTTTTATTTTAAAGTGTGGGCCTGAACATCTCTTTCAGACAGCTTCCTTTTGCATACACAGTTAATCCTGTTCGATGTGGTTCGTCCTTCTTGGTGGTATGCTGTCATTACCCTGGATACTGTGGCTCTTGATACATCACAAAGACTTGCTGTCTTGGTCACAGATGAACCAGCACTTTTGAACTCTGGTATGTCACCTATAATGTTGTGTGCATTGCAATATTTTGAGCAAAACTGTACTCTTACCCTGCTAATTGAACCTCCACACTCTTCTCTTACAATTACAAGTGCAATTACTGAAGATTGGCCACCAGGCTGCTCCAATTTAGCCATGAAACCTCCCACACTAAATGACAGATGTTTCCGTTTCATTGTTCAACCCCTATATCTCTGTCGCTCTTCCTTTCACTCTATCTCTTCCTTGCTCATATATATATATATATTGTTACGACCAATGATGGTCGTTGTTCGCGTGTGACGCAGAGGCTCCAGATGTGTCTCCCCTCCTGCCGCGCCCATCCTGGCGCGCCTTTTCCTGGTTAATGCGGATTGGCTATTGTCATCTGAAGACCCGCAACTTATATATGCAACTTGAAATTATTAAAAACTAAATACATCCTTTTTAAAGCAAGTCAGGACTAGGTTAGTAGTCAGGTTTTCCTGTTTCATGCTTGGTTTAGATGTGTTTACTTTACAAGATGATTGATCTTTTCTGATCTTTACTTTTGGTAAAGGCAAAGTTGCCTGAATTTGTAAAATGTGTTTGTTTTAATTGAACATGTCATTTTCTTAACATTAGGCACTTATTCATATGCACATGTTACTAAGTTCTAGGCCAGCGGTCACCGGTCATGTCTTGGGGTTGGGTTTCTTTGTTTGTGTCCATATGCACTGCCTGGTCCAGTCAAGGCTTCTTAATTGAGATTTAGTATAACTCCAAGATCATGCTTGGTGTCTGCTGGGTTATTTGACTGGATATGTTTTCATTTTTGATAATTCATTTGATAAGCTTTAATCTGATAATATAGTCTAAAAGAATTCATATTGTTACAATATGACATTTGACACATTTTGTTTAATAAAATGTTTAAAGCATCACAAGGGCTTTTGTATTATTTGTGAAAGAACATGCAAAATTATACAATTTTGAGCTGGAGTATGGGTGGAGGTGGAGAGGTGGAGGTAGAGAGGCAGGATAAAAATGGGGATGAGGGGAGGAAATGATTGTTACTGAGGAAGAAAGAAGGAGTGAGAGATGGGAAGGAGGGAGGAGAGAGAGGAATGAAAGAAAGAGAGGAAGGGAGTGAGATTGGGAGGAAGAGAGAAGGACAGAGAGTGAGGGAGAGAGAGGGAAATAGGGAGGGAGAGAGAATTCATATTGTTACAATATGACATTTGACACATTTTGTTTAATAAAATGTTTAAAGCATCACAAGGGCTTTTGTATTATTTGTGAAAGAACATGCAAAATTATACAATTTTACTGAATTATTAAAAAGCTAGAAATTCACAGTACCTAGCTGTAATTTTACAGTAATAAATAAGTAAAATAAATTACAGTACTTTATTGGCAACTTGAGTTGCCAGTTAAATTCTGTAATATTGATATTACAACAAATTATTGTAAAATACAATTACAGTATAAAAACATTTACTGTAAAAAAAGTGGTAAAACACTATTTGTTTTACAGTACTTTACCTTTTTTATTATACAGTAAAATAATGTATTTTTTTCTGAGGTAAATTACTGTAATTTTACAGTTTTTTTACTGGCAACTTTTTTGCCAGTAATATACTGTAAAATCTACAGTACATTTTTTACAGTGTACTTTTACTCAAGTACGTGGTTTGTGTACTTCGTCCACCACTGGCTATCTCCACGTACCACCACCTGCCATTAGAGAGCTGTGCTATCTTTACTTACCACAACCCACCATTAGAAAGCTGTGCTATCTTCACTTACCACCACCCATCTTTAGAAAGTTGTGCTATCTCCACTTAGCACCACCCACCATTAGCCAGGGCCTGCCTCTCTACATTTATCACAGCAAGAAGAACAATGACTGATCCTAGATTAGAACTCCCTCTTTGAGAAAGCTGTTGAAAATGGCACCTGGTTTTCATTCTGTGTGTCGATAAGAAATGTAATTAAAATATTAATGAATTTAATAAAAGCACCTTCATAAGGAGAGTTGGCTATTATGTGGAACGTCCAATCCTTGAATAAGATGAATTTGAAATTGACCTTAATTCAGTGAAACATTAATATTGAATGCAGTTTCCATGGTGACCTTTTTTGTGTTATTTTGTCCTATGTATTCTCTATCTTAATGCTTTTTGAATGGGTCTGTCCCAAAACCTAGTGAACTGCCTACATAGACCAGGTTTTACGTCATAGTGTGCACGCTTCTGACGCGTAGGCTGTCCCAATTCTTAGGTCCCTTAAATATGCTGCCTACTGAGATACCTTAAATATGCCCACTACTGAGATACCTTAAGCTGGAAGAATTTTAAGTCCGCATCGAATGGTTCCTCAGCCGCTAAGACAAGCCCTTGATTCAACACAAGCACAACTTTTGCTCCTGGCAAAGTCATTTTCAATTGTATGTTATTATAATTCTCTCTGCTGTTTCTAGAATATTCAAAACACATTAAAAATGTTTCTTAATATATAACTATAGCATTTTCCATGACCATTTAGCAGTTTTATACACAGAGATGCATTAGCAATTATGCTAGTGGAGATTGTAGCCTCAAGCTACTGTTGTGGATAGCCAACTAGCTAACAAATATCTTAGCACAACAAGTTGCGATAAAAATGGGAAGAGGAGAGCACATTCTCTGTCTTACACTCATTCTCTGCCTTACACTCATTTAGCAATTCTAAACCACACTTTTTGCCATGTGGTCATCCATGAGTTTGGTTTTCTGGAAGCAATGGCTCCAGCCTAATCTGTGCTGCTACACTGTAGCATCATCCAGACATTTTGAAATGAGAATAGATAAGTAAACCTATCCTCTACACTACATCATGTTTTAAATCAAGTACTAGGCTACTCCTTGCTGGGGGACGAAGACGGCTATCCATCTCAGAAAAAAAAGAGGCCATCATCAATATGGAAAGTCAATGGGAAGCCAATGGGAGTTCCAGGGCAGTGTGTTGGAAACATCACAATGTGTGCAGCCATTTTCCAGAATGATTGTGTTCATCATCATGTCACTCTTGGCCCCTACAACACTGCCCACATCATCACCTTCCTCAACACGGAGCACAACATATTCATTCTCCATCACTAGGGAGATGAACCAGAACAATCCAGGCTTGTTGTCGTCTGGGACAACGTAAGTTTCCACCAGGCTGCTCAAGTACAAAACTGGCTCACTGAACACCCACAATTTGTTGTTATTCTTCTTCACTTCCACCATACTCTCCATTCTTCAGTCCTATTGACTTCAGCATGGAGGCAGATGCCAACCCCACCATCGCATATCCCTTCTCCAGGCGATGGATGAAGCTTGTTGTGACATCAATGGAGGAGCATGACGGGAGTGAATATGTCACTCCAGAAGGTCCTTCCCCCACTGTCTGGCCAGAGACGGCATCTGTTGTGATGTTGATGAGATCTTGTAGCCAGAACCAAATACGAGACAACATAGAACATAATTTTGTATGTGGAAGTTACAAGCCTTTTGTTTTCGCTTTTGTTCTCTGTGTATTACATTATATACAGCATGTGTTGCAGAACTGTTTTACTTTATCATGTATATGTACTGAATGTGCACAAACAACCTGTATATTTGTGAATATGCATGTATATGTGAGTACTATGTCAGACTTTTACAGCAGACATGGTAGTGTTTTCCATTTGTCACACAACTGTGTAGTTGTCACTTAGGAAATGCTGTTCATCTGATATTTGTGTGTAGAGTTTGAATGCAAAAAATTAATTTTGGCAAGAGGTGAATAAAAAAAAGTGTTTTTTCCAAAAGTGTGAGATGTTTTGCATGTTGTGTTTTTTGTGCTGTTAAGTTTTCACAACAGGAGACAGATGGTTTCAGAAACTGGATTGCGACTGCAACAAACCAATCTGCAAACATGTCTGCAGGGGTTCAGAGGGAAAGAGGCACGTTCAAGTGCATGGTCTGAAGAGGCTATGCACACTGAAATATTTTAGTACATAGAGTGGATAATGTGTAATGCTGCTTTAAAAAAACAGGCCAAAATCAATAAAACCATTTACACTTGCATTTAGAGTGTTTAGCAGTTGTCCTTGTCCAGAGCTAGCATAAATAGGTTAGTGTCAAGAATACTGTCAGACTAAGTCTGGCTAAAGTGGGGAAAAGGCAGTAAAAGGTTTGTGTGTGTGTGTGTGCATGTCTATATATTTAAGTGCTTGGTGGAGAGGAGATTCTTCAGTCTCCAGCCAGTATCTCAGATGAACAGTGAGTGACAGTTTATTTCACCCCCTGGATGCCAGTACTGAGTCCTGATGTTTTCTTTCTGCGTGTCTTGAGTGATGGTGGATCAGTGCTTAATGGTACCTGGGAGCTGCTCCAGTTTTGGCTTTGTATATTTTTTAGAACTGCATAGGCAACTGCTAATAATCTACACGTATACAAGTCATGAGGATTTTATTTACTTTGGTGCAATGGTAACAATATATCCGAGTTCTTGACAATGTTAGCTCTATTACCGCAAAAAATGCGTAGTTCACAGTTATCAACCCTTCACGTGATCCGTAAGTTGTAAAAAATGTTTTCTGCCTTTTCTGTGGCCTGGCCCTTTAATTGTCTTCCCTATAAAATCCCCTGATTGTATTGTAAGGCCTTGGAGCGCGTGTCCGCGGCCCAATGACAGCGCGTGATGCTGGGAGACCGGAGTTGAATGAAGGGGACGTGATGCTGGTGAAGCGCGCGGTGATGGAGGAAAGCCGTCGTTAAAACAGGTATGTCACTGCACTGTCGATGTTAAGTGTTGGCATTTTCCACGTTCAAATATCAAAGTGCAGTTGGACCGATGGTTGAAGCTTGTCACGAAAGGCTTCTAAACGTATAAGAAAGATACTAGTGTACTGTGGTGTACTGTAGTGTACTCTTCATCGTTCACTGATCCTTCCACCGCAATGTCCGCGTGATTTGAAACAAATCTCTACGATGTACGTTGTATGAAGATTTATATTAAATATTTTGCTTCACCCTGCGCCTGCGCGTTAAATAAACTGTATAAGAAATTAATTCCATGTGAAATATTCCTGTAGTCGAATCACCCTCAATCGCCGCTTCAGCATGGTTTGCTTATGTGGATCCGACTGTCTCAAACTAGCCCTCGTGTGATTTCATTCTGTGTATTAAATAATTACTCCAACAATGGGTTGTAGGATACAAGCGACATTCGAGTATTTCTTTGCTATTGTTCCACTGTGTTCCTAACAGTGGATCACATCAGGTCATTATTTATTTGTCGGAACAAATTGTACAGATGAACACTACAGATATAACGTAAAGAGGTTAAAGGGTTGTCTAAAATGCTTCCTTACAATATAGTAGCATATGCACGCCGGGAAACCTTTAGTGCGATGGTTGACATTTAATAAATCCACTCACTAAAACAGGACGTATGCACACGCGCGCGGTAGTTTTTAGTTTGGGGGAAGGCTTTGTGTTTTTCGTGTGGTATTTTTTTACATTAAAGGACACGATTTTTATTTGCGTCCGCTACGTATTGATGCTACGCAAAAGGAAAGTCCTTAATAGAACGTTATCCAACGGTTTCCGATAATGCAAACCCACAGACAACGCCTATACTCCTATTGCTTAATGATGTGGATGACGGGGGCCTATGTACAGTCTAATGACCGATTATACTGCCAGGAAATAAATTAATATATATATATTTGAAATTCTGAGTTTGGAATTCTATGTAATATTTGACCCTACAGCCCTCCAGCCTACATGCAAACCACACCATATGGTGATTTTCTTGATTTCTGAAATTAAATGTTAATGATTTTTTTAAATGTTAAATGCTAGTCTTTATTATTTTCAGTAGAACTGTACCTGTAGCTCATTTATGGTTCTGTGAGATTTAATCTCGTTAGCACAATGTTGCGTTACTGAGTCTGATGAATTTTGGATAATTTGCATCGGTAAACACAGCTTGGTACGACTGCTATCACTTTAATGGCAAAGTGGGTATGAGAAAAAGAGAGAAGAGCTGGAGTATGGGTGGAGGTGGAGAGGTGGAGGTAGAGAGGCAGGATAAAAATGGGGATGAGGGGAGGAAATGATTGTTACTGAGGAAGAAAGAAGGAGTGAGAGATGGGAAGGAGGGAGGGAGAGAGGAATGAAAGAAAGAGAGGAAGGGAGTGAGATTGGGAGGAAGAGAGAAGGACAGAGAGTGAGGGAGAGAGAGGGAAATAGGGAGGGAGAGAGAAAGAGGGATGGAGAGATAATGAGAGAGGGATGAAAGAAAGAGGGAGGGAGGGAGAGATAATGAGAGGGGGAGAGAGAGGGAGGAGGATGAAAGAAAGGGAGAGAGAGAGAGCGGGAGAGTGCTCAAAGGAGGGGGGATTGAGGCAGAATCACTCGATCGTGACCATCTCCTGGTGTTTGATGGAGCTGTTGGAGAAGCCTTGTTCATTATGGCCCGTAACGAGGGAGTTTTTTGTTGGGATTGGTAGTGAGTTCTCTCGACTCTAGTTCAGCTACTGGAGCATGTAGAGGAGGTTTTGGCAACACTAAGGTCGTGGCTTTGATTGCCAGAGATATAAATACGTAAACTGTATGTCTAAGAGAAACCACCAAAAGGTTGTACAAGTGTTCCCAGGCACTGCGAACACTGCTGGAGTCCCAGCAGACACGTTCTGAGAAAGGGTGGAAATTTCTTCGAATCTGCCTGAGATTCCGGTGTCTTAGATAAAGCTACGTGTAATGCAGGGAGTCTCTCTCTCTCTCTCTTTGAGGACAGGTGGAGGCAGCTGACAGGTTCCTCTTGGGTTGGATCTGGAGTGTAATTACGCCCCCAGTAACCCAGTAGTATCCACAGACTGATGAACTGGTTGTATGCAGAGAGCAGTGAATCTGGTCTTGTGTCCTTCCTGCTGGTGTTTGGTTCAGATGAAAATGACAAGGTGAAGATAAAGGCAACTGGATATCGGCTCAGACTTCTTATTTGAGGTCTGTGAACAGTCCCACAATTTAGACTTACTTTCTGTTTATTTATTTATTTATTCTGACAATTAGACCCAGCAGCTTAAAGACTTGCATCTAATAACTCAAGTAACACCAGTGGCAGTGTCAGTCAGTCAGTCATTTACCCAGTGGGATGTACTGCTGCATTTCCGCAGTGTGGGTGTAGTGGGTCCAGGTACTGGGACAGAAGTGCAGAAGGGACTGTGAAGGCAGCTGCCCTTGTGCTGGCCAGTGTGCCCCTCTAACAGGCAGAGTTGGAGCAGGTGCTGGAGAGAGAGAGAGGCGGTCTGCACATGTCTTGGGTCACAGAAGCTCGTACACATGCATGCATGTACGCACATGTGCACACACCCACACACAGGGAGGGCTCTGTAGTCGGGGACACACACATGCATGCACTCATACACGCAAGGCCTTTACTGTCCACTCACAGTATGCAAACTCAGGCACTCACGCTTGCTCACACACGGAGGACAAGATGCGTGCTCGTGGATCTCTGCAGCCCGATGACACAGCCATCTGCAGCTCTGCAGCGCAGACATATATTTCTGTACACACCCGTACACAAACACACACCCGTACATAGAGCACTTGGTCACAGGAGTGAAAACAGGTGCTCTTTCCTTCGTTGGCTCGGTCGCAGTTGCCATGGCAACCTGCACCTCGACAACGATGGCGGCGGCGTTATCATCCGCGCTGCCAGCGAGCGGTCCACGCCTCCGGGATTAACCACTGAGAGCGTCGAGAGTTTGGCTGCGGAGGAGCTACAGGGGACGAACCCGCCTTCTCCTAGACTATGAAGAGCTGGCTAAAAGGTTTTTAGATCAGGGGTCTGAAGTTGAATATGTCTGGCTTATATGATTGAGTGTCGTAATATTTAGTCTGGCGTGCATGTAAACACTTGGTCAACTCTGCATTGAATGAATGATGAGGTTGAGGTATTTGTGCAGCTCTGTATTGAGTGATGAGGTTGAGGTATTTGTGCAGCTCTGTATTGAGTGATGAGGTTGAGGAAATCTGCTCCTGTAGCTGAGTAGGTAAATTAAAACAAAATTATAGTATATAATTGCAAAAATAAAATGAAGAGTATTAAATATCATTACAGACACGCTGCATTCCAGTTTTAATGCAATAGTTTAGATTTGTTTTAAACCATCAGTTGGTTTTGATGATGTGGTCCATGACCTAAGCTCTTGAGGTGTTTCTGAAGGAGCTGGGGTCAGCTGGTGTGACCCCTGCAGTGACCCCTGGGGTTACTCCTCACTTTGACTTGCGTAGGTGCAGTGACCTGCTGTCAGGTCTCCAACACGCACTCGAAATCTCAGGTGGATGTAGTACTTCAATACTGCAGAGCAAAACCACGAGTGTTTTGTGTGTGTGTGTGTGTGTGTGTGTGTGTGTGCATGTGCGAGAGGTTCAGAAGTGACAGGTAAGCAGTATGTCACTTGGGGAATGCCAGGTATTGTTTTTTTTTGCGTGGGGTGCGTGTGTGTATGTGTTTGTATGTGTGTGTGTGTGTGTGTATTTGTGTGTGTGTGACCGAGAGAGGGGGGTGGGGTGGATAGAGAGAGATAGAAAGAGATTCAGTGCCAGAGCTCACTGAGTCTGGAGTTTGTGACTCATTCTTTTTGGCATGAACTGCAGCAATACCTAAACCTTTCCCCAAAGGATAGTGTGTGTGTGTGTGTGTAGGGGTGAGTGAGTGGTGTGTGTGTGTGTAGGGGTGAGTGAGTGGTGCGTGTGTGTAGGGGTGAGTGAGTGGCGTGTGTGTGTGTAGGGGTGAGTGAGTGGTGTGTGTGTAGGGGGGTGTGAGTGTGTGTGTGTGTGTGTAGGGGGGTGAGTGAGTGGCGTGTGTGTGTGTAGGGGTGAGTGAGTGGTGTGTGTGTGTGTGTGTAGGGGTGAGTGAGTGTGTGTGTGTGTGTAGGGGTGAGTGAGTGGCGTGTGTGTGTGTAGGGGTGAGTGGGGGAGTGAGTGGGCGTGTGTGTGTGTGTAGGGGTGAGTGGCGTGTGTGTGTGTGTAGGGGTGAGTGAGTGGGGTGTGTGTGTGTGTGGGTGAGTGAGTGGGTGTGTGTGTGTGTGTGTAGGGGTGAGTGAGTGGCGTGTGTGTGTGTAGGGGTGAGTGAGTGGTGTGTGTGTGTGTGTAGGGGTGGTGGTGTGTGTGTGTGTGGGGGGGTGAGTGAGTGGCGTGTGTGTGTGTAGGGGTGAGTGTGTGGTGTGTGTGTGTGTGTGTAGGGGTGAGTGAGTGGCGTGTGTGTGTGTGTAGGGGTGAGTGAGTGGGTGTGTGTGTGTGTAGGGGTGAGTGAGTGGCGTGTGTGTGTGTGTAGGTGTGAGTGTGTGTGTGTAGGGGTGAGTGAGTGGCGTGTGTGTGTGTAGGGGTGAGTGAGTGTGCGTGTGTGTGTGTGTGTAGGGGTGAGTGAGTGGCGTGTGTGTGTGTGTAGTGGGTGTGTGTGTGTGTGTGTAGGCGTGTGTGTGTGTGTAGGGGTGAGTGAGTGGTGTGTGTGTGTGTGTAGGGGTGAGTGAGTGGCGTGTGTGTGTGTAGGGGTGAGTGAGTGGCGTGTGTGTGTGTGTAGGGGTGTGTGTGTGAGGAGTGTGTGTGTGGGGGGGTGAGTGGAGTGTGTGTGTGTGTAGGGGTGAGTGAGTGGCGTGTGTGTGTGTAGGGGGTGAGTGAGTGGCGTGTGTGTGTAGGGGTGTGTGAGGGGGTGTGTGGAGGGGTGAGTGAGTGGTGTGTGTGTGTGTAGGGGTGAGTGAGTGGCGTGTGTGTGTGGGGGTGAGTGAGTGGCGTGTGTGTGTGTAGGGGTGAGTGAGTGGTGCGTGTGTGTGTGTGTAGGGGTGAGTGAGTGGTGTGTGTGTGTAGGGGTGAGTGAGTGGTGTGTGTGTGTGTAGGGGTGAGTGAGTGGGTGTGTGTGTGTGTGTGTGTAGGGGTGAGTGAGTGGCGTGTGTGTGTGTGTAGGGGTGAGTGAGTGGCGTGTGTGTGTAGGGGTGAGTGAGTGGCGTGTGTGTGTGTGTAGGGGTGAGTGAGTGGCGTGTGTGTGTGTGTAGGGGGTGAGTGAGGTGTGTGTGTAAGGTGCTGCAGGAGCAGGGAGGTACACTACATTAAGCTGCTTACCAAGTACATTTAGATCAGCATTCTCCTGATGCATGGAGAATTTGCCTTTTTAAAGAACTCTTCTCTTCTCTTCTCCTCTCTTCTCTTCCTTTTCAAAGTGTGTAGGATCTCAGCATTACAAAGCCTGTAAGAATGAACTAATAATTCCTCCTCTCTCCCCTTTTCTCCCCCTTCTTCCTTATCACAGGATGCACTAAAATAACCTACCAGTCACTGAGGGGCGGAGACTCTTATCTTTGAGACACGCCCCCTTCCCCACCCACTTTCTCTGCAGACACAGAGATGTACGGAGGTGCTCGGGGTGTGAGCCACGTCGAGGGCAGCCCGGCGCGCTCCCCACGCCTGCCCCGATCGCCACGTCTGGGCCACCGCCGCGCAGCCAGTAACAGCTCGGGCGGAAAGACCCTCTCCATGGAGAA
Organism: Brachyhypopomus occidentalis; assembly: GCA_020368025.1. Classification (NCBI taxonomy): domain Eukaryota; kingdom Metazoa; phylum Chordata; class Actinopteri; order Gymnotiformes; family Hypopomidae; genus Brachyhypopomus; species Brachyhypopomus occidentalis. The sequence goes on from JAGXOD010000076.1 coordinate 220,567, forward strand.
TATCCAGTCCCTGAACGCCGCCTACGCCACCTCCGGCCCCATGTACCTGAGCGACCACGAGGCTGTCGGCTCCGCCTCCACGTACCCCAAGGGCACCATGACGCTGGGCCGGGCCACCAGCCGGGCCATGTACGGCGGCAGGGTCACCGCCATGGGCAGCAGCCCCAACATCGCGTCCGTGGGTCTGCCGCACGCTGACCTGCTCTCTTACGGGGAGCTGGGCTCGCTGGGCATGCTCCAGCACCACCAGCAGGGGGCACTGCTGCGCCAGGCCATGCGGGGCCAGGGTGGAGAGCTTCTGGAGATGCAGGCGCAGGTCAGGGACATGCAGCGTGAGAATGAGCTCCTGAGACGCGAGCTGGACCTGAAAGAGAGTAAGCTTGGCTCCTCCACCAACAGCATCAAGAGCTTCTGGAGCCCCGAGCTGAAGAAGGAGCGTGTGATGAGGAAGGAAGAGGCTGCACGCACCTCCATCCTGAAAGAACAGATGAGGTTGACTCACGAAGAGAATCAGGTCAGGAATGGCGATTTTGGTGTTCACACTCAGAGGGCTTTGCTGGTGGGTGGGGGGCAGTTAACGGGTTAATCTCTAATACATGGATCCGGTTTACAGTGTGCAGACTGTGGATGGTGTATTGGTGTTTTTTGTTCACTGATTCATGGTATTTAGTTACACATCCAAATTCAACTGCCACAGAAATATTGTGTACAGGTTCCACTCTTCATCTCTGTTTAAACACTCCTCTTCCTCAACATCATTACACTGACCACACACATACACATCAATATTATCTTTATGAGAGTTTTCTATTTACCTACTACTGTAACTATTTTTTCTACACTTAAATATAATCACTGCTCTTAAACTCTAAAACTTTTAGTGTCTAAAACTAAATCTGATTTTTAAAATCTAATTTTAACAGCATTTTTCATCATGGGGACCAGAGAAAATGTGCCCACTGCTTTAGAACTTTTAGAAATTCCTGTTATATTTTTTGTTTTTGAGAAATCTGGTTTCTCATAAAGATACAAAAACCACCAGTCACACTCTGTAATGGCTGCTTTGCTTGGGTTATTTGAGGGGGAAACCTTTTTGGAAAGAGGCTTTTAATCTTGAACATTGAATATTTCACCATCACATTTGTTCTAAAACATGTGGTAGCAGACTCATCCACTAAAGATGCCTTACCTACGTGTGTGAGAACAGGTTGTTAATGAGTTACATTTCTCTTGTGGGCCCTGTTGTCCAGACCAGCTAAATGAACAGCTATAATTAGCCTTCCCTGATCAACAGGGCCCAGTCTTCTCAGATATTTGAGTCTTCCGATGTTATTTTTGGCATTAGGCGACATTATTCTTATTGAATGAAATTAAAAATGTAGGCAGAACCCTCAGGCAGCCTCTCCTCTCCCTCTCTCTCTATCTATCTCTCCCCTCTCTATCTCTTATCTCTCTCCCTCTCTCTCTCCTTTCTCTCTCTCCTCTCTCTCTCTACCTCTCTCTTCTCTTTCTTCCTCTCTCTCTCTCGCTTCTGTGACTCTCCCTCTCTCTCTTGCTTCTATTTCTCTCTCTCCCTCCATCTCCCTCTCTCTTCTGTGTGTGTGTCTCTCTCTCTCTCTTTCTCCATCTGTTTCTCTTACACCCCGCCTTTTTCTTCTCCTCTCCCTGATTAGAGCAGTGATCTCACTAAATCACTCTCAGGTAGCAGGACACTTATATATTTCTGTCTGGGAGCAGGGGGGTGGAGGGGTAAAAGTGGGATAGATGACAATTGGAAATGGGTGAAATGTCAAGGACACACTGATTCCCATGAAAACTCGCTTCCATGTCTGTCTCTCTCATTTCCTGTGTCTCTCATTCCCACTCCTTCTTTCATCTCCTCATCCTCTCCTGCACTCTCTCTCTCTCTCATATCTTGTTCTTTCTCTCTTCTTTCAACTCTCATCTCTCTGACTTTCGTGCTTTGTCATTCTCTCACTTGCTCTCATTCAGTTTTGGATCTCCTTTTTCTTTTTCTGGTCTCTCCCTGTCTTCTTTTTGCTTCATCCCTCTCTCTCCTCTCTTTCTCTCTCTCTCTTCTTTCTTCCTCCCCATCGATCACCATATGGCCCGGTCTGACATACATTGGGTGAGTAAATATATGCTATATAATTACGAGCTCTGTAATGGCTATGTAAGTTCAGTGGGTAAATGCCCTTGACAGCGTCTGTCCAAAACGCCCTCCCGTCTGCCCTGCTGTCTGAGAGAGGCTGGAGAATCGGAGGGAGCACACTGTAGGTTCTGCACGTCGGTCTGGTCTGATGGAGCACTGTCGTGAGGGTTTGTGTGACAGAGGGAGAGAAAGAGAGTACAAAGTGAAAAAGAGTGAGAGAGTGAAAGCCAGAGTGAGGAAGCTGAGTATAACCGAGAGAGTAGACTGAGGGTATTTGTTGGCATTAGTGACTCAGTCTGCCTCAGCACTCAAGGTTAAATTAGGATGCTGTCACCATAGCTCTCACCATGCTAGGATGTGTGTGCTTGTGCGTTTGTGTGTTTGTTGGACTGGGGGGGGTAATTGTAACAGGCAGAATCATAGCTGAGCCAGCCAGCTAATCTGGCATGCAGGGTTTTTAAAGAATGCTAATGAAGACACCCCTCACCCCATTTTGGTCAGAGGCTTGTTAGGCCACGCCCACGTCTTAGCCTTGTTAAGGATAATGTCTGGTCCTCTCACTAAATTATCCCATTTACTCTCTTTTTATACTGTCTACGGCTTTAGCCTTGGTTTTTTAGCCTGTTTCCCTTAGGGGTAAGCATGTCCTCAGCAAAGCTGTATTAAGGCCATTGATCTGTGAAACGGCAGCAGACCGCTGAAGGAGAGGAGGGGATCCATGTCTGCTCCATCACCTCTCCAGCCCCGAGCAACAACACAGCCGATCACGGCGCCACAGAGCTGTCCAGCACGCTGAGGAGCGGTGAACCAGCACTGCGATTAGCCAGCTTCACCCCCACACGCTTTAGCACCAAGAACAGCCCGGGTGCGCATGCCCAACAATTAAATAACACTTCTAAAAGTAACTGGTGGTGGAAAGTGGCAGTGGCAACTGGTAGTGGACCGATACAGGTTTCCAGGGGCTGATGCTGATGTTTAGAGAGCACAGGGCTGATGGGTGATATAAAACACCAATATCATCATAATCTAACAATTGAATAAATGAATTTGAATAATTTGTGCTATGACCCTTTGATGTTTAGATGTTTCAAACAACGTTTTGTTGGTGCGTACGTGCCCCAAGGCACTGCTGTTAACTCACAAGCTTCTCCTGATCCACCACACTAACACATACACATGGTGGTGAAACCTGCCCTCATGGGATAGCATTACCTATTGACTGTAGGCTACTGCAGTTAAGATAATGTTACTATAATACTATATTCCCATATTAGCATCTTATTACTCTGAACAACTTAGTGAATCCATCCATTGATGTCTGAAAGCAGTGAAGAAAATTATGCAAATATTGTTTGCTGCCGCCCACTCAGCTGGATTGGCCGGCATTTTGGATCAAAGTAAAAATGGACCCACTTAGGATTGCTTACTAGGTGGCATCATCCTGTTTCACCCACTCAGGTCAATGCCATCGCAGCATTGTTTGATGTCTTCACATTGTCTTTTTATTTATGGCTTCTTTGATCCATGAGTAATGGCTGTCTTAGCTACGCTTAGCAAGACCTCACATCGGTGTCAAAAAGAAACACTGACGATTGCTGTCTCGGTTCTCGGGTTCGTCTCTGCGGACGCCAGCATGTCTGCTGTGAGCTGTGGTGCACACACTGCCAGGTACAGGTGTGTTGGTGCAATGCAGGATCAGTACCATGGGGGGCCACACTGCACAAGTGTGAGGCCCATACAGAGAACTCCATGGTTCATATGTGTGCAGCAGTGAGGTGGGCATTCTATGACAGTTACAGCATTTAGCAGATACTCTTGCCCAGATTATCTTATATTTATCAGTAAGATGATTGTGATCCCTGGGATACGAGCGCACATGGTTGGCATTGCTAACACGTTACTCTACCTGTGCTTACTGTGCTAGACCAGCTGCTCAGCCCTCCAGAGACAGGAAGTTCCTTGTACTCTGTGGGTCTGACAGGCTTCTGACGGAGGAGTTTCACACAGCCCAGCCCTGTAGGATGGAGTTTCACACAGTCCAGCCCCATAGAATGGAGTTTCACACAGCCCAACTCAAAATTAATGGATGTTTTGCGACCACTCTGAGACCCATTTCTCACTGTCAGTTTCTGTCTCAGTCCTCTCTCTACTTTGCTGTGTCTTTATGGCACTGTCCCTCTTGCTCTCTCTCTCTCTTATACACACACAGACATGGAGACACGCATACACACACATACACACACACAGACATGAAGACACATGACATGCGTACAGACGCTCTGGAGATTAGTCTGGCTCTGTGGGCAACAGGGATGATCTTGGTCTCCTGTCTGGCTCTGATGAGTCAGTAATAGCTACAATTCTAACATTTTATTGCTACAACTTACCAGAGGTGGGAAGTAACATGCTACATTTACTTAAGTACCTTTTTGAACAAATTGTACTTTAAGAGGTGTTGTTATAGAAGGTAGATTATTTTCTTATTCGAGGACATTTACTAGATCAAAAATGTACTGTGTTTTTATGCTTTCTACATTTCACCACAACCAAAGTGAGTGTCCCCGCTGTGGTTCAGTAAGATACACGACTTGACAGTAGACCCACATGATTAGTGAACAGACACAATTTCCTGCATGGGACTCAGATAGCTAAATTTATGAAAAGTAGTGGTGGTCTTTTCTCACAAGTCTGTGTGTGAAATTGGTGCTCTCTCCCCTGTTATTATAAAAGTCCAAAAACCAGTGAGATGCGAGACGGTAAACACACCAAAACATAAACTAAGTAGGACAAATAGCCAGACATTAAACATCATCAGAACATTTAAATTCAGTGTAAAAAGAACTACGAGGACCATTTTAGTTTGCGGGACAATATATGTCTGGTGTTATTAAATGACATCCAATGAAGTACCTTACTGCTTAAGTCTTTTTAACAGATACTTTCTTACTTTTACTTAAGTAATAATTTGTACAACTACTTTTACTTCTACTTGAGTATTATTTTGAAATAACAGTACTTTTACTTGAGTATTTATTATTTAGAAGTCACAGTACATTTCCTTGAGTGTTTATTATTTTGAAGCAACAATACTTTTCCTTGAGCATTTATTATTTAAAAGTAGTAGTACTTTTCCTTGAGTATTTAAAAACTTAAAGAAACAGTATTTTTACTTGAGCATTTATTATTTTAAAGTAAAAGTACTTTTCCTTCAGTATGGTTTCTGGCTACCCACCTCTGCAAGATACTCCAGACAGATCAAAGTCCCCAACATTGAAAGGTGGCGTTTTCTATTAAAATTTAACAAAGGATTAAAAATGAGTGATTTCTTCTGCTGGGTGACATGGACTGTTATATGTAGGGTTGGTGCTGGAAAGAGTGCGCAGAAGAGGGATGAGAGGCATAGCAGAGGTTTTAGGCGAACAGGAGAAGAAATGTAGTTCTAGTGTTGGAGGAGAGAGAGAGTGAAAGAGGGAGAGGGTGAGAACAAAAGAAGAAAGGAGTGAGGAATTATGTTTCACAAGATGCTGCTCTGCATTCTGTTTCATTATTTTGAGAATGCGCATCTGTGTTTATTGGTGAGTACGAACACAGTGGTAGTGGTAAGGATGGACATTAACAATAGTGTGTGTGTGTGTGTTTGAGTGCGTGTGTGTGTGAATGAACATTAACTACAGCTACAGTTGAGAAGGTTTTTGATCTTTTCTCTCAACCTGCTGAGCACTGCCATAACATTGTGTGTGTGCGTGTGCGTGTGCGTGTGCGTGCGTGTGTGTGTGAACTGCGATGTTCCCCAGGGTGTGTGTTATACAGTGGTTCGTTTTTGTCCTGTCCCTTCTCTAGAGTTTACACCAAGCCCCACCAAGCTCTGTCCAGAGCATTCCAAGCCAGTTAGGAGAGAAAATCTAACCATGAAATGGTTATAGTTAAGTGGTTAAATGGTTATGGTTAAATGGCAAATTTATCAGTAAAAAAGGAAAAGAAGTGTTTTCAGCTGCATTGACGCTGATCAGCTGCATTGACGCTGATCAGCTGCATTGACGCTAGGGGCTGAGTGAATTGCAGTAGGACTGACGGTTCTAGCAGACAGTCTGTTTTTGTCCCTTTGGTCCTGCAGTTTGTCTACTGTTTGTTTGTCTTGTCCAGGCTTGTTTTGAATGATGTGATGTGTCAGATCATCAGTTACTAGGTGACAGAAGCGAGAATCAGCCTCCCTGGTGCCGCATGATTCATGCCGTGATGTAAACTGTGAGTGGGTACATGTGGGTGTGTGTAGATGCATGTGCGTGATCTGTGTGTATGTGTTTGAGAGCTGTGTGTGTGTGTGTGTGAATATCATGCCTGGAGCAACGTGGGATGTGTGTGATATCAGTGTGCGTGCATAATGCATGTGTAGGGGGCTGTGTTTGTGTGGTAGATTTGAGTGTGTGTTTGTGGGTGTTTTTTGCTGAGTCATGTTTACGTGGCATGTTCCATTGGGATCTTGGGAGCCGTCCTCATGCTCTTCATCCTCTCGACTCTGCTCACCTCCTAGATGAGGCTGAGACATGATGAATCTCAGTGCTCAACTGTTTGTCAGGTCTTCGCAAGAACATGCGTGTGTGTGTATGTGTGTGTGGTATCATCCTACTTTTTATCTGCTTGTTAAAGTGTTTGACTGGGAGCAACTGTCGTCATATAAAGAGCGTGTGTGTGTGTCTTTGAATGAATGTGCATAGGGTATGTGTGTGTGTGTGTGTGTGTGTGTGTGTGTGTGTGTTTGTGTGTCCCACCATTTCTCTTCCTACACACACTACCTGCTAAGTACTCACCAAGATAACTCTTGTGCCTCGTAATCCACAAAGTACAGATTTCACTAGTCCTGAAATGTCAGGATTGTTAGGAATGAATGATGAATAGAAGCTACTACATCTAATCATTCTATTCACCATCATTCATTCATCTTTAGACATTTTTGGTTGGAAAAGTTATTATAACTGGTTATTAAGAAAAGCTATTTTTACTGTTCTACCGTATATATATTTATAACATGGAGTCACCTCAGCATCTGACAGATCTCATTTGTACCGGATCGTATTGGATCCATGGGATCTACTCCAGTGGATCGGCTTGAATGTGCAGGCGAGCAGAAGTGTTTGCCTGCTGTGATGTTTCCACCATGCAGTAGCCTCATTATAGAAGTGAAGAGGGATTGAAGCCTCGTTACAGAGGTGCAGAGGGACTTAATGTCTTGCTCACAGCAGCATACGAGCACCCCATTACCAGCCAGGCTAATCATTTCCACACCCATTTCACAGTTGCTTTCATATGTTTAAATGTTGAATGCTTCACAAGCAGCTACAGACCTCAAGCGATTCCAAATATCCACACTTGTCAAAAACTGTTAGTCAGTGTAGGCTGGTCAGTATTTTTAGTGTTTTTTGCACTTACGGCTACCAGTCCTGAGCGTTTTTATTGGTCCGGTTTGTGGTATGTTATATGGAGACTCTTTATTTCTGCTTGATTGAGCTTTCTGTATTTCAGAGGAGTTTGAAGAAGCTTCAGGAAACAGTTTTCTAATGGCGCGCTCTGGAAGGGCAGCGTTTGGTTCAGATGCAACGAACCACAGCCCAGTGGAGAGAAGACATCTGTTAGGGCTGGGTGTGTGTGTGTGTGTGTGTGTGTGTGTGTGTGGGTGTGTGAGGGAGATGGGAAAGGCTGAGAGATGGACAGAGTGAGAATTACAGAGAGAGAGAGTGAAGAAGTAAGAGATAGAGAGAGACGTAAGAGAGTCCAGAGAAGTAAGGGAGTCCAGATCGCAAAATTATATTTATTCAGTGTTGAATAAATGGCAGAAAAGATTATTGAAGCAACATTGATTTCTGATATTGATTAAACATTGATTTGTGATATTGATTCAGCATTGATTTCTGATATTGATTCCATATTGAAAGATATTGAATGTTAAATAAACAACCAGAGCTATTTTTCAGTAATGATCTAAACGTGGCAATATTGACTTCCGGTTACCTTTAAGATGATTCAAAATTGATCCAAGTCATAAATAGGCTACATAGGAATTTTATGCCCTACAACCCAGCCACAAGCCAACCCTCCACCCCTGTCCACCGCATACAAAAACAAACAAAACAAAACTACATAACACAGATATAACACATCATCTTATTCTGCAGAGTGGCAGGATTCATAACACATACCACCATATTTTGCAAATTTACTAGAACATACAGTTATAGTAAACAACACTGTAGTAATACATTTTCCTCATTCAGAAATGTGGATTACCAAAGTATTTTACATATACTTTGTCTCTTGCATCAACAAATTTTAGATTTTGATCGGTTTAGACTGAGAATGTAAATATACATTTGTAGAATCAGAAAAATATATTCAATCTGAGATCCAATGTAGTATGTACCAATGACCTATATAATGTATCATATTATCAATAAATATACATCAAGCTCAATTATTTATGAAAAAAATAAACTAAATAAAATGCACCTAAAACAATCAAGCAGATATTATTTTACTTTATACATGTATACTGTATATTTTAAACTAGTATTAATTTGTATCATGTAAAAATTACCTTGAAGTCTGCACGAAACTGTTATTTTATGTAATCCATGGCCCAAAACATGTGATTGAATTCACTGCGGATACCAAACATGGAGTCCAGACCAGAAAGTCATTATGCGTGGACAAGTTTCCCCATTGGGATTTGAATGAATGGTGATACAGTACTATACTGTGCATACTTTGAGTAAAAAAAAAAGACTCTCCAGGTTACTGCAGTTTAGATAAAGACAACACACTGTAACAAGTCACTATAAGCACACTGTCAGGACATTGTCAGGACATCCTCAGAAGGGTGAATCATGTGCTTTATACACAGCAGAGCTTTTCTGGAGTGAGTGTTGAGGTAACACCCATCTTAATCACCATCTTTAATGACAACCTTTACTGCATGTATTCATTAGGACTTCATAAAAGTGTATGCACTTCACTGTTATACATTTTTATTATGTACATTATTTTATTTTATTTTTTCTGGAGCATGTAGTGTATGGTGGGCTTCTGCTACTTTAAGAGTCAGAAATAACATAAACATTAGAGATGCATCAACCGATCGGCCATGACCAGTGTCCGGCCAATCGGTCTCATATAACCAAACCTGTGCCGGTCACATTTAGACTTGTGTACAACACATGAGGGTGACAGCAGCACAAACACAGCCACAGATGCACATCACAGTGACGGCATTAGGCCTATATGTTGATGGCAAAATAAAAGTCCCTTGATTTTTTTTCTTCCAATATCTTCTCTTACAACTGTATGAATATTTTATTTTTTTTTAATCATATTTGACTTGGTCAGAAAGATGATACTCATAGAAAAATAGCTGTTTTCATTTTGCATTTACAACTACAGTGCAATGCAGTTTAATAGACATTGGTGCTGTCAAGTCTGTCTCATGAATGAATAAGTGAATAAAATTGTGAGGCATTAATGTCTACTGTTACAATAAAGTTGGATGATCATATTGGTCTTTTTAAGGAATTCAAAATATATATATTTGTGTAGTGCTAAATAAAACATATGACTTTATAAAATGTAGAACTATAAAATCTAGCAGAAATGTAGAAAGTGCTGTTTATTATAACAACTTTAAAATGCATAAAAATGTGCTTGCACTGAGATATAAATATGAGGTATAAAATATGCTTCTGTAATCTTTTTATTGTGTTTATGTTAAAGAAGACATCGCTTATGACTTTAATTAGACATCAATAAAAGAAAGTGCCTTGTATTTGCTACTAATGTTAGTTATGACTCTATGACTCTCATTCTCTTATCACAATATCCAACAGATTTCTGGTCTATAGTGCACATATACAGGAATAATGACAATGCGATTTTCATCATGTGAGCATGATGATGTCTAAAAATACATGATTTATAAAAGCTTATTCTAATGGGAAGCATGTGTTAAATGCTGTTTTTGGAAATTGATTTTGAGCTTTGAGACAGGAAGCATACATGATGGTCTTATCAGTGTCAGATTTTGTGTGACTGGGAGTCATATTTCTGAAGATATTAAACTCAAAATATGGCTTCACTTCCAAAAAATGGTTAAATTATTCAGGGACCTAAAAATCTTCTGATATACTTTACAGACTTTGGTTTAAGGTGACCATCCTCAAAAAAAAAGAATGCACAAAACCTGCGACATAGCAGAAACCCTAACAGAATGTCACTCACATAGCACTGGGCATCCAACGTTCCTGCTAAGATCCTGTATGCTACTCAATAAAGACTATGATTTAGAGCAACTTTTTGAAAGCAGCTTTTTACAAAACTGTTCTGATATTGTACAGTTTGTTAACAAGACTATTCTACCCTTTCATTGTGTTGTACTGTATATCTGGGGAGTGGAAGAGCAGTGAAAGACGCAGACCGTTGCCCTCTAAGTTCAGACTTCCTCCTTCAGGGTTCGGTGTTGCCATTTCAGGGGAGGCTTGGATTGCCCTCGTTTTAATTCCCTGCTGTAACATGTGACTTTTTGAAAGTCATTGCAACAAGTATTGGGCCATGAACACATGATTGCATTCATTACATAAATGTTCTCAATATTGGCTGTGCATCAAGAACGAACATCCTGACTGACCCTTGGGCCATGTTAAAGGTGTCTACTTAAAAACAAGTACAAAAAATTATATTCCATAATTATGGCCCTACTAAATTGCAAAGTTGGTTAATTTCACCAGCTACATTCCTCAGAAATGATGGATTTTAGAGCACAACATCATTAATAATAACATGCTACATAATTTAATAATATTTATTGACATAGCGAGGATACTAACTTATCCTTGCCAGGTCAGCCTGCCATGCTATGTTAATAGCCTACTTTAATGGAGTGTTAACACTAAACTGCAGTGAAACTTCACCGAAATGAAAATTCTTTCTTTCCTCAGTGTCATAGAATTGTTGTTATTTGGATTTGATATTTGGAATTCCAACTAAAAGTTCCAACAAAACCACCATTGTGAGTGATTTTTCCATTTAAATCCACTTCAGATATCAAAAGTAAAACTTCAGGAAAAAAATGCATAATTTTCCATTAGGACTTTTAGGAAGTTTTTTTGTGCAGTGGGTCTTATTGGTCTCATTCCCATCGCAAGAAAAAATACAACGAGCCCTGGCATTTAAGTCTGTGCTGTCTGACTAAGGCTCATCTGATCATGGTTTTATTTCCCAGCAAAAGGTTGATTTCATGCTCCATGATGTGATTGTCATAGTCCATGATGCGATTTTGGTAAGGGCCCTATCTATAATCCTTCAAATCCTTCATAATCCATAATCACACAAATTGCATGCAGTATTCACAACAAGTTAATAGACATATGGTTATAAACTGACCAGTCAGGTATGGGGTTTTCTTCATATTTTAGAAGAACATGTCATCCTCCAGCTAGACGCTGGGCACAGCAGCTATACCCTGGTCCTTAAAGTCCAGCACACAACAGCTATACCCTGGTCCTTAAAGTCCAGCACACAAGAGCTATATACCCTGGTCCTTAAAATCCAGTACACAACAGCTATACCCTGGTCCGTAAAGTCCAGTACACAACAGCTATATACCCTGGTCCATAAAATCCAGTACACAACAGCTATACCCTGGTCCGTAAAATCCAGTACACAACAGCTATACACTGGTCCGTAAATTCCAGCACACAACAGCTATATACCCTGGTCCTTAAATTCCAGCACACAACAGCTATATACCCTGGTCCGTAAAGTCCAGCACACAGTCCTCACACAGTTTCTCTGACTGTAGCAGTTAAGCATATCTGAAATTCATTAATCCAAGGAAGGAAATGTCAAATCATAAATCTGGATAATAATACTAGTAGCTTGGAATTTTGCAACCAATCAATCAAAAAGTTTCAGAATAGGGCCAGAATAGTATTTTCCTAGTTTCTCTAAATTTTATATTAGCCTTATTTCACTGTGCTAAAATTTTCAAATAGTGCTAGTCTGCAGTTAATGTCATTTTGTCCTTTTGTTGCACTATTTTCATTTCATTATTTTCTATCATTATACTATTAATCTGGTATATTTCAACCTTCATTACATTTTTGTTAACTTGTGAACTGCACTGTTGTTGGGTGAAAAATAATTCTCACCTCATTTTGCTACCATACATACTATACTAAAATGCCCCAGTTCTTGTAGTGTGCTCACTGTAGGTGAGATATTTTAATTGTGAAGCATGGGTTTGACTACAAACCCATTAATTTTTCAGGTTATGGTGATGGTTTTTAAATGTCTTTTTTGTTTGTTTTAACTGAATTTCTGAAATGGCTAAAACATATTTGTTTTCCCTTATATTGATCTCACCAATATCACCTGTGACCTCTGCAGAATTATTACTGCAGTTTATTAAAAATCTCTGGTACTTACATTTCTGAATTGGACAAAAGTGAGACAGTATTGGGCCACCCTAATGCAAACCTACAATAAGCCTTATCTGAGGGCATTTCCGAGTCAGCTGGTATAATTTCTGATAGTTTTAAAGTCATGCTGCATTGGCCCAAGTTGTTTGCATAGCAGAAGTTTCATCTGAGATAAATCATTTTGAAACGGAAACCCTGACAAATTGTCAAGTTGACCAAAAAGTTTGTACTCATCCGCTAAGTGAATCAACTGGTGTTCACCAAACACATCTTCAACATTTCCATATAGTTTTCCAAAGTGCTTCACAAAATACAAATCAGATCACAATCAAAATTTGCCTTTTGTTCAGTCATTCTATGAGTAAACACATGGCAACAGATAAGAGGAGCAGGAGCCTGGACAGCGTGGGGTCGCTTAGGTCACTGGCTATCCTCTCTCCAGCTGTGGTGTGTGCATACTCATCAGGAGTAAAAAGAATGTTGCCTTACAGGCTTCCTAGAAGTCAACCCAACTACTTGGGAGAGAGGCATTATGGTTCGGCTTTTGACTCTCAGTATAGATTTCATGTTACACCAAGACAACGAAGACGCATTTACTCTATACAGAGCTGTGAAACCATTTTTTCCAGACACAAAGGGCTAGATTTTTGATCTTGATGGTTTTCATCAACCATATCAAAAGGTCTGAAAAAAGTTTAACTTTAGTGTTATCTTGTTTGACCACACACCAGACTGTCCAATCAAAGTAATCGTTGTGACATTTCACATGTTTGACAAAAGCATGAGCTACCACATCAGATACAAAACCTGACACAAGGACCTTAAGCTACCTGCCACAGTGCACAATGCTACCTGACAGGACATGGGCCAGATCCTTTGTGAATTCCTCCAGGAAGTCAGACACACTTCCCAGTCAGTCAATCAAAGGCCAAAACAGCAATCTAGAACTTCATCAATGTTTAACTGTACTTTCAGAATGTTGAGATCTGCAGGAAAGAAAAACAGACAGACCAGTCTGTAGACCACCCCAGTTGTAAACCAGAGTGGTTGGTTTTCCAATTGCCCATGTTTTGAGATGGTACCTTCCATGGTGTGAAGCATTGTCCTTCCATATTATGGAATTTCTTGATGAAACACCTTCAGAATAGACAACAGTGTTGTACAACCAACCACTGAAAGTAAAATGCTTGTTGTCCAGTGTTGTAACATGCTGTTTTCACCTCACATTCATCCGAACCATCATCTGATCCATTAATGAAAGTACTAGAACTGACAGCATGTGGTTCATAGTCACCTTCAGACTCGACAGCAACATTGCTAACATGGGCAGACATACGGCAAATGTGCGAATGTTATAACATTCCACAAGGTCACAAAATGGTGAAGGTGATCATCAATGTTTCCAGTCGTGCACAGCTCTGACACTCAAAAGCAAATTGAAAATTTCTTAAGAATTCTGAAAATTAATATGTATATTTTGTTCTAGGCCTAATTATTATCTCTGTTCCACACTGAGAGGGGAACATTCACTTTTTTTAGTGTTCATTCACATATGTTTGGATGTCTGGACAACTTGGCAATCATAAATTTTGAAACAAGTCAACCCAGTCAGTTTTTGTGGGCTGTCTGGTTCAGACAATACGGTATTCAACAAGCTGTTCAGATTTAGCTTTCTATGTTGGACAGAGACACATTAATTATACCACTCTCCATCTTAGTATTTCCATCAGAACAACTTTGACAAAGGTGCACCATGCTTTCTTGCAAGGGCCAAACCCACTAACGTCAGAGCTAAGACCTAAGCACGAGAACTGCTCCATAGTCGGCTGAAACAAATGTATCTATCAGCTGAGTAGATAAAGCGTATTTTTTACATTCGGCAAAATCTTGTACATGTGTTCTAACCACTTTGCGTCTGCTTTTCCAACTTGGGTCAGTACAGTGCAGGTCTGGCAGCAAACCCTTTACAGAGGAATAATATGATTCTGGCAAACCATTTACAGAGGACTAGTCTGATGAAAATGTATTTAAAAAATAATTAAGCTCTGTTTTAGTAAGTGGAAAAGGGATATATTACCTTTAATGTTTTGAGGTTATTACTAATAGCAGCACCCATTGGGCTGTGATGACCATGATATTCCACTAATTCGTACAGGTATCATGTTTTACCTACTGCAGGGTTGAACTCATTACTGTCAACACCACATTGGTTTTTACTTCTAGCATAACTTACAGGAGTGTATATGGTGTGTGAAATGAAATCTAAACACATTAAACATCGTTTAGTTATCATCATTGACTATCTTCCATCATATGTTCAAGGGCTTCTGGAGAGACAACTTTATAGGTGTTGGTAACTTCAGCATTAGCGTGAAGGGAACAGTCCATTAAACATAAAATTGTAAAATCCACAGCTAATGTTCAGCTGACTATACGCCAAATGTTAGGTCTCCATTTGGGCATGTTTTGGCTCTGAGTTTTATGACAAGGGGCGGTCACTGAGTGAGTTTGGAAGAGACAGTATTCTGCATTTGTGGGAAAAGGCACGTGTTGCACTGACTGTGTTCATCAGAGAGTATAGGGGCCCAATGAAAAATATTCTTTCAGTGACAAGCTTTATGGTAGCCTACTGGAATACAATTGATGGTACAATTTCTTGGTAGCAGTGACTGCATTTTTCACACGTTTAATCTAAAATGTTAAATCTAAAAAATTATGAGACAGCTTCTGTTCTATCATAGTTATCCTTCAGAAAGTTAAAATACTGACAAATAGGAAAAAGGAAATTAAGGAAACTTTACTCTAGAACTTTGTCAAGGTTTCTCTTAATTCTGCTGAGAAAAAATATAGTCTAGGCTATTTTCTGTTTTCAGAATTGGCCTGGATGACATGATATATCAAGAATACCTTTGTACTGTTAGGCAGAAACTGAAGGTTTAGTAAAAAATAGACCCAAATGATGCCATGCGCCCTACACAACTGGTATAAAAGTGTACGTTGAGTAATACAGTAGCAAATCACTCACTGCAGAATGCAGTATGGTTCCCATGGCCGGTGTTCAATGGGTTTTTGAATGAACCATCTTGTATGCTCTGTTTCTGGTGGGTGCCATTTCCTTCGTTTGACGCAGTTGCAGCCAATCACCACATTCTTTCGAGCCACGGCTCAAATAACACCACGCTCTGAGGATCCGTCCCATTCCACATGAGTCCACTGGAGATTGGCCAGCATGGCTGTAATTGTAATTGGTAATTGTAATTGAGAGAGTGAGTATGCTAGTTCCTCCCTGAGAGCATGGGTGATTTTCAGGCTCCCAGTCACGGATGGCGGTGACATCATCTGGGACAGGGCTCATGATCTCTCAGAAAAAGGCTGAACACTTCTCTGTTGCGTCACTTGGGAGCTCCATAGAATTAACCATCCTGAATTAACCATCCTGAATTAACCATGCGCTATCAGCACTCCCTCTGAGTGTGCATTACTCCAGTGAGATTCTCGCTTAAAGTGAACAAAGTGAACATATGGTTTTCCTGGCAAGAAACACGAATGCCGATATGAAGACCAGCAAGATGTGCTGATAAACTGTAGCGGCCCAGTGAACCCAGTGAGCACTTAATGTACCAACTCGTAGACTCACCTACTTACTAGAGATTGTACTGATCCGATACCGATAGGGCTGATATCAGCACTAAATACTGGATCAGTTGTCAGTTGAAACATTTTTAAGGAAACCAAGCAGATGCCGTAATGATCCTCCCTGAAAGCACAACTAGCACACTACAGGTCATGCGATAACAGCTGGGGTAGTACAGGTCATGTGATAACATCTGGGGTAGTACAGGTCATGTGATAACAGCTGGGGTAGTACAGGTCATGTGATAACAGCTGGGGTAGTACAGGTCATGTGATAGCAGCTGGGATAGTCTGAGGACTTAAATGAAACTAAGTACTACCACGGATCCAAAGCCAACAGTGATTTATTAATTAATCCGTTATTTAAAAAAAAAACAAATTACTTTGTCTGCAATTTGGCCATGAAGTAAAGTGAGTTCATGGTTGGTAGAAAGGAGAAGGAGCATAAGAAACCTGACAGGTACAGAGATGGAGAGAGAGAGAGGAGAAACAGAGCTGGAGAGGAGAAACAGAGCAGGAGAGGAGAAACAATGACCAACATGTCATGTGCTCTCTTTCTCCACAGTTTACAGTGGACTGGACTCGAAAATTTGAAAACCTTTCCCCTCATGTAGTGCCTGGTGTGCGTGGGCAGAACTGTGAATTACCACTGAAACAAGAACACGAATGAAAGAACACAGGAATGAGGGCAGAAGATGCAGATGAACTTTGATGTACATCTCAGGTGTCAGTCTGTTGTTCTGCAAGTACACACTCATTCTGAAATAAATTTCTGCACCACATTCCCAAAAGTCAGGACAGATGCAAATGCATGACGCATGTTTAAAAGACTAAGCATTTGTGAAGCATTCAGAAACATCTTAAACAGGTGTGCATTCATGCTTGGGTATAAAAGGAGCGTTGAGGAAAGGTTGAGTCCTTCATCTTCAAAGATGGGTGATTGAGCTCAAGGCTTTGAACCCCCCCCATCCATGCTCAACCTCTAATATCATCACAAGTCTGAGGAAAAACTACAGAGAAATATCATAAATGCCAAGACTGAAAAAGCCAGCTGAATGCCTGTGACCTCGCATCCGCAAGTTGGCGACGCATTAAAACCGGGTACGTGTCTGATGGAGGGGCACGGGTGAAAAGCACATCTGTGAATGCACCATTAACACTGAAAAAATATGTACGCATTCCTTAGCAATTTCTGGGACTCGTAAATTCAGGAACAGCCTGGCTCATTGCACCACGACACCGAGACTTATTCTGCACGTGTCCAGACCGTGTGTCTGTGGAAGTGGAGCGGGGGTGTGTGAATGGGCCGTCTGTGGTCCGGGCCCGTCTCCCATTCACAACACATGGTGAGTTCTGAAGTAAAGGCCACGTATGGTTGCACAGCTGAGTACTTGCATAACGAAAGAGTTTCAAAGAGTTCGGCTTTCAGATCTGGTACAGTGGGTCTCTCCAGTGCCCAGATGATTATTAAGGGTGATGTAACGCAGCGGAAACGTGGTTGTGATCTCATGCTTTTGGAATGTGTTGCACGCATGAACTTTTGGAATAAGTGTATTTACAAAAACAATAAAGTTCCTAAGATACAGCTCACATAGTGTGGTTATGTATCATTTTCCGTTTAATACTGGTCAAATAGAATTACAAATTACTGTTTTTGTTTTTACAGAGGTGGACCAAGCAACATTTTCAAAAATATAAAGTTTGCTTGTACATGTACTCCAGATGTGGCTATAAACTATAAACCAAGATTGATTCAGTTTATCTAATCAACAAAAGCATTGATTATTTATTCAATCCCCATTCAGTACTGAATTAAAGTTGATTTTTCATTTTCAACCATATGTAGCAAAAGTAACCAACATTCAACTGAGAATCAATGTCACTTTGGTATCTGGGAGAGAATTTCCACTCTTTACCATGCTGACTGTAGATGCATATAGTCCTTCCTGTATTTAATGATTTTCTGACAACATGCTTTGAATTGCGGACACTGTACTAAGCACTGAACGTTATCTGTTTACCGATAGGAACAATTTCTATTTCAGGTAGATGGAGAGAGAGAAAGAGAGAGAGACTGAGAGACAGAGAGGAAGTGACGGATAGAGAGAGAAACAGAGGACGTGACAGACAAAGAGAGTGAATATTGATCCCAGAGGGAAATTGTTTTCTCATGAAAGCATACAAGTACATATCAAGCCACTATGCAATTGTAGAGGAGTCTGAAATGTGCAAAGCTTTGCATACTGTTTCTCCAAATAGACATACTCTCCTTCATCTAGACAGTCATCTGAAATTAAACTTTGTTATCCATTTTAGAAAGCTGTTTAATTAATGAAGAGTGTTTTAGAAGGCTGTTAGATTGAATTAATGCAGCCTTACTGGTAATTATGAGTCATGTTTGCTTGGCACTTATCCACACAAGCACACCCGTGCGCATGTGTGTGTGTGTGTGTGTGTGTGTGTGTGTGTGTGTGTGTGTGTGTGTGTGTGTGTGTGATTGGCTCAAAAGATGCATATGTCCGCCTCTTCAGTTCTGGCACTGTGAGGGCTGCTGGTTGCAGTATTCATATGGCTTAGTCACACAGAACAGACCCACCAATGGCATAACCTGCATGACAACATTTACATATTCTCCAGATGGCTTGGCCAAGCACATCTTTTGTATGCATGTAATAGCAGGTTCTCTTGTGCCGGTGTCCTGCTTTTGTGTGGAACTGACACCGTTCCACCATGGTTGGTCCAGTTTGGTGAGAATGGGTGATGTTGTCGTTCAGAAAGCCAGCCGGTCCCCAGAACGTGTGCTGTGCTGAGCTGCTGCATGCTCCCTCCACACAGGCGCTGCGACGGGCACCTAAACCCCCTAGGACCTCCGCCGCTTTAAAATGTTGCCGAGTCATTCATGACTTCGAGAAGTGCTCAGATGTGAGCTGACACTAACATACTCTGTGTGTGTGTATGTGTGTGTATAAATGCTGGGTTGTATGGATTGTAATTATGCAAATGGAATTATTGGACCGTTTCCTCCCATTCATCCAAGCTTAGGAAGACTATTGATTAAGAGAGAGAGAGAGAGAGCTGGTGCACTGTGGTTTCAGTGAACTTCCTGACAGGAAGAAATATAATCTATTGATAGCACAGCAGAGGAGAGAGAAAAAATAAGCAGTCGAGTATTTACACTGTCTGTAGCTGCTTAGTGTTTGTGTGTGTGTGTGTGTGTCTGCTTGAGTGTGGGAGTCTGTGTGTATGTGCATGAGTGTGTATGTACTTTCATATTACTGCATTTGTGGGAAACCAAATGGCTGCACAAAGACAGCAAAACACCCCAAAACAGCATACAGTCATACAGTAGCATATTTTAGTTTGCTAGTCTCTCTCTCTGCATGCTTGCATGTGTGTTTGTGTGTGTGTGTGTGTGTGTGTGTGTGTTAGCAGTCTGAATGAATTGACTGATTAGTCTGCAGCAAAGTCACACAGCTCCCCTTTGCTCTATTTGATCAGAGATAATTAGCACAGACAGACTAGAACAGCCGTTGGAGTGATCCACACAGAATAGTGTGCTGTCTGTGTCCACGCCCCCATCCTAGGGACATCTGATCCCTGGTGAAGCCCTGCTTTAGACCTGCCCCAGTCTCCCATGCTAGTGGAAAGCCTGTTTATTTGTAGGTTTGATTTAAGCTTGAATGTATTGATTGTGTACATACAGTTGGAAATGCATGGTTTGGGATATGTGTTGTATGCGTTGTGTTTCATTTGGAATGGGGCACACAGTGATTTTTGCACGAGGCAGTATGTCTGTTCATGTTGGTCACATAGCACCACTGCGACTCAGTACTGCCCCCTACTGACCAAACCACCACACTAAACATTAAAACACAACGCACCCATAGGAGTGGACAGCCAGTGAAATGCCTCTTTCCAAAAAGGGTTTCCATATCAAATGACACAATATTTCTGCAGATTTGTATATGTATTTGTGTGACTGGGTGTTTTCTTTTGTGTGTATGGAGTTTAGCTGCATTACTCCATGGTAAGTCAGTGAGTGATGTAGGGTTGCACAATGTATGATTTGTTAATCATTATGCTAATGTATATAAGCTGGCCTGTGCCACTGCGATATCAAGGAAAGCTCTCATATGCAAATGTGTATTTTAATGAACTGTATCAAAATGGCATTTCATATTTGCAGCCTGAAGCCATATGATGACAGTATGAAGACCTGTTGATATGTTGTGTAGCCCTAAGTCATACTTGTCATCGTTATGACTGTTTCATGTCTACGTCGTTTGTGTGTTTTGTGTGTTTTGTGTGTCTGTGTTAATTGTTATGTGTGCGTGTTAATTGTGTGTGTGTGTGTATGCATGTTAATTGTGTGTGTGTTAATTGTTGTGTGTATTTGTGTATATGTTAATTGTTGTGCGTGTTATTTGTTGAGTGTGTGTCTGTTGTGTGCATGTTAATTGTTGAGTATGTCTGTTTGTTGTGTGTGTGTTAATTGTTGAGTGTGTGTCTGTTTGTTGTGCTGTGATCTAATGCTGTGCTCTCAACATCATCTCCATCACTTCTCAGCACCTACTGGACGCCCGCAGGACAAAGGTTTGTTGCTGTGCTCACAACCGTGTGTGTGTCAGTGTGTGTGTGGGCGTGTGTGCGTGTGCGTGTGTACGTTTGCGTGTGTGTGTGTTTGTGTTTTCAAGTTCATTTTATTCATATCACTATTAAAACGCAGTGTTGACCAAAGCGATGAAGTTGCATTAATCTCACACCCAGCCATTACCGCCATCTTTAAATAAGGCACATAAAACACACAGGTGACTTCCTGTAGTCACAGGTATAATGTGTTCATAGGTTCCCAAAAGCCAGAGGATACCAGTATGCTTTAAGCTTGAAGTTTGAATAAGATCAGGCTGGAAATCTGTTCCAAAGTCTTGGTGCTGCATTTGAAAGACTACAGGCCTGTTTCAGCCGGGATCAGGGCACAGTCCTGAGCAGTCGTGAGGGGAATATAGCAGACATCACCACGCAGCGTGTTGCAAGCTTATCTGCAAAATTAGAAGCGGCCAATCCATTCAGAGCTTTAAAAACAATCAATAAGTCTGCTGTACCATACAGGAAGTCAGTGAAGAGATGCTAAAACTGGGGTGATATGATCCTTGCTAATAGCACCCATGTGGAGACAGGGCCTCTGAGCATGCTGCTACTGAGAGCATGGCTGGCTTATTCAAGATACAAGGCATTAAAAATTATTGTACTTCCTTTTCAAAGAACACTGACCACCAGGCTTTCACTTAGGGGAGTTACAGCTGCAAGCAGCAATGAAAAGAGATGTCATATTTACATATAATTGGACCCTGCAGTGACATGGAAAATAATACAGGCCCTATAATGGACCCTATATGAGCAATATAACTCTTGTTTTTTTCCATAAGACAAATTAATATTTAACAGTAATAATATATTTTCATGCTAACATGAATGTTCAAAAAGGCATGAACATTACTGTCATAAATCACCTATACAAATACAGGTTTTAATTGAAATGTCTTGTTGATATTACACATTCAGAAAATCAGCCTGTCCACAGCATCTGGCTTGAGTATGGACCTGTAGCCTGGACCTGTAGCCTGGACCAGTAGTCAGGACCTGTAGTCTGGAACTTTTGGAGGAGACTGTGATCCCACGGGTTCAGATGGGCCACTGGTGGCAGACGTACACATACTTCCTGACTAGCTTTGCTACATGAGGGAAATCTGCTCTGTGGCATTTCCACTACATCAGAGGGTCAGTGTCACCGTCAGACTTCACGGTCCGCAGGTAGATTCTCAGCTTCAGCTCAGCCTGCTCATCTGGGAGAGTTGCTCTAATCTCAGCTGTGCTGCTACTGCCATGTCTTTTGAAAAAGCCAGTCTTTCTTTTAAGCCTCAGCTTCAGCAGCGAGTGCCAGGACCCGTGGGGGAGCTGGCGATGTGGCCCCGGTGCATGTCACTCTGTCAGCACGGATCTCGTCTGTTGCTCTGGCTTTGATCACGTCCACATTTTCATTCTTGAAGTAAGGACTTTTGAAACGGGAAGCAAGAAGAGACGCCACATGTAGCAGATCAGCTGGGCCAGGATCTGAGCACTTTTCATTCGAGTAGGTTGGAATGGTTGCCTTAATACTACATTTTCTACTTAAGCAAGAATGGCTTTATTGAAGAGATGGAGTCCCGTCTTGAGGAGAGTTCAGCATTCTGTGGCATCTGTGAACTTACGCAGTGGGCTCGAGACCTTCTTTACTGATGCTTTGGCACGTCCATGTCTGGCCGGCTGGGCGTCTTTGTTTCCTTGTTAGCTTTCAACACCTGACTTACGGCTCCCTCCTGCTCAGTCTGGATTAACCTTTGTCATGATCCCCAGCAGGCCCACCGCCCCACCTCAGTGTGAACTGGTGCTGTGGTGAGCCCAGTTCAAACCAAACCCTGGTCCCTCTTCCATCTCCAGGAGTACAAGAAGACACCAACAATACACACAGACTGTATGTTCTATGCAAGCCTGCATGTTCTATGCAAGAGTCTGACAGATTTATAAACACATTAACCACAGGTTTAAGAGGGCAAAACACATGAATATTAAAATCCCCTGAAACCAATACTTTATCTGAAATAGCCATAATAGAGGACTGAATATTATCTAATAAATTGTTTGTTTCCTTTGTTGTCTTTTATGCAAGAAGATAAACCAAAGGATTTGTAGAGTCACTTTTCAAAGCTAGTTGAAACCTAGTGTGCTTTTCATTTGGAACAGTGCAGCATTTCATAACACATCCACCTTGTCCTGTCTGAAGTGATCTGAAAAAGCAGCACTCTGAGAGTTTATTTCAGAAAGTGGGCTCAGCCCGTTAACAAGAAGCCAAGTCTCTGTCAGAATTTAAACATCTGACACAATATGTAAAGTAAAATAAAAAATAAAAAATTATTAGAGACTGATTTCACATTATTGGAGCCATTTTCATCACAGTAGTGTACATGAGTAGTGTACATGAGTAGGTACAGTAGGTTCACTGTACTCCTGTTGTGAGTGTTACAGAACGAACCGCATAAGCGGTGTATGTGTGAAAGTGTGTTTTCTTGTTCCTTTCCTCCAGATCCTTTTCTCATGTTTGTGGGGAAATTAAGCTATGTCTTTGATGCAGTGACTTCAGTTATAATGGTTACCTTGCGCAAAACTAATTATAGATGAGCATTCTTGAGAAGATTGTGCATATTTCTAGACTCATTCTGCTCATAGAACCACCTTCGAAGCCCCACCCCTAACTCTTTTCCCATGATGCACTGAATTGGATTTCATATTTCACGGATTTCATATTTCAACTTTTCCCCAAAACTTCCACAAATTTCACTGTTTTTAGATTGCATTTGTGATCCAGGAATGGGGCAAAAGCACAGAGAAATAAAACAATCTAGATAAACCTGGAAAAAACACATAGAAAAAAATATTTAGATAAGCTGAGAAAACATAATGCAATATCTAGATGGGCTGACAAAGTGAATGGGAATGTTCTAAATAATGATGCAGAAATTGTGCAGAGTGATCTCTGCAATATATGAAAAACACAAAAAAATACAAACCTGAAAAAAACATTTTTAGAGAAACTGTAGTGATCTACAGTGTAAAAGTGTAGTGATCTACGGTGCTTAAATGTAGTGATCTACAGTGTAAAAGTGTAGTGATCTACAGTGCTTAAATGTAGTGATCTATAGTGTACATGTGTTGTGATGTTCATCTGCTCCAGTTTCAGCCTCCCCTGTATTCAGTGATTCTGCCGAAGGCACCAATTGTGCCACATAGACCAGACAATAAGAGCTCATCTTCTCATTAGTGAATCTAGCACAGGTCTGTTCTTTAATAGCATTTAAATGGTCATTTATCCAGTATTCCCTAGAAACTCACAGCAGCGGATTCTTGCCTGACATTACACTTGGTGCTTTATCCCCGTCTCGTCATTATAGACACAGTTTTCTTTCTCTGTTAACATTAATGAAAGCATAGAGATCAGGTTCAACTCAGTGAAGTGCCCCTCAGTTAAGGATCTTGGATTATCATTAGTATATTGTATTATTAATAGTCAGTAACCAGTCCTACTGAAATTTAATGTGCAGTAAAATAACACAGTTCTGTAAAGTAACAAATATAACCAAAACATAATGTCTGGACAAGTTACCGGAACATGCAAATATGTAAATATGTCTTATATGGTTTCCTTACTGCTGATCTCATTTAATATCTTTATAATACAGAGTAGGTATACATGAGAAATACATAGTAAATGGATATTAAATATTGCCGACCATAAGTCTTTCATATTGCTCTGTAAATGAACCACGTTAGGACGAATATCACAGAAAGACCTTGGAGATGACCTTTAATTTCAGAAAGGGCGGGTCTCTCATGTCTCTCAAACCTTGGACGGAGTTCAGGCACAGCCTGCCTCCTCCTGTGGTTAGCGTGCGGTCCTAACGCCAGACGAGTTAATGTCTGCTCTCCGTGCCACAGCACCTTCAGATGACCATCCAAGCCCTGCAGGATGAGCTGCGGACCCAACGCGACCTGAACCACCTGCTGCAGCAGGAGAGCAGCTCACGGGCGTCCGGTGCCGACCACTTCGCCACCATTGAGCTGACCGAGGAGAACTTCCGCCGGCTACAAGCGGAGCACGACCGGCAGGCCAAGGAGCTCTTCCTCCTGAGGAAGACACTGGAGGAGATGGAGCTCAGGATAGAGACGCAGAAGCAGACTCTAGGAGCCAGGGACGAGTCCATCAAGAAGCTCCTGGAAATGCTGCAGAGCAAAGGACTCCCCCCAGTGGCAGGGAGGGCCTCCGAGGAGGAGGAGCAGGAGAGGGCCAGGCGAATCGCAGAGGCTGAGGCCCAACTCGGCCATCTGGAGGTCATCCTGGATCAGAAGGAGAAGGAGAACATCCATCTGAGAGAGGTACGCTGAGAGGACATGGGTCTGTCATGGGTCCAGCACAGAGCTGTAGAGTATCTCAAGCACAGAGCTGTAGAGTATCTCAAGCACAGAGTTGTAGAGTATCTCATGGTTTAATCTTTGGTTTCAGGAGCTTCACAGAAGAAACCAGTTGCATCAGGACCCCAGCAAGACCAAAGCCCTGCAGACGATCATAGAGATGAAGGTAAGAGTGTGAGTGCCATTTAGGACAGAGCAAACGCCTGCCAGTAGATTGAAGAAAAAAAGTAATTAGTAATTAGTGATAGTAATTATATTTCACTATACCCCATACTTCAGTATATCTGTACTTAAAGTAAAGCTTCCCAAAAACAGAGAGAAAACAAAAATGAAATGAAATGAAGACAAAACAGGAGGAAAGGTGAATAGAAGTTTAGATGAAAATGAAAGTGTTTGTGTGTGTGTGTGTGAGAGAGAGAGAGGGAGAGAAAGTGCTTTTACGTGCATGTGTGATGTGACTGTGAGAGTATGTTGTTGTCTTAGATGATCTGAACTGCTATCACCCCACCAGCAGAGCCATTACACATGCTTCTAAAAATAAAGTATGACCTCATGTAGCTTCCCCTCCCAATACACTCACATACACACACCCTCACAAAGATGTACACGCCTTTGGCCTTCATTGGACTCCTCCAGATTAACACCCAGAGACTTCCTCTTACCTGCATGATTCTTGGACATAATGGTAGTCTCGGTGTCCCTTGACTCTGCTCCAGAGAATGGCCTATACACATGACTTGTAGATCAGCACCATCCTCCAACCCAGATGACAGACATCCACACCGGCCAATGATGACTCCTCTCCCACTCCCTCATGCAGAGACACTGGAGTGCAGGCAGCAGCACTACTAGGTGTG
Organism: Brachyhypopomus occidentalis; assembly: GCA_020368025.1. NCBI lineage: Eukaryota > Metazoa > Chordata > Actinopteri > Gymnotiformes > Hypopomidae > Brachyhypopomus > Brachyhypopomus occidentalis. The sequence continues at coordinate 246,672 of JAGXOD010000076.1, forward strand.
CTCAAACCAACTCCCAACCAGATGAACACTGGTTCCCATGGTGCTCTCTCCCTCAATCTCACGCCATTGGGCAAGCATTGACTTCTGACGCCGTTACTATGGGAACAGGAGGGGGTTGTTTACAACAGTAAAAAACACTAATGCGGCCATATGAGAGAGAGAGAGAGAGAGAGAGAGAAGACAAGGAAGGGAAGACATATTGCACATCACTGGAATAAAAGGGTACAGTCTGGGATTTTTTACCCTCTCTGGTGTAGAATGTATATCATAGTTTGAGTTTGTAAGAAATAGAAGTAGAAATACATAAATGACTTATGTTTATTAATTTAATGTTTAGAAAGAAATGTAGAAACTACGCAGTCATAACTGGAACTGCATCATAATGTGTAAAAGTGTGGACGGCAAGGTTATGGTACAGGTTTCACAGGTGTGGGGACAGTTCTCATTCTAGAAGTCTAGGGGAATGTGGTGAGATCAAGAAAGAGTGAGTGAGTAAGTGTGTGTGTGTGTGTGTGTGTGTGTGTGTGTGTGTGTGAGAGAGAGAGAGAGAGAGAGAGAGGGAGAGACAGGGAATGAGAGAGAGGCAGAGAGAGGTTTAATGCAGGAACATGAGTTGGGCCGTGGTTAATCTTAAAGATGTTGTATTGTCTTTTTAAAAAGCTTAGAAGCTAACCCTGCATTTGTGGTTTTACTGCCTGCAAGCTGAACCGATAGGCGAACACACGAACATATACGCAGAGAGAGAGAGAGAGAGAGAGAGAGAGAGAGACGGAGAGTGAGCTCTCTGCACTGTTCTGTACCACTCTGCTGTGATCCTGCTGTCCTGTAGCCGCTGGGGAAGAGGGTATGTGCTCTGTGCTACTAAATGGTGATTAGATGCTAATCCATTAGCATGAGAGGAGGAGGATTCTGTCTTGGCTACACTTGCACTGCAACGCTGCAGTTCCTGTTTCTCCTGCACAACACCCAGCACTTTGCTCTCTCTCACTCACTCTCTCTCTTTCTCTCTCTCTCTCTCTCTCTGTGCAGGCGATCTGTTCTCTCATGGCTTAAACTGTGTGCGTGCAGGCACAAAAAAAGGGACAAAAGCAGAAGCTAGCATCTTGGCCTAGCATGATGGAACTTAGCATCGCTAATTTTTCCTCCAAACTGTTTGTCCAGGACACCAAGATCGCGTCCCTGGAGCGAAACATCCGAGACCTGGAGGATGAGATACAGATGCTGAAGGCCAGCGGTCTGCTGAGCACAGAGGACCGCGAGGAGGAGATTAAACAGATGGAGGTCTACAAAAACCACTCTAAGTTCATGAAGACCAAGGTTCGGATGCTTTGCCACACGCTAACACTATGGATTCTGTCTAGCCGATTGCATGAGCGCTGTGTTTGCCTGGGATTCCATCCACGTATGCCTTAGCAGTGTTCTACAGAGTGTAGTGTGATGTCATGATGATTTTGTTATTAAGGGACTTTTTAGTAAAGACTAAATGATTTAGAGCATCAACTCAAAAGAGTTATACACGATGTTAGACAGTTTAGCCACAACCATCTTTCCGTTGCTATCAGCCCTTGGTTGCTGTACACATTTGAAATTGCCACCTAAATTGGCGACACTAGGGCAGGTGTCTCCTTGTGAACCTGGGAGATGCACTGTAGTGAACCCCAGTGTCCGATCTCCTCTGGAACTGGAATAACATTGATAACTGCACAGCGGTGGCGTTAAATGAGCTCAGCAGGAGGTGCTGATGCTGTCTTTTGAAGCGCGATGATTGGCAGTCCAGACAGGTCGGTGGCGGCGGTGAATTAGGGGTCTGCGTGGATGCACACTACGCAGGGTTTGGCTGTAGCGGTTCGACAGGCAGCAAAATGCTCCACTCCTGCTCACATCCTCCTCTGGCTGCTCCTACTCACCCTCTTTGGCTGTCCAGGAGTCTCTCACTCCGTCTCTCCCTCCGTCTCTCTCCTTCTCTCTCTCAGTCTCTGAGTCTCACTTTCTGTTTGTTTTCAAAATAAACGTTTCTGCCCTACTGGCTGGCTTTCTGCCTAGCTGTGTCATCTTCTCTTTGCGCCTGAGGTCTTCCGTAGACCGTAGCTTACACTCCACTATGTTCCTTCAGGGTTTGGCTTTGTTTGGTTTGTTAAAAGTGTTTTTAGAATACCTGATTTTCATTCAGATTTGGTTACCACTACACTGTGTCATTCCTATTATTTTATAGGATATCCTATTATTTGGGGAAGTTAAGGGTTTCATCCGTGTGTGTGGAACATTCCTACTGCTCCGCCTGTGTTTACATCCACGGATTCATTTTGAAGTCCTCAGGGATTTCTCCTTGCTGCATTTTTAGAACGCTGTTCATCAATCATAGATGTGTGTGGGGCAGGTGAGCGGTCAGGGCAGAGGCTGACGTTAGCAATGCATGTTTAATGAGAGCAGATCCGTAGCTTCCCCTCTCTGTGATGGACACCATAGAAATATTTGGGTGCACGGTTTGTTTAATTTGCGGTTGTGCTCAGGTGACTCTAGGCCTGGTTTGTGTAAAGCTGCTTTGAAACAGTGTCCTGTTAAAAGCATTATATAAATGACACTGACCTGAACGTCGTGTGTTTTCTGTATTGTTCTGTCTGTCTGTGTTTCTCTCTTTGTCCTCTCTGTTGCCTCCTGCTTTGTCTTTCTTTCTTCCCCTCTGTCTTTGTCTCCCTCTCTCTTTCTCTGTCAATCCCTTTTTTGGTTTTATCCTTCTACCTCTTTCAGATTGACCAGTTGAAGCAGGAGCTCTCTAAAAAGGAAACTGAGCTGTTGGCACTGCAGACAAAACTAGAAACTCTGAACAACCAGAACTCAGACTGCAAACAGCACATCGAAGTGCTCAAAGAGTCTCTCACAGCAAAGGAGCAACGAGCTGCTATCCTACAGACAGAGGTTAGACACACACACACCTGCACATGCAAATACACGCATACATGCGCACATGCACATACACACACACACTCACACACACAAGCACACACATGTACTCACACGAACACACACACTTACACACTTGCTGTGTTCCCACACCTCCACAGCTGTACTAAGTGCTGTCACACATGTTCCTCCAGGCTCATTTCACACACGTTATTTCCCACAATTCAGTTAGGTGCAGCCTTGCTCACATTTCCCATGAGGCCTCTGTCACTCGGAACGCTGAAATCACCGAACTGGAAGACAGACGCTTCCGTTCTGCTGTGAGCTTCAGAGCCGTTCACAGCCCTCCGGCAACGTGTGGGACTTAGAGTCTCACTGGATCTAAGCAGGTTTACCTCAGTTCCAGCAACCTGTGGAGGTTCAGTGAAAACAAACGCTCGATGCTGAGCTAGCAACTTCTTTCTTCTTCAGGAAAAGTGTAGAGGATGTAATTTATCAGCTGCAGTCAGTTTGGCAGACAGTGTAGATCTTCTACAGCAGGCTTTTAGCTGTACTTCCCCTGACCTTTTCCTTTTGTCAGATGGTACAAAACAGCCAGACTAGATTGTATTATCGTCTGAAAACATTTGTTGTGAGTTTCCACACAGTAGAAAAAACAACCAGTGCTGAATTAACAACTAGTGTAAGTCTGTCTGGACACAAATAAACCTGTAGGTGCTAATTGGGGTGCTCACTGTGTACCTGCCATGTTTAGTATGAGGTCTGGCTAGATGTCTGAAGTTCAATCACCAGCATTCTTGCCATTGAAATGCTGGAACCTTTGATGTTGACAGAGTTGTGCTGAGTGCTGGCATGTCATAATTAGTGTGGTTATTGGGAACATGGGATATTGCAGTATTTGAGCACTTTGGATCTTGGGAGATTTGTGATAGGGTGCGAACATTCACTCTGCCCCCTGCTGGCTGCAGGTGGACGCACTGCGGCTGCGCTTGGAAGAGAAGGAGTCCTTCCTCAACAAGAAGACCAAGCAGCTCCAGGACCTGACCGAAGAGAAGGGGACCCTCGCCGGGGAGATACGTGACATGAAGGACATGCTGGAGGTCAAAGAGCGTAAAATCAACGTTCTGCAAAAGAAAGTAGGTCCTGCGGGGTGCCTGGGGAGCAAGGGTCAAAGGTCAAGAGCATGTAATCTGAAAATTCTAATGATCCTTCTTTACATGAGAACTTTTGTATCATGAATGCAAGAATGGTTGGCAGTTGGTAAAAGCAACACGTAATAAAATAGAAACTTGTTCATCCATATGTGAAATGCCACAACTGAGCATAATATATAAATTGATAAAGTGCATATAACACATGTTGTCATGGTTTTGATTGTGTTGATGTTTTGACAGCGTGTGTTTTTTGGGCCTGGCGTGAATTGAGGCGTGTCAGGTGGCTTTTCCACATCTGTGGGCTGAAGGCTGAAGGGTCTGGCCCAGCAGGAGCTATAACATAGTTCTGCTTCACTGGATCCTGCCAGGGCTATAAATACATGAGCAATCTCACTCCCCCTCTGCTTTCACTCCAGCTCATCTCTCACTCCCCTTGCTCACTCTGTCTCGCGGGCCGTCCATCTTCCTGTCTGCCACTCCCTGTTTCTCTTCTCTCTCCCCTTCGGTACATCTCCATCTCGGTATTTTCTCTATCACTTCCTTTTACACACAACTCGTAAAATTCTTTTTATGTCTCTTTCCTGTCCTTTCTCTCCTGTCCCCCGCTCTGTCACTCTTTTCTCTCCCTCCCTCTATCCCTCCCTCACTCCCTCCCTCTATCCTCCCCTCTCTCCCTCACTCCCTCCCTCCCTCCTCCGTTTTACCTCACTGCCTATCTATCACAGCCTACCTTGCTGCCTCTCTTTTTAAAGACCCTTTAGTGTTGTCCAGGGACTGTGAAAAGCACACAGGTGTCTCTGGTGCGCCCAGGTCCAGACTCCACCTGGCTCTGTACTCTCATAAGGTCGAGAGGTTCACCGTTTACATATCAGTGTCATGGCATGAACAGACCTGACCTTAGTGTGAACTGTATACAGCAACATGGGTCACACGTGTGCTGCACATACAGGCAAAACCATGGCAACAGGCGTGTTTCTGACTGAGAGAGGGCGAGGTATGTGTAGGTAGATTCCTGCTTCAGAGAGGTGAAAAGTAATCAGCTGAATAGGTCAAATCAATAACTCATTTTACTGTTCAAAAGACTCAGCTCTGGAAATTGAATATAAATATATATATATAGGAATATAAATATATTATGAAATAAAGTCTAGCATTTATCTAGCATTTATAAGTCTAGAATTTATTCAAAACTCACTTTTACATTTATTTACCTTTTGTTTTAAAATGTAACAATTTTTTTAATGAATCTAAAAATATATTTCTCTTTCCTTCTCTTTCTGTTTCTCTCTCCATCCCCCTCTCTCTCTCTCTCTCTCTCTCTCTCTCTCTCTCCCTCTCCCTCTCTCCCTCTCTCTCCCAGATTGAGAACCTGCAGGAGCAGTTGCGAGATAAGGATAAACAGCTGGGGAACCTGAAAGACAGAGTCAAGTCTCTGCAGACAGACTCCAGCAACACAGACACTGCCCTCGCCACGCTGGAGGAAGCCCTCTCTGAGAAGGTGAGCTGCTTCTTAAGGAGAAAATAGGATTTGTGCTCTGAGCAGCAATTCAGATCGCTAAATAGTGGTAGGAAATACTGTGTATGTAGCTATACTCAGTAATAATGTGGGAATTAGTGTCTGAGTATCAGCAGGAAATGACTCTGTGAATAACAGCAGTACCTGTTAAACTTAAACATTAGTTTTTATGTTAATAAATATTTGTAATCTAAATACATAAAATGCAGCTAAGAGCCCAAACCCTAACAGTGAGTCACAAAGAAAAGCATAATAAAAGTAAAATGAAAATACAATAAAAATTAAAATAGAATGAAAATGATAATCAAATTAATAAATAATACATACTAATATATAATAATAAATGCAGCTGTAGTATGAAGGTCAACTAAGTGCTAATTTAGATGTTTTCAAGTTTGTTTTTAAACAGTCATGCCTGTCAAATATAAATTGCACATTTTTGGTGTTCAAAAAACATATCTTGATATGAGATAAAAGAAAATGTATAGACTGAAAGACTATATTTTTTTAGACTAGATGAGACTAGAAAATCTTGAAATTGGTCTAAATCAATAATCAGCCAACATTATCAGTAAACACCAGTGGGAATAACTTTTTAAGTAGAGAAACACCTATATAAACGAATATTCTCTGAGAAAAAAGTGTTGTTCATCATTGTTGCTTGTATTAGCATTAAACCAGGTGTTTTGGTGGAAGCTCGTGGGGAATGAGAGGAAGGGAAAGCCTGAACTCATGTTTGGGCGTTTTCTTACATTTGGGACACCCTATATGTTTTCTCACAAGGGCAGTAGAATCTGAAAACCTGCAGCTTTTGATAAGGGGTGATACATTTATGACTTCCCACTGTTTAATGTCCGGCACGTCTGTATGTTTAGACGACATGTTAAAGGGTGGAGGCGAGGCACACATGCTGGGGGGGGGGGGGTTGGGGGTGAGGCACACAGTCGGCTGCTGCCAGGCCTCTGTTGAGTATGAGTGTGTGTGCTGTGTGTGTGTCAGGAGCGCATCATTGAGCGTCTGAAGGAGCAGAGAGAGAGGGAGGACAGGGAGAGGGCGGAGGAGATGGAGGCCCACAAGAAAGAGAACAAAGACTTGAAGGAGAAGATTAGCACTCTGCAGGTGGAACTAACTGAGAAGGAGGTAAGTGTGTGTGTGTGTGTGTGTGTGTGTGTGTGGTAAAACATTTTACATTATAGTGTGTATGCATGGAAGTTTCATAAGAGTTCCGTGTGTGTCCATATGCATCACTGTGTGCTTCTGTCCTTGGCTATGTTTGTGGGTGTGTATGTGTAACTGTGTGTGTGTGTGTGTGTGTCTGTGTCTGCATGTCAATGTGTGTGTGCAGAATACATTGTCAAAACGAAGGCTTTTGTGCTGTCTTCTAGTGTCCTATCTGTCTCTCTCTCCTGCTTTCTGTCTCTCTCTCTTGCTCTCTCTGCCTGTCTCTCTCTCTGTCTGGCTTTTTCTGGATCACCCTCCAGTCCAGTCTGATAGATCTGAAAGAGCATGCCTCTTCCCTGGCCTCCTCTGGCCTCAAGAAAGATTCCAAGCTCAAGTCGCTGGAGATTGCCATCGAGCAGAAGAAGGAGGAATGTAGTAAACTGGAGACTCAGCTGCAGAAGGTACGCCTGTACCTCTCCGTTCACAACCACCACTGTCCTCTGCGCCTCACCATAACCAACAGCTCTCTGAACTCAAGACACCATGTCAAAGAGCATCACAGATTAAACAGAAGCATTTAGCAACAAAATATTTGTTGAAAAAAATAAAGTGAATAAAGCTATTTGGTCTGAATGTATGAAGCAGAGAGAAAAAACAGAGGTTAAACAACTACAAGACTAGTGGTTTTAAAGCCTTCTCAGGCCAAGCACTGGACTGTGTTCTAACAAGAGGGCATTTCTTTAACAGTACCCTTGTCAACTGTTAATTCAGATTTCAAGTGCTGCATACTTAACTATGTGCTCATTCGTGGGTGCTTGAGAGTGTGGGAAATAGTGTTCTTGTCAGTATACTAGTGCGTGGAGTTCAAGTACGCATTTTGAGAAACCATTTAATGTACTTATTAAGAACCTTCCATTTTGTAATCCTGTAAATATCTGCTAAGTGGATTTGAAGGGTGAATTTGTGGTTTGTAGTGTCCATAGGAAATGAATTTGTGTTGCTTTTTTTCCATTGGGCAAGTGTACAAAATGACTGTGGAGATTACTCATTACACAAATAGTGTTTTGTTTTGGCCTCCTGTTAAAAATGTGTTTGCATCAAGCAACAAGCATCTTTCGCTCAGCATGCCATGACCAAACATGTCCAAATTCTTTGCACAAAACTAATGTAGCATTGTGAACAATGCAGTGCTGTGTGTGATGTGAAATCTCTCTACACCACTACTGCTTGACTTGTAAAGCCCCAACCACACTGAGCCAGGAAACACCAGTGTTCTAATTCTAATTCCCACATCGTCTGTGACTTTACATTAGAACTGTTTTAGAATATTCTAGGCTCCACACTGATCACTCATGGGCTGAGTACGTGGGTTTTACGTGCCGTGACAGTGGATGGTCATTATCCTTACACCCGCAGAGCTGCGCTTGTGTCAGCCTCGCTGTCACCATGGCACCTCTGACGGCTTCACAGCAGCAGTGCTGGGGGTTGCCATGACGTCAATGTCTAGCAGGGCAGAACCTACATCAAAGGTGCTGGACTTGGTATTTGTTAGGCCATAGCTCTGCAGGGTCAAGAAATCCCTAAAGTCCCTAAAGTGCTCGGTACTGGGTTAAAGAGTTCAAACTCAGGTTTGGCAGTAAGCTCTGGCGTGTGCGGCCACCATGACTGGGGTGTCCTTCTGTCTCCACTCCCTGGGTGTTCTCTGTCTCTCCTGATAATTAGCATGAAATGTTTGTTTGCAAGAGGCAGACTATGTGATGCTGAGAAGCATGCCATTGCTGGACCATGCTCCCCTGCTCTGATCTGAGACCAGTTTTGCTGTATTTCTCGTAAAGATTCAGGTTAGGATTGGATAAGGGGGACTGGCCTTGGACCAGTGCTAAGGGCAGCTTGTACCTGGAGCAATCAGTGGAGCTAATGCTAAAGCTAACAATTTTTTTGTTTCCCCCCTCGTCCTCTGTCATCATCCTCGCCCTCATCTCCACAAATGTCCTCCTATGCAATGCAGCAGGCTGAACAGCTGTTCAATCAGATGAACAACCCTGTAAGTCTCTCGAAGGATTCAAACACACCTTATTGAAGGCATGAGGAAATCCTCTAACACACCGCCACGCGCAGCACGCATACACACCACCACACAGACACACACACACACACACTTACACACATTACATTTTATGAACCTTGTCATTCAGTCACATAATTATTCTAGAACTTCATAGATGTCAGCACACTGAGTTCTGAACCTAGTCAGTATTCTCATTGTGTGGCTTTTTTCCTAGAATCTCTTTGGTGTGGGAGGAGTTGAGGATGTAGGATTGTTTCGTTTCTGATGGAGTACAGTTTTTAACAGTTGAGCTCTCCAGTGTGTTTTTTTGCTCAGGTTGATCCACTCAACATTTTGCTTTAACACTTCTAAAGCCAATGTAGCTGGGACACATGCCCAGATCAGAGTGCACAGTAAGGGTCACTGATGTTTCTGCAATGTATCTAGGGCACCACGCCTCACGCAGTGCCCGCCGCAGGTTAGCCAGCTGCAGCATGGTACTTGGACACACACCAATACCGTGGCCTCCCAAAAGACTCCTCATGCCTGAAATATGGTGCTGAAGGTGTGGCCTGTTAAGGGAACCTCCAGAGACCACTGCTCCTCTCTCTGGCTGTTTGTAAACAAAAGCATTGCAAGGATGTTCCTGCTGTACACTGGAGTGGTGTGTCTGCATGGGCTTGTGTCCGTATGTCTGTCTGTGTGTGTGTGTCTGTCTGTTTGTGGTTTGGTATCCTGCCATGTTTGTGTTGTGTATCTGGAAGTGTGTCATACAGTGGCTATTTGATGATATCTATATGTGAGTCTAATAAGATGTTAGTGTGTTGTAGTGGCATCTGATGCTTTGTGGTCTGTGTCCTTTGTCCTCTGTGTGTGCGCTCGATGTCTTCTGCTCTTTTGTCTTCAACTCTTTTGTCCCTCTCATTTAACTACTTTCGTGCTTTAAATTATTGTCAGACTGAATGCAGTAACTGAGTCAGTAATTCTGCTCAACGGACTAAGGCTTTTGTGACCTTTGTAAAAATGAACTTTATAAAGCAAATATATAAATGTCAGGCTGTTGAGTGAAAGTAGCTTTGTATTATGTCAGCAACTAAACCAATAGCATCAACCTTCTCTTTCTAACTTGCTGAGAAATTACTTTGGAAAATTACTCTGAAGTGTTTGAAACTTTTGAGCTTTAGTTCGGTCTCCAACCCTGAGCACCTGGAGAGCTACTCTTAAGTACACAAATATCTTTGTCATCGCCATAGTAACAACTACTGCGTTTCCGAGGGTTGGTCCTCTCCCTCCCAGATTGGCGATTGTCATCATGACAGCGGACCCAAATATCCGGGTGGGAACGATTGCACTCAGAGAAAAATTCCACTAAGGAAAACAGAAGCAGATGAGTTTTCCTGGTCATGTGCATAAGGCTGTACTGAAAGCGCAACCATGCACACCAACTGCTGCTCAAAACTGTTAGCACTAAAGATGTGTTAGATTGGTTGAGACTAGCCCTCCAGGAGCAAGGTCAGAGACACCTCCCCCCAGCCTGTGACCAGATTAGTCTATTAGTGTTACACTGTCACCATTTCTCCCCCTCCGCCCGCCCGTCTCCTCGCCCTTGTAACCATGGTGACCCGGCGGTGATCCATGTTTGTGGCGATGGTGCAGAAAGCCCATGAAGTGGAGGTCCAGCAGGGCTCTCGGGCGAACCCTGACTACATGGAGCGGGTGAAGGTGCTGGAGAAGGACGTGTCTTTCTTTAAGGAGGAGTCAGGCAAGGCCCAGGCGGAGGTGGAGAGGCTGCTGGAGATCCTCCGTGAGGTGGAGACCGAGAAGAATGACAAGGACAAAAAGATCGCTGAGCTGGAGAGGTGAGCTGATCACGCCCTCTCAGTTGGGGAATGTTTCAAGCAGCAAAATTAAACTCAGTGGAGCTCATGTGAATGGGTCCACGAATTTGAGTTGTCCTAACAAGACATTTGTGTTATTACTGTGGGTGTGGCACTTACTTTGAATTTTCTGAGTAATTTAAACCATCACAACTCTAAAGCTATTGTTTCCATTAGCCATTTGAGTTTGAGTTTATTCATTTTTAGTCCAGGACTGTCTGTTGAAGCCAAGAGGTAAGAGGGGATTTTGTCTTCATAATGATGGTGGTGGTATTGAAGTTTTATCATCCTAGCACTCAATTTGTTTTCTTTACTTTTGATTGTTTTTGTGTGTGTGTGTGTGTGTGTGTGTGTGCGTACTCTGAGACGGACACACACACTTATGCTGTGTGGTCAGCATTGGTTCAGGCCCCTGTCACCCTGAATTGGATTAAGCGGTTTAGATAGATGGATGGATTCATTGCATTATCGATGGAAAACAACCATCGTGACTTCTGATTTCATTTAGAATATTTTTCTTATGGTAACAATGACTCAACAATCGTCGTTTTACTGGAGGGTTTAAACTGGGGTTAATGAGAGTAACGAGAATGATGATGCTCAGTATGACTGCACGGTGTACGGTCATCACTGGGCACACTGAACCCCAAGCTGAGTGTGAATGTATTATTACTTGAACACAGACAATAACTAAATCTAATGTAGGTGCTTTAAGTTCTCACAGCACCTTAAGGCGGACCTCAGATTAGCCAGCTAACCCATAACTCCATCTTGTTGAAAGCGATCCTGGACCTGACCAGGTGCCTCTGTAAGTGCACTTTCTCCCTCGTCTGCTGATCTTTGCTCGTGATGCCGTGGCCACCTCTTTTTACTGCTTTAGTTGCTCCTTATTTCTCCAGTGTTTTGCTCTTATATAATTGCTGTTCTTCACTGTCATGTTGCCTTACTCTACGAACGCATCCTCTCTTGCTGAAGTTCAACACCAGTCCCAGAGGTGCTATGTGCGTAGCGTTAGTGAAGGTCCAGCTGAGTGTGTAGGGGCACCGTGGCGAGCTGTGGTGGTGCCACAGGCAGTGGGAGGTTTCCTCACATGCCGACTGTCCCTGCTCCTCACAGACTGTTCTCTGTTCCCTGAGCTTCTAGAGGACGTGCTTTCCTAGTAACTCTTCCTGTCTGCTCTTTTCCACTGGTTTGCCTTCTCTTTTTTCTCTTTCGGTCATTTTCTGTTTGTTCATCCCTCCTTGTCCCTTTTAATATGTTGCCCTCCACAACACTTTCTCTTCTTCCTCTCTTTGCTTCGCCATCCTCTTTCTTCACACACTCTTTTGATTTCTCTTTCTCGGGTGTTAAACGTCTGTCCCAACTTTACCTTACTGCAACTTATTATATATCTCTTCTCCACATCTCTCTCTCTGTCTCTCTCACATTTTCTCCCTACTCATCCTCATGGTGTATGACATATGACTTCCACTATTCCACCATGTTCAACCTTACACTACACTCTTTTCTTTGAACCTGTTTTCTCTAACCCGCTCGCTCTCTCTCTCTCACACACACACACACACACACACACACACACACTTCTTTTCTCATCTGTCCAACCACTTCTCTCATATTGCTACAATCTTCCCTACTGCACCACAACCGTCAACTCCAAAAATAACCCCACCCACCCATCCTTCCCCAGCCCCCCTCCCCCAGTGCCCCGCCACAAGCCCCGCCCTGGGGGCAGAGCTCCTGCTGACCCCACCCCCTCGGTATCTTCTGCGCCCCAGCAGATTGGGGGCATGGTATGGGACTTCCTGGGAAAGTGAGTGCTCTGCCCTGTGTCAAGGCACGGCTGCCTGTCTGCCTGTCTGCCTGTCTGCCTGTCTGCCTGTCTGCCTGTCTCGATCTCCGCATTTGTCGTTTGTGTGTCCATCTGTCTGTCGGTCTCTCTCTCCCTGCCTGACTGTCTCCCTTTCTGTATATCTGTCTGTCAGTTACTGTCTGCATGTCTGTGTCTCTCTGCTTGGATTTCTCTTTCTGCTTGCATGCCTGTCCATCTGTCTGCCTGCCTGTCTCTCTATCAGTGCTGCAAAGTGTGTGTTTGCATGCATGTGTGTGTGTGTGTTTGTTTGTGTGTGTGTGTGTGTGTGTGTGTGCTTATTCCTGCATCATGCATCCTTTGCTGGCACTCAGCCACCAGCCAGGCGTCTTATCCCACTGATATTTCTGGCATAAATATAACAATCAGTCGTGCTCCAATACTGTAGAACTTCTTGTTTGTGTGTGAGCGTTTGTGTGTGAGAACATGTGTACCTGCATGTTTGTGTGTTTGTGTATACCTGCACAGCTGTATGTGTATGTATTAGAATTGAACAGCCTGTGTTTTGATAATCTGCATGTTCTTTGGATGTCTTTGGTATACATGGTGTGGGCTACGTGGTGTGTTCTGCATTTCACTTGTGTGTTTCTCCATATTTCAGTCCTGATATATTCTCAGCATGTAATCCACACAGGGACATTATTTCTGTTTAGACATGATGTACAGTTAGAATTACTAAAACACACCAAGATTAAAATAGATCAGATACATCCAGTTTTAATATGTTAACTGGGGGTGTTAACAGACTGTTTAACTCATTGTGACACTGGTCTGCATATGAATGTGACCACTGCTGTAATGATGTAGTATTTTTTGATGTAAAGTGATACCATTCCATGTTATTATATATATGTGCTTCAGGTAAAAGTGATTTCAAATGCAGTGGTTTGGAATCTTGGTGTGTGTTAATTAGTCTTGCTTTTTCTGATGCATGTACACACACACACACACACACACACACACACACACACACTAGTCTGACTTGTGTTGGCTGTTGCTGCTGCTGTATGGATTCTCTCTCATGATGTCACAGCACTCATTTCAAATGCTCGCCTGCATCCCTGTCTCCACTGACCAATGAACTCCACTGATCCCACCTTTCCCCCTCCCACTGGAACCATGAACCATTCATCATCTCCCCTTTAAAACCTCCCTGCACTTCTCTTCACTCCTCCCTCTCACTGAATGGCTCCTTCCTTTGGCTCCTCCTCTCTGTCTGCAGAGTTAAAAGAATATGTGACCCGAAATGGCTAATGATGCTAACAGTGCATTAAAAATTAATGAGGCACAGTTAGCATTTTGCAACCTAAGAAGCGCCTTTATCCTACTTTCATTGTTAGCCACACAGCAAACGCCCTGCACTGAATTAATACTTACAGCATTCAGATAACTCTTAAATCGTCCCTCTGGGCTCGTATAAATGCTGTATGTTTTAATCCAGCACTAGGGATTTTTTGCTGTGTATGTGAGCATTTTGGGCTGAACTATTCCTTTACGTGACGGAGGTAATGGCTTGCAATCATGGCAGGCCCCAGACTGCTGTCAGAACGAGCTGGTCCTATAGACAGGGCCTCTGTCAACCTGAACTCAGTTTGTGTATGCCAAGTACTGTTATGTGGGTTTGGTCCTATTTGAATTGTCGTGCCTTTGTTCCCTAGCACCCTTGATCCCTAGCACCCTTGATCCCTAGCACCCTTGCTGAGTGAGGCCTTTGCTCTCTCTGCCCCTGTGTCCCTGTCTGTGGCTGGGCTGACTTGGCCGCTGCATGTTGGCACTCTCACAGGCTCTGTGGGGCCAAACTCAGTGGCATCTTCCTCATGATGATGATGATGATGATGATGACGATGTGCGACAAAGAAGCAGTATCCTGCATTAACCTCCTCAGGACTAAGTTTGAACTTCATACTGTCTCTTGCACTCCATTTTGTCCAGCTGTGTTTCTGGTGATATCTGCCCCGTTCACACCCTCTCATCTTTGTCTTGTTGGCTTGATTTCCCCACACTGTCCCCTCCGGCTTTCCTCCCTGCTCTCCTCCTCTTCCTAATGTCCTGAAGCCTTGCTCCTAGGTAAGTGGGGATGAGCAGGTCTCTCCTGCATTCTCCTCTCTTCCCTTCTTCTCTCCCCTCCTCCCCTCCCCTCTTCTCTCCTCCCCTCCCCTCCCCTCCCCTCTTCTCTCCTCTCCTCCCTCCCTCCCTCCCCTCCCTCCCCTCCTCTCCTCCTCTATCTTCTCCTTCTCCCCCTCTCTATTATAAATCTCATGGCAGTAACCAAACCTGCAGGATACTCTGTCAGCCATGATTAACCCGTGAGGACCGTTTCCCACTCCTCTAGATACAGTCTAGTTGTTCTTTACTTCCTGCTGTTGATTGGTTGTGTGTTTGACTGTATTTTCTAATACTGTATGTCTGTTTCATTCTGGTTCCACCCCCAGTTAATGTAGGCCAATGACTAATCTTAAATGTAATCTTGTTGCTATCGGCCGCCTCCTTGTTTGTGTAATGACTTTTCTCACCTATTAGCATCGATTAGAAAAGGTATTACTAAACAAACATCTGGTTTCTATAAGCAATTTGATTTCTAAATCAGATTTGTGATATTGTCATTTTTTCCATCAGAAAGACTGAGCAGGTTTGGACATATAAGCACTTGTGTTGGCCAGCAATTCAGGATGGGCTTCCAGAACTCATACTATTTTTTTATTTCTAATTTGCATACTAACCAGCAAAGTGCCATTAGTGTAGTTATTGTTACTCTGTTTCTTAACAAATTCTGTTCAGCCAGTTTAATTTTTCCTGCTTTATTACTTATGCACGATAAATAAATTGCTTATTTATTAATTGGATGAAGTTCACCAGCAAAAATGAACTTTGTGAAGAGAGTATGTTATGAGCAGCCATTTTGTGAGTGTGTTTGTGTGTTTATGTGTGTGTGTGTGTGTGTGTTTGTGTGTGGTGCTGCCTGCCGGCCGTGATCACCTTTCCTCAATTTCACAGGCAAGGCAAAGATCAAAACAAGAAGGGTACCAACATCAAACTTGGCCAGCAAGGGGAGAAAAAGAGCAGTGTTATCTTGCAGGACCCTCGCAAGGATAACCCCATAGACAACCCCAAGGTGTGTGTGTGTGTAGGTCTGTGTGTGTTCAGGTCTGTGTGTGTGCATACAGGTCTGTGTGCATGCAGGTCTGTGTGTGTGCAGTCCTGTGGAAGTGTGTTTGGCCGCTTGGTGCCTATGTACCTCACACTTCCCCCTCTCTCCCCCTGTGGGTTTCTCTGACTGAATCAGATGGACGATTTGATGAATGTGCTGGAGAAGACACGTCAGGAGCTGGAGGCCACCAAGCAGCGTCTGTCCTCCACCCAGCAGTCCCTGGCCGAGAGGGACGGCCACCTGACCAACCTCCGTCAGGAGAGGCGCAAACAGCTGGAGGAGATTCTGGAGATGAAGTGAGAGCTTCGTCTTTTTCATCTTTCAGTCTGTTCTGTCTCTCACAACTGCAGGATTCTGTTCCTGGAGCTAATAGTCTAGCACAGTTTTATTATAATCTCCCTGCTTGAACACACCTGTTAATTAGGACGTTTACCAGGTGTGTTAGAGCAGGTACATGAGCAGACCCGCGAGGACTTTCACAGGACTTTCACATCTGTCTCGTCCATGCTCTACTCCGTCTGCACTTTTTCCATTTTCCCCAGTAACCCCTTGCAATTCAGGCCTTTCACCAGTGCTGGTGAAGACGGACCACTGGTCTCTCACGGCCTCCACACACACCGCTGGTCTCTCACGGCCTCCACACACACCGCTGGTCTCTCACGGTCTCCACACACACCGCTGGTGTCTCACGACCTCCACACACACCACTGGTCTGTCATGACCTCCACACACACCGCTGGTCTCTCACGGCCGCCACACACACCGCTGGTCGCTCACAGCCTCTTTTTCGTGGTTGTTCCTTGCAGGCAGCAGGCCCTGTTGGCGGCCATCAGTGAGAAAGATGCTAATATCGCCCTGCTGGAACTCTCCTCCTCCAATAAGAAGAAGACACAGGAGGAAGTGATGTCACTGAAGCGGGAGAAGGATCGGCTGATGCAGCAACTCAAGCAGCAAGTAAACACAGAAATGCGTGCAAACACTCAAATTCATCCAATACTCTCACACAGCACTCAGAAACACTCACACAACACACATCACTCAGAAACACAAGTGCAAAGCACTCACATACTAGCACAGTACTCACAGTTACACAACAAACATCTCTTAGAATCACTTGCAAACCACAAAACAACACCACTGAGAAACACACTCGTAGCACTCAGAAATACTTCTACAGCACACACAAACTATTAAACATCAAACAATACACACAAACAGCATGAATGTGTGTGCACACTTGACTTCTCCTTACAGTGTACTATTGCAATCCTTACAGACCCAGAACAGAATGAAGCTAATAGCAGACAGCTACGAGGATGATCACTACCACCAACATGCCCCCCCTCACCACATCCAACCACAGCCACCCCACCCACACCCCCAACCTCCACCTCAACCCCAGCCCCTGTACCCTCACGCCCCGCTGCCTCAACAGCAGGCCCCATACCCACACGTCCCGCACACCCCACACTCTCCCGCCCCGCCCCAACACCCCCACCCCCAGCAGACAACCCAACCGCAGTACCCCCAACACCCCCAACACCCCCAACACCCCCAGCACCCCCAACCCCCCGGCCCACATCAACACCCAGCTCGGCCCCAACAGCCCCATCCACAGCATCCGCATGGAGGTCCCCCTCCTCAGCAACACCCACCGCACCCCCAACACCCCCAACACCCGCATGGGCCGCCCCCCCAGCAAGGCCCCCACCCCCAACACCCCCAACACCCCCACCACCCTCAACACCCCCACCACCCCCCTCATGCTGGTCCTCACGGCCCTCATCCCAGACACCCGCCTCCACACCATCGTGGCCCCGCCCGCGGCCCGCCCCTTCCTGGACACAGACCCTCCCCAGACCAGGTGCGTTCGGCAGCTCTTCCTACTAATCTTTTTCTGTGCATGTGTGACGTTCTGTGTATCTGTGTATCTGTCCGTCTAATCACTTTTCTAATTTTAGCTCTGCATTTATTATTATTGTTATTGTTGTTATTAAACCTGGGACTCAGACATAACATCTTTTTCTGTTGATCATGCACATTTCTCCTGAAGTGACTCATAATCTGAATTTTCTACTTTCTGACCTTGTGACTCATGTCTCATCTAACTGTGTGTGGTGTTCACAGGACGACGAGGAGGGCATTTGGGCATAACCATTTGGCCATAATCATTTCCAAACCAAAGCTATGATGATGTTTTATGGGTGAGTTTTCTCATTTCTGTTTGATTAATCACACTCTATGTCACTAGGCATAGTTTTTTCTGTGCTGCTTCCACTAAAATGTTAACGCTGTTGCTAAAGTGCCAGTAGGGGGCAGTGTCGTGCTGAGTCATGCCTAACATAAGTGATGCGGGAGAATATTACTTTAACCCCGTCGCCATTTGTTTAGAGCAGTGAGTTTCTGTTAACCTGTGAAGTATGTAACAAATGTTCCTGACACAACAGTCCACAGGAACCCCCAACCTCAGGGACACCCAGCCAGTCCTCAGGGGCATGCAGTCATATTTTTGGTTACTTTTTGCTCATAAACGTACCTGAGCAAGGTCACGACAGTTAGGTTGTAATAACGGAGCTTTGCTGGGAAGAGCCTCAGGCCTTGAGTAGTATTTCACGTTTTGTAAGCTCATAAGTGCCAGTGTGTCAATGTTAAGTGGATTCTTAATCTCTATTCATCCTTCTCTCTCTCCCAGCACTGGGGAATGGGTTGAGAACCTAGTCGTTCTAGTAGTATATTAACCATCTTATGAATTAATCAGTGTGTGCTTTGTAAACAAAGAAATGTAATCTTTACATAATTATTCTCTCTTTCTCTGTCTCTGTTCATTTGTGCCCTTAAGATGACTTAGATGCATATTCATGCAAATGAAACTACACATTATCCACTTTGCCGGACCTCATCTCCCACCAGACCCACCGTTCAGGAGGGGGCCTTCACAGGAACACGAGCAAGCGGGGTGGTTGGGGGGGGCGTGTGGGCTGACACCTGAACAGGTAGGAACCCCCCCCCAAACGCTCTGATGAAGGATTAGGGCCATGTGTCCAAACTATAGGGGTGTTGAGCACTCCAAATGTGTTGAGCACATTTTTCCACAGTTCACGTCCCACCTTGCAGATGGGAGAATGGCCTGGCTGGAGAGGTGTGCAGGCCTGGATGAAGGAAGAGACACAGGTGCCCCGTGCTTACTGGAGTCACATTCACAAACAACTGCCTTGGATGGCTCTCTGCACATAGGGCCTTGTGAGACATCTTCTTCATGATTCCCATGCTCCTGCGCACTGTCTCCGCCTCTCTCCTGTCTGTCTCCGCCCACTCATATAGGGCTGCGTCCGCACAACTGCTTGACCACACCCCCTCTTTGACTAGGCCACTCAGCTTGCACGATGGGTCACGGCAATTAAAAATGAATCTTGTCCCGCATCTCTTCATTTACCGGACATGTCTGCATTCTCCCTCATGACCTTCTCTTTCGGACTTCAAAAACAGGACGTTGTTCACATGTTTGTGTTGTTTGAGGAATCTAAATTTACCAAGTATTACCGTTTTCTGTTTAGTGCTAGATAAACTCTTACAAGTTCATTTCACGGTACATGAAGTATATATTCAAATACATATCACAGTAACGTAGATTCTCGATTGATGGGAATTCAGGCTTTTGTGCGGGACTTGTTCTCCTGTGGTCTGCAGCACAGTCTCAGTGACTTAAGCTTGCGGTAGGTTCGGCCTTACAGCTCGAGTAGATCCTGTCTCTGTTGTGTAATATTGCAGCAGCTAATGGTTGCAAACCACTCTATGTAGGGGTACGCTGAATTCTTGTAATCAGTCTCCGGCTTCCGGACTAGCTGGTCCTTCCATACTGTGGCCTGCTCTCTTTTTACTCCAGCCGTAATCACTCGATCTTCCCAGTTGGAGCTCCTGGTTTGGTTTTTGTGTGTGACAGCACACACCTATGCACCTGCTCCGCCCCCCTGCACCGACTCCGCCCCCAAAACTGGTCGCATGCTTCATGCGCCCTCCCACATCCTCATCATCATCATTATGAGAAAGAGCACTCAACTGGCCTCTGGTCAAAGAACATGGCAACTCCTACCCTTCTCCAGGGTTCAGTTAATGGTGCTTTCACTGGTGCTCACACCCAAAGCAGATGGAGACAGCCAGTGCTACTCTGACCGGTGTCCTGATACACACACGTGCAGGGCGTTGTTTTACTAATAATCTCCAGAACTGCCGATGCCCGGTCAGCAAATGTGTCTGTAGTGTCTAAAGTCAGTCTTTGAGGGCTTGTTTGATGATGATCAAAAATGTATCAGTATGCACCCTGTTCATATCAGTCTGGAGAATGTTATACGACTATTGTTACTAGCAGAAGGAGAAGGTCCATACTTGAGAAGGTCCTCACATGAGAAGATCCTCACATGAGAAGGTCCTCACATGAAAAGGTCCTCACATGAAAAGGTCCTCACAGGAGAAGGTCCTCACAGGAGCTTCCCTTCTGCATCCGCACTCGTGCCCTGCAGGAAGCTCGCCTGGCCCGTCGGGCTGGGTACTGGATGTCGCTGATGTCCCACTCCTTGAGAGCAGGGACGTCCTTCACCCCTTTAATCCGAGCGTGAAGGAGTGCCTTTGGGACACGATCAGGTCAAAGGTCAAAAGGTTATGGCCTGTGTGTTCTGATGGAGGATGGGGTTGCTCCCTCCTCTCGTTCTACTGCCCCTCATTCCCATGTCCTCCCGCTCCCTTAGTACCCCTCTCAGCATAGTGGCTAGTGCCTCAGCAGAATAGATCTATACATGAATTCTTCAAAAGAACATATATAGATATATAGATAATAAATATATAAAGTGTGTTGCTATTGTGATCAGAACATCGTGTAAAGAAAAAAAGAGTCTTTAGATGTGTTCTGCTTTTGTTTGAAGAGATCAGTGCTGTGATGTTACCGCTTTCTCAGAATCGCACACTGGGTTCGAGTCACTCATCGCAAGATCTTGAAATTAAAATTTATGCAAAAAAAAAATCTATATATAAATACAAAATAAATGCAAAATAAATGTAGTGCAGCAGCTGCACATTGGAAGGATGTGACAAAGCGTGGTCTAGTCTTGGAGCTGGATGACAGACGTCTCTGTAGCTTGTGAGGACAGATCTCAGCACTTAACACCATCCTGCTCTAAGTGGGAGGATGTTGCATTAAAAACCGCGTTGCTTCTTTTGCTGGTGTCCAATATGTGTTCTTGACACCACTGTCGTGGGGTTTGTGTCTGTGGACACGTGTGTAGTGTTGTTGCTAAAGACCACGGTCTGACTGTTAGTCACTTTGTCACTCTCTTGCTGTGTTTTCTTTCTCCATGAATGTCCACGCGACCACTTATGCTTCTAGAACATTAGCCGCTGGTGTCCACTTGTTGCCATAGTTCTGGGACAGTGTTGTTCTAGAATGCATTAACTGTAGTCTTTTAATTTCAGGACAGTTCTGAGATCAGAGGGTCCTAATCCCCATTACCATTATTATCATTAACATAGATCTGCTAGGGCATCTTTAATCTGATAATGTGATGTTTCTTTGTGTGATTGTGCATTTGCCTATTGTATGTAAATTCACCTCTGGACAATGGAAGCAGAAAACAAGATCAAACACACTTTTAGCTTAATGGGGAGCTAAAGGATTTCTTCAATCCTCCAATTTCAGGTCCTTTGAACACTGAATACTTGAAGTAGGAGTAGAATCTCCTACCATGAAAAAGAGAATTTATTGTACACGGAAAATACAATGTAGAATAATCATATTAATAATCCATAGAGCTGATATTGCATGTGGAGTTCTGTGTTCTGTGCCAACTGCTGTTTATAGTAAAGGTGGGTATATTAGTCTCCAAATATATTGGCACATAGAGAGATACATAGTTCAGTCTCTCAGTCCAGCAAGTATAAAACGTCACGGAGAAAATAAAGTCCAAACCCTCTGATGCTTTTGTTGGTCTGTGCCGGTTGTACAGTTTTTAGTTCATGATGTCATTAAAAAAGCAAAACCTCTGGATAAAAAAAACACTGTGACTAATGTCAGATTGTTTTTCGTTTGAAACTGTTTCTAATTATTTATTGTTCATTTTTTTCAGTTTGATGCATTTATTTATTTTATAATTTATGGGTTTTAAAGATTTTGGATATGTCAGTTGGAGGTTGTAAGTTTTATATATGTAAATGTACTTTGGTTTGGGTTTTTTGATGTACAGTACTAAGAGTTTCAAACAGTGAGTTTATTGCAAGTGTCTGCATGCTGAATGAACAAAGTGTGTGAAGGTGGGGTTAATTTCCCACGATGCATAAGTAACCAGTGTGTGAAGGTGGGGTTAATTTCCCACGATGCATAAGTAACCAGTGTGTGAAGGTGGGGTTAATTTCCCACGATGCATAAGTAACCAGTGTGTGAAGGTGGGGTTAATTTCCCACGATGCATAAGTAACCAGTGTGTGAAGGTGGGGTTAATTTCCCACGATGCATAAGTAACCAGTGTGTGAAGGTGGGGTTAATTTCCCACGATGCAT
The DNA here is from genome assembly GCA_020368025.1 of Brachyhypopomus occidentalis. Taxonomy (NCBI): domain Eukaryota; kingdom Metazoa; phylum Chordata; class Actinopteri; order Gymnotiformes; family Hypopomidae; genus Brachyhypopomus; species Brachyhypopomus occidentalis. Next base: position 268,885 of record JAGXOD010000076.1, read on the forward strand.
AAGTAACCAGTGTGTGAAGGTGGGGCTAATTTCCCACGATGCATAAGTAACCAGTGTGTGAAGGTGGGGTTAATTTCCCACGATGCATAAGTAACCAGTGTGTGAAGGTGGGGTTAATTTCCCACGATGCATAAGTAACCAGTGTGTGAAGGTGGGGTTAATTTCCCACGATGCATAAGTAACCAGTGTGTGAAGGTGGGGCTAATTTCCCACGATGCATAAGTAACCAGTGTGTGAAGGTGGGGCTAATTTCCCACGATGCATAAGTAACCAGTGTGTGAAGGTGGGGTTAATTTCCCACGATGCATAAGTAACCAGTGTGTGAGACACATTCCGCATCTTGATCTGTCAAGTTTTAAAGAGTGGCGTGTTCTCAGCTGTTGTCTCCCCTTAGTGGAAAATCAGTGCAAGTACCTGAAAGTGTGTTAGCATGTTTTTGGGATGTAAATCTGATTGTCTTACTGTTGGTGTGTGTGTGTGTGTGTGTGTGCAGGTGTGCGTGTGTGTATGGGTGTGTGTGTGTGTGTGTGGGGGGATAGGTATTGCATGAATATTAATGTATGCAGGTGTGTGTGATGTGTAAGTGAGCATGTGTCTCTACATGTGTGATTGACTGCAAAAGTCTGTGGTATGAAGAATGAAGATCTTTGTTTCAGGAAGCCCTGTTTGATCCTACAGAGAGTATAAAGGACTTGAGCATGGATTCTGTATGTCATGTTTGATGTCCTGAAGCCCTTTGGGACTTCCAGTGTCCCAATCCCCACCCCACGTGTTTGCTATTGTGTGTGGTGTAACCAATCTGTTACTGAGTGTTGGCCAGTTGGTTTATATCCATTCAATAAAAAGTGACTTTCTTTAAGAAAAGTGGCAAATTTTTTTCATTTCCCGTGTGATTAAACTGACAACATAGTCCACGCATCACTGCTGTTCCCTCCCCTGCTTACCTGTTTCCATGGATTCCTTATCTCGTATCCTTGTTAAATATTGTCCAGTCCTGTGAATTTAAACCCAGTAATTTCTGTATTACTTGACTGGTTGTTGTTAATCCTGGATGAAGAGGTAGACTCCTTTCACATCTGCCATGAACACTTCTACAGTGCCCAAAGGACCAACTACTGTGTCCAATGGCTTTTTATTTCTTTGCATGGAAACACTAAAAATAGTGATAGTTGATTGTAGTAATATGATTCTTTTTAAAAATAGTGATATCTGATTGTAGTATGATGATTATTTTTTAAATGGTCATATTTAGTTACCCTTGCAAAGGAATCAAAAACTGCGGCATGTGAGTGTTTTCCGGTCGTGAATGAAGGGTCAGAAGTAGCAGATGCATCAATGGCAGCTGCCAACCAGAGTGGGCAAGGGGTGTGACACTCCTCCTCCAGTGACATGCAGCCAATCAGCAGAGCTCTTCAAGCTTTGGCTCATGCAGTGTCATGGGGCGGAGTCACACACTCGTAGGATAGCACTATCCAACCCTTTCTGATGCATGAGCTCACAGACACCAGTGATTGGCCAGTGTCGCTGTAATTGACAGGAGCGTGAGTATGTGACCCCTCCCCCTCTCTCCCACTTGCAAGAGTGTGGGTTTTAACAGAAGCAAACTGGTTGTTCAAACTGTTTTAACTTTTTTTCTGACTATTCACATATTGACTTTAAGCAGTGCTGAAAATATGAGGAAATATGACATATCTTCACCAAATTTCTGTTCTTAAATCTGCATCAGACATCACTGTGTCGGTGTCAGGCAATGTATGAGGAAAACAGAACCACAGTTCTCAACACGACACGTTTTCCCTGTTGTGTCATGTTTGACACACATGAAGGATTTTTACTAATTATCTGACAGGCTGACTGTCCTGAGTGAGCTAGGACAGTGACTATGTATGCAGTGCACAATGTTCTCTAGGACATGAACAAGACCCGTCAATCAGGACAATGTTGAGGGATCGATCCACAAGCCTCCTTTATGGACCTAGGCCCTGGAGCAAATCTGGCGTGCTTCCGAAATGCTGTGATTAATCCATGAGCAATACATGCATATGGACAGGGTGTAGCTCTCCCTTTAGTGCCCTCTTCAGGTGGGCTACCACAGTGACCTTCTCTTTCCAGAATCTCAGTAATACAAATACCACATACAAATGCATTTGTTTTGTACAAGGCAGAAAAAGCCCTGGAGCCCACCTTGCACTGTTTTCTGTTAAGTCTCAAGATACATAAAAACAGGCAAAGGTAAAAAAAGTAACTTGCAGGAAAGTATCAGTCCAGTTTTTTAGTAAAATTAATTAAATCAATACATTAACCATCTCTGCAAGTACAAAATCATAAGGTATCACGCTGAGAACAGAGCTAACTACTGTATCATTACTAGTATCAATGCTATTGACAGAGATAACTACTGTATCATTATTAGTATCAATGCTATTGACAGATCATATTAAAAAATGGGTGAAACAGTTGCACATATACTTTTTAAATCTCAGTGTACATCACTAAAACACTATAATATATTTTTGCGTCTCTTTCACACATCTGGACCGTAAGGCAGACGCGTGTCCATAGCAAGCTCTGAGGTCCTGAGGCCAAGCACTCTAGTTCAGCATTAGCCCCTGGATGCCTTGCTCAGTACAGTGCTCCGTGTGGAGATCTTCATGTGCGTGGTTGCTCCACTCCTCTGGGATCTAAGCGCCCTTTCAGGAGGCTCTCCATCAAGCGGTCACCCTTGTCCGAGAGCCAGTAGCCCGCCATGGCTGCCAGCGCCCCGATGAAGATGGAGGTGAAGACCATGTCTCCCTTGGCTGCCAGCGTGGCCAGAGCACAGAGCACCACGCCGAAGAACATCTGCTTCAGGACCTCCACCTCCTCGTCCTGGAGATCATCAAGCAAGCCCTTCACCTGCTCTGCTGGAGCAGAGGACAACCACTGAGTGGAGTAGAGCAGAGTACTCAGGAATAGTATTTGTAGTGTGAGGCTGCTTTTCCTCAGGAGGTTAGTGCAGTCATGGTCTGGTGGTTAGAGAACCGGTCTTGTGACCAAAGGGTTTCCCAGGATTCCCAGGCCTTAGGGCCATGACTGAAGTGCCCTTGAGCAAGGCACTTAACCCCTACTGCTGGCGCTGCCCACCGCTCTCAGTATGTATGTACCACAGCCCCCTAGTGTGTGTGTGTGTATGTTCTCACTGCACAGATGGGTAAATGCGAAGGACTAATTTGGATTGGCAATAGGGCAACTTAATGTAAAACAGGCATATGTGTACTAGTATGCTTTGTATTAGAATTCTTTACGATTGCAGATTACTATAACATGGCAACTTTTGTTAATTTAGTCCTAACTATGTGTGTGAGTGTGTGTTAGTGTGTGACAGACACTGCGTGTGTGTCACTGAGGGTGCGTGTGTGTGTGTGTGTATATATGAGTGAGAGGGTGTGCATTAGCATTTCCTTACCAGGTGTTTCGTCCCTCACACACACGGTGCCTTTGCGTGTAAAGCCTGGTGCACACCGGCAGTGGAACGATCCTACCGTGTTCACACACAGTGCATTGATGTCAGAGCAGGCCAGCACCTCCTCACCACACTCATCGATGTCTGAAACCCACGCAGGTCCGGAACTCAATCATCAATTCAATTATCAATACGAAGGATCATTCATAATACACCACTATGTATTAGAAGACTAGGACACACAGAACAGAAGAAGCTGATTGTGTCCTCACCTAAACACTTCACACCCTCAGACCTGTAGCCTGTGGCACACTTCTTACAGCGAGCGGGACCACTGCCCATACAGCCTGTACAGGCCGCATCACAACCTAGAGCAGGACGGGCATGTGGTGAATGAGATAGGTTGAGAGATGAAGCTGTACAAACAGACGCTGACATCACTGCACTTCTGTGTAGACCCTGCAGTGTTAAGGTCTTTCACACTCACTTCTACACTCGTAAGAGGAGTAGGTGTTGAAGCAGTATGTGTTAACTGGACACTCCGCTAGCTCTGTGCCACACTCGTCCACGTCTGTGTGCGGAACAAGTACAAAGATATTTAAGTCACAAAACTCAAACACAATCTGTATAGACACAGCAATGTTGCTGTGGAAATATTCTAATGATAAAAAGTAATCTAAATCTCGTAGTAAATAACTAAATAATTTAAACACACTCACACATTACATACCCACACACTCGTTGTCATGGAGAGTGAACCCAGGAACACACTGCAGGCACTGGTTTCTCTCAGGTCCTCCACATGTCTTGCAGTGCTCCGAACAGTTATTTGCGAGAGTCAGTCCGAGCAGCACGAGACCCAACACAGCACGTGGCAAACACGGCATGGCTCTCTACAGGTCAGCGTTGCCTGGGAACATTAAAGGGAGGGTTCACCTTTCACACTTGACACCTTCTAAGTGTTTACATGACACCTCACACAATTTTTACATCAATCAAAAAAAGCATTTTAAAAAGCTGAGCGTTTTGTTGTTTCTCCTGAACTTTGTGCTTCAGTGAACACCTTCCTGGATGTAGTCATGCCAACACAGCAATCAGCATTCACTAAGTTGCTAACAAACAACACTCTTAGAGATATGTTTGCTGAACAAAATTAATGTGGTAGATTCTAATATGGCTCACTATGAATGTGTTTATGGTTTTCCACATGAGTTTGAAGCATATTCAGGATGCAGTATCACATGCAGATATAACTGGCACAAAGCTATATTCAGTTATACTCCATAGAAAACGCCCACAACCAACAATCTCATTTACAACAATCTCCTCACATTGCCAATTGCCAAATGAGACTACTAGCAAAAGTAGCTAAATTAATACCGCTAGTGAGAACACCACTGATGTAATTTCCTGTTTCAAATCAATCAAAATGTATAGCTGATTGGCACCCCTCAGTCTTTTCATGAGTTATGTGTAAACAGGGTTATGTACAAACAGGGTTATGTTAGGGTTATGTAAACAAGTGTTATGTTTCTTTTTTAAAATAACAAATCAAATGTCATCGGAAGACATTTCCACAAATGTTTTGACTGATGTCTCTTTGAATATCCCTTTAACGTTAACGAGCTTATATTATTAGATAAATTTGCTCGGGGAAATAAAGCACAACCTACGTTACAAAATATTTCACACGTTTCATGCAATTACATATTTTCTCCAGCGAGGTCGCAAATTCCCCTTCTTTACATAGCGCAGCTCTTTTAGAAATATTAGGTGTTGAGGAAAACAACCAAACAAAACTATACTACTTCGTTTACTTTAAATATTTTAAAGCTGTTGTAGTCGAATTGTTTTCTTGAATAATCTTCTTTAGAATTAGTATTAAAAGCTCACGTGTCTATATTTTCCCCCATTGCTTGTGATGTGCTTGTAAATAGTAGCCAGTAGAATTAATTCCTTACATGTAACGTGTTGCCAACAAGCAAAATACCAGGGGCTATAACACCTTTTGGTTGCCTACAGACCTATAAACATGCACACACGCACAGAATAACAGGAAACATATAGACAAAAAGAAATGACTAGCTTTCGAGAGTTTTAATGCTGTATTGGCACCTATATTAATCTATATTTACACTTATCACAAAGCACAGTCAGGCTCAGTCCGTTCTGCGCAGAAAAAGATCGTTAAAAAGTGAAGTCTGGACCTTACCTTCTAATTTTACCTTACGTTCTAATTTTATCCTTGAATGCAAAACCAAAGTAAAATGAAAACACGTTTTTCATTTAAGCGGCACTCCTGTCGCGCGTTCTGTGTTTGCTGTTCATGTAAGCAAACATGGTGGGTGGAGCGACCCCAGTGTCGAAAATGAAGTTGGTGCATGTTGAGTTGTTGAGCACTTGATGCGGACAGCCGTCCTTATTTATAGCCATGGGAAGTACTCGGGTATATTTTTAATTTTATAGCCCTCCTCGTCGAACTCGTGGTTTGTTCGAAACGACTGTTTACTAACGAAGAGTGCGCAAAAGATTCTAAATACGTTTTTGTGTTAGAAAAAAACACCGTTCTAAGTCTTTAAATAATGTATTTTATTTATATGTTTTAACAACATTTGAGGTAAACATTGGCACAATACGTCTCTTCGTTCGATTGTCTACATTTAACACAAAACAAACAAACAAAAAGTCACGTGGTCGCAGGGGACGTTTTCAGAGTTCCAGTCATGGAGGTGAATGGCCATCACCTGTCTGTGTTTTGACAGCTCTGCTCAGTTCATGAAAAGCACGATGATTTCCGGAGTAGATGTAATGATAAAGTCTATGTATGGAGTTCCCCCAGTAGCCTACTGTTTAAAAACTTAGCCTGAAGTGCAGTTACTTACCGCTGATCATAACTTAAACGGCCAAACCACCATTGGCCCTTTTCTCATGAGAAATTCAACATGATGTTTCTTATTTCCTCATAACTAAACACATAACTGGAGAGTTGTGGCCCAAAACTAATATCAGGACACCTGGGTGTAGAGCCAATATTTCAACACTGGGGATTACTAAAACCAGTCAGATTTCATTCCAGACCTGTTCACTCAACACACTGCACCAGATCAGGATGTTTGTATTGGGCTCATGATGGCACTAGACTACACCAAATCAATGTACACGCCAGACTGTGGAGGTTCAACAAAGCTCAATCAGGACGTGTTTGGGTGCAACACGGTTGCATGTGTTCAAACGAGTCTTTGGCCTTGAATTCCAGGTGACTAAAGCACCTGGTATTGTATGTCCTTAATAATGTCCTTCAAAGACACAGCACTAAATGAGAGTGACTTCATATGTAGTTTGAGTTCTTTTTACCAAAGTGAATCTGTAATAGATTCAGACATCAATGCAGTACACATGACTTCAATAATTACTGATGCAAAGTTTAATTTAAATCTTAAGAGGAAGTGTCTCCTCTCTCTGCCGCTCCATGGTCATATTGTCCATCCTTGTGAACATGGATTCTGCACATGTCCGCACTTCTTTCCCAGAGTTCTTCAGCCCATTCACTAACCTCCTGGAGGCCCTACTGAGCCAGAGCACCATCTTCAGCTGTGCGCTGATGCTCTCCGGCCGATCTGTGAGGAGCTCCGTGAGGAGCTGCCGTGTCTCAGAGGGCAGCTGGTAGAGCCGCAGACCTTGGAACAACTCTGGCATGTCCTTTTCTCCTTTTATTAATTTCTGTGAGTCAAACTGCACCAGGGCAAAGTGCTCGCCAGCGGCACCCTTCAGGTGGTCACGGAGAATGCAGCTGAGGGCAGAGCCGAACACGTCCGAGGAGATCCCTGGCAAGTTTTTGTCACCCAATATTTCATCCGCCTTTGTGCCTGGCCATTGTATTTCTTTATCCTTCTCTCCAACCCAGACATCCCAGAAGCCTTTGGCCCTCTCCAGGGCGGAGCTAGAGAGCACGATCAGGGCTCTGCCGCCGTGTTTGAGCTGTCCGAGGCATGAATGCAGCCATGGAGCTGGTCCTACTGAGCACACCTCAGACTGGTTCCACAAGTCCAGGTACACTGTGAACCCAAGATCTCTCAGCACCGTGCCCAGGCCACACACCAAGTGGTCCTGACCCTTCTCAGAACCGCACGTGTGCAACAGCAAAACCTTCCCAAGTCCATCTGGACATAGAGACAGAGAAAACAAAAAAGACAGTGAGTGAAAGAAAAATAAAGAAAAAAAAGAATGATATGGTAAAGAAATGGAGATATATGTACAGATAATGGGAAATGACCAACAGACTGAAGGGCTGATGTGAATGTGTTTAATACCTTTAGAACGATGGCTTCTGGTCCAGTTTGAATGCCATCCTATCACAGACACAGAGCATAGAGTAAGACTGATTTGCTAATACAATGGGACTCTCTGTGAAGCAGGGAACACACACACATTGTAGAGGACACACACAGAAGACTGTCATGTGTTAAATTCCAGGAAGAGAGTCAGAGAGAGAAAGAGAGCAAGAATGACACTGGAGGAACTGCACATCAATGGAATTATTGAGAAGAAAGTAATAGCACACACACACATGCACATACACTCTTGTTCGCTTACTGTCTCTCTCCCTCTCTCCATCTCTCTCTCTCTCTTTCTCCCTCTGTCTCTCTCTCCCGCTCACTGTCTTTCTCTCTCCCTATCTTTCTCTTATGAAGAATCCAGAATGTCTTACAGTAAAAATGGCCTCAACGCTCTGTCTCAGACAGGATTGGAGTGGAATGCATCTTAGGTCTTAATAGAACTAGGAAGTTTACACTGCTCAGACTTATGCCTGTATTGTCCATTAAACTTAAATCATCTTCTGGATATGTAGATCACATTGTTTTTTTCTTGAGGGGTTTGTAAACATTCCAATAAATCCAAGAAATGAACACCACCACGAATAACGTCTTATAGTTTTCCATTTAACCATCATTCAGCATGATAACCTCAGGAATCAGTGAATGAGCTACAGTTTGACAACACTTAAGGAAACCTCAGCTCACCTTTGAGTTTGCTCCAAAGCACAAACATGCCTAACACAGCCATGCTGAAAACTAGAAGTGTCACAAACACAGGAAGGCTCCAGCGCCCCCTGTGGACTAAAGACCACATTACAAAACATGATGAAAAACACTGGATCACACTGGTGACTTAAACCAAGTGGAAAAGGAATGACTGAATACTGCAGGTTCACAGCATATATATAAAGTTTCAAGTTATTTTAATGCAAATCTGCAAAAGTTATATTTTACCTTCAAATACATCTCTGTAAAACAAATTCAGTTAAAGAAATCTCTCAGATATCTATGCGAATAACATAATAATGGACCTTAATGAATAATAAAGCAGTCTGGTAAGACACTCACCATCATACTGACACAGAGGACCAAATGTTTCCTCTTCTATCTTAAACTGAAAGAACACACACACACACACACACACACGCGCGCGCGCGCACACACACACACACACACACACACACACACACAGTGCACATGGTGTTTAAGGTATTTGCAAAGGGCACAGTGCTGCAAACTGAGCAAACATTTAATGGGCAGAATAGCTCCTACCATCACACAGTGCATGAAAAGATTTGTAGCATGAATATCCAAGAAGTTCACAAATGCGTCAGATGTCTGTGGAAAAAAAGTGCTTTGTAGTTTTATGTTGGAATTATTCCACTCTTGGATAAAAACATTTTTATCAGTGTTTTGGCTCTACACTTTTCCCAGTTGATTTTGTAACAACAAGAATTATTGTTTGTGCACTAGCTGTAGTTTGTAGTATAATCTCAGTATATCATCTTAGTAAATAAACATTGTGGCTACTAGCTCCCTCTTACCTGCACTGTGCATACTTGCTGAAGTAAATCTTTGACTCCTTGAATAAGGATTAGCTAAACATTAATTTGTTAGGTTATTATAAATTAACAGCAGAGCTCTGACGTAAGAGGCCTTTTCATTAAGCAGGACATGTATGCAATTGGTTGAGCATAGTTGCCTGGCAAATGCTTCCTATAAGCACCAAGTGTTTACATTACACACATTAGAGTTTGTGTCATTGGTTCCATTAAGCAGAGTATGGCATTAAGGGAACTAGTCTAGCAACACTAGTCTACCAAACCTAGTCTAGCAAAACTGAAAAATGCGATGGCAATGCAAAAGATACACACTGCATACTTGTGGTAGCAATCACACACTGGGTGTGATCCTGCTCTGCAGACTGCTGCCTCCCTCTGCACATCTTACATCCAGCCCCACGTAATCTAACCCACAGGAGAACAGACCTGAGGTGCACGTGCACACGTTGGTTAGCTGGACTGCACATGCTTTGGAAGTTGGAAGTAAACTCTGTAAGGATGTGACTCTCAAGTGCTAGAACAATCCTTCAGCATGTTAGGGTTAGACTACAAACCATCTAGCAGTCTCCCTACCATCTAGCCTGTCTGAAGCAATCTAGTCTGAAGCTATCAATATGTTTCTTAATTCAGTTGTGTGAATGTTCCAAATTCCAAACCCATAATTTACTCTTTCTCCTAACAAATGTGGCTGTATAGGATGTGTTTGAATCAAAGAGCCGGGTCATGTGTAGCTGAGCGAGGCACTCACCCACAGTGTGGTAGCATTTTCTTGCCACTGTGAGTCCGTGCTAAGTGTCACTCTGTAACCCTGCAGCTCTCTACAGTGGCCGCCCGAGTCCGCCTCCATTCTGCACGGCCACAGTTCAACCTCCAGCCTGCAGGGGGCAGTGAAGTTCCAGCTCAACACTGGAAGACCCTCATTGCTCACAGCATGGGCCACTGAAAGGGACACATTCCTCACAACGTTCTTCTGGAACTCTGCAAGGGAAAGAAATGCATTTGTTAAACTGTCTGTAGGCTGTTTTTGGAGATTGGTTAGGAATAGTTAATGTTTAAAGAGGTTAAGGACAAATGTATTGTATGTATTTTCCTAGGTCACTATGAGATTCTCTTTCTGTAACTCAGGCTCATCGTCTTACAACATTACAGGGGCCCACAGGGGGATCCAGATACGTGAGGTGTTGGTCAAAAACAAACCTTTGTCTTCAAAATATGTTTCAAGAATTAATTTTTGGGTTTTATCAGTATGCATATGACACATGACTGAAATTCAGTTGGGTGAAGTCATATTAATCAGTGATATGGCTTTTAAATTTGGTAAATATTTTCCCATTTCTCTGGTAAGGGCAAGATGTCAGGTCTAGTAGTATCCATGTCAACAACAGGCAAGGTAGAAATAAAGGCTCATCTTTAGCTGCTATTGAGTACTTAATTAAAACATTAATTTATGGTAAGAGGTGGTGAGTTTACCTGTGTAATTAGTAAAAGGACAAAATTCAGATCGAGAATATGCTGATTCCTCTCTCCATGCCTAATACACACACACAAATGAAAAGTGATATGTAATACATTTACAGTCAATAAATGTTATGACACATTAGATGACCACCTGGCAATAAGGCATCTTGATAAAACAGAGGTACAATACCTGGAAACACAGACAGGGGGAGACAGCGTGCAGTGGAATAGTCCATTCGCTTGATGGAAAATTCTGCAGTGTCACAAAGTGTTAAGGATGATGATTTAAAAACTGAAATGCAATAGACATGTCACAGAGGGCTGAGCACTTTCTTGCATATTTTCCTTGGCACTTCAGTCACCAACACTACGTGTGGCAGGTACGTGTGCAAACTTATGCGGCGTGAGTTCACGTATTCACATGGAAGTCCCCTTACCCTGCACGTTCCTATACGTCCTCGTTTCACACACATCAGCAGTGGCTTAGAGAGGATCAGATCCTTGCTGTCATCTTTCAGCTCAACCACACCTCTCTGCCTATCTATCACCATGAAGACTCTGGGAGCTGTTGAACACATCGCCACACAATAAAGCAGTGTAATGAACCTGTTCATGGTCTATTCCTTTGTATTTTCTCTTAGGCCTGTTCTATCTCTTTTTTTCTCTCGTCTGATCTGTGTTCTGTATTTATTGTTCCTTTACTGCTGGTAAGGGCCGAGGGACGTTAGTGTTCACAAAAGCCAAACAGTATACTCAGTATACTCAGCCAAACTAATACTCACTTTTGCATTCTTCTATATCTGCAGAAGGGCAAACTGTAAACGAAAAGACAGCATTTATTATTTTCTCTATGCACCTTACAATGTGAAACTAACCAAATACTTAACATGCAATTAATTAAATACTCAGTTAAGTAATAATTCAATTCAATTCAGAAGCAAACTAAATACTCAACATTCACAAGACATTTCTTATTAGCAGTCTTTGCATGTGGGGTGGAGAGTGGCAGCTCTTGAAGATAACCCAGTTGCTTAAACTCACTGCACTGCTGAAGGTTTATTTACTTAAAGTGTAAGTTACTTAAGCCTGTGTTATTAGTGTCACTGAGTTGCTCGGTAACGCTCATGGTTCTGCAGAGCTAACACCTTAGTGCCAAATTAACACCTTTATCCTCCCATTGTGAAACAGAAATATGTGTGCCTGTGGTTTTCTTCACATTGACTACACTACCCACAGTGCACTTTTGCTTTTATTCAACTTTCAGAAAGCACGGGTTGCTTTTTTTCTTCAGAGCACTTCAGCCCCTCAGATACGAGGCTTGCACTGGATGACGCGGAAAGACTTTGCTCAGGGCGTTCTGTCTGTGGCACGATCTTATCAGCTGGGATTGAGATTCCATGTGACCTATTCCTAATTCTTCACTGTTGTGCATCAGGTGCGTCAGACGTGGCGGGAGTGCAGACTCACCTTCGCTCAGCGGCGGGAATGTGACCGAGCAGAACTTCGACTTCACCGTGACATTCACGGTGGTCCCCAGGAAAACGCCATCATACTGCACGATGGACAGCTGTAGTAGACAATGCACCAACTGTTACAAAGCCAGTGACCCAGGGTCCAGCCACACTGGACAATACACAGACCAATGCTTGGCACCCAAAACATTATAGTCCAAAACCAGTTCCTCCATAATAATAATAAGAATAAGAATACACACAAAAAAATTGTGGACAATGTACAGTAAAGTAAGGCAAAACAGAAATCTGAGCTTGAATATTTGAATACCTCAGTCATGATGTATTAAATGTACAGATGCCTTTTCTGGTTTTCTCATTTGGTAACACATTTTATCCTTACCCCTGTTTCCACTGGTTTCACAAGATTAGTTAACTTCATTGTAGTGTTTACACTGAACATGGTTAAATTACATCTAATTCACCTTCCGCCTAAGTAGATAAAATTGTGCATAACTGCCATACCATGCTTGGTCTCGGACTATGACTCTGGTGTTACACCACTTTGTAACAATTTACAGCACTTAATACTTTACTTGTAAGCTGGTTCTCCCTGATTTGCTGATCTGTTTATTGTCATTCTCAGATATGACATCATGAAGTCATGAACACATAACTCAGGAGGAGCTTGGGACAAGCAGAGACGGACAGTGAGCCTGGGTGACTGGAGGACTCCAGGCTTGCTCACCTCAGCCTTCTCGTGGTTCCTGCGAGCAGCAGGAGTCACTATGAAGGAAACCTTCCAGCACTGGGGAAAAGATGGGCCAGAAATGTAGCACACTGTAACTCCGGCCTCATCATCTACACAAGTCACAGAGGTGAAGGGGTGTAAAAATCACACATATGCATAAACATGCATACACACATACACACATACACACACACCTGCACACATTTTAAATGCTTTTTTTGGTTTCTCTCAGAAGATATTTAGTCAAGCGAATTTTATGTAAACGAATAGTTATGGTTACTTCTTATGGAAATATTATACAAATTCTCCTTGTAATTTCTGAAATGTGCGGATCCTATGAGGAGTCTTGCAATTGCAAACCTATGAAGGCCCAGGCATACAGGTAATATATTTAGTGTGTGTCTACCACTCTCTTCGTGTTCTTCTGATCTTTCCTCCCTCTCGTCCTCGTTAGGCAGAATTCTAAGCAGGATTCTGATGTGCACACACGCTTTGCATTTTCGGTTCTCTCTGCAGCACAGCATAGGTTTGGCATCAAGACGCAGCACCTCCACAGGGTCAAAGTCAGGCAGCACCAGCGAGGATTCCTCCTTTACTTTGCATTGTGTGAGACCCTGGGGGACACAGTGCATAACGGAACAGCAAATATCTAATGTCACCATGAAAGCTGTTGAAAGAATCAGCGCAGCACAATGGAATTATCTTCAGAAATGAAGTAGGATTATAACGTGAGGGGAATTCAACTTTAGTTAATTCAGTTCAAAATGACATTATGCACAGATGACTTGTAATGTAGTAACCTATAGGCTAACTGACATTCTTATAAAGTTTTAAAAGTATTTTTAAAGTATCTTAATATTAGTCTGTGACTTCAATTGAATCCTTCAAATGATTACATTTACCTCATTTAACCTCTTAAATTAACATTTTGTAAAGAAACATGCTCATTTCAGCCTTTGAAACGGCGTCACAAAATATGTTTTAATTTTGCTTGGGAGCTTTGAGTTAGTCAGTGTACGGTAACATTTGGAACGAGTACGATAAAAAAATAATAAGATAATAATCAGATTGCTTACCTGAGAGCAGGTAATGTTCTGTTTCGGGTAGTAGTTCTCCAGGACTGCGGCGGAAACAAGGGCGCCAGTCAGCAAGAACAGCAGTGATCCGCATGGCAACCCCATTGGTCCGCAGTTTTGGTTTCTTTACGCACGTCGGAGAGGTTGGAAGCTTGAAGAAAACATTTAATCCCCCGCCATGAGTGCTCTATCCGATTTCAGCAAGTTTCGGTAAATCACCAGTGTCAAACGAGGGAAACGCGGTTTTGATATCCAGTCTACAGCGCAGTCATACACCTGCTGAAAAGGGGAAGGAACTGGTTAAACACCCCGACTTGATTTTACTGCCACCTGAAAAACAAACAAACAAACTATAAACAAACAAAAACTATAACTAATATGTAAAATGTTAATGTTCTCCAGTCCGTCCTTACCTGCGACTGACATGGCCACAATCACAGTACACCGTATGACGTAGATTCCCGAAAGTGGGCGTTACCGGAACGTGTCTCACGTCCTCTGCCCCAGACTGGATTGCCGGTTTTACTAAAATGAGTTCAGCCTCACAGCAAGCATAATGAGTCAGTACAGGCCTGGTTCCCCATAAAACTTTATGACATCATGTTCTAATAAATGCTGTGTTTTATTACCCATTAAACACTAAACAAACAGCAATAACTATAACTAAGACTGAAGCTATTAGAGTTGTTATTATTAGTATGCAGAGTTTCAAAGCAAGCTATTTGTGACGTATGCTGTGAAGTACAAATGTTTTGGCTTGTTCTGAGGCATAAAGGGATATTATGATCATGGAAATAACCAGAATAAAGATGCTTAATTTTTAACGAAATCTCCTTATCGGTTTACTAATAGAATGTGTTTGATTTCGATGAGGTATGAGTTCGGTCAGGTCTCTTTATATGCCACTGAACAGGTGTCTTTACATGGCATTTTCCCCCTCAGTTTTCAGTGGGCAGGGTATGGCCCAAATGTTGTTGGGCCTAACTTGGGTTAGACTTTAAGCCAGGCTAGACTCTTTGGGCTAGAATCTTTTTAACACTCAAATTGTCCAGCCTTGCATTTCTAGGTCTACAGGGTTTAATTGAGTAAATATTTAACCAAGAAATCTAGACTCAAAGTCCACTTTCACCCAATATGTGGCACAGTTTGTTTGACTGTCTAGCGATGAGTTAAAACCCATGGAAACAGAAAAACAGAGAAACCATCACAAACAGAATCCTACTGTGCTGCCACTACAATTAGGTAGAATCCCATTTCTTACTTTATACCCTGGAGTGACCCCTGGAGTGTTCCCTGCAGTGATCCCTGGCATGTTCCCTGGAGTGAACCCTGCTCTTTGGAACTCTGTTATGGTTGGTAGTGGTTTAAATGTTTCCGTACAAGACTGTTTTGCTGGACAGGATAATGCACTGGTAACCATAGTTTCTAGACCTTCATTTATAGATTTGGGTAAGTTGGGTAGCTATCTTGCAGGAATTTACAAGGCATTCTGGGACATTTCTCAAGAGCGTGTCTCTGATAAACCTCCATCTGGAGGGCCATGCAGTCTGAATACATCACCCCACCCCTCTATCCCACGAGAATTGAGACAACCACTCCCTGGGCATGGACGTACAAACTGAAGGGATAGTGCTTAGTGGTAGGTACAAGGGGTGAAAGGGGACTGGGCAATGAGTAAGCTCCTGGGTCCTAGTGTCCGGCTCGGACAACACTGTCATGTTCCTTTATTTTTAGTCATGTCTAATTGGACCAATTTAAGGACTGAATGATTTCTTCTCCTTCGCTACAGTGTCCTACTTGTCCACACTCAAACACTGTTCAAACACCAGTCTCCATTTCTTTGACATGAAAGTTCTTTTTCTAAACATCTTATTCCAGCTCTCCTTAAACATTACAGTTTTTCTCAGTCGATCTGGTACATTTCTCAGATCAGAATTGAAATTCTCAAAATTATTCATTCAATCTCCACATCTCCTTGTCACTTGTGCACATCTTAATCGTATTTCTCATTGTGTTTCACATTTTGCAAATGCTTTTGTACATTTTGCAAATGTCATGGACAATTGTCTGTTGTTTTTTGCATTATAAATTGCTTATGTCATGTTTATCAAAATGTGTTCTACGGATTGTCTGTTGATTTGTCTTACGCTCCAAAACATTTAGTCTTTAGGTCATCGCCTAGGTCATTAGATGCAAAAGTGCTGAACATGTTGTCATAATCTCTAAGGCATCATTTTACTTTTTATTTTTTTTGGTTACATTTTGGTAATTTATCCGAACTTGGTTAAATTGTTCGCACATGAACATTCAGTTACAGTAAGAAAGGGAATTTGTGAAGGTTTAGATCAACCAACGGTCCTAACCATAGGTCAGAGGTGCGTCTCATGAACCTTTACTGTAATTGGCAAACATTTATAGACACTAAACACTGCAGTATCACAAAATCTCATAATGGAAAGATGAAGCCACAGTACAAGGTGAACAGCCAAGAAAAGGGATAAGACTGTGTGGTGTAATACTGAGAGGATAAAACAGTGAAATACTGTAAGGGCAACAATTGTGGACCATGTTTTACATGTAAGTCATGGTCTTTCAATGGCTGAAGCTGGTTGCTGGGTGCAGCCAGATATTGGAAGAACAACTGTGTCTTCAATCGTTCAAATATTTCATAGAGAAAACATGTATGTAAATTCAGAAATGTGCTCTCTGCTGTAATCCTGCACATTGACAAAAATTCTGACGTTATTCAATTTTTTGTTTTGCATTTTTGCATTCTTATACCATATAGGATATCAAGACTAGCTCATAAGGGTGGCAGAGGTTCCATTTCACACCTCAACAACAGGAGGCTGCATGTGCTCAGGTTGTTTTCAATGTGTAGAGTAAGTTTCTAATTTTGCAGTTTTTCCAGTCAGTCTTTTCTGAATTTCAATCAGATTTGTTTTTGTCAACAAACTGCAGTGGGAACAATAGAGTCAAACAATATTGCTACACAAATTTGATTCCAGTCCAATTTCTTGCTATCAGTCTCCCACATACAGTCATGTGTAACTTTTGTGTTCTGTAAGTTTGTATTTGTTTGTGTGTAACATGGACCATTTCAATTGACATACCACAGAATGTGCAGCATTCTTGTAAACAAAAGATTAGTTAGTTTCCATAAGAATATGCTTACAGTCTTCACTGTTGCACTGACAACATGACAAAGTAGTTTGACTGCCTTGTCGTAGGCAATGGCACACAGACTAGATATTTTGATGGCACTGACAAATTGATTGACCTAAATATTTGCTTTTGAGGCAAAAACAAAGAATTTTGAGTGAAGTATTTGCTTTTGCAGGTATTTCATTGAGTTTTGCTGTTTGCACTAACTGTTTTGAGAAATGCACTTGTTGTGATGCCAATGTAAACCATGATGTGAGAAATGTACCAGATCGACTGAGAAAAACTGTAACTAACAATTAATAATATTACGCAAGTCTCCGCCATGCTTTTTAAACTGTCTACATTGATATATTTAAATCAATAATTAAGTCTTTCATGATTACCTTTGATGTAGACTTCATAAGCTTATCTAGAATCACTTATTAAATCACTTTTTATTTCACAGTAAGACTAGTGTATGATTATGATAAATAGATTAAAATGGAAATCTTGTACATTGAAATGGTCACCCAAAGTAACAGGATTGAAGTCTGAAGCAGTTTATTGTTCAGGAAAACATGTGACCTAAGCTAAAGGGTGGTGATTTTGAAATGCAACATTTAGAGACATTTTCTAGCAATATACATTTTTAAAAAGTTTATTGCCTTGCATGCCATAATTGTATTGCTTTTGTTACGTTTATTTACTGTAACATAATGTGAAGTTATGCAAAGTTTGGCTGAGGTTTCTGACAGAAATGAAACCTTGACAGGTCCTCATGCCATCTTGCTGAACAGGTCAGACAATATGCCCAGAACAACTAAGCCTGCTCTCTTCTGTCACTGAATGCAAATTCTTGCACTGTAGCTCAAACCAGTAAGACGACATTCATGTGTTGTTTCACATATTTTTCATATCGTGCATCTAAAACATGGCTGGTTTCATTTTACTGTATTGATTTTACTGTTTACACTGTATTGTTCATGTGTATGTAAAATGTTTACTTAACATGAAACAATTTATGTTTACATAACCCTACCCTGACTCCAAATTATAATGAACAGATAGATAGATAGATAGATAGACAGACAGACAGACAGACAGACAGATATAGATAGATAGATAGATAGATAGATAGATAGATAGATAGATAGATAGATAGATAGACAGATAGATAGATAGATAGATAGATAGATAGCTAGATAGATAGATAGATAGATAGATAGATAGATAGATAGATAGATAGATAGATAGACAGATAGATAGATAGATAGATAGATAGATAGATAGATAGATAGATAGATAGATAGATAGATAGATAGATCGATCGATCCTTTATTGATCCCAGGGGGGAATTCAAGATGTATCAAAAATAGCCCAGTGAACACCATGAGAATACATCACGCATCTCATACAGATGAGAGGACCTACTCCAGACAGGAGAACAGCAAGTCACAGGATGCTGCATACTTCTCTCTCTATCTGTATTAAAGTTAAGGCTCTAGATTTTGTTGTTTATTGTGATGTTGTGCAATGTTTCATTTATTAAATACTTTTAGCTTGAGTAGCGTTTAAAAAGTGCTTAAAACAAAAAGTGTGTAAAACTATAATGCTTTAGCACAATACATTTGATTTCTTGTGTATTTCCCAGTTAGCTTTCCACCATTTCCCCTCTATTTAATTAATTTCTGTGTCACGGTGAGACGGCAGGGAGTCCACCAGAGGGCACCCACAAGCACACGGAGCACCAGACACACCCCCTTATTAGTTCGGCGCACACCCCCTCATCGTACTGCACTACTCAGGTCACAATCACCTGAGTATTAACACCTGTGCACTGTCACTCACGCACATATAAGCCCGCAGGTCCTGCTGTCCAGTGCTGCACATTCCTGAAGCCTGATGAGAAGCTGCTGCCCTGACGTCTCTGCTTCCCAGAGAGCATCACTGGAGCCTACGGATCTGTGTTATTATATGGACTACCTTCCTTTTGTGTTTTCATTTAATATTTGCTACTAAACCTGAGTCTTTAAGTTAAAATGGACAATAAAGAGTTTAATGCGAAACACTCGCCTCCTGCTGTCCACCACTTCCTGTTACATTCTGTTTGTTCTAACAAAAGAACATTTCACTGGAATTTAAGATGTTATTTCCTGGTTCCTATTCACTGCCAGCACTACCAACACAGCAAAGTTTATTAATGTTGACAGCCTTTTCGGTCAGAGGAGGGTTGTTTGACTACTCAAATGGAATCAGTACACATTACAATTCCACAGCACACATTAAAATTGTAAAGAGGCAATGCATATTTTAATAACAGAAATGCAGCATACCAAATGCTACCTTACTGTCACCTAATAGATGGCTAGAGAGAGACTTGGGGGCAGGGGGGAGGAGGGGCATCGCTGCATCAGCGCCTCTCCAAGTCTCCTCCAGACATCCTCCCCTCTTAGGTCCACACATCTTTCAGCCATAGCTGTATGAAGAACAGAGTTTGCCACCACGGACCCAATCAAAAATGACCACATACTAGTATCACCCCACCATAGGACAAGAGCTACTGGGGCTCACACCTAGTATTGCACTGATTTATGGCCCTGAATAACCATTGACCATTGTGAAGTGACCAGCCTTATCTGCGTGAGCAACAACATATCTGCACAGCTGTGGGTGAGAACAAAGCTTCGTAGAACAGAGTGTGTCCTGGTGTAAGCATGTTGTGTTGTGGTCTATAGCATTAAGAGTGCAAAACCTCCCTTCTAATGTACTATCACATGCACTTCAGGAACTGCTACATGGTGTTTATCTTTTCTGTGCTTTTTTCTTTTTTTTGCTGTGTATCATATCTTTGCCGGAATATTCCAACCGTGTCTCCAGAACAATGTTCTACTAGAATACTACTACTAGAATAGCTATAAGCAAAGTTTTAAATGATCCCGGTGACAGAATCCTATTAAGATAGTTTAGTGCTAAACTAATTTGCTAAAGTACTTTCATAATCTGCTGCTTCATACACACCACATTATTCCCTTTATTTGTTGATAAAAAAACACAAAAAAGACACAAACTTGCAAGTGTGTGAAATTCATGACACATATGAAAGAATATTATAATAGGAGTTATAATAGAATCAAGCCGTTGTAACTTGCAAACGTGCCAATAATGGAGAGTATTTTAGCAAAGATGTCGTATGGCCTTTTCAGTGCTGTCGCTGAATAAACGTCAGAGAAACGCGCCTCCGTCTTTATCATAATGAAGATCATCTCGCACGTTTCCTATGGTGATGTCCTTTTCGGTACCTCTCAGAATCAAATACATTACTTCTTGGTCATGGTGGAATCATCCGTTGTCTGCTTTGGATATTTATACAGATTATAGCTAGCAAGTCATTATTATACACTGACCGATAGCAGAAGTCTGAGCTTGTCTGTCTTGTCGTTTGACCTTATCAGTTGCTATAGGAAACTTCAGAAAGCCAAAGGTAAATTTGCGACATACATGAAATTAGAAGAAAAATATGAAAACGTGTCAGACCCAACGTTATTGTCAGCAGACTAAATAGTTTTGCAGGGAATTACATCATCAGTATTCCTACCGCTAAAGCCATCTTGATGGAAACAATCTGCTTCAGCAGAAAACATCGCAAATGTCTTCACGAATTTCCATTTTACCGCTTGCAATTTGCAGAAAGTGGAAAGGTATCTTCTGCTGACCGGCCACGTCCCCTCTACCTGTTCCCCATATTACTACTCCTATTTGAGTGTTTCTCTTTGTGCTTCCGTTTCGTTTTATTTTTTTATTATTTGTTTTTTACTGACTTCCACTTTTGGATTCCCCATTTTACTGTTTGCTGATTGCCGGACTACCTGTCTGTCCCTGACTCCGAGTGTCACTTTTCTTTTTAACCTCAGGGTGGCAGTATTGAATGATTATTCGTCTTTCCAGAGATGATAATGGATACGTCACGAAGAACTGAGCTGCTTTGGCAGGCTGGCACTATTTTTCACACTTGTGGTTAGAAACTGAAACCAACACAAACTCTGTCACAGGCTTTGGCCTAAATGGATACCAACTGGTCAAGCATTTCGAAGAAACTCGTTTCTTTACATATTGGATGAATTACATGTTTTAAAGGTAACTGACAATATTGTAGCACCTGCCAATAGGTGACCTCTGGGCGGGGTCTGTGAGGCAGCGCACGGTTAGTTAATGCCACCCTGAATGTGTGTTGTGTGTGTGAGTGCTCCTCCTCCCCTCTTCTGCCTTAGTGGGTGTGATTCCTTTCTTTCCTCTTAGGTGTAGGTGTAAGCAAGATTTAAAAGAAAAGCAAGAATAATGGAGAGTAAGTTACTCTCTGCCTCATTCCTCACTGTTGCAGCAATATATTCATGAATGTTTTTAAAAAGATGCAAAAAAGCATAAACTAACATTATTAATTTGTATTTTGTCATCAAAAAATTTTCTTTTGGCTTTAGGGACATGATGTTTTCAAGGTATCGTTTTTGGGAAGGTACCAGAGGCAGGCGTCTTGTGTGAAGGTACCAGAGGCAGGCGTCTTGTGTGCCATTCTCAGTTGATCGATTTTAGTGATACTCAGTTGGAAATCCTGTGACTGTCCTGTGGAAATCCTGTGACTGTACATTATATACTACAGTTTCTTGTTTAAATCATTCTGATGTAGTATGAAGTACATTTAAAATCTTGTTGTATAGAAAAATACAGCCCAGATCTTTTTAGTTCACTGAATCAATGTTTGTTTGCACACTTTCAGCCTGAACTATACTATATACTATGCACAAGGTAGGTATATATAATAAAGTGTTTAATGTGTATATGTACTTTTTTATGTACAGTGTACACATGTTTATAAAATAAGTATAAATTTTAACAACTGTTACACTTATTTGGAGGACAGCACTCCACAAGCAGTGGAGTAAACACTAATTAACTATTTACTAATATTGTACAGAGGGCAAAGGTCAACAGTGCAATGTTTGGTGTGATTTGTGAAACATGAGCCAGACATTACAGTGGCAAATTGCCACAAATAGAGAAAAAACAAATTTGTTACCTTGAACCTGTATACTTGAACTGTAAACAATGACATGTCACCAAACATTCAGCCATTTGGTTGTTTATTATTTTGGTATGTTATGTCACTTTCAATGCTTTTGGTCATAGAGCAACATAGTACTTTGTTGTCTCCATGGAAATAATTGTTATGCTAGTACATAAGTCTAAGGATACATTAAGGTAGGTGCTGTCATAGGACATCCTGGAAAATATAAGTAGCTAGACAATTCTGTGTGCTTGTATGTGTGTATGTCTTTGCTGTTTGTGCACGCAGATCAATAAATGGATTAATGAATAATCATGTGTCTTTGAAAGATCTCTACTGAAATCCATTCTAATGTCTAAGTATCTTGAACAAACAACTTTCAACAATTATATTCTCTGTTTGGAATATATGTGTGAAATCTGCAAGCAATGTTTTTGTACAGAACACTACAGTTGTAAGACAGTGTAGTCAGAGAGCTCCCCCTGCATAGCAGATTGGAAAGGGACAAGCCAGCAATTAATAGTCGGGGCTGAATGCAGTCGGTAATCCACGGCAGTGCTCCTGAAATGACAAATATGCAGTTCAGCTTCATCGGCACCAAAATGTGCTATAAAAATATAAAATTAAGTGTTCAGCGTGTTAAGTGTACTTACCAGGACGCCTTTACCTCCTGATCCTTGATTTTAACCAGTGATCCTGGCAGTTTCTCGTACTGAACTTCTGTCTTTCCTTAAATACCATACACAAGAAAGTCAATAGGGACACTGCTGAAGGAATGGATCACTCAGGAATTTTGCTATTTCAGTTAGCATTGTTGATGTTGAAATACAGCAAGTGTATCAAACAATAAAAGGCTCTAGTATTATAGAGCGCTCTGCTCAAACAGCTAAAAGCTACAGTAAGTGAGTTACAAATATGCACAGTGTTAACAATATGCTTACAGCGGTTTTAATGTCATGATCCAGCACTGGGATCATGGCAAGAACTCAAATGAGAGATTTTTTAAGTTCTGTTTCTAGTTCTTGTCCCTGGAGTTGACTCCTTAAAAGCAGACCCATCCTAAGTGATTTAACACCTACATAAATTGCCCCCATTTAACACAGCAGTGGATAATAAGCACCAGCTACATTCAACTTTGATCCATATTATAATTTTTTTTTACCGAGAATGCCTTGCGTGTCTATTGGCTGTTGCCGAACAGCAGGCCACAGAAATGTATCTCCAGTTTTTGCATGAAGGAGGAAAACAACTCGCACAGTTCCCATGGTGACATCCACTTCATCGTCTCTTAGAATCAAAGACACTCTGTGGGAGAAAAATGGTCAGTAACTTGTGTTTCTCATATCTAAAAAAATTATATACAAGACATTTTTGGTTTCAAGTGTAGAGTTGGGTTTTAGAGAGCCCTGTGTTTGGTCTTTTGTATCGTTGGTTATTGTAAGTACTGGCTCTGTGGTTCTTGTTGTTGAGATTCCTTAGGAGTTTGTTTAAGGTTCTTGCAAGTTTGTTGACTGTTAGTGTTGAACTCTAGATCTGTTTCTACGTTTTGTCTCTAGTGCTGTTTTATGGTTCTGTTTGTCATCATGTCTAGCCCGTGTTTAAGTCTTGGTTATGTTTCTGTGTTGGATTGCCATTCTGTTACGACCCTAGACCGCTTTCATGACGGATTTGCCCATATTAAATCTCGCTTCTCTCAGTGAATGCGTCCATCTCATTCAACTCGACCTTCAGAGCATTACAGCTGGCTTGTAAGGTCATAAAGACACAACAAACACAACAGGATGTAATAATTATAATAATAATAATTACTAAATTATTACATATAAGAAAAAAATACTTGTGTTAAATTTATTATTAGCTATATTATGTGCTAAAAGAAAGGAACTCAGGATATGATACAGATATATTGATAACATTTCACCTATGATGTAAGATTTGAAGGCCAAAAAAGGCACAAGTGGCATACTTGTTTGTCTGAAGGTTGCTAGAATCCTGCCCCCACACAAATGTCTTTGTATTCTGTCCATCAGAGTAGTTGATCTCATGGGTGGTGATGATGAGCAGATGTTCCTTTGCATAATGGAGAGCGATTTGCTTGAAACCCTTTCCTCCGTACAACACAAGCTCACCAGTCATAGTGAATTCTGTTAGGGAAGTAAAGGTCACCATCTATGAAGTCAAGAGAGTCACAACGGGGCTAATTGACACTTTCCTAGAGTGAATAACTCAACAAGTCATCCTCAACTGGTTAATAGTGAATAATAGCTCATGTTTACATCATGCTAAATGTTCCCAATGTCCATAAGAAGCATAATCTGGGGAATATGCCATATTATTATTTCACACGCCGTCAAAAAGATGTCTAGATGCCTAAAGAATGAGATCAGTGAGAGAGTCAGCGGACAGCTCTGACCTGAGGTGGAGTCCTGCAGAAGACGGAGCTTCTGTGCTGCAGGGATGTCGTAACAGATTGGATTGGGCTGACCATGAGCAGAAATTATGAACCTTACACCACTCGCTGAAAGACCAGAGAGGGAGAAAGATAGAAGGGGAGAGAGAGAAGGAGAGAGAGGGGGGGGGGGGATAGACATAGAAAACAGATTGAAAGCAAAATCATAAATATAAGCCTACAGACCACAGTCCTTTTGACTTATGTGTGTGAATGTCTTGGTAGAGAGCATCATTTGAGTAGATGCTACTATTACTCATATACCTGGGGGAGAAGTGGCTGTAATATGCACTCTGGTACTGGTTGTGGGTTGAACATGCACTGGCACCATGTAATCTGAAATGCGTTTAGATGACAGAAGGACTGTAAATACTCAGTAAATACAGAAGCACATCTGAGCCCACTCACTGCATGTAATGTTTCAGATACATCACTGTAATGGAAAAGACAAATGTAAGAAATGAACTTCATTTTTTCTACATCAAAAGCAAGTAAAACCACTGTGGCAGAAACAGATTTTATCTGTTTTTCACACCAGGTGACATGACACTGAAGTTATTTTAATTTCACCAGGCTGGGTGATATTTCATTAATGAACTGGGTCATGCCCACAAAGCAAGTGGAGTGAGTAGCTTATAAGAAATAAATTAGGAAACAATTAAGTTTATGCAGAAGAAAATAATGAACATTTGAACATGTACATCAAATGCACAACAAATAAACAATAGAATTACTAAAAGAAACAAAATGCGACCATTGGCCTCAAACATGGGTTGATTACAGTAGGTCAGATTAAAAATAACTGTTCAGTAAGAGAAAGAGAAGAGTTGTAGACCTGGGTCTACTGTATCAGCCCTGAATGGAGAACTGATGTTGAACATTTGACCTTGATTCAATGTAATATTTTTAATAAACACACACACATATATATATATATATATATATATATATATATATATATATATATATATGTACCTCAGTATATATATAAACCTCAATATACAGTATATATATATATATATATATATATATATATATATATATATATTGAGGTTTATTAAAAATATTACATTGAATCAAGGTCAAAAGGTCAAATTCTCTCTCTCTATATAATTACATTTTATAGAAGAAGATGGTGTTAGTCTTCATGGGGAACTGATATTGAACATTTGACCTTGATTCAATTTACATTTTGTTTTTAAACCACAAGATACAAAATTAGAAAAATAGCATGAACGTGAACAAGAGAAAGCAAACTGGTGCTTATCTTAAGAGAGGACCAGTACAGTGGGTCACACTGACAACAGCACAGACAGACTGAGGGAAAGGCTTGTACCTGGGGTGTCACTATAGTCTGAAACATCCGGTGCTGCAAAGAAGGACAACAACACTGAACACTGTTGTACAAGCTGATGAGTTAAAGGGTGAAAGTAATGGAGTGAAATCAATGTAAATTTACTGATCCAAAAATAGAATGAACCAAGACTCCAAATTTAGCCACGAAACATTTTTTGTATTTGTGCTTAAAATGTATTCAGTGTCTGCTGAGCACTTTTGAATAACAATTCACAAATGTTATGGTTTAACTTTAACATCATAATAACTATGCATAACAATTGTTCTGTCAGCAACCACAAACAAGGCATTTCTCATGCCTGAACTTTGGAATTATTTACCTGCATTTATCTTTATTCTCATGAGCAGGTTCATGTGTGTTGTATTAATCTAATTCCCTCTCCTGGTACAAATATATTCTGTTCTGCTTCTGTATCTTAGCAGACTGTGAGTTTGTAACAGTGGGTTGTTAGTTTATCATGATAAATCGTGATGAATATTTACTAAAATGTTCGTGTCATAAAACATTTTTAGTACTTTACAATGTACTTTCCCTGGGTCTTTAAAACAACAATGATTTTTAAAAAATATTAACTTTGTATTAGCTCTATTTACTTTGAGTGACATTTGATTAGCTATTCCAAGATTTTTATTTCCATGTAGATTTAAAAATGTTAATGCATCATATGTCCGATAAGCCAGTTTCACATTAAGGTTTGCTCAAAATAACCACTAATGAACAGAAAGGATAAGTTTGGTACTTTTCCAGTCCATAAACACAGTTTCTGTTTTTGTATTCAGGTGCCAATTTTCTCTCAGTTTAGAAATCTTAAAAAAATAAAATAACTGCAAAAAAGTAAATATATGAAATTTATAAAAGAAATAAATAAATGAAATAAAATAAATGAAACTAAATAAGTAAATATTAATTATACAGGTAAAAACTGCATTAAACTAAATATTTAATTAAAATCACAAATCTAACTTATCTAACAAATATATAAGGGGTGTGGACCTGGGTCTACTGTATTAGCCCTGAATGGGGAACATTTGGCCTTGATTCAATTTAATATTTTTAATAAACCACAAGATACATAATTAGCAAAGTAGCGTGAAAACAATAAACATGCTTATCGTAAAGCGACCATCAAACACTGAAAACAGTTGAACAAAAAGAAGGAAGTAAGGAGGCACCTCCATTGAATGAAAATCCCGATCCTGCAGAAGAGGAAACAAAATTACCCCTCACTTTATTTTTTGTATACTGTATGTGCTTTAATATATAATAATGTAATTTGAATTTATAATACATTCAAAGTCTGTTAAATACATTTGAATAACAATTTGAAAATACTATATGTTAAGGATCAAATCTGACACCAAAATAACCTGCAAACCTATCATTCATCCACATGCAAGGCTTTTCTCATGCCCGAAGTTTGGAATGATATGAGTCTTTATCTTTCATCAGCAGGTTCGTACATGTTCTTGTTGAATAACGCACAAATATATTTACCTGTAGTCCTGCTAAGTATCTTAGCAGGCTGGGAATCTGGCAGTGAGTAGTATTAAAATAACAGTCTACTGTCATAAAAAAACATTTTTAAAACTTCAGAGTTAATTTTAATACTTTAGAATTACCTGGGACTATTAGAAAAGGAATATAAGCAGCACCACCTAGACTACGAGGACCTGGACCAGGCTGACCTGGAAGTCTATGAAGATCATGAAGGCTAAGACCAGGAAGACCAGGATGATGACGATAAGGCTGACCAGACGAACCAAACCCAATCCCAGGGTGACTAGCCAGGACAGGATGACGAGGATGATGTGGTATCATTGCAGAGTGAAATACTGAAACACAATTTAATACTGAATCTCACACAAACAAACAGCTGATGAATGTTTTGACCCAAATGTTTGACCCCTATGGTTTTCATTTTCATTTTGATCTGAAAAAACTTTTTTTCCCCAATATAATGTATCTGAAGTAGTTGGACAGTATATAACAAACAAACAAACAAACATCATTTTACATTTTTCTGTATATCAAGGGAACCCAAGACTAGTCCTGAAGATCAATCCTAATCTAGCATTCTAACCTAACCTTATTATATTATATATACATATATATATACTATGTGGTTATAGTTCTCTCTATATATTTTATGGTTTCAGAAGCTCAAATTAGTTACTCTTGTTAGCCTATGACATATCTTCATAAAGAGCTCTCCCACTAGGAAAGACTTTAGAGTTACAGAGCTGAGTCACATATGATTGCTTTCAGTGTACATACACAATTTATGCTATTTGTGCAGACTTCCAAAAGTCTTGCACAGTGAGGTTCGTGCATGTGCAGGTCTGCTACACTCACATCTGTCTGGTGAGGTTAATGCACATACAGGTCTGCTACACTCACATCTGTCTGGTGAGGTAAATGCACGTGCAGGTCTGCTACACTCACATCTGTCTGGTGAGGTAAATGCACGTGCAGGTCTGCTACATTCTCATCTGTCTGGTGAGGTTAGTGTACATACAGGTCTGCTACACTCACATCTGTCTGGTGAGGTTAGTGCACGTGCAGGTCTGCTACACTCACATCTGTCTGGTGAGGTTAATGCACGTGCAGGTCTGCTACATTCTCATCTGTCTGGTGAGGTTAGTGCACGTGCAGGTCTGCTACACTCACATCTGTCTGGTGAGGTTAGTGCATGTGCAGGTCTGCTACACTCACATCTGTCTGGTGAGGTTAGTGCACGTGCAGGTTTGCTACACTCACATTTTTCTGGTGAGGTAAATGCACGTGCAGGTCTGCTACACTCACATCTGTCTGGTGAGGTTAATGCACGTGCAGGTTTGCTACACTCACATTTGTCTGGTGAGGTTAGTGCAGGTGCAGGTCTGCTACATTCTCATCTGTCTGGTGAGGTTAGTGCACGTGCAGGTCTGCTACACTCACATCTGTCTGGTGAGGTTAGTGCACGTGCAGGTCTGCTACACTCACATCTGTCTGGTGAGGTTAGTGCACGTGCAGGTCTGCTACACTCACATTTGTCTGGTGAGGTTAGTGCAGGTGCAGGTCTGCTACACTCACATTTGTCTGGTGAGGTTAGTGCAGGTGCAGGTCTGCTACACTCACATCTGTCTGGTGAGGTTAGTGCACGTGAAGGTCTGTTACACTCACATGTGTCTGCTGTGTCCAAAGATGGATGTTGCTTCCCCTCTTTGGGTTTGTGGGCGACCTGCGTCTCCTCTTTATGAGGTTTCGTGACCACCATAGAGGTGAGTGGTGTCACAAACTTGTACTTGAGAGAGAGACCCAGGGCTTCTTTTTTGACTGCTTCTCTTTCCTCCCCTTCAAGTGTCACTCTGAGATGAAAAAGGGTGAATAAAGTAAACATTTGATTTTTTACCAGAAACATGAGGAACCAAACCTATACATGCATGCACAATCACGCATGCACATACATGTGCACACACACACACACACACACACACACACACACATACGCATGCATGCACACACACACATGCACACACACACACACACGCATGCACACAGATGCACACACACACAAGCATGCACATACACACACACACACACGCATGCACATACACGCACACACACGCGCATGCACACACACACATGCATGCACACACACGCACACACACACACATGCACAAACGCACAAACACGTGCACACACATGCATGCACACAGCCCAGACTCACTCTTTCTCTAGTAGTTGTTTTACTGAAACGTATGCCCATATTCTCTGGACTGTGAAAATATCACTAGGTGCTAAAGCTGCGGGCGATGGATCCTTGTATGTCACGTTATGCCTTGTCTGCAAAGAGTAAACATTTTGAAGAGAACCACGTGGCTTTGACTGTTATTGTGTCTTGGAATGTTAAGATTGCAATAGGAAACAGAATTGAAGTGGTAAATGACATCTAGCAGGGGTGATCTTACTGAGACTGCGATAACCTCCGCTTGGAAAGTTTCCAGGTTGTTGTCTGTGATTTGACCAGCAACTACAATCTCTGAGCCGTTATAGTACTGGCTGAAACTGGTCTGGGTGAGATTTTTTACTCCAGTATAGTTCATTTGGACATGAGTTAACAGAGTGGTAGCAACCTCCCCATAGAAACCCTTTTGACAACAAAGATGGAACTGTAAGCAGACAAAATCACAGTACAGAATGATTGTAATAGCAGACAGCATACTGCCTCCTACCTGGAGCTGAAGATCAGCGTCAGAGTCCTCGTAGATCCTGCGAGCTGCTCCGTTGTTCTCCAGCGCCATTTTCTCCAAGAAATTAAAGTTAACATCAAATCCAAACCCCAGACAGTACAGGGGAAATTTCCCCTTAATGGAATTTTTCACATTGGCCTGAATCCTTCCTATACTGGTTTCACCTGTGGGACAGTGCCAAGTGTAGATTCAACCTTAGTAAAGAACCAGTCATACTGCCATGTGCCCAGCAGTATTCCAGCAATTAGCTAGGTTTCCTTGGTTTTCTGATTTAGGAACAGTCAACAGCATAGCATTATCCTGGAAGACATCATTCTACACATGGAGAGAAGTGCAATTGATCTGAACAAATGTTAACAATGGAATCTAATACCCTCAATCTGCTCTACGGTAAAAAAAAAAAGAAAATTAGTCTGGTAGACTCAAGTAAACTAGTAAACTTTAAGTAAACTAGTTTTGGAATGCAACTGAACCATTTCTGCTGACACAAGGCTCATTAAAGCCAATATCTGCATTTATTGCCAATTGTTACTTTGGTGGTCAGAACTAAATGGGCCAGCAACAATTAAAAACATGTCTGTGTATCGCTAGGTTTGCAGTAGGTTTGCAGAAACAATGTTTGCAGTAACTTCTCTTCTGCTCTGATTGCACCACAGGTTTTACATGGTATTTTCCTCACTTAAGATGTCCAGTTTCTCAAAATGAGATATTGACCAGGACTATCCCCATGAAAATAAAAACTAAAACATTCCCTTAACTAAACAAAATCAAATCCAACTTGTTTCTTTCACTGCACTGCTCTATGCTGTATTACAGTGATGTGTTCACTAAGCAACATTTCTGCTGTATTAAAGTGATGTGTTCACTAAACAACACCTCTGCAGTATTAGTGTAGTGTGATCACTAAACAACACCTCTGCAGTATTAGTGTAG
The DNA here is from genome assembly GCA_020368025.1 of Brachyhypopomus occidentalis. Lineage (NCBI taxonomy): Eukaryota > Metazoa > Chordata > Actinopteri > Gymnotiformes > Hypopomidae > Brachyhypopomus > Brachyhypopomus occidentalis. Next base: position 300,115 of record JAGXOD010000076.1, read on the forward strand.
TGTGATCACTAAACAACACATCTGCTGTATTAGTGTAGTGTGATCACTAAACAACACATCTGCTGTATTAGTGTAGTGTGATCACTAAACAACACCTCTGCAGTATTAGTGTAGTGTGATCACTAAACAACACATCTGCTGTATTAGTGTGATGTAATCACTAAACAACACATCTGCTGTATTAGTGTGATGTAATCACTAAACAACACATCTGCTGTATTAGTGTGATGTGATCACTAAACAACACCTCTGCAGTATTAGTGTAGTGTGATCACTAAACAACACATCTGCTGTATTAGTGTAGTGTGATCACTAAACAACACCTCTGCAGTATTAGTGTAGTGTGATCACTAAACAACACATCTGCTGTATTAGTGTGATGTAATCACTAAACAACACATCTGCTGTATTAGTGTAGTGTGATCACTAAACAACACCTCTGCAGTATTAGTGTAGTGTGATCACTAAACAACACATCTGCTGTATTAGTGTGATGTAATCACTAAACAACACATCTGCTGTATTAGTGTGATGTGATCACTAAACAACACCTCTGCAGTATTAGTGTAGTGTGATCACTAAACAACACATCTGCTGTATTAGTGTGATGTAATCACTAAACAACACATCTGCTGTATTAGTGTGATGTAATCACTAAACAACACCTCTGCAGTATTAGTGTGATGTAATCACTAAACAACACATCTGCTGTATTAGTGTGATGTAATCACTAAACAACACATCTGCTGTATTAGTGTGATGTAATCACTAAACAACACCTCTGCAGTATTAGTGTGATGTAATCACTAAACAACACATCTGCTGTATTAGTGTGATGTAATCACTAAACAACACATCTGCTGTATTAGTGTGATGTAATCACTAAACAACACCTCTGCAGTATTAGTGTGATGTAATCACTAAACAACACATCTGCTGTATTAGTGTGATGTGTTCACTAAAACACTCACACTGCAGTCTGTGCAGATTTGCTGCAATCTTTAAGCTGAAGGCTGTTTGAAGACAGAGGTAACATAAGGACACAGAGTCCACAGTGGACAGGAGTCCACAGTGGACAGCCTATTCTTCTATTCAAATGCTACTTTTGTCACTTGCCAGAAATGGTTTCATGAGCACTGGACTTTGGAAATGGGGTCTGAGATGCACAGGCATATTTTGGGGTGAGAGCTGGAGTTAGTCTGTATGTACGCACATATGCGTGCATTAGTGATTTATTAGACCTGAAGTGGGGTCTCCATCCGTCAGCAGGATGAGGATGGAGGCGGTGCCTTCTCGTGTGTGGCTGTTGATCATCTCCACCCCCTTCAGCACAGCAGCATTGATGTCAGTAGCTACAGGGGAGTGGATAGAAATAAAAAAATTACGGGTCAGATATACTATGTTGACACCATGTTTCATGGAGAGATAGTGTGCATTGTGTCTGTAAATAAGGTGAGTGTTATGTATGAAAGTAGCATATGATTTGCAAAACATGATAAGATCACAGGTATTGGAAATGTACAATACATCAAGTAGAAAAGATGCATATGAAAAATGTATAGTGCAATGTTATTAGTCACAGAAATAATACAAAAACAGCAACAACCATACATGTGTGAAGGCTGTAAGATGTCAGTGTAGATGACCCTGATTCACAGCAAAATGATTAGCTACCTCAGCATTCTACTGGCGAATGAGACACTTCACTGCCCTCTGCACTTACCACACCATCTGAACATGAGGGTCAGGACCCATGTAGTTCTTCCAGCATGGACAGCTTGTTCAAGCATCACTCTGGTTTGCATTTTATTGTAAAACCTTTTGTTAGTTAAATTAATCAGTTTTGGAACCAAAATTTGTTTTACATAAATAAAATCGATATATGTGATAAACTTTTAAACACTCAATAAGTTTGCATATTGCAGTTAGTAGCAGATAATAAGAAATCGTACTGTATCTGCAAGCAGTTTCCCCTACAATCTTACCTCCTCGATCTTGTATCTCCTTCACAAAGGCCTTTGCAGTATTCAGGTTGGTCTTCGTAGCTTGGAGGAGTTCATGTTTCCAGACGTCTATATAACTGTCAAATGTGATCAGGCCAAAGTAATCATCCCCAGCTAGATCTCCCAAAATCTTCAGCATCGCCAAACGGGTCTGAGATTAAAAAGTTTCTTCAGCATGTTTGGTTGCTCATAGAGAGCAGACTCAGATAATCCACTACTGTGGTGTCAGTGTACAGCTGAAAATGAAGCTCTACAATTTCACAATCACACAATATTTTGGTTTTACTGTGTAGAATTCACATATTTCTTTTTGTAGCGCACCTGATGAATTTTCCGTCCGTGCATAGAGCCACTCCGGTCGATAATGAAGACTACGTTTTTGGGGATTCGCTGAATATTCATAGGTGCAAAGTAGTGGACAAAATAGCCATTTTCTATCTGGTGGGGAAGAGAGAATGAACTAAGTATATATATATATATATATATATATATATATATATATATTCATATTAAGTTACTATATGTATATATAGTTTCCAATAAACATTCATTACCCGCACTTCTCCACTGCTGTGCTTGGCTCTTTCTACCTCATATATTATGAGAAGGTCCCCATTTAGTCCATTCTGGCTGCAGCTTTTACACTTGGTCTGCTGCTCAAGGGTAGGATAGAAGTTCACCCACACCTGCAATTATGGTACAAATGATTAAGACCCTTTCAAATCATCCTAAAACAAATTACAGTGAAGTAATGTAATCCAAAGAAACTTCCGGAGCTTCCGGAGAAACAACATTTTGGACAGAGATCCTTCACCAGCTGTGCCAGCAAAGTTCTTTTTTCTCTACCTCTCTATTAGAGACACCTGTCCTTTCATGATTCCCTGCAAGGACTTTAATCACATGACCCTGGAGTGCAGAATAAAATCAGGGGTGCAAGTTGTCTGTGGGTTAGTTTCAGGGCAAATCCACATTAGAATTTGAAACCAGAGAGATCTCAGCATGTCTTGCTAAACTGTAGTTTAACTCCCTCTCTGCACCCCTTGTGCTGGACTGCAGCTTTAACTCCCTCTACATCGTTACCCACACTGCACTGTACTTAAACCCTATTATCTTCACTTTTATGCAATCAGTACTTTCAAGTGCAATTTTTTACAAATACATTTATTTACTAATGAACTACAAGAACATAAATCTTTAGATGTGGCCTATATATTTCACCTTTTGCTCACTTCGAGAAATGGTAATGGCTTTGGTCAGCTCATCCGTGCTCAGTCCTCCTGCCACATCCACAAAGGCAATGCTAGGACTCTCATGAATGTACACATCAATCTAATAAAGAAACACCATCAGCAGAATGAAGGATAGAAGCCACAATGCCTAACAATGCTTCACAATGCAATGACACACAGTGTCCATACACCACGTCTATACATATATATTTGGATTCTAAGATGCAAATCAACCCAGTTTGAAGTCAATGCTTCTCTGATGTCACAGTAACAAACTCATTTACATATCTCTGCCTATTTGGCCTAGAAGCAGTTTATCCCTATTGACTTCCACTGCAATTCTTGTGTTTTACATTATTTTTTTTAAATGATGCACAATTCAGTGCAGCCAACCAAAATCTTTATGCAAAATGTATTTCAAGAAATATTCACAAACAAATAATACATGAACTGCAACCAACTAGATATGATGGGCTATCAGAAACCTCTTTAATGTACTATATTTTACCTACACAATATTACAATAAGAAAATACCATTAATCATTTTGTGTTGGTTATTGCTAACAGTGACCGGCATTAAATCGAGTTGCCCATCAGTTACTTTTATTTCTTGTATCTGCATTTTACATTAAATTTATATGCAACTTACACTGTCTTCTTTACACTTTACACAAATGTACATTTACACAAGTTTTCTTCATCTGTATCTTTGCTACAATCATTGCATGTATCCAACTTCCAGGTCAGAAGTCAGAGTGTACAGTACCTTGAAGTCGGACACAGGCTGCATCGGTTGGGCATTGATGAGCAACTGATATTTGCCCAGACGTCTGTGTAACAGTTCCTCATAGGTGAGTTCAAAGGTCACCTTACTGAGTGCAGCCACTGTTACAGAGGTTTTAAAATCCTCCAGAGTTCTTCCTACTGAACTGCAACAAATAACAACAACAACAACAACAATAATAATAATAATAATAGCACAACATCAGCACTGGATTACTGGTGAGGGAGGCTCCATAGCTAAAGCTCCAAAGCAAAAATAATGCTGAATTTTGTTTCCTTTTTCAGATAGAGGATCTCCTCATATAGACAGTGCACTACGTAAGTGTGTGTGATTACTATGCTGTATCTGTCCTGTGTATGTCACGGTGAGGGAGGCTCCTCCTACCGGTCGCCTCTGGCACAGCGGCAGTTGTCCTGTTGTTACGTTGTGTGCGTCCCTCTATTAACCCCTTTACCTGATAGTCGTTTGTCTGTCTATATATATGTCTTGTCTTTGAACCAGTTGACTGCTGGTTATTGTTTCCTTAATTTGGAAAGGTGCACGGGTCTTTGGTTTACGCACTTTATTCATTAAACCCCTCTTTTTCTCTGAGACTTGGCATGATCGCTTCCTTTTAGTTCGCACTCTCTGCCCGTTACAGTTACTGGATGTCATCTAAGTTTCACGGATCTGTTTAACTAGGTTCTAAATAATATTACAGCAATTCCTACCAATTTAAACCAATGAAACCATTTGAGATCAATTCATGAGGTTCCTTTTCTGAAAATGTACTTTACTAAGCACTAGAAATAGAAATTTTGGTTTCAGAAGGTGACTCAAATGCAGTTGTGTCCACTACCACCAGTTTACTTTTTTAAATGTTTTAAATGTTATTCAGTGTTACTAATTTATTAGGGGTTCAAACACCTACTGCTACTCGAGTATGGAAGATAAGCCTGACTGACAGTATAGTCATGCGAAATGTGTTGAGGTGAGGACCATGTGAGACCTGCAGACAGAACTCTTTCACATTCTGATTCTTTGGCTCACAAACAAAAAAGGTCAATAAATCCACTGAGCTTCTCCCACTTAGAAACAAACAAAAAAAAGGTCAATAAATCTACTGCGCTTCTCCCACTTAGATTTTGCTAAATCCAAATTTGTTCCAGAATTGTCACCCAATCTATATTAAATTGGTGTAAATATTTGCGAGAGTCTGAACCTGAATAATTATCCAAATAGATTTGACATTTCTAAATAAAATGGCTCTAATATATGCGAATCAACAATCCAGATGTAACGCTGCGAAGTGCAGCGGAAAGAACGCCGATAGCGAGGCATTTCCTTTTTTATTTCACAGCGGTTTATTTCACAATTCAGCGCCGTAGCGCTTTTAACAGACAACGAGTAACTAACACGCAGACGCACACGCAGACGTAGACACACACGCAGGGTGGACTCTAACAAAGACGAGCCATTTAGCACAACATTGACACACATTACTGTATATACTTTAACTTAAGCGAGAACCAAGTGCAATGCATAACGTTAATAAGACAAAATGACAGGTGAGACGGATGAACACACGCACACGATACCACACCCAAAAGGAAATACATATATGGACAAAAAACAGATGCAGACCACACACACACACACACGCCCAAGGGGAGGGGTCAGGGACTACTTTATGACACCAGAGCTTTTTTCTACTGTTCCACTATTAATAATCCATAAATGTAACATATTTTGCGACATCATCATAGTTCCTGCATCAGCAACTTTCATAGGATTGGAGCAAGGTTACTATAATAATAATAATAATAAAATATATTTTGAGCCAAGCCCTATAAGTACCACTTATAGGGTACTTAATTGATAGTATTTGTTGGTACCTGACTATTCCGGCACTTTCTCCACGAGACACAGCCTGGCTATACTGCTGTTGGGCCTCTTCCTTCTCCTTCACAACCCCATCGTAGGTCTTCCCCTCTATAGTCCTAGGAACATTGTTGCTTTTTACACACTCAACCTTTGAGTGGGTGTCTAGTCAAAGGCAAACCCCGTAACAAGTGACCAAATGAGAATATGCAAATGTAACTCAATTGAACTTTTGAAGAGAAATTGAATTTTGTTCAAGTGGTGCTTGATTAATGACTGATATTGACATACATCCTGAATTTACTGATGAAAGCTTTCTTGGGTATCTTGACCTCGAAATGAATCTCTTTGGACTCATTGAGCCTGTTCGCCACACGGCTTGTGATGACTGTGGTGGCGTAACGGCTGGTTACCGTGGAATTGATGTGGAAGCTGTAGATGTCAACATCCCGCTCCTGGGGTGGAGGAAGATATATTACTGAGAAAATGAAGTTCTTCATAAATTGCTTTCTTCAGTCATACTTGTTCTTGTAAGTTGATGTCATGTCATATTATTGCTTATTGCTACATGCAAGAAAATATTACCTTTTCTATATGATATAAACCTGAAATTAAGAAACCCAAGGAAATAAAATGATATATATATATATATATATATATATATATATATATATATAATTTGTAATCAACAAACCAAAAGCTGTACAAGAGTGGTGTAAAGAATTGCATGTGTGGTAGAGTTACTCAGGGATAGGGTTAGGGTTAGTGTTAGGGTTAGGGTTAATGTTAGGGTTAGGGTTAGTGTTTGGGTAAGGATTAATGTTAGGGTTAGGGTTAGTGTTTGGGTTAGGTTTCGTGTTTTGGTTAGGGTTTGGTAAGGTTCACAGCTTTGCAGAGGTGCATCCTCTTACTGTTCCTCGTGTTTGTCTCACACTAAAACAAATCCATCGAGGTGGACCTTCACCTTCAGGAGTTGGGCAACTCTCAGCTTGCCTTTGTATATTTTAATACTATTCCAAACTAATACTATATTTTAATACTATTCCAAACATACAGCCAATTTATAGCTTAGTTTTTTGTAAACTCCTTAATAATGTGTTTGTTCAAATGGCCTCAAAAGGCTTTGTTTAACAGCCAACACCCTGCTCATCAATGGCAAATTAACAAATGCCCAATGACTTTACCTTTTTGGTAGGAGCAGAGATGACGCAGATACATAAGACTCCAAGGAGGGTTAGTCGAACTGTGACTTTGGTCATGGTTTCCCATGTAAGACTGAGACCACAAATGAAAAACATGCAGCCTTTTAAACACACACACAAACACTGCCATTGGTCAACTCATATAGAGCAAAGACTCCACCCCATCCCAGAAGGCCCTTCAGTAAGTCTTGCACAATGACATCAAACTAAAATCTGTTTGCTCACGAGTGATGGGAACAGCAAGCAGGAGTTGTACAGCTAAGTATGATATGACTCTTATGTGCTGTTAATAACTTCTGAAGAATTTGGATATAATGTGATTTGTATGACTTCATATGTATGTAGATGTGTGTGTTCAACTGTAGAACTGTTATAAAAGTAAAACAATGTTATGTAGAGTTTCTGGTTCATTATCTGAAGTTGAACTAACTACACTGTTAGGGTGATATGGCATAACCAAATCTGTCTGTTTGCTGATCATTGCCATAGTTTTAACTTTTAACATTCTCTTATAAATGGCTTTCAAACTCAAATATTGAATGTAATAAGATTTATTTTACTGCAATCTAAAGTGCAAAGCATGTGATTATTTTAGTGACAGCTTCAATATTACACAATAACAGTGGCAAGAGATATTTGTTCTTACACCAAACATATCAAACCCTCCCTACTTTGATGATCCTGGCTCTATCAGAAGCGATACACACTTGTTGCTCTTCTGTGGGTTTCTAAGGTGCACACGCCTGTAATTGACTGCAGTTACACACCCCTCTGCTGTTTACTCATGCATGAATGCTGTAGAAGGCTGACGTAGCCACTCTCCTGCTCGCAGTCCTCAGTAAAACTGAAGTGGCACTCACAGCTGATCTACCATGGTGCAGAATGAGGTATTTGATACATGCACGTAGTAATTTTTTTAAAAACATGAATTTACAGATATTCTCAGTCTGGGCTGCTCTGTGTGGAGTTTGCATGTTCTCCCTGTGCCTGTGTGGGTTTTCTCCGGGTACTCCGGTTTCCTCCCACGGTCCAAAGGCATGCATGTTAGGTTGATTGGCATTGGCTCCAGCCCCCCGTGACCCTGACTAGCGGGATTAAGCGGTACAGATAATGGGTGGATGGATGGAATGTACAGATGCGGTTGATCAGTCCAGGCAGAGCTGGTTAGGTGAGCTGGGTGAGGTCAGGGTGAGGTCAGGGTGAGCTGGGTGAGGTCAGGGTGAGGTCAGGGTGAGCTGGGTGAGCTGGGTGAGGTGGGTCTGGGGGGTCTGGGGAATGATCTCCTGCTCTAACCTTTCTATTACTGTTTGGTCTAAATCTAGTCAAACTTTGTATAACTGTCACGGTGAGGGAGGCTCCCCCTCCCGGTCACCTATGGTACAGCGGCAGTTGTCCTGTTGTTGTTGCGTTGTGTACTTCCCTCAGGTGGGTGGGGCTTATTAGCTCCCTCACCTGACGGTAGTTTGTCTGTCTATATATGCCTTGTCTATGTACCAGTTGACTGCTGGTTATTGTATCCTTAATTTGGATCAGTGCACGGGATTTTGGTTAGCACACATTATTTATTAAACCCCTCTTTTTCTCTGAGACTTGGCGTGATCGCTTCCTTTTCGTTCGCACCTCCTGCCCGTCACAGAATAACCAGCCACCTTTCGGAAGCCGCCAGTCTCCTTTACTTTCTCCTTCGTTTGTGGTCATGTCTCGTGGTAAGTGTTTGTCCGTGTGAAATTTTGTTGTTTGAATGTGTGTGGAGGAGAGCTAGGTTGTAAACCGCTTGTCCCGTCGTGCCTACGTGCTTGTTTGTTTGTGTGTTTGTAAAGCACGTTGTGTGGCACGACGGTGACAGTAGCGAAAAGACCTGGTAGCGCTCTCTCCTCCAAAGGGGGCGCCTTCTCGCTACTGTGCTCGCCCGTAGTCTGTGTTTGTGTTTGTGCATGTGTGAGATGAGTGTGACTACGGGCTTGAGTGAGTGGAAGGTGCGTCTGCCGTTTGTCTTGCGTGTTTGTGTTTGTCTTTCGTGTATTTATGTAATTCCCCTAAGGGCTCCCACTGTTTGTGGCACAGAGGGCGCAGCTCCAGAAGGAGGTCCTACCGGGAGTGTGAGGGGGCTGTCCTGGAGCCCCTAGGCCCACTGGACAGGTGGCCTAGGGTGAGCTGAGAAAGGGCAGAATTTCCCTCTGGAGAGGGGTTGCCCTGGAGCCCTCAGACCTCTTAGAGAGAGTGTCTGGGGCGAGCTGAGAGAGGGTGTGAAGCCCGCCGGTGAGAAGGGTAAGTCTTGGCGTATGTGTTTGTGTCGCCCACCTCGTGTTTGTGGCTGACGTAGCGTGCTGGTGAATTGTTTTATGTAATTCCCGTAAGCTCCTCCTCCAAAGGGCGTTTGGGGGAGGGGCTATGGAGGGTCCCGTGCCATGGACCGTGGCACGGAAGGCGCAGCTCCTATGGGAGGCCCTGACCAGGGATGTGAGAGTGTCTCCGGAGAAGGTAGGGGCCCCCTCCCTCCAGTAAGAGGCGAAGTATAGGGGTGTCCCCTCCTTCTGAGATGGAGACCTCTCCCCCCTGTGTTAGGGGTACTATAATGGTCAGGGTAAGTGCGCGTTTTCGTTGTCTTTGTGTGTGTATTTGTGCGTATGTATTGTGTGCAGGTTCCTCCCGGTTGACTGAGGTGTCCCTGGACCAGCCCTCGTGCTCGGGTTGATGAGGGTTTTACCCTGGAGCTAGCCGGCCCATGATGGGGAGGGAAGCCCTCCAAAAGGGGGTGGTCTCCCTGGCCGGGCTAGGTAATGCCAGGGGTACTCCAGGCCCTGGATAGTGGTCTGCCCCGAGCCGAGAGGTTGGTCCAGGAGACGTTCAACTGTGCAGTAGGGAGGTAACCTGCACACACGCACACTTTGTGGGGCCCCTTGGGGCGTGAGGGGCTCTGTGACCGACTGGGGGCGTGGTTGTCTATTGTTGACGGCCCAGTCGGTCCAGGGTCCCGCCCAGGGAGGCGGGAGCTAAATTGTGTTATATGTTTTGTGTTTCAGCTCCCGGACCGCAGGAGGTGTTGCCCTGCCTTGTCCCCGACTTCCTGCCCCTTCGTCTTGCGTCTTGTGTCTTATGTTCTGCCGCTGTGGGCCGCACATCGGGCCGTAGTGCAGCTTGGTGGGGGGGTCTGTCACGGTGAGGGAGGCTCCCCTCCCGGTCACCTATGGTACAGCGGCAGTTGTCCTGTTGTTGTTGCGTTGTGTACTTCCCTCAGGTGGGTGGGGCTTATTAGCTCCCTCACCTGACGGTAGTTTGTCTGTCTATATATGCCTTGTCTATGTACCAGTTGACTGCTGGTTATTGTATCCTTAATTTGGATCAGTGCACGGGATTTTGGTTAGCGCACATTATTTATTAAACCCCTCTTTTTCTCTGAGACTTGGCGTGATCGCTTCCTTTTCGTTCGCACCTCCTGCCCGTCACAATAACCTTAAACACACATGGAAACCTTAACTTTCTAGGCAGCTTTACACATCATAAAGGTCTATCCATTACTTAACCAGACATAAGTATTGTTTAAGAACCAGTTGTAGTTTCACATACTGCCAACTCCAGTTCCCATCATTTTGGTAAAATGGTAAACCTCTGACAAGCAGGTTATTGCAGCGATAGTGTCTTAGAAATGGAGTGAACCTATGAAGGGAGTCCCAAATGTTTTGGGACTGGGTATCTAAAAAGCTAAAGTATATTTATATAGATTTATGTTTTGGCAGGAGGGCAACCCTAGAAATAAAGTTTGTTCTTTGATTAACTGGAGATGAAGCTGTTTGGTTACAGTTTTATTGGTTGGCTGTACAGGGAGCTACAAAACCACAGCTATTACAAACTTGAATTAACTTGCATGTTATTCAAAATACTATTTTGAAATGTTCAAGATCAAATTTGATGAGAAACATCATAACAAACTTTTTAGTTTTACAAAATCACAAAAATTACAAAATTTTTATAAAGTAATCACTATGCTGTATTTATTACATTACATTCATTCAATCAGAGTTCTGCTCTGATCTTTATCTTTATGATCTGGTGGTTCGGGAACCGGTCTTGTGACTGGAGGGTTGTGGGTTTGATTCCCAGGCCCCAGGCCATGACTGAAGTGCCGTTGAACAAGACACTTAAGCCAACTGCTCCCCAGGCACTAGTCTTGGGTTGCCCACCGCTCTGGGCCCGTGTGTACCACAGATCACTAGTGTGTGTGTGTTCTCACTGCACAGATGGGTAAATGTGGAAGATGGGTAAAAATCACAGTTGGCAATTTGGCAACTTAAAAATAACAAGTTTGATCCACTCTCAATATTTCTTCCATGTTCAAAACATTAAAATAAAAATAGCAAATGGGCAGCATTAGTTAGTTTTGAAGGGCATCTTTTATAAAAATAAAACTACATCTGCAACACGGTGAAGTCAGAGAGCTTCCCCTGCAGGGCAAACTCAAATGGTACAAGCCAACACTCAACAGTAGAGGCTAGAGGGGTTTGGTAGTCGACGGCAGTGCTCCTACAATTAAAAGAAAGATATTTGATTAAAACACCAGTTATTATATCTAGATAAAAACATGTTATATAAATAAATTATCTGTATGTATTGAATTTACCAAGTTGCTTTGGTCTCCTGGTTTTTGATTTTGATCAATGATCCTTGTTCTGCGTAATGCAGATCAACAATTCCTTGAGAAACAAGATGAACATTTATTATTGCAGTCATAACTAGTGCTGTTCCTCAGCACTGCAACCATATTATGTGAAAACACTTTACAACGACTAATTGACGGAAGCCCATTAACAGGCTAACTGCGCAGGCTGACTGTGCAGGCTAACTGTGCAGGCTAAGGCTGAAAGCAGGTAAAATTGCTGGACTTTTCATGATTTCATTATTTATATGGCTTCATGCATTGCACAGTTGTTTATCTATCAACTAGTGTGCTATGCTTCCTTTGGTATACCAAACACTATGAATTGTATAACACACTCCTTTAAGTAACTTTGACTACGAATTAATTTATAAATTTAGGAAATCATTTAATCATTTAACACCTTAAGTGATTCCTCTTACCCAAAATGCTTTTTGTGTTTGTGGTGTTTGGAGGTTGTTCAACAACAGGCCACAGAAATGTCTCTCCATCTTTCTCATGACGAAGGACACCGACACACTTAGTTCCCATGGTAACGCCCATCCGGTTGGTTTGCAGCAGATTCAGAGACAAACTGCAGGGACCGAACCGTCATTCCCAAGGCCACAAATAAACACTCACAGTACCATGTACCATGGCACGTCCACTTCATATGCTGTTTGTTACCTGTCTGTCTCTCGCTTTAGTTACCTGTCTGTCTCTCGCTTTATGGGCTGTCCCCATTCAAATATCTCATGATTCTGGCCGCCGTAGTAATGGATGTCTGCGGTTTTGATAATGAGAGACTGTGTTTTGTAATGAACAACAATCGCTCTGAAGCCCTTCGGTGAGAGTTCGCCATACATGGAAAAATCTGCGATGAGGGAGAAGAGCACAGACCAAGAACATGGCTACCCTGATCACCACACAGCAGAACGTAAACAGATTTGGAAAAACTTTAAATGAGCCTGAATGGGCACTTGTGACTGTGAGAGCAAAGGTAGCCAATCGGCTCACTTGAGGAGGGGTCTCGCAGAAGGTAGAGTCTGTGGCCAGAAGGTACATCATAGCAGATTGGTTTAGGCTGAGCAGAAACGATGAACCTCACGCCACTCTCTGAAGGGGCTAGTGGTGTGGATGAAGAGAATTGGCATCGTTTCACAGATAATTAAACAAGCAACATTAGCTGCTACTCTGCTACTCTTGCTGTGTAGGTCTGTGGTCTGTATGTCGTGGGATGTAAATGTGAGTGAAAGACAAATGTAAATCTACGAATGTAACGTATCTAAATAAACGTATCTATATAAACTAAACGTATCTATATAAACTAATATTAGCTTTATGTTAACTTTATGCTTTGTAAAATCTACCTGCAGGAACAGATGTGGGAAGTGGTTCACCTGTGAAGTAAACAAGAGAACAAATTTGTTTTGAAGAGAACAAATTAACATGCACAAAAGCTAATTTAACACTTGTACAAAGACAGGATTATAAAGAATATAAGTATTTAAAAACTAATTTTAAAAAGTTCAGAGAAACTATGCCAATATGGTGCCGTTTATTATTGTTATTATTATTAGTTGTAGTAGTAGTATTAGTAGTACTAGTAGTAGTAGTATTGAGCATTTTTTAGATTTGGACATGTCAGGTGGGTCTGTAACAGAGAAGATACAGACATGTCAGGTGGTGTTGTAACAGAAGATGACACACACATGCTGAGCCGCTGCCTAATTTAGGATATTAATTTCCACACAGATTAAGCAAGTAAGCAAATATATAGATAAAACCTAGAACCCAAACCAAGTAGTAGTAGTAGTTTTGAGCATATCAAAGATAACTTAATTATTTTAAGAAAACTTGGCTGGACGGTTTACATTCTGAAGTAACCAGCACACCTGATATCTAAAGTAAATGTTCTCATAAAAAGTGTGTGTGTGTGTGTGTGTGTGTACTCTTAGTAAACTATTTTTAAAAGATTTTTTTTTACTCCAACGTGTTGTATCTGTATATCCAAAATCAAGAAAGCTCAGTTCACAATGTTGTTGTCAGGAGCAGCATACACTGTGACGGGCAAGGAGTGCGAACAAAAAGGAAGCGATCATGCCAAGTCTCAGAGAAAAAGAGGAGTTTAAAGTGCATAAACCAAAAACCCGTGCACTGCTCCGAATTCAGGAAATAATGACCAGCAGTCAACTGGTACAAAAACAAGACATATATACAGTAGACAGACAAACGACCATCAGGGGCCTCATGTACAAAGACTTGCGTGGATTTCTTACTGAAACTTGGCGTACGGACAAATCCAGAAAATGGCGTACGCAAAAAAAAATCCGGACGTATCAAACCGTGTTTACGCCGTAATCCACGCACGTTTCTTTTGTACATCCCAATCAACGTGGAATTTAGCGCACATGAGAGAGTGGCTGACTCCGCCTGTGACACGCCCCCTATAAAATGCAAATTCATGTAAATATGCCCTGCACCGGAGGAGTTTCCTCTCGGATATATCACAAAGCATGTCAAAACGGGGAAAGAAGAGAAACTTCACCGAATGTGAAGTGGAGACGCTACTAAATGAAGTAGAGACGCGGAAAAAATGTTTGTTTGGCACGCTGTCCTCTGGCATTACGGCAAAGCGCAAAAGGTCTGAGTGGGACAGCGTGTGTGAAGCTGTAAATGCTGTGGGGTCAGAACAGCGCACAATAGCAGAAATAAAAAAAATGGTCAGACATTAAGGTGGATGTAAAGCGGAGGCTGACTGCACATCGCCAGAGTGTGACCCAAACAGGCGGGGGGCAGGAGACATCCAACTCACTGCATTTGAGCAGAGAGTTGCCTGTATTATGGGTGACACGGCCATAACCGGCCATGATTTGTTGCCTTGCTTCTATGGCACCTGGGTTAGGCTGCGCGTTCATTTCTCCTGGCTCTGGGTCCGCTGGTTGCTCCACCACCTCCAACAATGGCATGCCGTACCTTAGCGCAACATTGTGCAGGACCCCACATGCCCTCACAATACTGCAGACTTTCTCTGGCCGATACAGGAGCATTCCCCGGTCCTGTCCAGGCAGCGCCACCGGCTTTTCAGCTGCCCAATTGCCCTCTCCACGACTGACCGGGTGCGAGAATGGAGAGAATTGTATCTCCGCTCCCGGTCAGTCTGTGGATTGCAAAGGGGGTCATCAGCCACGTCTTGAGCGCGTAGCCGCGGTCTCCTAAGTAATTTAACAATTACCCATTTTAAATTTTTTTAATTAATTATTCTAAGCTGGCAATGTCAAATGCTTTAAATTTGTTGCTTACCAAGAAGCCACCCATCACGCACTCTGCCAGCTTGTAATCTTATCCCAACCATGCTGTTTGTAAGGATGTACGAATCATGGGTTGATCCAGGCCACCGTGCCACTACATTAGTAAGGCACATTTTTGCATCACAGATTATTTGCACGTTTATGGAATGAATTCACATAATCTATACACATAAGCAAATTCCTCCTCAGATGGTGCCTTTATAGCAATGTGTGTGCAGTCGATCGCTCCGATTACAATCGGGAAACCGGCTATCGCTGCAAATTGCGCTTTAATGTTTGCCTGGTCAACCGCATCATATGGGAACTTTATATACCTAGCTGACATGCATATGATCCCATCCAAAACAGCTGACATGGCACGGCTCAAAGATGACTGGGATATCCCCGACCGGTCTGCCAGTTCTCTTTGAAACGAGCCAGTTGCCAGGAAGCCGATGGTTGTCAGCACCTGTAAACGAACTGGTAATGCGCGACTCCTCGCCGTTTCTCTCTCCAAAACTGGACCCAACTCAGCACAGAGTTCCAAGAGGACAGCTCTTGGAAATCTGAAACGGCTTATAAGCCAGTCATCATCATGGGCCAAAAAATCATAATGGTCACTGAAAACGCGCTCGGCGAATTCGGCCATTAGCAATATCCTCCAGTAATGCCAACGCTGCCATCTCCCAAGAACTCCGCAACATTTCATGCATGTTTATATAATCTAGGCTAAGTGGAAACACGTTGAATAATTATTACAGTAAGGCAATGAAATTGTTTGATTAATTTACTGTTTACTTGTCTAATTTACTTAATTTTACCCAATAAGGGCTTACTACAATGTGTGCGAAAAGGATATCTTAATAGTTGTAATTTCGATGCATCACCTCTAAGTGTCGCATACGTACGAAAAACATACGTACGCCTGAAATGAAAGTGGCGTGGGGGTACGCACTTTCTCACGTTCAAGTCACATTTAGTACATCTGACCGTTTGCGTGAAACATTGCGTACGCAATGTTTTTGTACGTACGCACCTTTAGTACATGAGGCCCCAGGTGAGGGAGCTAATAAGCCCCGCCCACCTGAGGGACGCACACAACGTAACAACAACAGGACAACTGCCGCTGTGCCGTAGGTGACCGGGAGGGGGAGCCTCCCTCACCGTGACATACACAGGACAGATATAGCATAGTAATCACACACACTTACGTAGTGCACTGTCTATATGAGGAGATCCTCTATCTGAAAAAGGAAACAAAATTCAGCATTATTTTTGCTTTGGAGCTTTAGCTATGGAACTAATGAAGCAGAACCAACAAACAAAACTCTAAATTCATCCTGTTTAGTTTACTGTCATTAAAGTTACAACATCAACATCATGAAAGAGAAATCCAGTAACCGTACAGTATCTGGAGGAGTCTGCAACAGTGAACAAGTGGAAACAAATGTAGAATAAGAAACGTCAGTATTCTGTTTACACCAGTTATAAAAGCAGATGACTTAAGAGAATTACATTTGCTTGACACACGTAAGTAAAGCATGGGTGGAGATTTCACAATTTTAGATGTGGACATGTCAGGTGGGTCTGTAACAGAGAAGATACAGACATGTCAGGTGGGTTTGTAATAGAAGATGACACACACATGCTGAGCCGCTCATGCCTAATTTAGGATATTAATTTCCACACAGATTAAGCAAGAAAGCAAATATATAGACAAAACCTAGAACCCAAACCAAAATCCACCTGGACGAAATGAACGGGGCATGACTGCGGGCCCTGAGTCAGAACGTGCTGTAACGGAAGAAGACGCATGTCAGTCCCTCAGACCTGCTTTCGTGAGATCACACTTTGACATGGCTTTTGACAACACTAGTTTACATTTAATGCTCTCTACACACAACACTGAACATTTATTGAAAAACATTTAATTCCAAAAGTGTCTGCTTCTGCCTTCAATCACACACCGCTGAAGGCCTACATTGTTTCTGTTATCTTTTGTCTCTCTATCTCAATTTAATACAAGGACAATTTTGTGAAATTAAGTTAGCTTGTGTTCACCTCGGCTGTAAAAATATGGATCAAAGTGCACATATTTTCTGGTTAAACAACGAGTCTGGTTAAACAAAGTCAGCCCTTAAGAAACCAGATTATTTCACACTGTGGCAGAGGGCAATGCTGATGCAGAGTGCAGAAGCAACTGAGGTCTAGAGGTCAACTAGAGGGAAATTAAAATGGCTTAAACCAAAACAAACCTGAAGTTTTGAGGATCCTGGAAGGCATGCCAAATGATTCTGTTAGAGACAGGGATAATAGAGTGAGCCTCTCAGATCTGGTTTTACATGATAATGCTCAAATTCTAATGCTCACACGAGTATTTCTTTGACTCAGTACAATTGTGTGGAATGAGGTGATCTTGTGTTCTACTTTTTAAAGACTACATATTGTATGTATGAAACTGCACATATTTCATGTATGATCTGAGAGTTGTGCCCTGGCAGAAAAGCAACTCGGATGAACCAGTGAGGAATTCAAATGTTAATGTTAATTAACTGCTGATGGTGTAATGATGAGGAACATGGAATGGACACTCACTGTGTTTCCTCTCCTCCTCGCTGGGTTTGTGGGCAACCTGCGTCTCCTCTTCCTGAGGTTTGGTGACCACCATAGAGGTGAGTGGGGTCACAAACTTGTACTTGAGGGAGAGACCCAGAGCCCTTTGCTGCACTGTCTCCCTCTCCTGACCGCTAAGGGTTAACCTCAATGCCAGGAAAAGAAATGTTACAAATTGTCTGAATTGTTGAAAATGCCACAGAGAGAAATAAACTAATGAATTTAAATATTTTTTATTTAAAATTTCCAGCTGAGAGTTATGGTTTTGTTATGGTTTGCTTCTTGGTCATACAGAACATGCGCTTGTTTTATTTCCTGGATATGTCACATTAATGGCACAATTAATGATTATTTTCTTATAAATCATAGCTGTTGTTGTGCATTACTGCTTGTTACATTGTTGCTGCTGTTATGTGCAAATCCTCATTATTTACACACATGCACATACTATAGCTTCATATAGCTTCCCTGCCCACTCACTGTCTGTCCAGAAGCTGCTTCACTGAAAGGTAGGCCCAGAGTCTCTGGATGAAGTCTACACCTTCAGGCATAACAGTGATATCATTTGCAGACACAGAGTCTTTGTATTTCACTGTACTGCTTTTCTGCAAAATTATATGAGAAACTATATGAGAAATCATCATGAATAAACCAAAATCAAATTCCACTGCTCCAGTTGGTCAGTTAAACAGTGTCACAGGGGTGATCTTACTGAGACTGTTTGCAATAGATTGCAATAGGAAACAGAATTGAAGTGGTAAATGACATCTAGCAGGGGTGATCTTACTGAGACTGCGATAACCTCTGCTTGGAAAGTTTCCAGACTGTTGTCTGTAATTTGACCAGCAACTACAATCTCGGAGCCGTTGTAGTAATGGTTGAAACTGGCCTGGGTGAGATTTTCTACTCCAGTATAATTCATTTGGACATTGATTAACAGCGGGGTGCCAATCTCCTCATAGAAACCCTGCCAAATAAACAGTATTTACATACAGCAAATTAAGCAATTTAAATCCTGTATTTACTATTTCAATAAATTTGCAATCACATTGTAAATACTTGAAAATTGACATACAGTATATATACTGCATGTATGTGATATGTATATATGTAAACTTCCAAATTTTGAATTTCAAACTATTCTTCACACATTACAAAAGAAAGTAGAAATTGCAGAACAGAGAAGTGACAGTTTCAGAAGTGACCAGAGATCATAACGTCCCTGCTCAGCCCTCTGGCGCTGTGGTTGCCATGACAGCAGCACCAATTTCTTTTGTTTATTTTCATTTTGACTGTTTTGCTCATTTTGTCTGTCTTTTTTGTTTTTTGCCAGTTTTCATGCATATTGAGTTTTTCCCTGTTGACCTTTGGCATTTAACCTCTTGTGATCCTGATAATTTTTTGTGGTTACCCACCTATCCTGCTCACCTGTCTATATGCATGTATCTGTGATTCAGTCTGTTGTTGTCATTATCCTTTAATTAATTTAAGTTCCAGCTCTCAATAATAACAACAGTTTTAGAACTGCATTGCCTTGCCAGGAGAAGTAGCTCCTTTCACACTGTGAGAACAAGGTAATCTCATCACAGACTGAATAAAATCTCTATGGGGATCGCTCTTCGACACAAACACACACACACACATGCACACACACACACACACACATCTTTTGCTCTCTTTAGTTTGCTCTCCTCATCTTTATCATGGTTTGTTTGGCTAACGTCTGACTCACTGACCATGGACTGCTATAATAACAGTGGTTTGGGTATTACCCTAAACTGACATTGCTTTGCTCAGTACTTGAGTCCTGCGTTGCCTTCATACACATACATAAATAAATTAATTTATGTTCACATCCAAGTTCCACCGTATACAATGCAACATTCATAACTTCAACAGTACCATCTTGGGAAATTACTAAAAATTCCCATTTACCTCACCCAATTTACCTCATTCCCATACTCATTCTCTCACGTTTTCTAATTCTAACTGCTTTTCATTAGTAGCAAACTCTCTCAAGCTATTAATTGGGAGATGTGAACCATGGTATCAAATTCTTGTTGTTTTGACCTTCTGCCTGTTTGACCTTTGGTGCCTAGCTCGTGTTTTCCTGTTTGCCTCTTTGGCTTGCCTGAATGTGTTTTTGTACTACGTTTCTAATGTCTGCCCAGTAAAGTTTTGGTCTCTCTGGTTAAGTAGCAATTATACATAGGTAAATTGCTAAACTATTCAAGAATTTAAAGAACAACACTCCTACTTGGAGCTGAAGATCAGCGTCAGAGTCCTCGTAGATCCTGCGAGCTGCTCCGTTGTTCTCCAGCGCCATTTTCTCCAAGAAATTAAAGTTAACATCAAATCCAAACCCCAGACAGAACAGGGGAAATTTCCCCTTAATGGCATTTTGCACATTGGCCTGAATCCTCTCTGGGTTAGTTTCCCCTGTGGGAGAGTTGTTAGAAATACTACTGAATACAGTGAGCGTTGGAATAAAACATTTTTTTTGTCTCTGACTGTTGTGAGCTGTAGAACTGCTAAAGTGCCTTATTTGGAGTCCAGAAACACTGCTTGTGGGTCAGAGCTGCATTTAGGATTATTGATAAATATTATGTCATGGATACAATTCAGGGCAAGTCTACAGACCTGAAGACTGTAATGTCTGTGTATCTGTGATTTTTGGGTTCATAGTTGTTGTTCTGGTGTGAATACATTATGTCTTGCAGTTTTGTACCTGAAGTGGGGTCTCCATCCGTCAGCAGGATGAGGATGGAGGCGGAGCCTTCTCGTGGGTGGCTGTTGATCACCTCCACCCCTGTCAGCACTGCAGAATTTATATCTGTTCCTGAAAAGTGGAGACTCATGTCAAGACATATAGCAATATCCCCGTGCAGTGCTGATGGCCTCATGTGTAATTAAACAGGTTCAGGAGCATTATACATTATATTTTTGTGAATGGACAGTTGCATCAAATAAAAATTATTCCACACTCAAGCAAGTCAGTTACATTATGAGGAAGAGGAACTGTCTTCAGTTCATTTATCTTTATGTAATGCAATACATTCATGTATTAGATTAATTGAAAACAACATTTTCTTCTTTTTCATACTATTCTTAAGAGCCTAGTTTGTCCTTTAAAAAAAATCTGTTAAAATACTAAAACTATTCCTATTAACCTTAACCCAGACCAGATAAGATTCAGAAATCTGGTCCATTTTACCCCCTTGAGCTCTAATGTCCTTCACAAAGGTCTTTGCCTCCTCCAGGTTCCTCTCCGTGGCTTGGAGGAGTTCAGGTTTCCAGTCTTGTACTTGACTGTCAAAGGTGATCAGGCCAAAGTAATCATCCCTATCAAGATCTCCCAAAATCTTCAGCATGGCTAAACGAGTCTGAGATAAAAGTATTTTTTCAGTAAGTCTGGTTTTCCATAGATACAATAAAAATATTTCAAATTAGAAATATTTTTGATTTTTATGCCATATTTTTAAAACGTTCACCCAAGATAACATGTTAATAGCCATCCATCCAATTCTATAAATGGCCATCAAAAAGACAATATACAATACGAATAACTGACAAACAGTTTGAATATTCACAAGCAAAAGTATAAACACACACAAAAGTAAGAAGTATGAAAACATCCAACAGATTAAATAATCTCAATGATATGGAACAACACAGTCGGCTTAGTTTCATGTCACCTGTGTAATTTTTTGCCTACGCATAGAGCCGCTTTTGTCGATGATAAAGACAACATTCTTTGGAATGCGTTGTATATCTGTGGGTGCAAAGTAATGGACAAAATAGCCATTTGATCCCTGAAAAGATCGAGAAGTAGAAAGAAAAGAGGAATTTAAAAATGGATACACAGTAATTCTTCCTTAATGTTAAGGCATCTTTAGTTAATATTTGTCATTATAATATTAGTCTTTCTGTCATCTCAGCCTTGAGTTTGGTTCCTCACTTCTCATACATAAGCTTAAGCTCTTAACCTTCTGCTTTTATATTGCTTTGATCTGTTGATATTTAAAGAACTTTATAGTGAGCTTCAGCACCTGCAGTTCTCCGGCAGGTCTGTCTCTCTTGACGTCATATATTACGAGCAGGTCCCCGTTCAGGCCTCTCTTCCTACAGCCTTCACAGCTGGTCTGCTCCTCTTTGGTAGGGTAGAAGTTCACTCTACCCTGCCGTTACAAATGTGTGCAAAGAACATGTCTGAATGATCCTTTTTGGGCTTATCATATGTTTTATCCTATATTTTAAAATGTGCAACCCTGAGGAGGAACAAGTTAATAAACGTACCCTTTTAGATTTACAGAGTAAAAGTCAATATGAGACTTTGTAACGGAAGCAGTGTATGTCACAGTTCACAGTGCAAATCTCTCTTTTTTTTTTTTGTTTTTTTTGTTGGTGCAAATCTCTGAAATAATAGTGACTTAGCTAACCTAACCAAAGGTAACAGAATTGGGAAAAGGTCTAAAAGTATTATTGCATTATTCTCTTATGAAGTATAGCATATATAAGACAGATACTGTATGTGCAAGTGTATGTGTAAGTTTTTTGTTCTAGCGGTCAAAAAACCCTAAAACATCCATAATTACAGGAAGTGAAGTGAGTTCAGTCTCTGGTACTTATATGTACTATGAGGCTTCACTGTATTCTTCTTTAATTTATTTAATGTCAGAGTCTCAATACTGATGTGAAGGAAATACTATGGTATAAACATAACCTAGAATTCACACCTCTTTGTCAGATTGAGTAACAGTTACAGCATTGGCTTTCTCGTCAGCAACCAACCCTCCTTCCACCTTCAGAAAGGAAATACCTGGACTCTCCTGAATGTATACGTCAATCTGAGAGACAGACAACCAAAATACTGGGGAAATCCAGAAGGTCATTATGATCATTCACAGCCATGTATATTTCATTTTCGTAGTAATGTATTTCAAGGTTTGTATCTTTACCTTGTAGTCGGCCACAGGCTGCATCGGCTGGGCACTGATGAGCAATTGATATTTGCCAAGAGTCCTCTTCAGCAGCTCCTCATAGCTGAGTTCAAAGGTCACCTTACTGAATGCAGCCACTGTCACTGAGGTTTTGAAATCCTCCAGAGTCCTTCCTACTGAACTGGAACACATGTGGACAAAGCATTTGCACTGATGGCAGCTTACCTGAATTGTTATATAATAATAATTACTACTTTATTGAGTAGCATGTTGGAATCAGTACCATTTGTAGTAAGGCAGTTCAAGGGATTAATTTAATTGATGTTAATTATAATATGTTGGTGAAATTGAAATAGGAATTAATTTTGAGCTCATTTCCTCAGGCACCTCCAATGAAATGAAACAGTAATCAAGCCATTTGAATCAGTTTTGTTTTCATGGTACCTGACTATTCCGGCACTTTCTCCACGAGACACAGCCTGGCTGTACTGCTGTTGGGCCTCTTCCTTCTGCTTCACAACCCCATCGTAGGTCTTCCCCTCTATAGTCCTAGGGTGAAACACTTTTTTAGACACATCAGAATTCTGACTCTGTCTGTCTGAGTTCTTCACTCCCTATTTGGGATTGGTCACTGTTGTCCCTTGATTGTATGAAACCGGATTCTCACTTTCACAAAGCTAAAACACACAGGAATTTCAATGGCAGAATTAAATGCCACACCTGTGACATGACACTCATGCCTGACTCGCATAAACACGAGTTTTCCCATTATCTGAATGCCCAAGCGCATGTAAGCGTTTATACCTGTTCACCTTTAGATTCTGTGTGAGCCAATCAGCCAATCAGAGCAGAGCTCCTCAAGCTCACCAGAAAAAAAGATTATGTGTGTTTAAGATCAATTATATTGGCGTACATCCTGAATTTACTGATGAAAGCATTCTTGGGTATCTTTATTTGGAAGTGAATATCTTTGGACTCGTTGAGCCGATTCGCCACACGGCTTGTGATGACTGTGATTGCATAACGGCTGGTAACCGTGGAATTGATGTGGAAACTGTAGACGTCAACATCCCGCTCCTGTGTTAAGGAAAGAGAGCAGTTCAGCTGCTTACCAACGGTGGAATCAGTCAAGCTGAATGACATTTGAATTTTAAGGGACATTCTACCTCTCATACCTGTCACAGGCAACATGTTTTGTTTTTCAAGGTGTAATGTTTATTTTTAACCTACACTTTTCAAGAAGCATCAAGTTAGCTAGCAGTTGAGTAATTCTGTTTAAACCAACAGCGGGCTGTGTCTCCTTGAATTTGTTGCCCTCAGGTTGTTTACACACTGGCCCACACAAAAAAGTGAACATGTGGACTCCAGAGTAACCGGTTGGTGTGTGTCAGCATGTGATAGCATGGTAAATAATGCTTTATGATTATTAGGTGTGTTTTTCATTTTTGTGGCTAAATGCAGCTTTGAGGACTTTCAAAATAACCGACAACCGATACTGTTTTGTGCAGTATGACAAGTCAAAACTAAAAGGAATAAATGTTTTATTGTGTGTTTAATAATTGCCCAGTTCATAGGAATTCAATTGCATCTTATTTCAAGATAAGACATTTTTATTTTACATTTGAACTTTCCTATGTTAATTAGTAACAATAACAGTAAAAATAAATCACTGTAACATAATTTCTGTGCAAATAAGGTATCCTATAGCATATGTTCCCTATTTTAACATATCTTTGAACTTACCCTATTGATGGCATGGCAGGTAGCACAAAAAGATATTAAACATAAGAGAATTAATCTGACTGTAAGTCCATCCATGATCTCTCACAGGTCCGAGGCCACATAAACAACCTCTTAAATACACACACCAGCACTGCCATTGGTCACCTCGGAGGGATCAACACTCCACCCTGTCTGTCGCTGACCTCTTACGGTAACACTGGACAGACGTGCATGCTGTTCACTGAAGACCAATGACAAACAGCACATGCAGAATGGAACGCATTACTTCACAGAGAGAAGCAAAACAAGAAATGCAGAAGAATACATTAATTCATTTTTTTTTCATTATCCAAACCACTTATTCCCACTAGTCGGGGTCACGGGGGGCTGGAGCCAATCCCAGCATCTCCAGGCAAAGGCAGGGTACACCATGGGCAGGTCGCCAGTCCACCACATGGCCAACACACACACACACACTACACCTACAGGCAATCTAGAGTGACCAATCATCCTAACATGCATGTCTTTGGACTGTGGGAGGAAACCGGAGTACCCGGAGAAAACCCACCCAGGCACAGGGAGAACATGCAAACTCCACACAGAGCAGCCCAGAGATCGAGACTCAAACCCAGACCACCTTGCTGTGAGGTGACAGTGCTAACCACCACACCACCATGCCACCCCTCAGAAGAATACAAAAAAGTTCATTCATCAAATGCATGTACAAACTCAAAGATGGAGCCAGTCTGGCCATTTGGAGTGGAGCTTGGAATGACCAGTAGCATTAGGGTTGCAATGGATGCCAGTTCTTATGATCTGGTACAGGGTACTGGATTCTCTCTTGTTGGCTGATTTTGCATGCTGGTTGATGATGTTTTCAGTGACCGTTATCTGTGTAGAGGATATAGTCCTTTCCCTTATGCCCAAACATTCAGTGACCACGTCTTCCCCCTCCCTTGAGTATTGTCAGTTTCACAATGACCAGAGCATTCAGGGTTGGGTAAAACCCAACACCCTTGCTACCCAACATGGTATCCTTATCCTACCGAGATATCTAGGGGTTCATAATTCACAGTTGCCATGTTGGGGCTGGCTTGCAAAGAATGTTTTCCAAATATTTGAATTGTCTATATGAACATTGTGAGGACATTGATATCACTTTTGTGGCACTATTCTTTGGAAACATATGGACTTTAGAAAAACAAAAAAGTCTTAATGGCAGCATATTTGTGGGTGGTGACTAACTATTGTCTACTATAGTCTCCCTGCAGCAGATCTGGCTCAAACTTTGCAGTTTTTTTTAGAACCGTAGTGTGAATATATCTGAGATATACTTTTCTAATATTTATAGCGCTCCCTATTGACACACATTTGCCAAACTCAATAGGGCACCCTAGAGTGGGGGGCTAAATTGGCTGTGAAGTTTAATCAACATTTAGTGGTGTTCATTTATGCAAAATATGTGCTTATCCAGAAGGTTAATCTGCATATAGCAGCCACATTGTCTTGAAATGTAAATTTTTTTAATAATTATTGAGATTCAATTCTAAATATGTTGAAACTAACATTGTGGTGATCAGGTGACAACCCTAGGACTGATTCACCTAGGACTGATATTTTTAAAATATGCAAATGTAGGTTTTGCATATTATTAAAAATAGCAGAAAATCAAAGTGGGAGGAGCTGAATGGTTGTATATTCTCTGTGCAGTTGGCTTTAGGTCAATGGAAGTGGAATTCTGACTACGACTTGCGATTTGGGAGAACATCATGTTAACATAAAATGGTTCGCTATAGTGCCACCACCAGGCCAGTGAAGGTCATATCACTTGGCTGAGTCATTTCACACCAGCTGCATATTCCTGCCAAGTTTGGCGTTTCTGGGCCTTTTGGCACTGCACTTGAACCCTAAAAACAAAGACACTTGCCCAAAAAAAAAGTCCCTCCCAAAATAACACGGATAAGCAAGAAAGGTTTAATGTCTGTGCTCTTGGGATTACAGTGTCCAGACTTGATCTTAGTCTGCAGATACATGAAGAGCAGCCTGCAAGCAGAATAAGCAGCTATTCTAGAGCAAAGAACACAGGAGCAGGGATGCATGTGGCACCATCTGCACTGCTAGGATACAACAGCAGAAAAGCAACGGACCCTTCTACCTTACGACTGCTAAAACAGCCCTGCAACTGCACAATTTAACACATTTTTAACTTCTAAGAAGAATGCTTATTTATCATGTTATTGAATAACAATGTTTTCAACCTATGTCTGCAAAGCAAGGCATAGTCTTATACAACCCTGATCTCTCTTGGGGTGGGGGTGGATATGAAGCATGTTCAAATACATGGACGACTGTAAAGTCTTAGAAAACACGCACACAAGCACACGCACACAGGCTAGTATGTGAGATGTCACATATGCTACTGCAGACTTTAGGTGTAATGCGAGCAGTGTGTAGGCAGAGAGCACCACCAACCATCATGACTATGTGGTTCTGCCTTCTGGCCCTGCTCCTCGACTGATCCTGGACCTACTGGAGCTGATTTCAGTCATTTTCCTGCTCCACTGCACCTAATTCATAAGCAGGTTAACGAGCCTTTCATGAGATGGCTGTGTTAGAGCAGTCCAGTCCAGAACTAGGATGATGAACGTGGCCATATGAGTTTACACACATACTGATCTGTTTGAATTCCCCTCTGTCACAGCTGCTAATTGTCAGGCTAGATTGGCAAATTAACATTAACAGCGCTGTCCAAAACAATCA
Organism: Brachyhypopomus occidentalis; assembly: GCA_020368025.1. Lineage (NCBI taxonomy): Eukaryota > Metazoa > Chordata > Actinopteri > Gymnotiformes > Hypopomidae > Brachyhypopomus > Brachyhypopomus occidentalis. The sequence continues at coordinate 327,152 of JAGXOD010000076.1, forward strand.
TTGATGCAAAGCAACTTCTGTTATTTACAATGTAAAGATAGATCCCTTAAAATGATCTTGATCAACTTGTCACAATTTGTCTAGTACACAAGAAAACAGCAAGATTGTCCTTTGTCTTTCAATGATCCCGTAATAAATACATTTCTCATACATTTCTGAAAATAAAAGTTTTGTCAGTGAAATGGTATTGCTGTTCACTTAAAGCGTCCAAACCTACTGCTCAAGGCACTCTTGCAAACTCCGAGTCATTCAGATTTGTCCATGTTTCCTTCGAGCGGTATAAAGATGCTACATTTCATTCATTTCCAGCCACATCTCAGTCCATAATACATGAAGCATTAATAATGATCCAGGACGAGCTTGAGATTCCCCATTGATGATTGTGACTGCGGCTACATGCTGAATCTCTCATTGTCTTATTTACATATGAAAGGACCTTTTTCAAATTCTATATTACCATACTATTTACCTATACATTGCACTTATTTAAATGAATTTGAAATCAGGAGTTGAGCAACATGTCAGTATAATTGTCTTATATACACTTATGTACAGTTAATGACTATGTACAGTAATGTGCAATGATGATTAAGAGCATTACATTAACATTAGTTTAGAAATGTTAATATTTTATATTGTCGTAAGTGGCAGGTTATGCACACAGGTAGGTTTAAACTGATAAAAAGAAAAATACACTGTACACCTAATTAAGGACAAATTCAAAAGTCACACAGAGCCTTAAAAATATACATATGCTAAATGTACATAAATAATCTGGCCTATAAGATAAATGTACATTTACATAATTGGTTGGGTCAATTACATATACATACAGCATTAGTCATACAGCACATGCCTATAAGAGATTTAGATATGAGAGTACATGTAGTGGGCTGTACACACTAGTGCATCAAACTGCTTTGAAGATGCTGTAGACAAATTCAGCTGTGGGCTACAGTGGGAACATCCATCAGGTGTAGAAGCTACAGGGTCCTGTTTTGAGAGTGGTATGTTGGAGGTGATGATGCGTTCCAGGGGGGAAATGCAGACACTCCATGCCCAAAGGCCGTGGGCAGCGCAGACCAGTGTGTAATGTAGAGGGCTGACCCCATAAGCTCTCTTGAAGTGTAGCCATGCGCCGGAGGTCTGTTGTGGAAGCCGGGCAAGGGGTCAGCTGTCGCGGGGCAGGTGTGTGAATAAATCCTGGGCCAGGACAGGGGCAGCTGGGAGACTGCTGTCACAGCGCCAGACCTCGGGAACATCTGGAGAAAACCATGGACAAAATACAAGAAAAGATTAGACTGCTTGAAGATTTAATATTCTCAAATGAGCAATTGCATGGATAATTGCAGCAATGGAAAGACAGAGCAGAACAGACGAATCCAAAAATGATGTAGAGATGGGGTAGAAGAAAAGTTTAAATGCAAAAGTAAGCTGTAGGCAGTGAGGAATCCACTGAGTGAGACTAACAATACCTCACACTGAGAGGAACAGGACTTAATCTGTTGATTAAATCTGTTGACTAAATCGGTTGACCTCGTCAGTTAATGGTACCATGGTTAACATTGCTATAAATGAAAGAACTCAGGATTGAATCTGGACCTTATTTCCTGGCCCGTTAGCTTCCATTCTTTATTAGCCTTTCTAGCAATCATGGGTAGAGCTTTGGTACTCCTGCCCCTAACCCGCCTCACCCCTGCAGTACTCCTGCTCCTGGTTCTGGCATCATGCCGGCAGTGCAGGTGCAGCGAGTGAGAGTGTGCGGGACTCCAGGCGTCCTGAATCCAGGACCCCATCAGCCTCTCCAGCTCCACAGGGAACAGGTCAGTCTTGTTGTTGCTGTTGTTAGTCTGTGTTTGTGCCAGGCCCACAACTGGGTGGTGGGGGGGCGGCGTTGACCCAGGGGGCATCTGGGGCTGATTCGATGCACCTGGAGAAGACCCTGAGAAAAACAAAAAATCTTAGTAGTAGTGTGGCTATTTCCAGTGATGCTAGTCACATAACCAAGAATTCTCTTTATAATCTAACAGTGACTATTTCAACCACAGTGAAAAGAACTCCTTAAAAAAACCTCAAAAAAACAACTCAAGTCAAATTTATTTATATAGCGCTTTTTACAATATACAATCACAAAGCAGTGAAACAAATGTCTGACTCCAGATGAGCAAGCTGAAGGTAACAGTTGTGGGCTGACGAGCCCAGCTAGAAAATACTGGTGAAGACCTAAAACTTCAGAAGGACTTGTAGCTGTATCTGTCTGAAACATCCTGTTTCTTTGTAACCCTTGTCTCCAACACTGGAGGTTTTACTGCTGCTACATCTTTAATCCCACACTGTGGTTAAAATGTTCAGTTGTAGTTGTGGCCAAAGGAGCTTCTACAAAGTACTGATAAGGTTCTGAATAGTTTATGATGAGGAGATCTTACTTTTCATATATAGTTCATTTTTGAAACTCTCTGAAGACATATTTTCACTTTGTTATTGGTGATTAATTGTAGATTTACTGTTATAAATGGCAATTTTATCATTTCACAATCAAAACCACAACACAATGTGTCCCACAAGTAGAAGGATCTGACAGTACATAAATACACTGCAACACTGCATGAAAGAAAAGCAGTAGAAAAGCAGTAGTGAAAAGCAGGAGGATAGTTACTGTTGTTGCGTTCTTTCCCCAGACAGAGACGCTTCAGTGTCGACCCTACAGAACAAAGTTAACCGTTAATGGTTCAGATCAAGCTAACAAACGTACACAGAGACACACAGTCAACACAAAGTCATAGAAAGGTGACATAGAAAGGTGTTAAGTGAGTTTGCTTTTGAAATTTGGGTTTGAGTCTTGAATAAGACTTGAATTAAGGTTAAGAGTTTAGCAGCTAGTGTCTTTCAAATTTTTAAATATGTATGAAAAACACACTGGGAATGGAATGTCAAAAAATATATATATAAAAACATTTAACATAAATGGAAAAGAAGATGAAAAATTATGAAGAAAGGAATATCAAGATGTCAGGTTTGTGAGTTACCAGTTACTTTGGTCAGAATGAGACCATTCACGTAGGAATTAGTCAGTACACCAGTACACAAGGACACCAGTAGAAGCACAGTGCTCTGTCCAGTAAAGTGTTTACTCTGATCAGCTCATTAGAATTCACCAATGACTGGCAATTAGGAACTCTGTGCTACACATCACAAACCCAGGAAAACACTGGCACTGTGAATATGATCATGGGTAGATCAGATACAGCCCAGAGTATTCTTTCATATTATGTAAATGAAGAAATAACAAAACAAAACATTAAGTAAAGAGAAACAGAAAGGAGGACGTGCACCCGTGTGGAAACAGAAAGCGATACAGGTAGTGCTGCGTAAGGTGAGGGGCTGGTGAGAGGCTTGCTGGGGTGGGAGAGGAGAGAGATACAAACAGATGGAGAGAGAAACAGGCCCACTGAGGAATCTGGCACGTGGTTTGTGGCTGGTCTTATACGTCCTCGTCTCAGCGGCGGGGGGACATGCAGGCGGCCAGCCTGCGTTCCGATGTGCAGAGGAAAAGAAGAGCACACAACAGAAAAAGAAAGACACAAGAACAAGGCATCATGAGCCCAGGAGTTCACACCACACGCCTCTGCTCTGTACAGCGTAGCCTGGTCCGCATGCGACATACATTTATCTCCTATAAAGTATCCAAAAAATAAACATATAATATTAGAAAAATGGATCGCAGGTTTTTTTAAAAAATAGATCTAGTTTTCAGTGGCAAAACCTTTTTTTTTTCTATACTAGGATTACTTTGCAAATTCATAGCAATCTTAATGCCTAATCTTAATGCCCAATTTTAACTGTAATGCCTAATCTTAACTATGATGCCTAATCTTAAACTGTGATCGTAAGTCTTTGCTGTATGCTCACTGTGTCCTGGCTGGCTGTACGCTCCCGGTCTGTCTCCCTGCACTCTGGAGTAGATGTTGTCGGAGGACACGGAGCCCTTGAGGGAGCAGGGCTGCTGGGTGTGGACTGGGTGGGAGGCGCCGCTGGGCAGGGTGGCCATCCCTGCGCGGGCTCGGCTCTCGGGCTGCTCTGAGGCCCTGACCGGAGACCCGTTCAGGCTCAGCGCAGGCTCGGCTGGACGAGAAAACAGGGAGACGCTGCCAAGTCCCACACATGCGTCTTGTCATTTGTAAAGCACTCGTGCAAGTTAGTGACAGGGTCATTATTTATTTATGTGTCACTATGAATAACATGGAAAATATCTGCTTTTTGTGAAATTCACCAGTTAGGTGACCTCGAAATATATTTGCGAAGGTATTCTAACATTCTTTGAGATCTAACTCACTGTACTTTGCAGGATCACTGGCTTTGCTGTCACTCGTCTTTGAGACACTTCTTAGCTGCTGGACGAGGGGACTGAGCAGTTTGCCAGCTCTGAGTTTGTGCTTGCCGACCTTGCGTCTGCGTCCAGCAGGGGGCACCGTGGAGGTGAGTCCGAGGCCTGGAGGGGGGGGCTTGCCAAGCCGTAGATAGAGTAACTCTATCTCCCCACGCTGGTGAGCCTGCAGCTCGGAGATCTCCTGCATATGTCTGCAGGAGGACCAGAGAGAGTGCAGGTGTTGGATAACATCCCAGAGTCCATGCTAGTAAACATAGATCAGTGTTGACGTATTTCAATTCAGATCATGAAGGCCTTGGCAATTAGCTAGCTGGGTTATACCAAAACATTTAACATAAATGGAAAAGAAGATGAACAATTATGAAGAAAGGAATATATCAAGATGTCAGGTTTGTGATTTACCAGTTACTTTGGTCAGAATGAGACTATTCCGGTGAACATACAGTGCAGGGGTTCACTGGAAATGAGAACTCTTACACTCTGCTTTTAGTTCTGGGTCCCTGTCACATGCACTCGAGTGCACTTGCGCACACTCGCGAGCTCAGACGGCACTCACTTCTCCCTCAGCCTCTGCAGCTCCCTCTTTATGTCCGACTCCTCCATCTCCGAGTCGTTGTCGCTGCTCATGTAAGAGCAGTACATCCCGCCCTGCCTGCTCGGCGAATCAGAGCTCTGTACACTGCTGCTGCGGCCCGTGCGCTTCAGGAAGGCCACTGCCCTCTTCATGAGGTCACTTCCTCTCCTCTCCGAGCGGCCGTGCCGGGACGGGGTGGAGGCGGCCATTTTGGCTGGGCTGCTCTCCGCCCCGGAGTCCGAGGACATGACGCGGGTGGGAACGTCCGCGGGTGCAGAAGTCTGTGCTCGCGGCAACGAGCCCCGCTTCATCAGAGATGGTGGGGCGTCCAGGTAGAAATCGGGCGGAGCGGAATACCTGCTGCTGTGCTTACTGCGCGTGACCTCATCCTCCGTGCTTATCACCGAGAAGCGGCCGATGGCGCTGACCGGCACGGACGACTCGGCACCAGAACCGCGCTCCCCGAAGCAGGCACTAGGGTGCGCCGGAGAGGCTGTGCTGCTCCAGCTCCGCTGCTTCATCTGCTGTTCAGTCAGGATGTCAGGAGGGCCAGGAATCATCTGATTGGTCAAAGAAAATGTTATTTAAATGAGCTGCATACAGTGCAATTTAGGGGCACATATAGAGATACAAAAATGTAGACATACATGAGTGAAACACATGAGAGTGAAATGACTAATGTGGCAAAACACTGAGTATTATCAACAATCAAAGGAGAGAAACATGTAAAAAATGTAAAAAAAATGTAAAAATATGGGTTACACATATTTATGTTACCTATATGAAAAAAATCTATTTGTTTCTAGACTATATAGCAACAAGACACTGGACTGGGAACAGGAAGCACAAACCTTAAAGCGACTCCTGGACCCTGAACAGGAAGTGGAGTGCGGCATGATATGTTTCCTTGACACCGTGACTACAGAGAGAATGACTTTGGTCACCATCAGCCTCACGTAAGCTTATGTCTAAAGGATAAAGCTCTGTGTTACTGTAGAATACAACAATGCAATCAGCAAAGATTTTGGTCATACCACCCACTGCGGAGTCACTGAGCGTGCTCAGACTGTCCACTCTCTCAGGGATCTGTGGCTATGTCAAGACAGGAAGAGCATTCAAATAAACTCCACAACTTTTTGCATTACCCTCACAAAAGTGGTTTGGAAATTCACATTAGTTGTAATGTAATGTAATTTGGGGTAACTCAGACCCTGGGAAACACATTAAACTTACCAGCTGCTCCCCTGCCCTCATCCGAGCTTCTCCAATCAGACTGGGGGTGCTGGTCCCTGAGCCCCCAGTCGCACACTCTGGTCCAGGCGGAGAATGGATGTACTCTGTCCCCGAGCCAGGCGTCTCGGCTGCAGTGCCGGACGGATACATGGGCACGTACTCCTGATACAGCAGGTTCCTCAGCTTCTCATCCAGAGTCTTTATTGTGCTGTCAACAAACCCCACCCGGCCCCGCCCCTCGCCATCCGATTCGTTGGCTGTGAGGTGGTGCTGTGAGGGGGCGGGACTTTGGGGCACCGACGGGGCCTTGGCTCCACCCACGGTGGCGAACGGTTGCTGGCGCACTACAGGGTGCTGGGCACGCTCACCGTGTGCAGCCGAGACGGACTGCAACTGCTCGCGTGCAGTGGGGCCGTCGAGCGTGAGCGGTGGGGTGAGCGGCGAGGACCGCGTGGCACCAGCGCTCACATCCAGCATCAGCGGCATCACCAGGGGGCAGCAGGGGACGCTCTCCGCCGCGGATGCAGCACAGGCGAGATCCGCCACCTGCTGGGCTGCAGGGACCGTCGAGACTGAACCAGGTTTCCCACTCTGGGCCTCGTCCGCGGACAGAGAGCCAGGCTGCGCGTGCTGCACTCGAAACTGGGACGAAGTCAAGCCGCTGCCCTCTTGTGGATGGGAGGCAGACTGCGCCGAGAGGCTGGCAGGCTGGGGAAGAGTTGGCACTGGAGAGAACGCAGCCAAGGATAAGGGGTCTGTGGTGATCAGAGAGAGAGGGCTGCAAAACCCATGAGCATCACTATCACCAGATGGGGGTGCTGTTGCATAGCCTTCCGAGTCTGAATTGCAATAAAGAGAATATAAAGGTTTAGTAAACAAACTGTTAAATTATTTCAGGAGATCATTACAATTTACCACAGCATTACCAATCCTTATGTAACATAAGAATATGTAAATATGTAAGTAATTTTGCATCTTTGACAACATAAACCTTTACCTATAGAAACAGAAGCAGATGCTGTGCTGCCCTCTAGTAGCTGCGTTGAGGCAATGTCAGGCTGAGCAGCTGTAGTGCCTTCTGTCAGTGTACTGGCTGAGGATATCTTTGTAGCTGTGGCTCCCTCTGATGATGTCTCCTCGCTGGCTGTAGGAGGTTCATCCACGGGGCAGATAATGAACCACCTCTTACCGGTATGGAGCACTGTGTGAGAAAAAGCCAGATAAGGTCTTCCTGATAAACTGAGAGGGGCAGATAAATCATTGTGGTGAAGCCCATGAGACACTGTCACTGTTATGTACACGTGTCCTCAGTGCGGCTTTTATGTGCTCTGTGTTGAGCCCCGTGCCATTCCCAGTGCAAGTTTGAGAGTTTACCATTTTGCTGATAGACGGGCTGAGGTGCTCCTTCTCTCTGCCCTTTCCCTCCCTGGAAAACACCACAACAAACAATTTAACACATCATTCCTTGGGAACCCTAAATCACTTCTCCCCCCACCCCCGAAGGTTGTGATGTCAGACCAGTGCGTGTCGGTTCTCCCCACACCTCGTCCCCGGCTCTGCAGAGAGGGTGTCCCTGAAGCGGAGACGCATCAGGTCTCTCCCCCTCTACCTCCTCATTCAGCATGTCCTCCGCCTTGTCCACTATGTCCTTTAGCTGGTCGATGAAGATCTCCTTCTCTATGGGCAAAATGAAGCCGTTCTCCACCTAGGTGCACATAATAAGGTGAGGAACTGATACAAACACTGGGTTTATATTTATTGTTATATTATGAATCTATTTTCAGATACACCTGGGCTAACGCCTAGTTGTCACTGCAGTAATTTGAAAAAATGCCCTCACCATGTAAGTGGCTATTTCTTCAGGGGCATCTCCATCCAGATCAAACTTGAAGGTCACCATTTTATGATTATGGGTTTCAAGTTGGCATTCCACCATTTTGTCCCCTGTATCACAAACCTAATGGCGTGAGAGGAAGAGACGGTTGGATGGTCAGAGCAGAACATGGGCATGAGGTTTATGAGGTGCTTATCAACAGAAGAAACCAGAGGGTGAAAGAGGTGGAGCCTCCAGCTCACATTGAGCATGCTCAGTTTGGGTTTGCTGGCCTTCTCCTGGCGTGAGCGAGTGCGGGCGGACTTGCGGTGATGTTTCCTGGACTTGCTGTCAGCCTTCCCACCGCTCACCGTGCTGTCGTAACCATCGCTCATCTCTTTACCCGAGGCCGCGTCCGAATTCAAACTGGACAACGCACAACATAATACTTGTGTGTATCTTATTCAGACAGTAGTCACATATAACAGCAAGATTTATATGCAGTTTACCTGTCACATGTATAGCTGGGAAGTGGCATGGGGATTGGTTCCTGTAAAATAAATTCAAATGAGATCAGTGACAGTTAAACTCAAAAATGACAGACAATCTGTTACCTTCCTCCTGTTAGCACTTAGCCTACTTGTAAGGTTTTTGTTTTTACACTTCTGAAACAGAAGGATTCCTTTCCAAATTCTTACAATGCCTGCCTCAACAATGCAGGATTTCACTAACGTCACTATCAAATATAAAAACATACTAACTTACTCCACTAATTAATGTCTTGAGGAAAGTAACAAGCTAACAACAGCTAATATAAATAGGAGAGATGCCTAGAATCACGGTACCTATTTCTAGAATCATGGTAATTATTTCTAGGTGCTAGTTATTCCTGTAAATTAGGGGAAAATGAAACATGTGCGAAACCTTTACAGACAACTGTCTACTCCGTAATAAAATCGCAGACCTAAATTAAGGAAACTTAATTATACTAATAAATGTCTCAATGTAAATTAAAATAATTATGATAATCATGATTAATTAATTAAATCTGGCTGTTTGCACCTCAGTTTTACTTTAATACCCAAAATATTTGTGACATTAAACTGAATTGATTTTCTCCTACCTAGTTATTCTACACCAAAACTACTACATACTTTTGTACTTTAACTTAAGGAAAATGCAAATGGAGGAGTTATACTTTTACCTGAGTTATATTTTACCACGGGTATAGCTACTTACACTCAAGCACTGGACTTGTGCATTACGTCCATGGCTGCACTACACTACCCATAATACTTAACTGCAGTGACAATACTGCTCCCTTAGAGCATTGTTCTCATTTATAACAGCGATGACATTTCTGATCCCTGTCCGCACTGTACTGTGCCATGACTGCTCTGACAGAACACATCCTCTGTGTGTGTGTGTGTGTGTGTGTGTGTGTGTGTGTAATGGAGTTGACTCTACCTCCTGGCTAGGGTCAGCTGGAAGGGGAACGGATCCTGATGCGGCGTCTGGGATCTGCTGAATACTGCCAGGTCCGCCGGCGGCGTCGACCACAGCCGCTGCCATCTGGCTCTCAGCAGACAGCAGAGGAAACGCGGAGCTCTCGGGGGCGATCTGCTGGGGTCTGGCTGCTACAGCTGGATGGTATTTCATTACAGTGTAATATCAAATAAAGACGTTGGTGATGCAGTACCAAAACATAAACACAATACCTTCTTATTCATCAACATTGATTATTGTTGCATATGTAATTGTTATTAGGGTAACCTCAAAATACTCTGATATAAACGTAAGACCATAACACCCACCATTACTGGCCATAGTAAAGTGTGCAGGCTCAGGTTCCTCTCTGTGTGGAGGAGACTGGAGACGAGTTAATTCGGACTGGATGTGCCCCAGGCTGTCCTCCTGGGTACGAAGATGGCACACTGGCCTTTATTATGGATTCTTGATCCCTCTACACTCCATTCCAACAGCCGTCACAGTTTGGCTCTGAACTACTTAACATGCACCGCACCATGAGTGAGCAGCTCTCCTCAGTCTTGACCTCAACCAACACTGCTTCAGTTAAAAACACTCATCTCCGTTCCTCTAACAGTCCTTCAGTAAACTCCACCTGTCCATAAGTAATGTGGTTTTCTAAAGCATCGCTATAGTAACAACATGTGTAAAAGTGGTCCTGTGCACAAAGAGCACAGATAAACGGTCACGTCCTGGTGCAGAGCGGCGACCTGAAGCTGCAAGTACCTGCGCAGGTGGGGCGGAGACGGACGGCGGCCGCTGCGACAGGGCAGGAGAGAAGGGCAGCGATGGCTGGGTGGCTTGGGGCTGAACATGAGTGCCATCTGGTGGTGGGACTGGAGAGTACACCTGCTGCTGTTGTATGGGGGCCAGGGATGGTGGAAGGTTCATGGCCAGGAGTGGTATGGAGGAAGGTAAGCCCAGAGGAGCAGCTACAGGGGTCTGGGGAGTGCCTGGTCCAGGGAGGGTTGGGGCAGTCTGAGTGGGGGCGAGAGGCAGTGAGATATGAACTGGGGCAGTTGAGTGGTAGGGTGAGGGTGCAGGAGGGGCACTACTGGGGTATGGAGTGGAGTATGGGATGGGGGAAATGGGCCTTGCCTCACTTCCTGTAGGAGTGCCTACTGTAGGCAGAACCATTGGGTATGGTGAAGGAAACTGCAGAAGACAAAATTAAACAAAATATTAAACTAAAATATATTAAACCAAACCAAAAAGGTACATCATTACAGATCCAAATTCCATTTTCTTAGGATATTTAGTGGCATCATTTGGTGTGATGAATTTGTAAGTGAATTTTGAATGTATAGGTACAATCCTAGAACTCCGTGGAAGGTCAGGCAGCATTAACAATGTTTCATTTTAAATTGAATACATGGGACCATGTAATGTGAAAAGGGCATAAGTTAAGACTGCACTCAACATATTTATCTGTCCCTCATGGATGTGCCAAATCAGGGATTTTGAGACAATGGCTGAATGCATTAGTACGAGTTTTTTCTTTCATTTACAAACCTGAGTGGAAATTTGAAGAGGCTGGATAAGGGGCGGGGCATGAACGCTTGCCTGTGGTTGAGGGGGAGGAGCACTGCTGAGCATAGTGGCTGTTGATTGGAGCAGGTGCTGAGGATGGGGCGGTCCATCAGATGATGCCTCCACAACTGGCTGTAGAGTTGCTAAGGTCTAGAAGTAAGAGATGGGGCTCAGTGAAACTGACTTCTCACTCATGCTGCCCAGACCCGTGTGAGGGTGTCTCTGAAACTGGGCCCCCAAAAAAATGGAATTCTCCTTCCAAAAATACTAACAGTGTTAACAGTGAAAACAAGTGGGTTCTGCTAGCTTTCCAAAATTAGCATCAGCAACATTTTTTGCGTAAGTATTCCATAACCATAATATCTCCAATAAGTAGTTAATGTAGTTTAATGAAGTTCAAATGAATGTTCAATGTAGTTCAAATGAATGTTAAGTAAATATATCCATCACTTAAAACACAATGCATTGTTAAACAGCGGTGATCCAAACATCTGAGAGCTCAGAGACAGGAACATGAGGGTGGATCTACAGATCTGAAACGGTCTACCTTAGACAGGAAAGCTGCTGGATGGAGATAGAGAGGAAACTGAGAGAAATAAAAACACAAGAAGGAAGAATTCGGCAAATGAAAACACTAATCCACTACACCATGAGATCAAAAGCAAGCGTACTTGTTATGGATTCCACGACACACATTACATGCCAACATAGATGCTACACATGAACATTTAGTATGAAGCTCTACTGTTGCTCTGAGCGGATGGTGCTTTAGAAGTTGCACGATGACCGTTAGGATCTTACCTCTTGTGTTGCCAGTGTTGTTGGAGCTGGTGTTGCTGGAGCAGACATGGTCTGAGAATGAACCACTGTAGCAGTGGGCTAAAAAACAGAAGGAAAAGTCATTTAGAGAAACTGACTGTGAATAGGATCTGGTACTGGAAACACCACTACAAGATTGATTCACCCAAAATCAACAACAAGGCTAGTATTGACTGAAAGCTTGTAAGTAGTCAATTAACATTACATAAATCTTGCTTATTGCCTCAACAGTCGTCAGTCAGTGTCAGCTGCAATCGTATTTTGGGTGAGGTAAACCAACAATCCATGAGAGAGAGAGAGAGAGAGAGAGAGAGAGAAGGGAACAGAAAGTGCTTCTATAGGAATGCTCATTTTGATGTGACAAGGGGGATTATTAGCTGCAGTTTGAGAGGAGACAAAGTGATGAACTACAGCAAGCTTGATGCAGTGAGTTAAAACAGAAACCAGGAGAGGCCTCTAGAGACAGCTGTGTTCAGTGACAATGGTCATTTGCAACAGTGAATCAATTGCACTTTGTTGTCTTTGTTATGCTTGTTTTCTGGAGTCTTTTGTGGCCTGTTAGAAAGATATCCTTGTAAAAACATGTCATATAAACTACTATGTTCCTAAAACTTCCTTTGTTCCTTTGAAAATTAATATGTTTTGCAGAAAAGATAAAAAAAATTTGTTCAGTATTGTTAGGTATCATTTATTCTGTTCCACATGAGAAACTGTCACCGCAGTGAAATTCAGGGGCAGCAAGAGTTCTGGAACATTCTATAATAAACATTTCAGGATGTATATTATAGCCATGCAAGAGTAAACTAGGTAACTGTTAGCAGTAGCATTCCACGCTAAACAGAAACATCCACAACAAACAAGTGGATTCTGAGCTATAAAGTTCTTTTTTCTAACATACCAAGTTGCCTTGGCCAGCCTTGCCCCTTTGCACAGACACTAGCTTGCCAAGACAGTTGTCTGACGTAGTGGGCGATGACTCAATGATTTGTACAATGTGGCAGTGGACGACACGTGGCGATATCTCCATAGCTACTGCTTGGCTTCTGTCCAGCTCTGTCAGGTAGGATTGGGGAACTGGTGCGCCGATGGATGATGAGATATAAACAGTGGTTGAGGTGTGACAAATCCACACCGGTACCAGTACCACAGGACTGGGTACATGAAGGAGACAGGGGTGCCGCTGAGGAGAACGGGCTAATGGGAACATGGATCTCCAGGAGAAGATGAAGGTGTGTGTCAGATGTAGCTATTGGTGAGGGAACTGATAAATGCACCAAGGAGGATGCTGTTGTAGGCTTTAGTGAAGGGGAGAGCATCAGAAGTTGCAGGGGTACTGGTACCTGTGTAGAACCTGAATTGCTTGTGTGCTCAGGAGATGGAGGGGTGACATGCATTGTATGTGGTAGAGTTTGGTCAATGGGGCGTGGTTAAGTTGGGGTTCTGAGGGAGTGTACAGAAATATGATGTTTAAAGAGTGAAGAACTTTCAGGAGAAGATGCTGCCACCTGAATCGGAGCGGGCGTGGACCTCTGAGTCATTGAGGCAGAGGTGACATAGACTGACTGAACCAGGCAAATTGGTTTATAACAAACATGGGCTTTATTCTTGGAGAGTGGTGAATGGAAGGAAGAGTGAGAATGGCTCTGTGTCCCACATCCCCCTGTTCTTGCACTTGAAGCCTCCAGTAGAGCAACACAGGCCTGGCAGCAATGTGGAAGACACAATCATGTAATAGAGTGTGGGCGGGGCTTAGAGCCCACTGGGTCAATTTCAGAGTCACATCCATGAGACAGTTCAGGAGCATGTCCCTTGGGTGGGGTATCTTTAACGGATGGAGACACTGTAAAATGCACTGGTAGAAAACAGCCTTCCTGCAGTGTCCCTGAGAGCTGATGCTCAACTACAGGGCAGGTGTAGCTCTGAATTCTCCTTTGCAGTATGTCCAGGATAGAGGTACTACCACAACTGGTACCAATGCAGTGTGTGAGGGACAAGAGAGAATCTTGGAATTCAAAAGGGACACTGCCATGTTGCTAATCAGTCGGTCACGCACATAAAATGAGATCACATTTGTGATTCATAAACAAAAACACAAAAGCTTAAAAGCCAAGATAAGGTTTTTAGAAGGGGATTGTAATTACAACTAAAAAGAAAACTTTAGTGGTTACTTACTGGGGGAGATTGCTGGTAAAGACTCTGTTGCAGCTGTAGTGATGCCTGAGGAAGAGATCCTTGGTGTATCAGTTTAGCAGACTGCTGATAAGCTCCCTGGAGCAGCTGGACAGTGGCTTGTTGCTGGATCCCTTGATGCAGCTGAATGCTTACTTGTGATTGGACACCAGGCAGCTGCTGGATCCCCTGATGCAACTGAATGCTTGCTTGTGGTTGGACACCAGGCAGCTGCTGGATCCCCTGATGCAACTGAATGCTTGCTTGTGGTTGGACACCAGGCAGCTGCTGGATCCCCTGGATAAACTGGGCAGCAGGCTGTTGCTGCTGGGCCCCATGATGCAAGTGGAGCGTATGTTGTTGCTGGGCCTCCTGATGCAGCAGGGCACCGGGCTGATGTTGGGCGCCTAGAAGCAGCTGGGCAGCTTCGGGCTGCTGCAGGGACTCTTGCTGATGCTGGACGACAGACTGAGGTTGGACCTCTGGATGTAGCTGAGTGGCAAGCTGCGTTTGGGTTTCATGGTGCAGTTGAGGTGTATGCTGTGGCTGGACCCCTTGGTGCAGTTGAGGTGTAGGCTGTGGTTGGGACCCCTGTTGTTGCTGAGGTGTAAGCTGTAACTGCACCCCCTGTTGCAGTTGAGGTGTATGCTGTGGCTGGACCCCTTGGTGCAGCTGAGGTGTAGGCTGTCGTTGGGACACCTGTTGCAGCTGAGGTGTGAGCTGTGGATGAGCCCCCTGGTGCAGCTGAGGTGTGAGCTGTGGCTGAGCTCCCTGGTGCAGCTGAGGTGTGAGCTGTGGCTGAGCCCCCTGGTGCAGCTGAGGTGTGAGCTGTGGCTGAGCCCCCTGGTGCAGCTGATGTGTGAGCTGTGGTTGAGCAGCATGGTGCAGCTGATGTGTGAGCTGTCGTTGAGCCCCCAGGTGTAGCTGAACCAGGAGCTGTACAGGTGGACTGAGGAGCTTCTGTGATGTGGAGATGGGCTCTGGCAGAGACTGGTAGGGAATGCTGTGCTGGTTACACAAAGCATCTGTAATCACTGTGGAGCTGGTGATGCTATCTGCTGCAAAGATAAGCAGAAAGTTAGAAAAAAAGCAAAAAAATAACATTTACACATTCCCCATAACAATGAACTGAGTTCAAAATTGGTAGTTTTTATTTGAGTTTGAAGGTATACTGATTCTAATGAAAGATTTTTAAATATATATGTCAGATTATCTGTGCTCCACACGGTAGTCTGGAGCACTACACATACTTTTCTATGCATAAGGCAATAATTAAAGCTTTTAATGTGGAAGTAGATATTGTAATTGCAGAGGATACAGCTGTGTGGGAGAGATTTCTTCATGGTCATTTGAAGGTTCATTGATGACTCATTCTGCTGACTCACTAGTGCTGTTTGTAAAACTCTGTACCCAGTCATAAATTCTTAGACCTGTTTAAGAATGCTTCCCTCTCCTCATTTTTACCAAGGTTGTCTGGATTTCCACCTCAACACCGCACACAGTCCCATAACTTTCCTGTGTTTATGTTGGGGTAAGAGTTCAGTGAGTTCACCAGCTGGCCAGAAAGAACCATCTGCCTTGGCTCGAATGTCTGTCGATTAAGACTGTAACAATATGCTGATTCACTCCATCACATCAACTCACTGGCACAGCTGCAATTCTGTACAGTTACAATGTATCATAATTGTTATGCACTGTTAATTTTAGCAGCTAATTCTAATCCAAGTGTAAGGAGATTCAATTCCCAACTGCAGTTTGGTAAAAAAAAACAAAAAAAACTTCACTTTAACCTTAGCTTTTATTCAGTGGATCGTGGGTAATGTCTGACCTTTTGACAACAACATAATTAATTATGAAAACAGGAAACACATAATGGAATACTTCAGACAACACACATACAATGCGTTGTTGTATTGCAAATCAGTTGTGCATTTTTAAAATAATCAGGATAAAATTTTGTCCATGTGTAATCTGCAGGGATTGCGGTTTCTCACATGTTGCAGTAGTAGCAGTAGTGCTGGGGGCATTCGAGAGCAGCGTGATGTTCCCACTGTCCGAATCCTCCGTCTCAGCTCCAGTGTCCATTGCTAACCCAGCAGGGGCATCCTGAGGCACAACGCTCTTCTGGGTCTTAGTGCCCTTTTCTTCCACCTCACCCTCACTCCCGGACACAGTCCTCTCTCTGCGCCACTTTATCAGAGCTACACGGTCCCGGATCGACTTGCTAACAACCTTCACGTCAGTTTCCAAGAAGAAGCCAGAGTCAACCTGTGGAATATAAAATACAAGTTAGTTTTCATTTTTGATATCAACTAGTCAGCTTAACACATTTAGCACAGTTAAACATGTTGAGCATGTTTCAGACATAGAGAACCTTGCTGAGGTTATGGAGATTATTTTGTAGGATAATGTGAAGAAATCTGCTACTAAAGGTCACTACTAGTTTTTCCAACAGGCAGTGATCCATCCTATTGTGAATCTCTGGTAGGAGCTCAAGGTTAAAGCCCACATTGAAAACATGTAGACTGGATGAGCTGAAACAATTTGTCACGGAGGAATGGTTGAAGATCTCTCAACAGACACCTGTCAACTGAGTTAAAAACTAAAATTTAGAAACTGCTGTGAGTGAGAAAGGTCACACTGTTGACTAATTGTCAGAAAGCTTGTAATTTTTGGACTTGTCGATTTTGTTTTTTCATGTTTCAACTCAGTAACTCTGTGCATCGCTAAAATATCTTACAAAAATTATACAATAAACACTTTTTTTACTAAATGTTTTGCTCAATTTTATAATTTTTATAATTTTTAACTTAACAGTATGCAGTTGTAACGGGCAAAGTGAGGCAGGATGCGGAGACAGGTGTTTAGTAAACAGGCTAACTGTGTGAGTAGCACACACGCAACATGCACTGATAAGCACAAAACAGACTCAAAAGACGAGCAGGGGACAAGACTAACTCACACCATATATACTTAACACATAACGAGCGCCACGTGTAACACATTGGAGCAATGAGACGGGGGAACACTTACGCAAACAGCCACACCCACAGGAAGTAGATATATAGACTACACATGTATGGACTACACATACACACGCCCGAAGGGAGGGGTCCGGGGCTGTAACGTGACAGGTTGATTTGTTTTCATTACAAATTACTGCTGAGACTATAATAGTCAACTAGAGAAACAAATATTAATATACAAATACATTTAAAATATTAATATGTAGATAAAATTACTACATACTATAGCTATTTGTGTTATTTCAACTTATAATTATTAAATTATTAGGCAAAATGCTCAGAATCATGTTAAAGTATTAAATAATTAATAAATTGTATTAATATCATTAGAGCTGCATAGACAAGGCAGGGTGTGACCCACTGTGCGTGTCTGGGGACAGATCAGCTCTCTCTGCATCGCTCTCCAAGAGTGAGATCAGTGACCATTCTCCATTATGATTAATCAATTAATCCATTTCCTGTTAAGTCATTGTAACTTGCATCATGCCTTTATGTTTAGAGATGGACATGTAGGAGTGTAAAATATGGATAGACTATTGATGTATTAAAGACAGAGTGTAAAGACTGTTGATGTATTAAAGACAATTTAAAGACTGTTGATGTATTATCTTTTTTGTTCTTCCCTTCAGAAAATACAGTATGAACCAAACAAACAAAAGAAGAGGGAAATACAAGTCTCAGACATGAAATATGAGCTCATATATATAGCCTACATTTTTAAAATATGATTGATTCCTCTCTAATTACCATTTCTTGGGCGACTCCTTCTGGGACTTCTCTCCCAAGGTCAAAGGTGAACTCGATAGCGCCACTGTCCTTGTACCTCCCTTTCAGCTTCCTTGCGTCCTCCACCCACAGTCTGAGAGCGATCGACAGCTTCTTACCATCATCTTCCTCAGCGAGTTCCACCCGTACTCCAGTGTCTTCAGCAAAGAAGGCATGATTCAGCAAATCCTTAATAGAGTATCTAGGAGGAGAGAAACGGATCTAAGTTGAGTTCACACAGGCTTGGCTCATTTCTCATTCTGATATCTTTCCTACATATCCTACGTTTTCTCTTTCTTTAAGGTTTCCTTAAAAGAAACCACAAACTAACTGTGATTTAGAACAGTGTGAAATCACAATTTCAGCACATGATAACAGCCAAATAGCTTAACTCATCTAATCAGGATAGAAAAGAAGGAAGAGCTGATTTATCCGTGCACACACAAAGAAAGAGAGATGCTTACAAACAGATTTATATGAACATAGTTTCAGTCTATGTTAAATTTTTTCCTCTTCTTTAATCAGATCTGTATGATTTAAAACACTATGGGCAGGAAAACTGGTATGATGACAAGGCTCTCTGGTAAAAAGATAATAAAAAATTACCCATGTACTTAGAACAGATTCAAGCATTTATAAATATAAATTCATTTGTTTATAAATATAAAACCATGTGAACTGATTAAGAAAAAACATCTGGACACAACTGCAAAGGGCATTAGTTGTATGATTGAGGATCTGTGCATGAATAGAAAGACAGCACAGACAGGAAGAGTAGAACAGCACACACAGAAAGAGTGGAACAGCACACACAGAAAGAGTGGAACAGCACACACAGAAAGAGTGGAACAGCACACACAGAAAGAGTGGTCATCAGCCGTTTGTGTTCAGTGACAGGTCAACTTACAGCTTTAAGAGGAAGCGTTGTCATCATACTAAAACATGAAAGCCTTTCTCTACCTTAATGTCTCTCACCTCCAACATGCAGAAGAGAAATGGTATGATGTAACCCTTTCATTCTAAGAGGGTTTCATTTCTTTTAATAAAGTCAAGTGATCAAAAACCAATCAGTCAGTCAGTCAGTCCGTCAGCAGTGTGTTGGTGCTGGTGCAGTACCTGTGCAGGTGCACTCTCACCTCTCTTCCCAGCGGTGGCGGATACACTCTCCTATGATTTCCTTAATCTCAGGGACCGTCACCTTACTGTAACTGGCTGGTTTAACCCCCTGTGTAATTAGCCAATAGCAACACTGAGCATCAGATGGCCCCAGCGCACCACACACATATTAACAAGTCTGAAAAACATAGGCCATAAATCCTTTCCACAAATTTAAATCCCTTGTCTACAATTACATAAGATTACACTTTCTATTTCTACCTTTACCCATACTCTAACAAATTAACTGATCTAATCACCGTGTCAGATCATTTTACATTCTGTATTTATTTCTTGAGTGTTTATCCCCAGTTATTGAGAGAAAAAAAAATAGTTGTGTGGTCCTAGTTCAGATTGATTGATCACATTGACATGCAAAATCAATGTCTCAGCTCTTAAAATAGAATAAACTTTTAAAATCTCTAACGCAGCTGAGAGCTGGTTCTGAGTCAGCAGAGGCCCAGACTTCAGCCAGAGAGCACAATGCATTAAAGACACAGCTTCCCGTCTTCCGCGCAGTGCACACGGACGTGCGATTGCTGTGCCGACTCACGCTGGTGACTTTGCGGTAGATCTGCGCGGCATTCTGGCACTCGGAGTACGGGTACTCGGACGTGGCCATCTCCAGCATGCACATGCCGAAGGCGTAGACGTCCACTGCCTCGTCATAGTGCTCTTCGTACATCTCTGGGGCCATGAACTCAGGAGTGCCTGCCAGACGGACATGCCACTCAGTCGACACAGTACAAACACAGGCCCTGCCAAATCACGGCTGATGAAGACTTTACAGGACTTCAGAAAATTCTGGGAAGCTTTTGAAGGTAAAGACATCTAGAAAGGGTTATTCTATATAGTGTGTACAGTCTGTAGCAGAGGTTTGTTATTAGAAGAATCCTTAGGTGAAAACTGCTGGTCATTACCAATAACACTTTTAGCAAAGGATGCCCTCTTCAGTGTAGCCAGGCCAAGGTCCCCAATCTTAACGGAGCCTGTGGGGCCTGTGATGAAGATGTTATCGCACTTTAGGTCCCGGTGGATGATGGGAGGGGTCCGTGTGTGCAGGAAGTGGAGACCCTTGAGGATCTGCCTACACCAGCTCCGAAGAACTTTGGGTTTCATCACCTTGAAGCGTTTCAGGTACCTACAGGAGAGAGCAGCTCTGAGCCAAGAAACCAGGCAACGGGGAACAAGGGAACGAGGTGACCAGGGGACTGCGGGAACAGGGGACTGTGGGACCAGGGGAAGGCCAAGTCGGTGTTCACTAGTAAACTGCTTTTCCTGCTATTTTTCCTGTGTTTTGCTGTATCTAAGTATTACACTTATGATTATTGATTGCTAATGTTTTTATTAGTAATTAATAAATAAACTTCATTATTCATATTTATTTTCTTGGGAAGAAACAAAAAGATCTTTCCAGCACACCAACATAAAACAGCACAGCACACAACAACACGGCAATCCAGTTATCAGGGTCAGCTCTCCCACCCTGACTCGATTATGCAGTGTTAAGAACTCTAATAGCCTTTGATGCACAGGTGTGTCAACAGGACACTTCACTGCCCTGCACTTCTGGACTCAAAAGAGGAGAACAAAGTGAAACCGTGGGTGGGTCCAGTATGTGATACCAGCCCTGTATAATAGATGACCGTGCATATGGCAGTCTCAGCTGGACAGTCAATGGCCTTGGCCACAGTAGAGATGTTTCATGCTTAAAATGTGGTGGCACTGTGTTGAGTCAGCAACCCTGTCACTCCTCATTCTCATATTTTACCACATCTCCTATTTTTACTTATTTTTTTCTCACCTTTTGTGGTGTATCTGATACTCACGTTTTTAACGTGCCTGATGTCATGAGTTCGGTCACCAGAACGATGCACTTCTTGCCTTTTACAGGCGACTCCCAGAAGTCGTAGAAGCGGACGATGTTGGGGTGCTGGAGCCCCTTCAACATCTCCGCCTCCTCCTTAAACCTCTGACGCTCTGCTTTGGACAGCTTGCGATCCTGGTGGGCAAACGGGGGGAGAGAGAGAGAGAGAGAGAGAGAGAGAGAGAGAGAGAGAGAGAGAGAGAGAGAGAGAAGAAGAAAAAGAGAAAGATGTAGAAGAGAGATAAACAGACAGGAGGGAGAGAGAAGAGAGGTAGAACACAAAAAGGAAGAGAGAACAAAAGAAAATGTGTCACAGGGACAGACATTGTGCGTACTGCATTATTGCAAAGGCCAATATTGTTATAATGATTATATAATATATTGTGTGGTCTTAGCTTTCCTTCGCATTTAGATCCATTAACTTTCCTAAGTTTGATGTGTTCATACTCCAGGTTGTTTCTCTTGCCTGAGAATGTACCTCATTTAAATTATTAATTAAAACGTTAATTAAAGTTCCACTACTTTTCAGAGGAGGGAGAATGGGGACTGAACCTCGGATTTAATTTTTTTAATATTTATTTTTGTGGTTCATTTACAGTTCGCCATCTTGCTACATATAAATGGGTCTGAGTGGGGTGTGAGAGGATTGTGGTCAGTGTTTGGAGCCTCTCTCTGATGCCCATACTCATCCAGAGTTTCAGAGTGAGATATGCCACTTCCTCTCCAGACTGCTGCATACATGAGCATATGAGAAGGACACAGTTCTCCTGAGACCAGAAGACTTTTTATCATCGTTACTGGCTGACTTGCCTTGTAGGACTGACATGATGATGGAGTTTCCTGTGGCTCAAAACACTTCCATCTGCTCCGCGCTACTGCAGGACCCACTCACAGCGTGTTTAATATCTCCATCCACACACTGAGCTGATATTAGACTTATAAAATGCTCGATTATCTTGAGTCTCTCTCTCTCGCGGTCTCTTGCTCTCTTGCTGTCTCTTGCTCTCTTACTCAGGCATACACCAGACATATGCACACACACACACACATAAGAAGGCTCGAACAAAAACACAATCAAGATATATAATACATAGTAATAACTTACTAACCACTAACCTATTAATACCTCTACCAGATGGAACTCCTAATTAGGTCCCATGTCGTTAACACTGCATGACATCATGGTTCTTAGGCTGCTTAGCATGTGTATCTGTGATTGGCTTTCTTGTTTGCTTTTGCTATGTCACTGGTTTGTAGCTGTTGTGATGATGAGTCATGTTCCCAAAAGTATTAAATAATTGAGCTCTGACCTCAAACCTACACTAGGATATGAAAAAATACTACCTAACCATAAACACCAGTGGTTCAAAAGACCCTTAAAGCACAACATTTTTGGACATTGCAAAATCATTCCTGGACATTGTTTCCCTAGGTGTCATATCTAATATGAAAATGAAAAGAGAAGCTCCTAACAGAAAGAGACTGTAATTTTTTATTTCTGGTGGATTTTATCTTCCGGACACATAAATTCACAGCAATGGCATCATACCATAAAGTTTCAATTGTACCACAGCTTTGACTCCAAGTTGAGAAACTGGATGGTTTTCAGAACGCCAGCACATTTAAAACACACGGTTCATGTAAGTGCAGCTTCCGTGCTGTCTGTTGGGGAGCTCAGAGCGAGTCCTGGGTCAGGCTCAACTCTACGAACCTCCAGACTGGGACTTTAAAATTCACAATTGCACTGTGGCATTTTATGTGGTGGAGTTTTTCCTCTGGCCCCTTGGGAGAGAAAACCAGGATGTCCAAAGGACGCTGGACTTTGCGGTTCGGTAACTGGTGCAATAATATCCAGTCTGTGGAAATAAGAGGACAACAACCTGGAGGGGTTCATTTCCTTGTAGTGAACCCATCTGAAGCCTCAAAGCTGAGATTAAGGTATACGCTGCTACATATGATACAGCACAGGGTCAACACTGCCATCCTCAGCGGACCTGCAGAGAACTCTTTCTTTCTGTCTATTTGTAGATGCACACACACATACTCTATTTTTTAATTCCTCCATCTCTAACGCACATCTATGCACCCTTTCACTCCTTCTCTCTTTCAAGACCAAGGAGGCTCGTGTCAGCATTTTTCGCTGTCCAAGACAGCTCTGCAGATCAGCACTGCTGAGGGGGGCTTTATGCAGAACTGTTCAGCCTGCAGCTCGTGCATATGGTATACAGATCTTCTGATCCAACATTAAATCAGGAATGACAGGAGCCACATTTACAAATGAACTCAAATGACCCTATGACCATATTACCCTTTGACCATTTGACCTTATGACCATATTAAAACTGCAGCCATGGCTGCAATAATGTGCTTCTGAAACAGAGCTGTTCACATGCAATAACGACACACAGACACACACACTAATTTAGAATATCTGTAAGCTTACTGTCCTTATCTCCCTTCCTTCCACAGTTCCTATGGCAACTCTCTCTCATGTCCGTTTTGGTTTGCTTTCCTGCATTTATTTCCATGTGCTCTTTGTTTTATTCAGTTGTTCATGCTCCCTCATTAAGTTCTCCACCCTTCATTATTTTTACCTGTTCATAGTTTGTTCCTCCTTAGTTGTTTTCCTACCTGTTTTGTTTTCTAGTAGTCATACCGTTTGTTTGCTTCATTTCTTTGCGCTTTCTACAATTATTACATCCCTCCTGCACTTGCATCTCTCCTCCCTCCCAGTCATGCTGAGTCCTCAGGGATGTTCTACGTTACGGACCACTGATGGGACAACTGTATTAGTTGCAACATTTCACTATTGCTCTTGAAAAGCCAGAAGCTTGTGATATAAGCAAGTTGCCTTTTCTACTTAATCAGACACTTTACATGTTTTAATGAAGGAGTGATTAAAGATTTTAATTCAAACTCTACAACCAGGATTTTTATCACCAGAGATGATGACTCTACAGACTTTGCTTGAGCTCAGTGAATCGCTATAATCAGCTGATGATTTTTGTTTTCTCTCTATTAGTTACATTATCAATGCACAACATATCAGTGGTACAAATTATCTACTGCTCACACACAGGCGCATGTCTGATAACATGAGTTATCTACATCTGTTCTACACTAGCTAAATATATCACACAGACACAGAATAATCATTGTATTAAATACTTAAACATACTCATATATACTGTGTGTGTATATATATATATATATATATATGTCCTTAAACACACACTTACTCAACAAGCGCACACACACGTATTGCATACACACAGCCATTGCATTATCTCCCATGACAGAGAGAAAGGCCTCTTCTACGAAGACAGTGACCTGCAGACTTGCAAAGTCATCTTGCTCTTACAGTGCCGTCTGCAACCTCCAACCCACCAACTCATGACAAACATGTTTCCAAAATGTGAGTAATTCATCACAGAGCCACTATGTTCAATACCCTACAGAATTACTGGTAACCCAGGTGAAGATATGAGTGTTTCTGACTAATGTTTAAATAATTCAAATCTAATGTTTGTGAGATATAATTAAATGAAAAATAAAATTATATGGAGGAGTGGTCTCATGACCCTTTCTGTGAGTGCTTCCATAACATTAACATAATAAGAGAATTCATAGTCTTATCCTGGGCGTGCAAAACTAAATGCTGTAACTGTGACATGCTTCTGTGGAAAATCACTTTATAGCTTCTTTTTAAAATTTGTTTAATTTCTCTTAGTTTCAGTTTTTCTTATAAAACACCAGCATTTTGTCCATAGCCTTGTTTTGTATTTTTTAGCCGTGGCAGCAAGCAAGTTTAATGGGTATTAGAAGAATAATTGTGTGAAGGAATATTACACTGCATAAGACCATTAAACGTAATATTTCTGTAGCAGGCCTGTCCTTCTGCCACGTTAAGAAGCAGTGTTATGGATTACTGGGCAGGATACGACAGGGGCTTAGTCTGCCTCAAAGACAAATACACACCAGGCTCACATTGCTCCAAGCCCCCAGCGTTCATCCCCAGACCCCCCCAACCTGTCTTTGTTTATCTTGGTCTTCCTCCCCTTCCTAGTTCATTGTATCTGTCTGGCTGTATTAGTCAACTTTTCCCATTATCTTTCATTTTGTTTCTCTTTCTTTCTTCTACTCTTATTCACTGTATATGTTTCTGGAGATGAGTCATCTGTCAACACACACACACACAAGCTTTGAATGCAGCCCTGCTTAGTTTTCTGGGTTCCTTATCAATTACAAGATCCCCTTAACCCAAAGTGCAAACATTTATTTTACATTTCCTTTTTTGGAATGACAGCTCCCAGACTGTTAACTGTTAAGTTAGCTTTCAGGTGTATATGCTGGAGACTTTTTACACTGATAGAGGGGTATTGAAGGAAACAATGTAAACTATTGGTGAATGCACGGATGTAAAGTGTAGTCTTTCACAGATTCAGTAAGTGGATACACACACTCCGAGCCCTGGGGACAACAGACATTATCATCTATTATCATCTGACCAATAATAAATGATTCTGAGGCATGTCAATGTGTGGGCTGGAATGGGTGTGGCACAGAACTATAACCAGGACCAAAATATTAGTGACATGTATATGTTCACATACAGTAATAAACCTCCCTGACGGGTATACATAGATCTGGTACTTCATTGTGTCACGGTGAGGGAGGCTCCCCCGCTTGCTTGTTGCCTCCGGCACAGCGGCAGTTGCCTTGTTGTTGTTGCGTTGTGTGCGTCCCTCAGGTGGGCAGGGCTTATTAGCTCCCTCACCTGATGGTTGTTTGTCTGGCTATATATGCCTTGTCTAGGTACCAGTTGACTGCTGGTTATTATATCCTTAATCGGGGTCAAGTGCACAGGTTTTTGGTTTGCGCACGTTATTCATTAAACCCCTCTTTTTCTCTGAGACTTGGCGTGATCGCTTCCTTTTCGTTCGCACCTACTGCCCGTCACACATTGTTGGCGTATTTCACTAAAATGTCCACAACCTCCACTGTGTGGAACAGAGACAGCAGAGAAGGACGGAACTGCCCGTTCTGCAGACATTCCCATCACATAATTTTTATTCATTCATGTTTCATGTGAACAGCTTTGGCTGTTAGTTTGTTTAATTTTACACAGGTAATTATTTCTGCTTTAATTCACTGAATTTTAGCTAATTTGTTTACCAAAGCATTTTTATCTGAAATTACATACTGAAACCTTGTAAGCAGGACTGATATAACGAAGGAACTATTAAAAGGCTGCTGTGATTGCACATCTTGGGATGGATTAAAATATTGTCTTCATTATATGAATTGGTTTTCAAAACTAAGCTGGTAATGTTCAACGATAACCCAGACCTACAAGACAATCTGAATAAATGCTTTAATGTAGGTTCAGCAAGGAAAATAGTTCACAAAATTTAGTTGAGGACCTGCATGAATTGTTCTCAACCTGTTTAGTGTTAAAGTGTGTGGTGAAACATCTAAACCTCAAATGATTAGTGTTGAGGTACGCTGGGATGCTGCTTTTCTCTTGGCTGTTCGGGGTGTAAGTGATTCCGGTACCCATGACACTGTGAAAATACTTAAGTCTGCAGATGATATAATGATAATGAATTGGCATACTGGAAAGAAATTTTAGATGTGGTGGACTTGGACAATGAAAAAAATTGCAACTCAATGTTGGGAAACCAAAGAAATAATAATCGATTTTTGGACAGAGGGGGGAGCGGTAAGGAAATTTTAAATTAATGGTTAAGAATGTGAGTGAGTATGAATTTCTTGGTATGGTAAGAGCTGCTTGTTTTAAATGGGATAGCAACATACAAAATATTTCAAAGACTGTCCACCAAGTATTGGACCTTCGTAGAGATAATCAGTTCACTTTCTCCATGACATGGTAAGGCAGTCAAACTTGTTTGGAGAAGAATCCATTAGGGTGGGTGATCAGGACTGCATCTTTCATTGCTATTTTCAATCTACAAGTTCTGTCTACAGCTGAAGTCCTTAAGGAATTGCCCATTCATGTCTTGGCCTTCCTCTCATATAGCTTCAACCTTCTGTGAGGAGGTTAAGAAAGATTAGGTCTAGGACAGAAGAAGCCAGTTTCTGGGGTTAATTCCAGACAGCAACAACACAAATGGTTATCAACTGACCTTAGAGAAGCTGCTAGTAGTGAACCAGCCTAATGAGGGAGATGAGAAGCTCAGTCTACTTTTGGATGAGTCCACTATGTCATTAGGCATAGGGGCATTCTGTATTTCAGTGCTAAAAAGGTAAATATAGGGGGTGATGCCAGATCAGGTGGTAGTTGAGGTTATTGAGAAGTGTGACCTTAAAGAAAAGAATATTTGGGGTTTTGGTACTGATATTGGCATTGGCACTGATATTGGCACTGATACAGCCACGATGGCAGGAGATGTACGAAGCAATGTTTGCCACTGTTAATTATGGCCAGAAACCCCCGCAGATCACCAAGGTGTGTGCCAGACATTGGCTATCAACTGATCCTGCAGTAACTTATATACTGAGCCAGTGGGAAGGCCTGAAACTCCACTTTGGGTTGACCAAGGTCAGATATGCTCCTTGCAAAACAAGACCAATTAGGCCTACCTGACATTCCTGATGATGCACTGAAATCATCTGAGGAAGAGCAAACAAATCCTGTCAAGCTTTTCTACAATCTGGTCCACCTCTTAGTATCAATCTGCAGCAGACTTGTAAACCCTATGGCAAAAACTGATGTCCTGAAGGACTGAAGAACATCTCAATCCTCCATACCCCGAGTAGCTTCTCGAGACCCATCGTGTCCCAACCCAGAGGACGAAAATGTTATTCAGATTATTGCATCATCTACGTTGTTACTTTAAGCAAGGAGCCGCAAGCACAGCAAACTAGAAACACGGCAAAACATGGAACGAAACTCTAATAGATCAGATCACTCTGAAGACCTGTGTCAAGCTGCACTCACTGACCTCTCTTTGCCACACTCAACTGTTCAGCCAAATGAGTGTCAAAGTCAGATTAAGAAACAAAGGTCACTGCCCACTCCCTCCTCTCTATCCTTGGTGTGATATTAACTGGAGATGGCTGGTGAGACCTGTTACCAGTGTAAACTAAAGTTCAGCTCAGCACTACAGCAGAAAACAGCTTTTGAATTCACTCAGTGCTATTCTGCTAGTTTCAGTGCAATGACAATGCATCTGGACAGTCAAGAATCAAGATTGCAAATCTGTGATTCAACATATTTACATATGTAAGAAGCGGAACTTGCTGGAACCAGCGGAGATCCACAGCAGACGGTGGCAGTGTTCAGAGTGTGAGTGAGGACAGTGCCAGTATCTGGAGGAAACCATGTTAGCATGTTAACTAGCTACCAAAAGACTAAGTACTAAAATGTGTAGTTTTATTAAGTTAAGTCACATTGTCAATTGTGATTTTCACCCCAATTGAAATTTGTCCTCCGCATTTACCCATCTGTGCAGTCAGAACACACACACACTAGTGATAACTAGCCCGGCGCCCGGGGAGCAGTTGGGGTTAGGTTCCTTGCTCAAAGGCACCTCAGTCATGGCCTCAGGCCTGGGAATCGAACCCACGACCCTCCGGTCACAAGACTGGTTCCCTAACCACCAGACCATGACTGCCCCAATATTAGTTAATAAGTCAGTAGTGAAGCAACAATTTACTTGCTGAATATGTATGCAACCAAATAATCTCTGATCTCACTGACCTGGAACACAATGCTCAGTGTTATGAATGCACTCGAGTCATGCCCAAGGTGAGTGTGCAGACACTGCTGCACACCTATAACTATAATTTGACAGTAATGCCTGTAATGCAGTCCAGGACATCTTGCAAATAAGTAATTTGAATGGTCCAACTGATTGAATACCTTCGGTCACAGACATTTTGCTATTCGCAGGTACAATACTCTTACAATCAAAAGGCTACTAGAGATTCGGGACCAACCTTCATGATATCACCATGACCATTGCTGAAAATAAGGAAACTCTTGTCTGAGGTAACAAAGGATAGAAGAGCTATTTTGATGTTAGTACTGAGGTATGTGATTCTTTCTCTACATACATGGTGGACTGAAGCCAGCCAATTCAATTCTGCAGTCACAAACAATAGATGTGTGTCCTGCAGAGGAGGTGGTAACTGCCTCACTGTGCACACCAAAGGAGATGAGATGTGATTGGCTCTGGGAGGAGCAATTCTGACAATGGTGAAATACAAAGGGAAGAAGAAGGATAGGCAAACTCACATGTTGTCTGGTGAACTATTGGGAAAGGTGACTCTGATGGCCAATGTAACACGCTAAATTAGTCTTTCAAAAGAGCCATGTTTAGCTTTTTCCTTTCAGAGCTATCGTGGAGAAGGAAATGAGATTCTCTCGAAGAAATGTTCATTTGCTGAGGGCGACATTATTTCTCCTGCCAAAATCAGCATATCTTCGTGATCACGCTTGCCTGAAGCTACTTCAGGTCCTTGCAGGGAAAACAGTATGAACTTGATAAGCTGTCCACTAATGCAGACCTTCCTGTAGTATGCAAATGAATTCAGCAGTACAAAAAAGCTGTAGTCGTCTCTCTCAAGGACCGCATGTCATCATATGCCATAGTACTGTATGTCATAGCGGTCACTGTAGGTATGTCATAGCAGTCACCGTAGGTCATCAGCAGCACATAGAATCTGATTTTCTGCCCTGTCCCACTTTCTCCTCCCTCTCGGTCAGCGGTGTGTTCAAATGGGCACCACTGTGTGACAGCTGCCACTGCAGAAAAAACCTTTGCCACCACAGTTCTAAAACCCAATAATATAAATAAAAACATTAAAATAAACAGTTACATTTGGCAGAAATTTGCTGTTTCATTTTAGATTAGACATTTTCTTAAAACGGTTGACAAAAAAAATGGGTGTGTGTTTTAAACTGACATGAACTCAGATGTATTGCTGTACAGTCCTCTGACTGGCTCAGCATGACCTGAATATAGCATGACCCCGAAAGTGTCATTAGTGCAATTGTTATGCTTAGATCCAGGTTTTTTGTTTCCAGAGTTATTTCCAATAATTTAGTGCACTGTGACTGTGATTCGTTCCTCATCTGTGTAGATCCTACCCAAGATTAAATTTGGTCCCAATATGAACCACGAATGCTGTGTATAGTTCAAGGTATTAAAAACTCTTGCTTAAATAAATCATGATTATTATAACAAAATGAGATTTTAAATCACAAATTTGAGAGGCATGTTAGACCTACACAATTTGACTAAACTTTACATATTATAACTAATTGCGTTTATTTAAATAATTATAGGTGTAGTAGCTGTAGGTATTTAAATCAAATCCTCTGACCATTAGGGTTACAGAGCAAATATGAAGCCAGTAATATAATGTCATTATATTATATTAAATTAAATTATAAAAAGGCAGTGCCACCACTTAATGTGCCCTTGCCACCGCATATAACATCCTCACAAAAAACCTGGACATGAATCGGTTTGTTTCAGAATTTACCAAGACAAGTGCAGAATATCCCTGTAATCTCCATGTCCATTTGCTGGAACCTGCACCTCATGCATGATGAGTTTATCCATACAGAGAGCTGAGCTTTCACTATGCTTAAGGGGTCTGATGTGTTTCCAAAGCTTTCATTCTAATGACAAGAGTCTGACACTGTTACAGGCTGAAAAACATGATATGGCTATGCTGGAAACAGACCCCCAGAGTTTCTTCATCAACAGGGTTACATTAAGTTAATAAGAGATGTTATCAGTTTTCCACACAAGTTTTTGTTCCCCAAAAGAGGAAAACTCCAGAGAGTCAGTTAAAGTCAATCAGTCTTTACAAATATCTGAACAGACACATGAATAATAAATTACAATGAAATGCAGCAACTTCTCATGGTGAGACACTCATTAAGAGGTTCGGAAACTCACTGCCCATTTTACTAGAAATGCCTAACTTGCACCTACCCTCACAGATCACTTTATTAGATAGAGCTGCATTTTATTGGTGTATACTTACTGACTGTAATTCATGCATTATCTTCCCACTATCAAGTTCATCACTGTGAACATGGCTATTATGAGTGTTAAGTTGGTCCAACTTAATTAACTAGCTACACATTGCTGTCTTTATAGATGTCTGTCTCAGTGTCCAGGGTACCCTGGCACCCCAAAAAAAAAATTTTATAAAGCAATTTTATAAGATTACACCTTCACCTTATACTCTATATTGTAGTCTACATACAGTATTCACAAACAAATGTGAATTTATGAGGTTTAAGTGCGCATGAAGTTAGTTTAGTGGGTACCAACGAGGCACAAGGCTCTAAACTTTAAAACAATCTGAGAGGTGTGACCTCTGGCCAGAACTCAGAAACGCGCTATGAGAAGTGTACAGGGGATGACTGGTATTAAACGTCGAGATACAGGCCTGCTATGAGTTTTGACTTTAGGCTTTGACATTAGGCATTTACTTTTAGAAAACGATATTTCAGTGGTTGTTTATTCTTACCTGTAGTTCACACCAGGCAACTTCAACCCAGGTCTCCGTATCCAGGCCCTTGTACACGGTTTTAAACGACCCTCTGCCTAGCTCTATATCAAACTTAAGGAACCGACCGCTCGGGGAGGTAGACACAGCTTTCATTCCGGCCTCTTCCTCGTTCTCGTCGCTCCCCGCTTTCCCGGGGCTCTTTGTGTCTTCAGAAACCGTTGTAGCATCTTGTTTCTCCTCGCCCTCCTTTTTGTCTCGTTCATCATCCGCGTTGAAGCTTTCAGTCGCGCCGTCCCTCCGGCCAAGACGACTCTCTGAGCTCGAGCTCTCCTGGAACCCCACACGTGCGCATCGACGTCTGTCCACGATCGTGCGTAAATGTGTGGTGGCGAGGGGGCTGCTGCTAGCTTCGCATTCTGGGCTTTCAAAGCCTTGGTCCTCCGACTCCGAGAACCACAAACTTCTGCGTATGAACCTCTGTCGAACCAAACTCCGGTAATCCGATAGGGGGTATGCGCTAGGATCGCTCGCCCCTCTCGCTGCAGCAGGCTCGGTACTGCCCACATTCTTGTCGCCGTTTTCGTAAATACCGGCGTTGACAATCGTTTTTACGTCTAGATTTGGCACTGAAGAGAATGCGGCTAAAGGCGGCTCACAGCCGGACGCTGCCCCTGTGTCCATGGCCCGTAAATTGTTAAGCGTTTATCTGTGACATTCAGGGGTTGCCGCTAGCATAGTTCTTCCCGAGCAGCGGCAATAGGTGCACCTGCAGTGTCTGTATACACTGACGCAGTCTGGCATCCTGTGAATACTGGTCTTATCAAAGACTTTTCTCACAGCAAGTCTAAAAACTATCTAGGCCTACAATATGTAATGGGATATTATACAAATATTTTTAACAAACAGGAGCAAGGGCATTTAACTCGATTTCACCCCTCACTCCACGAGGACTAACTGCCTCCTCCAAAAAACTACAATGTCATTATGTAACATAATGCTATCTCGAACAATTGTAAATAAACCTATAACACTGCAACAAAAAACTATAACAATGTAGTCAGTGAAATGTTGCAGTGTTAAATGGACTATTGTCGTGCGTCGCTCTTCGAAACTCACAAACATGCTGGGTAGTTCACTGTGGTTACGTCGTGTTTAATCCTCAAACGGCCCATCATGAAACTAAGTGCGCAGCTGTTCTCCAGTCTAATCCCGCTGGTTGACGAACAATGCCCGTAGCATGGAAAAAGGAAGAAAAATCTCACGAACAAGACTTCCACAATCAAAGCTCGCAGTGGTCATAAAACAGCCGTCCTTCCTTTATAAATGTCATCTTCGAAAAGGTGCGTGATCTCCACAGATAAGCGTACAAGGATAGAGGAGATTATTTGCTCGCTGCGACAACACATTCGCACAGCTCACGTATCGCTGTCGTCCGCCGTACCTACATATTGCCATGGATCTTTTTCTTGGTAGTTATCTTGCTTTTATAACAGACATCCCACGCCCCTAGCAACAATTTGCGTCCAATAAAAGCGTCCGTTTTAGGGCGGTACCTTTCGCGTCGGTCTCACGGGCCATCACGGACCACGCGGCACGCTGCGCCCGCCCCAGCCCTTCCGTGACGCTTGGACCACACTTGAAGGACACCCTATGCAGCTTGGAATCTCTCGCCGCAACGAATGAAGTATCTTAATAGAGCAGTATGAACAAGTGTTATGACTGTGAAGGTGAATGTGCTGTTACACTTTGCTAGTATTAAATTTAAAAAGAGTGTCATTAGACATCTGCTGAATATAAAGGGCTCACGTGCCCTGACCATATCTGCTAAAGTGAATTTCAAGGATTCCAAATATTTCATAGTATGTTCTTGTTGAGTGAATATTGCATGACGATGCTGTTTTACCCCCCCCCCACGCCTTCCACCCCTCCCGCCCCGAAAGATCTTGCCACCTATTGTCGCTGCAGGAGGTCGTATTTCCCCATCCACCATTCAAGTGTTTTACGAGAGCGAACCATGAGTCCGCGCATTGATGAGATGGATAGGTTATGAAAGGTTAAAGCTCTATATTGATAGGCGGACTGGTGCGTTAGTGATAGGGCAGTGCGCATTCATATACTGTATATGCTACAGACCTGTATACATCGTGTTTAATTTTATTAAGTTATAACACTAAATTGAACAACAGCGATTTACTGAGAGATAGGGTTTATCGATACGTTCCTTTTGGAGAGCACATCTTCATCCTCTCACCTTTGTATAATACAAAAAATACTCGTTACGAGAGAAACGAGTCAGTGTCAATTAATATATTGTCAGTCAGTGATAATGGCAGGACTATTTTCAGAAGTTGGCTGTGCTTTGTGTAGATACGCATTTGTGTCACAGGGATTCACGGTTACTTGAACTCAACTCATCCAGCTCTCAGCGCTGAGGGTCTGTTCAAACGAGCACAGCGCGTGCTCCGGGCGCCTGCTGTGTAGTGTTCCTCTGCGCGTGGGTCTACTACCGGGCGGAATGCCAAACTCCTCGGTAAAGCTACAACCAGTAATTAGTTTAATTTCAACCTTAGGAGCTTGAATCTCTAGTGCTGCGAGTGGTATTTAAAATCTGAGATTTTTCTGTAAGAAAACAAAGCTGTGGAAAAAAATAAAGTTAAATCATTAGACCTAGAAAGTGAACTGTGAAATATGCTTGACCATATTATGTGTTCAGTGTAACAATGTTTACACTTTCATTATAAATAAATTACTTTAATTATAAAATATTAAAGCTGTATAATATATAGTGCACTAATACAGTAAAAATATGTAATCAATATGCACAGTTAAACTGAACACTTATTTCAGCGCATATACACATAGTCTTGGATTATGAAATGATGCCATCATTTAAATATACAAAATAAACAGGATCTGGTTGTTTAATATCAATCCTTTTATCATTTAAAAAAATCTAGAATTTAATGTGCAAGTAACAGCAGTGGTATTTATTAACATCAGGGCTGTAACCAGGATAAAAATAACTGGAGGTACATGCTGTAGTAATGTGACTTATTTCACATAAAATAATAAAGCACACTACAGGTTATGTGTGGACCTGATGCTGCATGGCCCTGTATATTTCACCTTTATTGGGTTCGCCCACCCAGAGAACTCGTCAGCCCATTAAAAAAAAAAATTCTGGCACATTCTGTAATTTTGTGATTGGCCATCAAAATGCACTGCTTTCCTATTGGCCAGTGCTTACCAGCGCTTCTCCTTTGTGTTTATTGTTAAACCACAACACTTCTTCACACATGTGGTACAGGTGATGATGCCAACTTTGCAATTTGTGGCTCGATTTAGCAACTTTTCAGACTACACTGGCAATATTTTTTTAAAGCACCTAGCAACAAATTTAGCTACTCACAAAATGTTTTTTAGGACTTTTAGTAATATTTGAAAATCCACACATTTTCCCTCTAAATGACAAAGGAACAATTCTCTCTGTCACACACTCCATCACAACACAGGGCTTGGATACAGAAGTGCATTGTGGGTGCCGTCAGCAGCATTGAGAATTGCTCCGTATTCACACACAGGCAGCAGCGGTACCAGCAGTCATGTCTGGCTGACAACGACACCCCTGTACCCCTGTAAGAACCTGCACCAGGCCTCCACCTGTAATCTGGTACCTTGTCCTATTCCTGATCATCCTGGTTTCACTTATCTATCATTTCCCTAACTGGGTCATTCCATCATCTGGTAATAATGGATTTTTTTAATAGATAATGGTAATGGATTCAGTTGGTTGTAATCTGTAACCTCACCACTAGATGCCACTAAAGCTTATACACTTCTCCTTTATGACTTATGTCTGTAAAACTGAAATTAACACTGAAAGTGTAGTAAGTGCCAGTGGACAAGAGCACTACAAGCAGAGACCCAGAGGTCCAGCCTGAAGACACTGTAGACGCCCCCGTCATTACGGACAACTCTATGAATTGCGTGAAATACTGTATCAGAAACGCATAGCTCCATAAGTCAAACTTCACAATCTGAGTTAAATGAAAAGCTGCCAACAGTACTGGCTGACTACATAACAGTGAAGCAAATTATTGTGCATGTCTGCAAGGATGACCTAAGAAAGCAAGAGTCTGAGATTTTAAAAAGGGACTTTAATAACCTCCAACACAGTTAGTAAGCTCAACCAACAACTGGCTACACAAAAACTGTATATGTAACAGCATATACTTTACTCACAACTTTAACCTGTACTTGGACATTTTTTAAGCAAGATGAACGGCACATAAACAAGAGGGCTGTCAAAACTCTTGACAGAGAACTTTCTCTGTGTACAGTTTATCCTCCCCATTAATGGTGATGCATAGTCACAAGCATGCAAGGACCACCATGCATCAGCGGGGTTTATCACTCCTGAGCCACAACATCTCCCCCCCCACTGTGGATGTCCTGACGGAGTTTTAGACCTTGGATGAGAGCCACAATAATGACTGAGCTTATCAGCTTTTGGGAACACCACAACCTGTAAGCACTCCACACTGTTCTCCATCTCCCCTCCCTCCCTCACAACAGTGGAGAAGCTGGTGTCGGCTGGGATGAGGCTGACACTTT
Source organism: Brachyhypopomus occidentalis (assembly GCA_020368025.1). Lineage (NCBI taxonomy): Eukaryota > Metazoa > Chordata > Actinopteri > Gymnotiformes > Hypopomidae > Brachyhypopomus > Brachyhypopomus occidentalis. The sequence goes on from JAGXOD010000076.1 coordinate 363,128, forward strand.
TCCAATGAGTCTTGCCTCACTGACAGTGACAAATCAGCTCAGCTCCTCCTTCACCTTCTACTGCCCCATCTCCACCTTCATGTACTGCCCCGTCTTCACCTTCATCTACTGCCCCATCTCCACCTTCATCTACTGCACCATCTCCATCTTCATCTACTGCCCCATCTTCACCTTCATCTACTGCTCCATCTCCACGTTCATCTACTGCCCCATCTCCACCTTCATCTACTGCCCCATCCCCACCTTCATCTCCAAGACCTTCCCCTAAAAAGCATCATGCTCCTTCAGCACGTGTAGCTCAATGAAAATCACAAACTCCTCAACCATCAGAAACGCAGCACCAGCAGGAGCCCCACCCATCACCATCCACTGTAATAGACACACCCCTTTATCCGCTGTAATACAAAAAGACACACCCCTTCATCTGCTGTAATAGAAAGACACACCCCTTCATCCGCTGTAATATAAAGGCACACCCCTTCATCCGCTGTAATATAAAGGCACACCCCTTCATCCACTGTAATATAAAGGCACACCCCTTCATCCGCTGTAATACAAAAAGATACACCCCTTTCTCAAACAGTGTGACACACTGATATTCTTCGGGGCCCAGCTGACACAATGATGAAGTCATCAGTACATTTTAAAAGAAGACCAGACACAGTCTGCCTGTAATCTCTCTCATTCCAATGCTTTTCAAAAACAGAAAATACATTGAGATTACATAGAGTGCATTTGAGATACGGTCCAACCAGCAGGGTGTAAGATTTGGTCATTTTACATTCATTTTTCACTTTGCATGTCTCTATGCAGTTCTGACAAGGATGTCAAAAAATGACTAGAAATAATCAACAGGCCTCCATAGTGCAATGCAGATTTCAGAGATGTTTTATTTCAAACTGATTATAACGATTTTGTAATCAGTGATGATTTTAACATTCTAAGCATGGAGAGCACATACCGTGCTGTATTTGGTTATCTCAGAAGGTCTCGGCATATCAGCCCCCGTTAAAGGTGACGAAGCTGATGTAGCTTCATCATGTCATTACTGTGTGTTCGTTGATATGTGGGCTTCATTAGAACCCAAGACCCGATGTGTCAGAGGCTTATTAATGACAGCACAGCTACACCTTTCATGAGCAAAATGTGCATGGCACCATATGCACCATCCGGCTCTGTGGAGGCTCTGCTGGACATCTTCATCTTTAAAATTGCTTGTGTTGTGAACTGGAATTTGCCCCTTTTAAAGCCAAAACTATTTCATGCCAACAGAAAGCACCATGGAAAAATGCTACCACAGTTCAAATTCCAAAGAGAACATGCACAATCGTAGTGCAAAACAAAAGATTCACAAAGAAAATCTTCAAAGATCAACTGCATGATTACAATACAACCATAGGCAAGGCAAGACAATCATGTTTCTCCTTTATTAGCAATACCATAACCAATTGCAAAATACTCTACAACATCTGCATTTTATCCCTGAGAATAATAAACATTTTGTATAAATATACGAATGCTGTCAAACTGCTCCCCGATGATCCTGCGACTTCTCCATCACCATGTAAACGTTTCATGAAAATCTTCCAGTTTAGTGCTATTAACAATGAAATATTAATTGATGCAGGGTGTTCCCTTAAATCATCTATTGGCAGCCTTAACACTGTACTGGTGGGTTTCTTACCATGTGTTTTGCTCAGTAGCAGCCACCACACTTCCCTCAACTCTCTTTGTAGTTTCCTTGGGCATATCACAAACTGGATGAACCAAAGCTTTCTGCAGCAGAATAAGGATAAAACAAATTACTCTGTTTAGCAACACCAATGAGAGGCACAGACTAGCTGACTTTTTGGGCTTGAAAACCCCAAAATCTAAAGAGCTAGCTCACAACCTTGGTGTATTAATACACTCTGAACTCAATTCCATCCATCCATCCATCCATTTTCTTCCGCTTATCCGGGTCCGGGTCGCGGGGGCAGTAGCCTAAGCAAAGAGGCCCAGGTTTCCCTCTCCCCAGCCACCTCTTCCAGCTCTTCTGGGGGATACCAATGCGTTCCCAGGACAGCCGAGAGATATAATCTCTCCAGCGTGTCCTGGGTCTTCCCCGGGTCTCCTCCCAGTTGGACATGCCCAGAGCGCCTCCCTAGGCAGGCGCCCAGGTGGCATCCGAACCAGATGCCCGAACCACCTCAGCTGGCTCCTCTCTACGTGGAGGAGCAGTGACTCTACTCCGAGCCCCTCCCGGATGACTGTGCTCCGCACCTTATCTCTAAGGGAGAGCCCAGACACCCCTGCGAAGAAAACGCATTTCGGCCGCTTGTAATCGCGATCATTCTTTCGGTCACTACCCAAAGCTCGTGACCATAGGTAAGAGTCGGAACGTAGATTGACCAGTAAATTGAGAGCTTTGCCTTTCGGCTCAGCTCTCTCTTCACCACAACGGTCCGGTACAGCGACCGCAATACTGCAGCCGCAGCACCAATCCGCCTGTCAATCTCTCGTTCCATCCTTCCCTCACTCGTGAACAAGAACCCGAGATACTTAAACTCCTCCACTTGAGGCAAGGACTCACTCCCGACCCAGAGAGGGCACTCCACCCTTGTCCGACTGAGTACCATGGTCTCAGTTTTAGAGGTGCTGATTCTCATCCCAGCCGTCTCGCACTCGGCTGCAAACTGATCCAGCGAGAGCTGTAGGTCTCGGCCCGATGATGCCAACAGGACCACATCATCTGCAAAGAGAAGGCGTGGAATCCTGAGGCCACCAAACCGAACCCCTCCACCACTTGGCTACGCCGAGAAATTCTGTCCATAAAAGTTATGAACAGAATCGGTGACAAAGGGCAGCCTTGGCGGAGTCCAACTCCCACCGGAAACCAGTCTGACTTACTGCCGGCCATGCGAACCAAACTCCTGCTCCGTTTGTACAGGGACTGGATAGCCCGTAGCAACGGGGCACTTATACTCCCGGAGCACCCCCCAGAGGAATCCCCGAGGGACACGGTCGAATGCCTTTTCCAAATCCACAAAGCACATGTGGACTGGTTGGGCAAACTCCCATGCACCCTCTAGGACCCTCGCAAGGGTGAAAAGTTGGTCTCAATTAAACTTGGTAAACTTAATTGGTTGAACTCAATTAATCAATTACTAAATCAGCATTTTATCACCTTAAAAGCATCTACAAGATCAGAGATTTCTTGAGTGAACCAGATCTTGAGAAACTCATTCATGAAATGCATCCATGAAAAACTCATCCATGCTTTTGTCTGTAGCAGGGCTGATTGCTGTAATGAAATCCCCAAAAGGACTCAATTTGATTTAAAATGCAGCTGATAAAGTTCTCAATAGCAGCAAAAGAAGAGACCACATCTCCATTCTTTGGCCTTTACACTGGCTACCAGTATACTGCAGGGTTTATTTTAACTGGTCTATAAATTGCTTAATGGGGCAGGACCAGTGTATCTATCTGATATGCTGCAGCGTTTTGAGCTGGACAGAGTCTTAATCTTTCCTGCCTAAGGTAAAACGTAAGTGTGGGGAGGCAGCATTTAGCTGTTTTGCTGTTTGGAGCCAATCTGAGGATATTAGAAGAACCCCAACACTGGTTTTTAAATCAAAATGAAAAACATCCCTATTTGGCCAGGCTTTTGGATCAGAAAGTGTAGCACTGCACTTTTAACTTTTAAACACCAAAGTGCATTTATATTCCTTTTAATTCTTCCTAATTAATTCTTAATAAAACTTGTTATATGTTTAATATGATTTTTTGCACATTATTTTCTTTATAAGTTTTATTAATCATATTTATTTTAATTCAGGTCTTGTCTCTGTTATGGTGCACTGAGCACTCTGCTGGAGACACAAACACTCACACACACACACACACACACACACACACCCCGCACCTGAGCCATTCACAATCATCTAAATATTAATCAACCATGCCTTGTCTTCCTCTCCTCTCTAAGTATTTCCTTGCCCGTACAGCGCCTACGTCGATGCTTTCTACCAGTGTGTTCACTTTCATTTTTGTGCTTTCTAAGCCAGCCAACATGCTCTTTTGTTGTCTTTATTATATGGAGAATAAAGACAATCCTTGTTTCCACTCACGACTCACTCCCTGCCTGTTCATGTCTTTCGCTTTATTTCTTTAAAATAACTTTTGTCCATTTCATCTTTATTTTATTTTCAAAAAGTAGTGCTTGTAACATTTTATTTATATTTTTTCCATCAAAGACCTTCCCAAGGTGAAGAATCTCAAGACATACTAAGCTTTATTATTCTTCTATATCTGTTGTTAAGCTGTTTGAATCTCTTCTGTGTATGAATGTATGAATTGTAGTCTGGATCGGGTTTCTGGATCAAATCGTTTAGCAACAAGCCCATACTCCTCTTTCATACCAGAGCAAGATAATTAGTCCCAAAGCCAACACGAATATCCATAGTAACAAACAAGAGTGAAACTAGGCAGAAAAACATAAACTGAAAATAACTGACGGGTTACACAGACAAACATCAACAAGAAAGATTTCAACACTTACTAACAGCCAGATACAAACAAACTAATACATCCAATAATCAGCATTGAACAAGACAAAGAACAGGGCTTAAATACACTGGAATAACAAAGGAAACAACTAGAAACAGGTGGGAATGATAATCATGGGGCGGGGTTACAAATGGCCAAAACATAGACACATGGAGAACAAAACACTGATGTGAGTGACAGGTGGGGGTGGGGCTAACCCTGACAGCACCCCCCCAAAGCACACCACACCAAGGTGCGCAAACCAAAAAACACACGAAACCCAAAAAACAAAAGCCAAAGCCCAAATCAGAATATCAATTAACCAAACCAGAGGGAAAACCAGGAACAGAACACAAACAGAAGACACCAAAACGGAAACAGAGACAAACACACAAGCAAAAACAAAACCAGGAAACAGAGAAGGAAAAAAGACAACAGGACCAGAAAACGCAGAACCAGAAAAAACAGAAGAGGGAAGCATGTGCGGGGACAGAAGAAAGACAGACAGAACACAGCAGGGTAGGACGGGCGGGGACCAAACAGGGAGGGGCCGGAGGGTCTGGGAGTGTGTCAGCGACATCCAGTGGCAGCAGGCCTGGGGGTGTTTGGGGGCGTGGCGGTGACATTCAGCGGCGGCGGGTCCAAGGTTTCCAGGGGCGTGGCGGCGACATCCAGCGGTGGTGGGCCCAAGGTTTCTGAGGGTGCAGCAGTGATGATCAGCAGCGGCAGGTTCGGGAGGTCTGGGGGCTTTGCCACAGGAACTGGAACTGGCCCATTTCTGGCCACAGGAACAGGAGACGACCCTCTCTGGGTCACGGGAACAGGACCTCTCGATGCTTCCTACTGTGCCTGCTCCCCTTTACCCATGGTATGGGGAGCTCGCACTGATGGTTCAGAACACACAGAGTGTTTAGACAGGGGATAATTGTTTGTTCTTTCCATCTTACCATGTCTTGCACTACAGGTCGCTCCTCCCTGTAGTGTTTATCAAGACAGGTAGACTCTGGGCGCCTTTCAGAGTCCTCCCAACAGTAAGCAACCAAATGGAAAATATCCGCTGTGACTTGCCTATCTCGTGACGAGTAGCCTGTACCCTCAGTGCTAGGGGATTTGCTGTCTCTGGATTGCCATTGCTGAGACATGGAAGACTCAAAGTGCCTGGAAGCAGTCTGAGGTTTGTCCCAGCATAAGGACTCACCAGAGCCTCGTTCTCTTGCTGCATCCTTAGAAGGCTGCTTATTCTGTGATACTGAGGCGTCATGGAGCGATGAGGCGGACGCATATGCTGAGAAAAGCGAGGTTTATTGAGGGCAAATCCAACAGAGTCTGGGTTTTTCCTCGTTTTCCATCATTTTTCCTCTGTAACTGATTTAGTAACTGATTTATAGTAACAGATAATATTAACAAGCTAGAGGAGATGTGCCTGTGTTGTATCAAATTCCATCAAATTCCATTTACAAATTTCATTTGTAAAAACTTTGTAAACCATGGGATAGCTTTTTGGCTCAGCATTAAAGACCAAATGCAGTTCTGCTACAGACCAATAACATGTCTGTGCAGAATATGTAAGTTGCTTTAACCACCAAGCATAATAAGCAAGTGCTTGTGCACTAGTCAGATGGAGATTGAGGTGGGTCACAGTATTTTTACTGTTTCATATATATAGAGAAGTAGAAAAACTGCAGTGTAATACACAAGGTTTCCCAAGAAACCATTAAGCACTTTCAAGAGAACCACTTCCATGTTTGATAACGGATTTCCTCCAATGCCTTCACCATGAACTCTGATCACAGTTCACTGTTACAGTTCAAACCCCATCATGAAACTGGCTGATCACCCCAAAGCATTATCAGTGGCGACGGGACATTGTACACAGCGGAGGTGGAATAGTTCACAGTGTGGTGCAGGAACAACAGTCTGCCCTTGAATGTTGACAAAAGTGATGAGCATTCCCCCTATCTCTAGAAACACACAGCTGAGAAAGCGATGGCCCAATATGTGGATGTGGAAGCTACTGTACGTCTTTGATCTGAAGAGGACAGTGGTTTTAAATGTGTAATTTACTTATTCTCAGATCTACAACCTTTAATGCACTGTAATTTATGCTTTACACTTAACATTAGTCTACAACCATGGACCCAGTTGTGTGTACTGGAATGTTGTATTGTCATATCCTTATGTAATTGTCATATTAAATGCTCCACCCCACCGGCCCTGTAAAGAACCACTACCCCTCTCCTCAGCCATCAGCCAACATCCTTCCCATTCCAGTTATGCTCCTACTGGTCAGGACAGATGTTATACACATATGCATGTATCTTGACTCTTGAGATCAGGAGAACCTTTTTTTCATCTTGCTGTGCACTGCACATTGTATATGCCAATGACAATAAAGATTAACTTGACCTGCATAGTAGGTTGTGAGGTCAGATGTAACATTAACTACATATTCAGCAGACATGAAGACTTTTTCTGTGTGGACATGAAATGTGTCTATTAAATTAGAATTAGATGCACAACTCCAGTTATAGCAGTAGCATCCATAGACAGAGCTCAGATTCTGTTAGCTGAGACCAAGGGACATGAAATGGTGTGATGACTGGATGTAAAAGCGTTGTGCAGTATTGATTATAAAGCATCCTTGGTTTCTGAGACAGGTACTATATAAGTGTAACATCATATTTATCATATCATATATCATATGTATAATTTATATCATATCGTACATGGTATGGTATCATGTCATATAATATAATTTATCATATCATATCACATCATATCATATATCAAAACATTAAACCGTCAAGACACGCACAGCCCCAGGGAAGAAGATTCGGTTCAGTAGCCTCACTGGCTAGTAGTTTAATCAACTACAGATCTCAAGGCTTCCTCTGCGAGATTATGGAATTGCGCAGATTCAAACACTACAACATTTAGTGACAGAAGACCGGGTGAAACGACAGAAGAACGGGGAAAGTCCCGGTGTGTGGACGTGTTAGGTCGCAGCGGGAAAGGCTCGCGGTTACTCGGGACGCCCCCAATCGGTGGGCTTATATCCAGCCCACTTCTTTCATGTGTATATCACTCCATACAACTGAGGAAGACTCAACTGCGCTGTCAGATATTTTTTTTACAGACGTACAAAATAGTTTTGGGTGGTGGTCATGGCGTCTGAAGCGATGGAGATGAATGGAGATGCCGACAGGCACGGTGGAGGAGAGGTGAGTAACCTAATGTTAAAGCCATGAGCTCATCGTGTGTTTGCAAAGTAGCTAGCCGCGTTACTCACCGGCATACAGACTATAGTCTTTTACATTGCGCGAAATGTAAGGTTCAATATACGTTACATAGACTCTAATGATATCTAATAAAATAGGTTTGTCGAATACGGTTTAGCTGGGTCGCTTCTGAACGTTTGGTTTCGTTAGTCGAAATGAATTAGGCTAGAAGCTCCGGTTTGGCACTACTGGCCTGTACTGAATAGTTCACTGTGTTCTGCTCTTAAAGCCAATATTATGCGGACGGTCGCATTTTCCCTACATAGTGTTTTAACTAGTTTTTGATGTATATACGATGTTAATGGAAATGTATGTTGAGCATTTTGAGAGGGCGTAGACTGAGAAAATGTAGGTTACCGAAACTTGATAGTAGGCTACTTCCACAGAAAAATGGGCCCAGTTTAAAGGGAACTTTGAAAAGTTTATCTTCTAACGAAATATTATTTTGTCTGAGGTAATGGTAGTCATCTCTGTCCATTTACGGACTGTTCGTGTAGGTACAAAGTACATTTAACTAGAGAAATAAGAGGTATACAAAAAAGCTTCGGTTCATTTGAGTACAAACTGTTCACCTGTTTCTTTGTAATTGGGAGCTGACTGGCACGGTCAGTGAGCTTTCCTAGTCTCCAGCATCTCTGCGTTTGCCAAGTGACTTGTAGTCAAGCGAAAATGTAACATTGAAATAATGTATTTGATGCATTCAAATTTAGCATACTACATAGCCTATGTAATTATCGTACTATCAGTTTGTAGTATGCCTGTGTAGAGTATCAGCATTCGTGTCTAACGAGAGGAAATAGTTTGAGGTTATAAAAGAGTTTACTACGTGTGGCTAAAGAACAAGTCTGTTACACCATTTTAAATACTAATATTTGGTACATCTCAGAATTGACGGAGTGTCCCATAAACCAACTGCAGTTCTCGCTAAATCCACCAGTAGCGAAATGGCGTTTGCCCTTGGTGTGTTCTCGGTAGGTGTATGTCTGAGTCATGTAATCAGAGGAACTCAAGTGTTACAGCACAAACATGAAAACCTGAAGAACTGTTCCCATCTTCCCAACACTGCCATCCAAATCTCAACATTCCCACAGTGAGTACTTGAACGGGAAAATACTTTTTAAAAATGTTTACATTTGCATTTGGATGCCATCCGACCCCCCCCCTCCCCAAATAAGTAAACAAATAAAATACAAAGTTCATTACAAAAATAGGTAGATATTTTGTCAAAGCCACTTTTTTATTCATATTTAAAATTATTTTGTTTTGGTTTTCATTTGCTAATCTTTTCTAGTTTCTGGTTAAACAGATAAAGGATAATTTGAGAATGATTAACAGACTGTTCAATTCAACAGTGCCTCAAGTAGAATTAAAAGTATCCTAAAAACACAGGTCAAGAGTTCCATAGACAAAATGCAGTAAACCTTAGTAGCATCTGTTGGCAAAGGAACAGAAGTTTATTCAGAATCGAAATCAGTTTACTCACAGGCACCTGTACAGATATTTGCTTTAGTGTGGTAGAAACTACACAACGCTGACATATTTGACCATAATGGAATAAATGCACAACACACATGACAAGAACACAACAATGGAATTGACAGTATATGCTTAAAGAACAAGGGTAAATACACACGGTGCAGGGGTAACCAGGAACAAGGGTAAATACACGCAGTGCAGGGGTAACCAGGAACAAGGGTAAATACACGCAGTGCAGGGGTAACCAGGAACAAGGTTTAATACACGTGGTGCAGAGGTAACCAGGAACAAGGGTCAATACACGCGGTGCAGAGGTAACCAGTAACAAGGGTAAATACACACAATGCAGGGGTAACCAAGAACAAGGATCAGCATGAAAAAAGAAACAGCATGACATACATGTCTCTCTCCAGCTCAGGTTTTGTTGTTTCATGTTCATGTTGTTCTTCATGTGATATTCCTGTTATTCATGAATTTCATGTCTAAAATATTCGCCAGTATTCTATTACATATTTTTTTGTTCTGTTTACTACATAGTTGTTGTTAATGACTTTCACTGTTTATTTATGTCTATTTCAAAACTGTGTTCTTCAGAATTGTGAATATTTTACTTATGCCAGCTTTTGTGGTGAGAGAGAGAGAGACCAAAGAAAATTATGTCAGGATAAAGTGATACAAAAACACCTTATATCTGGAGAGAGAGATATAAAAACAAGAGGAAAGAAATAACTTAAAGATAAGCGACTTTGTCGGAAAAGACTGCTGTCTCAGTCGGAGTTTGGGTGTGTTTGTGTGTACGTTCCCCTTTCTGCTGTGGCCAGCTCACACACAGGGGCCCTTGTATCAGACAGAGGGACTCCACTCCTCACAAAGGCATCACATGGCACCCTCGATAGCCAGGCATGATAGTTTCCTTCCCCTGGTTTCCTTCCCCTTCTCCTGGAGCTGGTGTCCATTTGTCATGAGCTTGTAAAAAGTCCTCCCCCAAATTGCCGTGTCCCTCCCCCAAATTCTTTGTCCCATTCGAATACAGCATACATTAGAACTCCATCTCACTTTCCCATAATCCTCCATGAGACACATGACCATGTTGGTATTGGCCTGTTTGAGGAGAGGTAGGAGATAAGGATTCCTCAAGAGGCCCGGAGCTGCTGATAGAGCCAATCGTGACAGCCAGTATGATAACTTGAACGTGAGTGCTTCACGCAGAGAAGGTAAACACTGCTTATAACACTGTTCTTACAGAGGGAAAATTACAGCAGGACAGTTAAAAATATAATATAGTTGAAATTCTGGCTGTTCACACTATAGCTTACACCAGCTGTCAGAATTTTTACTATGCATTAAAGCCTTCTAGATCTCTGAAGGTGGGCAGAAACCATGACTACTAGTAAGAAACCCTGAATAACGGTTTGTTACAGCAGTGGAAAACATTACAGCTGAGCTCATGACATAGTTGGGTGTGTTCTAGTACAAACTGGAAACTTTTCATTTGAGTTGGTTTGAGTTTTTTTTTGAGTTGGGTCAAGGAGTCAGGGCTGTGAGACAATATATGGTTGAAGATTCTCATATCTGGAAGTCTAGCAATAAAACCAACTCCACTTTCAAAAGTCACATGGATTGCTGGTATGAGCATCTGAACACTGGCCACCTGGCATGGCAACCAACGTGTATGTAGTGGGTGAAAATGTCGGTGATAAGCTTGGCAGATAAGACTCGCCCATTACCTCAAAAGACAACATCACCTCAAAAATGTACCAAATCACTGTGATATAAGCTAGTTCAAATTTGAGCACTGCAAGTGGAACCTAAAATCACTAATTATTTGTTATCAAATGTGTCAAGGAATGTCAGTTTTTCATTACACCTCCAGAAAAGAAAGGTTCGGCGAACAGGTGAACTTTTAAGGTGAGCTGATTAAAGATAAGCCTGCATAATTTGAGCAAAACAATTTGTTTGTTGGCTACTATTTACCAAAACACAACTACAGTCATATAGAGTAGACTGATCGGCTTAGTCAAACACATAGAAAGAACTGATTTGTTAGAGAGATTTGTCTACATATTACAACATTTGTTATCTTGATATTGCAATATTAATTAATATATTAATGTCAATATATCTATACCAGTAATGTGTGTGTGCCTCAGTGGCTGGTGGAGAAAAAAAAATTCATTCATAATTTTTCAAGTTCGAGTTTAATAGAACGAATGCTGCATCCTAGAGGCCAAACGTAGGAAGTGTTGGCTTTGTGGTTTGCCAGAGAAAAATTCACTGTTCACCCAATATCATAACACCTGGTACTGCGATCAGGATGAGTGACTGTGGTACATGTGTTGAGTGCTGGAATATCTTTTGTATGGCTTGTCTAGGGCACTCAGGTTTGAATTGGGTAACGCTGGGCTAGTTTATGAACAGTTTGAAATACTGAAGTTGTGAACGTTACTCAACATCCAGCCCTGCTGACATAAGCACCATTCCCAAATATCACACACATGCATCCATGTTACAGGCACGTTCTGTGTGAAGAACGTGGAATTCATTACCCCTGGATATTATGTTTAACATTCTTTGAGGAATACAAAGCCCGCCTTAGACCTGTTTTCTTTGGCTTATGAAGAGGGTTAACCCGGTGATCTTTTATTTCTTGTATTTCTCTTACTATTTATTTCTTATTTTAATATGTTATTTTACTTCTATCTTGTTGCTCTGATTTAGTTTTTTATTATTCTGCCATATAGCACTTCGGTTAGCTACGGTTTTAAATGTGCTTTATAAATACATTATATTGAAATTTGGGTTGAAAAGCAAGAGGAAGGAAATGAGGCCAGGATCAAATACCTTTCACTTCCTCTTCACACAACAATCACAGGGCCTGCAGCAAACCCCAAACATTCTTTCATTTCCTCGCTGTGGAAAGCACACAATGTCCATGACCTGGAAGATCCTTCCAGCCTTCACACCAACCGCCTGCGACCGCTCTTACCTCGTCAGGCGTTAGTGGAAAGTTGAACCGAAAGCTCAGTTGGATGAGTGGGGCCACAGTTACCGAGTGTCTGTGTATGTGTCCCTGCATTTAGGCTCCCATATCAAACCGATGGAGAAGTTCACAGGGCCCCCTCAACATGAACCACTACGCCAATAAGAAGAGTGCAGCAGAGAGCATGCTGGACGTGGCCCTGCTGATGGCTAACGCCTCACAGCTGAAGGCCGTGCTGGAGCAGGGGCCTACGTTCTCCTTCTACAGCATCCTCATCACCCTCATCAGCATCTCCCTCATCCTGCAGGTTCTCGTTGGAGTGCTGCTCATTTTCATAGGTGACACACATACTTGTGCACACATCCAAGCACATATACAGACCTGCTATTGCTGTTCTTATATGGAAATGATCTACTGGAAACAAACCCGTAGGTTTCCCAATCCTCGTGTAGGACTGTGATGACCTAATCATATAACCACTGGACTAAAACAAACCACTCAGTTTTTCTCCCCCGACATTCAATTAGTATTGCAACCTGCCTTGATTGTGAAGTGCTACATGACAACAATACAACTGTATTAAACACAGCTTGTGGTGGCGCCCTCTAGTGGAGAGCTACTGACTAAGGTTGATGGATCAGCCTTGTATAGGATTTTCAGTTCCTACCTCGTCAGCAGATGAACTGAATGAACTGAAGTGGCTGTGTATGAACTGGAAACTCAATAGCACACAGTGGAGTTGGAGAAACTGTTCTAAACCTCATGTTGTTATAAACCCTCAATTTCTGTCTTTGTTTCTTAGTAAAGTGGAACCTGAATGATGAAACTAAACATCACAGGCTGAACGTGATGGAAAACATATCCACGGCACTCGTCTTCATCATCGTCGTCGTAAATGTTTTCATAACAGCGTTTGGTGTACAGAGACCGCAGAGCAGTGCCTGATCGCCCGGGAACTGTCGCCCCCTATAGGCCCTGAAGCTCTCTGCACCCAGAAGACACACCCCAAAACTGCTGCACCAGCTCACTGTGAATCCCCTCTGACTCACAGGGCTCCCCAATCGTTGTTCTACAATGAATGTGCCCGTTTTATGCCTACGTTTGCATGTAGAGACCAATAAGGCACATTTTCAGTTGTTGTAAACCAAATGGACTTTTATGTGAGAGGACATTTAAAAATGACTCATTCTGTAACCCCATAAGTTTTTATGTAAATTATCATTATTTTTTTTATTTTGCAGGAAGCAAAACCCCTTTTAGCATTTTACTGGCACAATCCCAGATGCAATTAAGCACATGCATCATGAAGAACAAGAACAAATACAAGAACAGAAAGAATATTGTACACCTGTATTTAACATACAGTATGTGTAGAATGCCTCTACACACCTCTGTTCACTGAGTACTTCCATCTTGCAGTTTAAGATCCAGTTCTTTAGGAGAATCTGAATATAATGTACTGGAGTTGCAGATAGCTTCTGAGGGACATTTTCCAGGTGCAAGGTACAAGCTACTGTATATTTTGCTGATCTTTGTGTGTATATATGTCTCCAACCTGGCTCCCTTACTGAAGATGTAAAACTCTAGTTCTGCAGGTCCAGAGTCCAGCACACTTCCTGATCTTCACCCTGCTCAGTCACATGGTTAACTCATTAGGAGGTGTGTCTGATTCTGGAAAACCAAATGTTCTTGAACTTGCTGCCCATAACACCAAAGAGGCGTTACTTTTTTATATTAAACACAGACATGATTATCCTGAAAGCTTGATCAGCTAAAGATCATTTTAGCAGACAAGGCATATTTGGAGATGGGTGTGGGATACTATGACAGACTCTACACGGTACTGTATTAGCAAAGACAAAGCCTCAAAGACCAATCATAGATCTCTAATAAGAAAAAAAATCTTTATTGCCTTTATTTCAGAATGTCTATTCAATGCTGGCTGCTGCAGTTTTGTTTATTAATGGATTTTGTTTGTAAATGTGTCTTTGTAAGTCATCACATAACTAAAGATTTGTTTTAATATTATGGATTTAGTACTGCTGTAATGTTTTTTATGTACAAAGATTAAAACATGAAAACAATAAAATGCCTGTTTATTTAAATTGTTTCAGTGGTTTATTGGCAACTCACTTTTGGCAAGGCACTTTTGCTTTAATTTACATTATATACATTTCAGCATTGATGGTCAAAGAAGTCGTTCATAGTGGTCACAATATAGTAGCCAATCATTATATGTAAAAAGCACAATAGGACCTCTACACTCACTTTATAATTCTAGTTTTTAACAAACTTGAAAAGTCTGATATAATATTTCACCACATTCATAAATCCAAAGGCCTATTCCAGACTCAATCTTCTACTGAAGCAGGCAAGAGGTGAGGAGTCCCTTCTTGCTAGTAGACTCAAGACATACTGGGTTCAATGCAGCACTGGACACATTTAACTTGGCCAGGTAATCTTTTCATGTTGTCGTGACCTTTTCAGACTCTTCCTGCACTTGACATTCATAGCTGGGGAATAAAGGGGCCCGACCTATAAATTGCACCTCATCTTCACTGTAGCACCATAATCAGCCATGTTCAAACCTAAATTTACTAACTGATGGGAGTTGGGAGAATAAAGCTCTCTAGGAGCTAAAATAAAAGGTGGATCTCCAGCAGGGTCATCACAGGGAAGACTGCAGTCCAGGAGCAGAGCTGAAATGCTAAAGCCTCCAGGATGGCCAGTGTCCAGGAGCACTGTCTTAAAAATGTAGCATTCTTGAAAGCTCTTAGATCAAGATCTTAGCCTATTTAGTGTTCAACCTAAACAACAACCTAGACTTCGGTGGCTTTCATTTAAAAACGTACGTAAAATTAATAACTAATTAATAAATAATAATACGTGCAAATGAGCTGCCACCGTATAAACCCATGACTGATAGACTTTGAGCTGGATCTGCTGGTCTGAGCATTTGTCTTTGATGTGACAGTGCACTTCACGATCTTATTTTCAGAATGTCAGAAACACCCAGATCAAGAGTCATAGCCACAGCTGGGTGTGCAAGTTGTCCAAATAGTACAGGAGTCTCGCAGCAATGTACAGTTTAGTGTTCAGCTGCCCCCAGTGCTACAGAGCTGGATCCAAGACCATCTAACGCTGCATTAGACCAAGCTGACAGAACTAAAAGAGCCAGCCGCAGTCCTAAACTACAACCTTCTGTCCATCTAAAAGGTCCAGCCGAGAAGAAGAAACAGCACAATGATGCCTTTAGCGTAAACTTAGCTTGCTACTACAGATGAATGTTGCACTGATTGGTGGAGTAGTAGTTACGATCCACCGCTAAAAACACACCAGCGGATGCAGTGGCTCCACAGCTTAGATAAAACCCATTTTCATACGGGGAGCATTCTCTCTTCTGTCAGCTGAAAGCTCTCTGTATTCTAGGCAACGTAGCACAACGTAGCACAACGTAGCACATACTAGACCCCACAAAATAACTAAATAATAATTAATAACAATAATATTAATAGTAATAATTTGTAACATGCTTCGATACCAAAAGCTGATTGTTAAAGTCAAATCTGTTAAATGATGATGACAGAGTGAGGCCCCTGATGTGGGGTCTGATTTGGCGCCTCATATCCTGAACAGAAGAGCTCAGACAGACAGGCAGTCGAGATCAGCTCTAAAGATTACAGTCTGTCAAAGCTATTCGCTGACTGCACAAACCCTGACCTACCAGGTGGAGGCAGCAGTGTCGCTTGAGGCAGAAGGAAGCGGTGCGTCTGATACGGAACAAAGCGGGAACGTTCTTTTGTCATGGCAGCTGTGCTTGGTCATAAAAGAAGCAGGGTGGAAAAAACTGGCCACACTTGGACCGGGGTGACTGGAAATGATTGTAGAAGTTAAAAACTCTCTGGGTTCTAGGCAAGTAGAAGCCATATTACATTATTTACAGAATGTATGGACTTATTTAACAACCAGGAAGTCAAGAGTTGGGGGTGGTGGTGGGTTGAGTATTATGTACAGCCTTTTCCAGAGCAAAGATACCATCACCATGGTAATGGCGTTTGTAGTTATCTGCTCAGGCTGTCCTCTGTGTACCAGATGAGAACGTCTCGAACCTTCCTCCCAATCCCCAATGCAGCAAGACCCAGAGCACTGCTTGATCCCGACACTGTTTTAAAGTCTATACACACACACACACACACACACACACACGTACACACACGTACATACACGTACACACACACACGTACACACACACACAGATTGAGTGTGTTCTTATTTGTTTTGCATAATTAAGTTTAATTAAAGATGATACAGCTCTGGAGTTAATGGACTACTAAAATGCCAATATATACAAACACTGCTTATAATCAGTAAAAGCTAACAGATCAGGTGCCATAATTCAAAATAAGAATAAGCCAAGTTCTTCCAGTTTGAAAGCCATGTTTGAATTTGGATACACTCCTTTAATCACAGACACTGGCAAGAGAATGGCCTTCAGTGTGATTGTTCTTACCCCCATGGTAATACAGCAAGGCTGCTCCGACTACTGCACTGAAACAGCTCAGAAAGAACACTGGGCCTAGAAAAGGGACAGACAGCGGTCTTTTTGCAAAATGTATCTGTGTGCGCGAGAGTTGTGACAGGGAAGGAGAGTGGAAACCAACCTTGCTCATTCAACACAAAGCGGTCGGTTGTGCTGATGGCTGGATTCAGCACTGTCTCCAGGGATTCTGGGAAAATGAAATGAAAACTGATAAATGTTAACACATCAGCCCAACAAAACCAATTAACTGAGCAACTGTTTGATCAGAGACGCACTAACCACACATTTTATTTGAAAGGCTGGATAATCAATAGCCTTTAGCTATATTTATTACTAGTGTGATCTCAGAGACCATAGGTCTGTCTAGGTAGGTATTGCATTTTTTTGATGGGTTAGTCAATGAAGTATCTGCTTGAATAGTTATCTGAGTAATTTGTAAATAGGACGGAAACCTGTTTTGACTGGTCATTTGAGTAGACAAGTGGCCATGGTTCCTGTTTGAGTGGCTATTTGAGTGGCACTAACCCGTGCGGCGGCGGAGGCGTGTAGGCAGACTGAAGTACACCTCCTCTACATGCAGGTGCAGTGCGCGGTAGAACTCCCGGCATGCCTCCTCCCCTTTCTCCTGCAGATGTGTGAGCAGCTCGGACAGCCGCACACAGGTGGGCACATCCAGATCACGGAACTACTCACCACAGCACATTCAGAGTGTGTCATCAATGCATTTTAAATCTCCTCAGCCCCACATCATGAAACACTCTTGAAAGATATTACATTACCCTTCATCAAAAAATGAGTCGTTTCTGGAGAGTAAATCTTTCTCAGATCACAGTCTTACCTTTGTAGCTTCCTTGTCAGTGAGGATCTGAGGGTAGATTCTATTAAGCTGTAGAATCAGTTTATCCACAAGCTCAGTGTCCAGACGACGGTCGGACTTCAGGGACCAACTGTCCAAACGTAACTGCTCATGGAAACTGTCTGATGTTCACAAAGAAACAGCTACAGTTCATTGTTCATCAATACAACAAATCCTAAGATCATAGAAGACGCTTTTTAAAACACTAGTACGAGTTAATCTTATCTAGGCTAATCCTTTATCTTAATGTTATACTATAACAGGGTATATGCAAAAAACTGAAGTTAATTTCAATACTTTTTACGACTTTTTTAAGACCTTCCAAAATTTTACACTTTAAGTTGTAATCAACAACAAATCCTTATTTACAAAACTAAATGTAAATCCTTACTTACAAAACTATTGTAATTTGCAATTTCTATAAATCTATAAAACACAACCATACAACAGAACTCAGATACGGTGGGAAGAAACAATGGTCAAAAGAATAAACTGAACCAGAACTAGATTTATTAAAATATAACTTTATATAACTTTATATAACTAATTATCAGCTATTCACCACCTAGGACAACTTGGTTAAACTAAATGGTGAATAATAATTAACAATAAACACTGTACTCATTACATGTGCCTCAATGCATTCTAATGACTTTGCATCAACACACTTTCTTTATGTCTTTGTAAAAAACACAGGCATACTGGCCCTGTAAGAACAGGCAACACCTCTTTTAAGAGAGATGGGGAGATCGGTGGAGAGAGTGAGAGACTAAGGTTAACGTGTGCTCTTCTCACTCTAGATCGGTATTCATCATCGATGTAACGCGCCTTCGGAGTGTCAACGCCAACGTGTGTGTCTGAGCCCGATGCACCGAATAACTCCGGTTACGAAGCGCTACATCTTTTTCTCAAGAAGTTGGACTTGGTGATCAGTTGGGCCATCAATGATCCTACAGTGCCAATTACGCATGTAAAGCAGTGTATGCTTTACATGCGACGGCGGCATGTTACTTTTAATAGTTGCGCTGAGGAAAACGAATACATTCATGCATACTTTTTGCAGTCAAGATGTTTAGACAAAGCTAAAATACCAACGAAAATCTGTATAAGGTGATAACAGCGCCCAACAACAGTGAATCACTAATGTCCAGTATGACAGCTTGTATATTAAATAGATCGCATGAATGGGCGATCTATGGATATAGGGCAAATTATAAATGAATCAATAGGCTAAATAGACCATTAAAATATTCATTAAAAAAGTGATGATAATTATATACTCAGTTAAAGACGTTTTTCAGTATCCTTAAATTTTCAGAGTTGTACATTAAGCAACTTAGTGGTGAAATTAAATGAGTTTTGAGACGTTTTGAGAATAATTGGTGAGAAGTTACAGTCAGCCGCTGAGTCTAGAGGAACTGTTAGCTGTTAGCTGCCTAGCTTCCTAGAAAAACGCAAAGCATACTTGCAACTTCAAGCAAACTTTGTGGCACTAGTTAGTTAGTGAGCGAGTGAGTTAGTTAGTGAGTGCGTGAGTTAGTTAGTGAGTGCGTGAGTTAGTGCCACCGTAGCGAACCTAACGAGCTGTTAGTTTTTACACAGACAAAACGCATTAATTTGATATAGACTAAACTATAGTAACAAACTACTGAAACTATGTCGCTGAAGCCCTCACGCTAATCTTAATTTACATCTGAGGCAGCCCCCAAAATAATCTGTAACAAACACCATTGTTCGTGTGCAAGTTAGCTGCTCGATTTAAACGCTGGCGTGAGGGTGAAGAATAGTGAGTTAGGGCAGCTAGAAGTGGCCGTCGCTGACAGATACTAACCTCCCATTTTGGGTTTCCTTGTTCTGCTCGACTGGAGACTTCCGTTCTCCCGTGACATTCCCAT
The DNA here is from genome assembly GCA_020368025.1 of Brachyhypopomus occidentalis. NCBI lineage: Eukaryota > Metazoa > Chordata > Actinopteri > Gymnotiformes > Hypopomidae > Brachyhypopomus > Brachyhypopomus occidentalis. Next base: position 382,680 of record JAGXOD010000076.1, read on the forward strand.
GGCGACAGACTTCACACACCGGAAGTGCTGCGAAAGTTAAACACTACCTAAACGTCTGTAGATATATATAAAAATACCAAAATGGCTATTCAGCTGTTTACACACGTATACAAAATTAAAGACATCACAAAATTAATATTTAGTATGGTTTATTTTGTAAGATGAGAACGTCAACAAAGTCAAGTGTGGCTCATACAAGTAGCTAGGCTGATAACATGCACTTGAAATGCATCTCAAAAACAGACAATACAACTTTTCTTTCTCATTAACAACACGAGCTTCAGCTTTATAGCAATAGAAAAGCACAACACGGTAGGCAGCGCTGTAATTAAAGTACAAAAAAATAATAACAAGACAAGTCGTGTCACTCAGCTTAACGCACCCATGGATGTACATACATGTTATTATGTCTATGAACTCAACCACTTAATAGGTTAGCAGTAGCCGATGACAAGTGTTAGGGTTATGAATAATAAATGAATAAATAGGTGGTCATTTCATGTGTAAAAAAGCAGATTTTTTTTTTAATCGGCACTGCTTTCCTGGTTCATCAGCAAGATGCGTGTGAACAGAAAACTCAGTCAGCTATGGGATGAACGAATGCTTCATTGCCTTGACAAATTATACCGAGATGGTCCAACTGTCCTGTTCTGAACAGTCAGGTTTCTGTTCTCTGAGAGCGTAGTATGAAATTTGTTCCATACTGACGAAGGTACGTAATGAAAACATCTACTAGTATACAGAATAACGCATAAAAAACTTTAACACAACAAAGACCGATTTCCATTGTGGAAATTGTGTTTACTTACACTGACATGATTTGATAGCAAGTTAGAAAGCACCGAGTTAAGTACCATGGTTACAAGACAAATGTACAGAAAACAACAGAAGACTATTGCTGTCTAATTCCTTATAAAAACATTTAAATAGCTTCAAAAAAGGCACAAATGGTCTTCGAAAGAAAAAAAAATCACTTCCTCTAGTGTGAACATTTCTTTGCTTCTCCAGCATCTTAAAAGAATTCTATTTCAAATACTTCACAACGCGAGGACCTCAAGTGTTATTTGGAAGGGATTTCTTTCCATTTCCACTGAAGCCAGCATTTCTGTCATTCACCCTGATATATTACAAAACTTTATGGAGTAATTCTTGTTTTGGTCTACCAAAAGTAACTAAAGAGGATGACACTGAATTGTCCTTCTTGGCTATTAAACACATACATACATTTACAGAATTGGTAAGTACATTTCCCTGGGTTTCTCTCAGAACATGACAAACAAGAATCCATAATACTTTTAAAACATAATACTTATATTATCATTTCTTTTAAATACGTAAAATTTAAGAAGTGGTAAATAGACTGAAATATGCATCTTTTACATAATGCTGAGTATTGGGTCAAAAGTGCAGTTAAACTAAACACAGAAAGTGTTCATTGCAGTGTTATTTAGTTCTTTTCGCTGCAGTTAAATACAAATACTGGTTCCATAGCTAATTCAGGGAAGGAACAGAAGTGTGTGTGTTTGTGTGTGTGTGTGTGTGTGTGTGTGTATACACGCATTCTGGAGCAGGGCTGTCAATGGCAGGAGGATTTGCAGTCATGGACTAACCACTTTGAGGGCAGTCTTCATGGCAACTAAAATTACTGTAAGATTAAAAACAGATTAAAAAATATATTAGAATCAGTGTGCCACCCATAATATTAAACACTCAATATTATATATATCATAGATATTATATATATCATAGATAAGAACTGTAAATACATTACAATTTATGCAATCATACATCCATATTATAAATTAAGGTTAACCGAGTATTTGCTGACATACAAAAGCACACGTCATCATGCCACAAGCGGACTAACCAGACAGGTTAAGGGAACACAAATCACTGGAGATTTCCTCCCAGCAGCCGTAAGGCTCTATAACCACCATTGCTCACAACAAAATTACAATGAGTATATTGTAGCCTAGTATATTGTAAATTGTATAGTATATTGTAAATAGCCTGTTTTAGGGTTCAATACACTGGTTACAATCTGTTTTTTATCATCTGCGCCTGCTGTTACACTTAAATTTCCACTCTGTGGGACAATAAGGGCTGTTTCTATTCTATTCTTCTATTCCAACTTTTCATGCCAATGGATGAACTAAAAGAAAAAAGATCGCAAGACATGACATGCAGAGGAAAACCTTTCAACACACTGAAGCCTTTCTACAGGGAGCTTTTTAGTTTTTTTCCACAGACACGATAACTTTATCCATGATCAACTGTCCAGTGGGAGCAGGTGTGTTAAAACTGGTAGACACTCTGATTTCATGGTGCTGTATCTGCATTTGTATGTGTCGGCTGAAGAAATACAGCTCATTTCAATGCTGCCAATTGGAACAACCTGAACACATAACATCTGCAATATAGACTTATTCTCTATTTACAAAAAACAGAATTTCAAAACAATACTGGCTTTAAACTACACACTCTACAGAGTATGGCACCACAAGGCTTAGTAAAGGACATATGAACCCTGGATTACAGACTAATTTCCACTGACACTCAGTTTAGGGATTAACAAGCCAGTACCGACTGGTGCTGAATTATCCACACATGGCTACAGCGTGACATCCAGCATAAGCTCTGCAAAGCAGGGCAGAATCTGAGAGATGTGTCTCACCACAGAGCGAATCAACTCTTCCAGAATCAGCCTGAGGAATACGGTCACTACAGAACAGACTCAAATGGACTCAAGCTCAGAAATGCAATCAACACAGAACAGCCCCAAACTTACAGAATCTACAGGCTGACTCTGGCCTGAGTTTGTAACCTGCCTGTATTTGTAACCAGTCACAGCAGTTAATGAGGGTGCTGATACAGAAGACAGATGAAGTGAATGAAAGCGATGAATGATGGTAGCTGGCAAGTTGGTCGTTTTCACCGACAGCAGCAGTTAAGCACTTCACATTCGAGACTTTTAGTCAAAACCAACTATGAAGCATCAGTGGGTGGGGTCAGGTGATGGATGGTTAGTTGTGCAGAGCGATGAAACACTTCAGATGGAGATGGTTAGTCAGATGCAGTGGTGGACTGGCACAGAAGGAGCGTTTAGCGGCGAAACCCGATCGCAGCTGCACTGCGTGTCAGAAGTCGTACACGATCCTGCGCTTCTCGCTGCAGAAGAGAGGCGGGCCGTCTGGACGGCTCCAGCGCTGCGGACGGCTTCTGCGCGGCAGGACGGGACTTACGCGAGGGCCGGAGGAAGTCGAGGGGCCCTTGCCCCGCGTGAAGGGCCCTTTGGGGCGGGCGGAGGCGGCCACGCTGGCACCGCCCCGGCGGGCCTGCTCGTGGTCGAACTCCAGGTCCTCCAGACGCTGCGTGAGCGCCAGTTTCTGCTGGATGGCCATGCGCAGCAGGGAGTTGAGCGTCTTCTTCTCGTCCTCGGCTGCCGACAGCTGCCTCTGCATGTCGTCCAGCTGAGTCACGTACTCGTCGCACCTGAGAGGGAGGAGGGCACGGGGAGAGGGAGAAAGAGCCAATGAAACAGGGAGAGAGAGAGAGAGAAAGAGCCAATGAAATGGAGAAAGAAAGGGAGAAAGAGCCAATGAAAAATGCACAGGGAGATGGGGAATGACAGGGCCAAGGAAAAGACAGAAAAGACACCAAACTGACTTGTTACAGTCGTGCGCACACGCCATGACATTAATAACTTGGTTGAGCTGGCCAGTGACGGCCGTAGGGATCAATCGCTCTCCACTGAGTGACTGTGAGGGCAGGACTGTTTTATTGGCACCTGGTGGCAAACATGGCTCTGAGGGACGAGAAGGTGGCCGCATCCTCCTTCAGAGCCTTCAGCTCATTCCTCAGCTTCATCATCGTCTCCGTGACGATGGCCTTCTCGTTATCGTACTTGCTCTTTAGGTTGGACAGCGCTACCTCGGCGGTCTGCAGAGGGGGAGACGGCTCCGGTCAGAATGCTCTAATGGTCTTCTGTTGGTGCTCTCAGTTACATTTTTGGAAGAATAAAAATAGTTCCAAAAAATAAAAACTGCATCATATACAGACACAAAGAAACTCAAAACAAGAAAAACATGCTGTAATATTCATACTTCTTACTAACCAGCATTCTTTTAGGGTTTCATGCTGCATATTCTGACACAGACAATGGTATTCACTTTACAGAAACCACCGTCACCACTATAAACACACTTCTTTGTAAACACACACTTCTTTTACTTTAACACTTCTACTGTCAGGTGATCCAACATAATGAATTGGAAAACACTGTCTTAGTCTAACCTGACACACAAACACACACACACACCTGCTTGTTGGCTTTGAGCACAGCCCTGAGTGTGGCGATCTGTTCCCTCTTCGTGCTGAGCAGGGACTTCAGCTTCAGGATTTCCTCCATGCAGGCCGCCTGGTCCTTATCCGCCACGGCCGCCAGCTCCAGCGATGCCACCCGCTGCCTCGACAGCTCCGTGGTGCGGTCCACCGCCTGTTGCAGGTGCCGGATCTGGTCCCGGATGATCGCAACCAGGTTGTACACGTCCATCGACTCCTTCCTGGAGTCTTCCCGGGCCGGGCCTGCCGCTGACACGCAGACTCCGCCTCCGCCGCTGTCTGGCTCTGTGGGCGGGGCCACGTTGGGCCCTGCCTTGCCCTTGCCTTCTTTGTAGAAGTCGAGCATGACACGGCTGGGCGTCTCGTTGATGCACATGCACACGTGGTGGTAGAGGTTGGCCAGCTCCTCGCTGAAGGCCACCAGTTCGTCCTGGGCCACGCCCAGTGCACCCTGGGACTCGCCCGCGAGGGCGGAGGTCTCATGCAACTCTCGCTGCAGCCGTGTCAGCTGATCTCGCTCCGCCCGCCCCACACCCTCCAGCTGCGACACCTGCCCACTCAGATCACGAACCTGGCCCTCCAACCGCACACGCACCTCTGCGTGCTCCGCCTTCACCTAGGGCACGGAGTCACAGGCAGACGTTTAATATCGTATTCATCACAAGCTGAAAGTTTTTAATACACTATTAAAGTATCATCAAGTGACTGAGAAATGTAGTGGCTCAATACTATAAATGTAGAATTGCTCAGTATAGGGCACAGGGCTGCTAAAACTATGTGTAAAGTGTTACCTGGGCAAATAAGGCATAGGGACACATTTATCCGCCCCACCTCATCATGCTCCGCCTCACCTCATCATGCTCCGCCTTCAGCAGCTTTAGCTCCTCCCTTAGCTCGCCGGCCTCGGCGATAGCCACTTCGTACTTGCAGCGCAGGATCTCGGGGCCGTGGATGTCCAGCTCGTAGTAGTCTGCGTCTCCCTCCTCACGGCTGTCTCGCTCCTTCTCGCTGTCCAGGGCTGAGTGACGCTCCTTGGCGGCCTGCAGGCGGCGCATGACCCCCAGGTCATCGCTCAGCCTCACCACGGCCTCCTGCTGCTGGGCCAGCGCCCCGCGAGCCTGCTCCAGCTGCTTCTGGGAGTCCTGGAGGGTGGAGAGGAGAGCCACCTTCTCTCGCTCCACCTAGGACAGGTGGGAGAGAGAGAGAGAGAGTGAGAGAGAGAGAGAGTGAGAGAGAGAGGGACAGACAGAGGGAGAGAGAGAGAGAGAGAGAGGGAGAGACACAGAGGAAGAAAGACAGAGAGAGAGAACGGGAGAGCTGGTCATCTTTAGCTCATGTCAAATAAAGCGCTGTGCCTAATTTTCTGGCATGTAAAACAGTCTAATAAGCAAGCTGCTTTTAACATGAAGACATTTTGACTGCCTCCACCTGTAGTAGCTGCTGTTTGAGTTTCTGGATCTCCGACAGGTTCAGCTCACTCAGCAGGTCGTCCACCAGGCTTGGTGCCGGGCGGAACTTCTCGCCTTTCTTGGGCGTAGACGACCTGTTGTCCTCGTCGCCGTCAGCCATTTTGCTGAAGCCATTTTCAAAGGCGCGCATGATGTCATCGTTGTTGGGCTCGTCTGCGCCCAGTCTGATTCCGTCCAATGAGCCGGCGAGGAGGGAGTCTCCCAGGGTCATGTGATGAGTCAGCTCTTTGCGAAGGGCCGTTTTCTGCTCACGCTCAGTCTTGACCGTCTCCAGAGCCTCGGTGAGCTGGCGCTCTGCGATCTCACGCAGCCGCACAGCGTCATCTAGCTGGCTGTTGAGGTACTGCACCTCTTCCTCGAGCCTCCGGAGCTCATGTTTCAGACCCTCAAACTCCACCTGCACCCACAGAATAGTGATCATGAAAACATGTTCCCAGTCCACACGTTCTCTTAGACATTAAACAAATTACCAACACTTAATATGAGTAATTATTGTAAAGATGATGGGAATCAATACTGTAACACTGGTTTTGTTAATATAGAAACCAGTACTGAAACCCTGACAAATGGGTAGATATACAAACAACATCACAGTTAATGTAAAGGCACTTTAATGTGTCTTAAAGCAATTCTGTGCCAACTTCAGAGCCAAGAATAGATAGAGGTTTGCATAAAACACTCTGGATCTAAACTCTGGTTCAAAGTGAAGATATCTAATAATAGTTAAAAAGTGATTTCAAAATCTGCATTTTAAGCAATTTGTGAAACTCTGTAATTAAAGTTTTTAAAACATAAAATGTGAACATCTTTGTTTAGCCCAAATCTAGACTAGATGTTTAGTAGCTTCAATTACTTCTTTAACTTCATATTAAAATCATGAGGCTAATTTAGCAAATTTCTATAAATAGTTTAAGCAACTTTTTACCATATAGCCAAACACTTAAAGTTAAGGATACAGCCTTTTACAGCAGCTTAAATAACATTTTTCCTTATTTTTATAAATATTATGTTATGTACCTTTACAATGTTATGGAGATAGACCATTACTTGTTAGCTACATGCAAATTGATGTACATTTGATTTTTGAATTATAGTAATATTAACTGTGTGACTGCCTCACCTGGCCCTGTTTGAGTAGTGAGACTGCCTCACCTGGCCCTGTTTGAGTAGTGAGACTGCCTCACCTGGCCCTGTTTGAGTAGTGAGACTGCCTCACTTGGCCCTGTTTGAGTAGTGAGGCTGCCTCACCTGGCCCTGTTTGAGTAGTGAGACTGCCTCACCTGGCCCTGTTTGAGTAGTGAGACTGCCTCACCTGGCCCTGTTTGAGTAGTGAGACTGCCTCACCTGGCCCTGTTTGAGTAGTGAGACTGCCTCACCTGGCCCTGTTTGAGTAGTGTGACTGCCTCACCTGGCCCTGTTTGAGTAGTGTGACTGCCTCACCTAGCCCTGTTTGAGTAGTGAGACTGCCTCACCTGGCCCTGTTTGAGTAGTGTGACTGCCTCACCTGGCCCTGTTTGAGTAGTGAGACTTGCTTCTGCAGACTAATGTTCTCCTCCTCCAGCTCAGTGTAGTCCTGCAGCAGACGGGACTCTCTGATCTTATATTCTTTGATGTCGTCTCGGAGACTGGTGCGCTGCAATTCCATCAGCTCATTATTCTGAAAGACAGAGACACTGAAAGGGTTTATGGGAAGCATGTGGCACATATGAAATTACTTAAATTCATGAACTATGTGTGTATGACTATAGAAGGTTCACCAGATAACACCTACATAACACAGCACAAAATATAGTACTTTGTCTCATTGATCTATAAATGACTATAAATACTGATAAAATATTTGACCTCCAAATGATTTGATTTTATCTCAATTTCAAACTATTGTTGTATTTTATCCTAGGAAGTAAAATTTTCTCGACACATTACAACATGAGGTCTGCGTCTGTCCCTCAAACCCCACCAGTCTGTAGCCCCTCCCACACCCTGCCCAAGCACCGCCCACCAGCCCAAGCACCACCCACCTCCCTCATCTCCAGTGTGAGGCCGACCAGTCGTTCGTTCTCGCTCTGGCTGCTGGTGAGTGCGGCCTTGGCCTGCCGCACCTCCGCCTGCAGCTCCTGCACCCTCTGGGCGTAGTACGCCTCCTTGGACGCCGACTCCATGATTAGGGACTCCTCCCGGCTTTCGCCGTCCTCCGCCACCTTCCTGTGGGCGGAGTGGGCATGGCCATACGCCTGCGCACACAGAAACAGAGGGGCCGTCATCCTGAAACTCACACTGCACGTCAAATGTTACTGACAACGTAGAGGAAGCCATTCAAGTGCAAGTACGATGCATCGTTTCTCTCAAACGAGAGATGTGACAGGACACACTTTCACACTGGCAATACATTATTTCAGTGTAAGTATTAGCTTTGCTGAAACCCAGTTTGGAAGGAAAAACCCCAAATCTCTTAGCAAGCCGGTAATTCTAAAGCATGCTGAAAATGGAGTCCGTTATTGCCAAATCTAGGAGCATATTTTGCACTGTAACACTGGGCATTTAATTTTATTTTTTCTCTGAAAACATTTGGCCAAAGTAAATCTTGTGACTGTTCCTGCTGTCTTCTGATCTGCAAATTCATGCCTCCAGCATACACAAACAGCACCGTTGTTTTTAGGACAAAATGATGCCTTTGTAGTATTTCTTTAAAGCCGAAGCAGGATCAATGAGACGCAGCTCTTTCCTGTTCTGATATCTAAACTCTCCAAAGGATCAAACTGTTCCAGATTCATTTGATAATCAAGTTCAGGTGAAGTACTGCAGCCCCCAGAAATGCAGTCAGACACCCTACCTACCCTCTCCTACCCCCTCCAAACGTACTACTCATCTTTTAAAGAGTATAATACTCTTACAATTAAAGTAATTAGTAAAACAGTCTCTTCTCCGTCTTCATGTTCTTCATCAGCGGGTCTTTGAAATATCCTACAGATAATTCCCCAAAGCACAGACTCCAGCGTCAGAGTGAATCACCGGGGAGGAAGTCGAATCTGTGCGTAGCCCCTGAGAAATCAACTGACCTCTCAACCCCACCCCTCACCCCCATGCACCCATAAAACACATGGTCAAAACCACATGCTCACTGCTAATGAACTACCCAGAGACACCAAGCGAACAGATAAAACTGAGAGTGATCTGGATATATCACGGGTCCTCTTTTCTCCTGCCCCAGTCTCTTTCTCCCACTTACGCCTCCTCCTTCGTCTCCCGTGAGCCCTCTCTCCCCCACCTGCATTTACACTCTTCCTGACCTCCTCTTCCGTCTGCCTGTCTCATCTGCCCCTGCGTCCTGCTCCCTCTGGGCCCGTTTACACCCCCCACTATTCCTCTCACTGTCGTGCCTTTTGTCCTTTGTCCTACCCTCACTTCCTCCCTCCCCATCTCCCAACACAAACTCCTCCTCTCTCCCACCCTTTCTCTTTCTCTCTCTCACTCTCTCTCTCTTTCTCACTCTCTCTCCCCTTTTCATCTGTTTCTCTCTTCTCATCTCTCTTTAGGGCCCATCCCTCTCAGGAACAATGGAGATGCTCCAAAAGAGGCACATTTTTGTGAAGCTTACAATTCACGCAAATATTTGCCACATAGTGACAAACATAAAGACCACACAATGAAGGTTCAAACAAGGTTCATTTGCAAGATCCTTGCAGTAATAACAGTCACAAATCACAAATAACCCACGATCAATATGCACATATAGAAGTCTACATAAACAAAGGGTGGACAAAACAAATTACACATTTGGAAAGAAAGTAAAAAAAGTACTGAAGTAAAAAGAAAATGTTGATACAAACCAGTGAAAAAAAACATCTGAAAAGAATAAAATAACAAACATGTAAGACTTCTGTTATTATGACTTTTCAAAGCAGTGGACCCTACGAACTGGTGAATTAAAAGGAAATTGAGGTAAAATCTTTTGGACTTTCCTAACCAAGTCTCACACAGACAAATCTCCACGCAATGGCTATAACATTAAAAAATGCTCTCCCTTTCACAGGCATCCTGTGTTTTCATTTATGTTTGTGTATGGCCCTCAGAAGTCTCATACCCCTACAGATCCTCATTAACTGTGAATAACAACAATAAGAGCAGTGGACCACAGGTCAGCAAGAGTGACAACTCTGTATGCTACAGATCCAAATTTACAGAGTTTCCTGTGGTTTGAACCATCTACCAAACACCCACTCCATCCCACAGATCCAGGGTTGTGCTAAGCTGCGCTAAGCTGTTTCCAGAAACCTCACTACTTAGTTCTTCGTTCAGTTTCTTAGATAAACTAAGCCTTAAAGGACTTCAAAATGGTCTGAGGCCCAAGTCTGAACAGTTCCAAAACCCGAATGTTTGTATGTATCGGTTCTTAACATAGCCTAGGTCTGGCCCTATAAAACGTACAGTCTACAGCCAAGACTTTAGAATGGGGCAGAGCTAGCTCCCAGCTCAGTGACTGGAAAACCCCTGCCTCTGTACAGTACAGTAGTGGACACTTCCTATTGGTGGAGGTCACATTGCAATGGTGAAACACTGCTTCTGAAGGTGGTTCTACTTCCTACTTTCACTTCAAAACATGGCAAAACAAAATAAAAAAAACATGAGGTAATCAAGCTGAACAGTTACATAAATGACATTCCACAGGCAAACTGCCTGAGACGTGGGTGTCTACTCTACTGAAGACACTGAAATAGAAACATATTGCATTCACTGAATACAATATTAAACAATACTAAATTCATAAACACATTGAAACAGTGTTTATATTTTTCAATAAACCAGATTTCAACCTTTGATTATATATGCAGATAACATCGCTTCAGTTTCTGTGACCCTGGGATCTAAATGTGTGTTAATTTAGTACATGCTGTGTGTGACAGAAGCAAGTGTGTATGATATGTGCATGTAGTGTGTGTGGTTGTTAGCAGCTATGAGGTGAGTCTGGTGAGTGTTCAACCTGACCCGTGTCGTCATCATACACACATTACATCCACAGTCATACTGCACTTTAAAAGCTATTGAGCTAACTCAAACTGCCCACAGAAAGCACCTGATCTGACTGATTTGAGTTGTTCTAAATTTAATTTGGAACTAAAAAAAGAGCATAATTTACTCAAATAAATTCAAATTCGATTTCAATTATACTTTACAGCTGTTTTTGTACATTATAAGTAATAATTCAATGAGGTTAGGCATTCTTTGCACCTAAACAACTCCAAATGTTGCACATCCTTAGACATATACCTGTCCTGAACTCTTTTAAGGAAAGAGCAGTTTTATATTGTTTTGGCATGTAGTTCCCTGGCTGTGGTCGTTCTTCTGCGTGCCATGCTAAACTCTGTGTGATCTGGCGAGACCAAATGCGCTGTGTGGCACAGTCCCAGAGGCAGGAGGAGGCCAAGGATGCAGCCGCACGCTTTTTTTAGCTTGATTTTGTCACAGATCCTCTTACTGCCACCACAGATTTGCCCCTTTATATAGAAAGTGCTCCAATCAGAGAAGGATGGAGGTCTCTGTTGAAACAATGGCTACGGATCCCCGCAAAGCATGACGTGTGTCGGTTGGTGCTCGTGTCATACACACAATAAAGAGAGAGCGAGAGATAGAGAGAGAGAGAGATAGATAGATAGAGAGAGAGAGAGAGAGAGAGAGAGAGAGAGATCATAATAATTCATGTAGCCAGACTTAAAGTCATGGTCTTGCCATTTTGGACCACGTAAGATAAACAGACAGACTGAGTGTCTGGTTATGTGTCAATGTGTGCAGCACAACTTCCCGCTTTTGTTCCCTTCACAAACAGAGTCCAAGTATGTTGATCATAGACATCACCATCACATGGTCAGTGGGTTTGGGGCACATACTACAATGTTTCAACACCCGCAGGAACAGACTCAACATGGCAACACGGGGAAGAGGGTGATGCTGGTCTTCTATGTTCGGCAGACATATTTAAGATATACAACCGCTTAAAAGTTTGGAAATTCACTCCCACAGAGATCGAAGTACAAATGTGAACATCCTGCTTTTCCTCTGATAGGATGCAAGAAGGAGAAGGAAGCCCTGTGTTCTTTTTAAGGGGCGTGGTGTGTGTGTGTGGGTGTGTGTGGGGGGGGTAGTGAAAAGGGTGAACTGTGTTAGTTTGGCCTGAATTGCTTTAAGAGTGCAGCCTTAGGCTCTGAATATTCTAACAGCAACACCTATTGCTGGTTTGCCTCGTGCTGTTAAATAGATAGTATGATTCAATTTAAAGGAATATTAGGGTTTGCTATTAGTAACAATCAACAGCTAGATTTGATTGTTACACAATATTTTTTCCAAGCAAATTCCTGTAAATTTAATTTAAGGATCAGCTAACTGATCGATCACTTACAATCAAACACATATTCTTCACTGATGAGATATAAAAGCTTATAACAATGGACTTGCTTGTACAGTGTAACAGTGTTACAGTCCAGGAAATCTTGTGTGAGTGGACCCAAGGCGTATGGTAGAAACAAGGCATATGGCAGGCCTACAAAACAGTCTAGACCATAATGTTCCCATTTACAGGAAGGCCACTAGCAAGTGGTTACTGATTTCCTGTGTATACCTGTTTAGTAACAAAGTAATACGCCTATGCTTTAAAAGGTGTTAAGAAATGTGTGCTTGTGTGTCGTCCTGTCGTGGCACCAACATGCCACAAACACGAACCAAACCCAGTTCTCTACTGGTTTTATTGGTGCCTCCAGTAGTTGGTGAACCATTTTGGCATCCTTAGACCATGAAATTCCGTCGCCGTGTAAAGCTTACATTCTACAATCTCTCTCTAAGCTCTCCATCACAAAACCTAGAGTAGGCTTTAGTTCGTTGCTGAACGAAATAAATGGTATTAATCTAGATGAAACCTCTGGACGAAGTCTTTTAGTTTATTCACGCACAAGCTCTCTCTCTCCTTTTCTGTTAGTAAACTGGAGAGCAGACCACCACAGCTCGGGAATGACAGGGCGGAGACCAACAATGCAGAGATCATACGTTTTCTGAATTTAACCCACCAAATTATATAGACAAAAATGATCTTTCATAGTAATAATAGCTGTAAGATGGCATTTCTGTTTATCTGTAATGAGAATTTTTTCACCTCTCTGAGCTGGTCCAGTTCTTGTCGGACGGTTTCATACTCGCTGTCCAGTTCGTCGTATCGCTGCTGTAGCTGCTGCTTCTCCTCCAGAACCGCGAGTCCGTACTCCGCCGCCTGGATCTTCTCCCGGGTGGTCTCGCTCAGCTCCCGGGACAAACGCTCTATCTCGGCCCGAAGCCAGTTCGGTCCGGCTTCTATCACCAGCTGCGCCTCAGGGTAACCCTCCTCGTCCCCAGACATCTTGGCCTGCCGGCGAGTCTAGCGGAGACGAAAGCGGACCAAGCCCGTCAAACCCTTTTTGTCAGTCATTAAATTACCATCAAAAATATCTTCAGCTTGCAGTGCATTTCCTTGCCGTTACTGCAAGCACATGGGAAACCCAAGTACTCAGCAACTTATTCTCCATGTCAAAACTCCTGGTGTTTTGAAGAGACCCATAATTTTGTCCGTTAGTCAGTGTCACTCTGATAAGGAGGGGAACCCAAAGCTGAGATCATCCATCTGGAAAACGACGAGATTCAAGGCGCTGAGCCCCCCTGATGGAGAATGGAGTTCGCTATAGATTAAACTGTGTGGGACAAATCTGCGCATGGACTACAGACCCGGCATGCTTAGCGGTTTGTACACGAAGACAGTTATCAGCGGGCTGCCCTACGTCATCCGTTTTCCCCGAGCCGTCAGTTTTAAGCGTCCTCTGCCTAAAAATGACAAATACAAATACGTTTCTGCTGCCACCTGCAGGCTGTAGTTTGCCATTGTGGCGCCTTCTTTCACCTCTACGAAAGAGCAACCTCTACGAGGAATTTTGTTGAGTCTCGTCGGATAGTAACCCGATTTGTTATGTCCGACCTAAGTTGTTATGTCTTTGGCATGCTGCCTCAGTGCCGTTATAATTGTCTTAGGCTCTGGGAACTTAAATCCCCTTGTTTTCGTTGACAGTTCCCTTCAGCTGCATAAGAACTCTTTCATTTATACGATGTTTTATTAAAATGCAATTACAGCATACATCACATAACGAAAGTTCACTATAAACAAGGTTGTGCATTTTAAAGAGAATCCTTACTTGTTTTTAGGCATGTGTACTCAAACCTTTGACTATGAAGCTTTTATTTTTTTTAATGAAATAATGAATTCATTCATTTTTTTGCGTTCAAAACATCCTTAAACTTACTGCGTGTCTTATTGTGTATCACATTTCGCCATTGCTAAAACTATAGTCGCCAAAATATGTTCCTCGCACCTGACTCCATAAAGATGAATGCGGTGAGGTTTGAAATAACTCGGCACTGTCTTTGCCTTGATCATGAAAGAGCAATTGACCACTGAGACGTTTCATTTCCAGTCGCTTTGTCACGTGTCCTAAATCCACTAACGTCAGTAACGTGATTTACGAATAACGTCAGTTTAGAGAGTTATTTATTGTGCTACCTAGGTGTAACTTGAGCGCATTATCATCTTGAAGACAGAGCTAGAGGTCGTCCATGGTAAGAGTTCAGTTACTCAGGTCTACTCTCTGTTAACACTGACATCTACAATGCGAGCAACATCTAAAAAGTTAAAATGACTGATTTCAGGATGGACACCACAGTATTCTGGATTTCTACCATCACTGTAAGTTCCTTTTCAACACAAGGATCGTGGCTTGTTAAAATAATGGTTGTAGGATCATGGTTATTAAAAGAATCAACAGTGTAACCTACATTTACAGCATTTACAAATGTATGTATTCATGTACATTTATGTTTAACATATATTTATTGGTATGTGTACATTCCCTGGGAGACAAACCCATGAAGCTTTGGTATTGCTAACACCTTGCTCTACCTGCTCTACTGCTTTTGATATGATTAAATATCTTTCTTTGTTGATTTATTCCAGACAAATTTTATCATTTCTTTGCAATCTGCTTCGGGTTTGGGTGCGGACTGTTCTTCTACAGGCCATACTACCGTGAGTCTTCACATGGGTTCAAAGGTCACTCAAAATGTTAGGTAGAGTGGAAACTGTGCACTGTGACATTAGAAACATTCAAAAATAGACCATTCAAATTACCATTCAAATGAACAGAATTCCAGTTAATTTCACTCATCCCAGTTGATTATGCTGCTTAAAATGTTGAAGTAATGTTAGAATACAATATTTTAAATAGCTTTATAGTTTACCTTATAGTTTGCGATTATTACATTTTCTGGCATTCTGTTGTGTTTTATAATCCCCAATATTTCACTTTCTGTTTAGTAAGTGGCAGTTCGCTTTTGCTTTTGCTATGACGTTGACTGTTTCTGACACTTGTGCTTGTTTCCTGTTATCTCGGCAGCTCTGGTGATGCCAGTGATCCTCGCTTTGTTCTCTGTGTTTGCGTTCGAGTGTGTGGGTGTGAGCTGTGGTGAGGTCCAGGAATGTCCCTGAAGCTACATGTTATCTGGCACAAAATAGCTCAGTGACGTGAAGATGTTCAGTTTCTATGAGCTAATGATGCTGAAGGACAGACGTGACACACCCACATGACACAAACATGTGACACACGTCCCTGTTTGAGACAGTATTCTTAAATTTGAACAGTAGAGTACTTCAGCATCCCACAGTGTAGAATCTCCCTGGCCCTAACGGACCAGCTTGATGAGCTGAATCAGGTGTGTTAGAGCAGTAAAACCCTAACCAGGGTTTTGCTGTGTCTCCCAGACTTGGGTTTGGACATCAGAGGTACTGCAGCTGAACATGTTACCTACCTGTGTGTTCTAGGTTTGCCCCCACACACTAAAAAATGCAAAGGTCCACCGTTCCAAAGGAGGGGTAAACTAACCCATTACTGACATGCACCAATTTAAAGTTCTCCTTTCTCCTTGTCTCTCTCATCTTATCTCTTTTTCTGTGATCTTTCCTCCCACCAGATGTAGTATGGGGTTTTACTTTTGCTTTGCTGGTGGCAGTGTTACATCTCAGCTCTTATCACGGTATGAATCCAGCTTCTCACGTGACTCACGCCACGTCTGCGTCTCTGCTCTCACACACGCTCACTGACACACCGTCTGCGAGATACTCAGTAGATCTTCTTTTACCTGATTAAAAGAGTTAAAATAAAATGTGAAAGAAAAATGTTCTGCTGCATCTACCATGCTGTGTGATTCTTTATACGTTATACTTGCACTCAAGTGATGTTGTGACGAATGACTACCTTTAAGAATGAGTCATAACATGTCATGTGAAAGCTCTCTAACGGAACCTTGGGTCCTGCCGTCTGTTTGCAGTCTACACTCTGTCTTATGGAACTGGCATTGCTGTGTTCGCCATCCGAGGAGCTGTACGGAAGTACAAAACTTTATGGTATAGCCGTTAAAGAACCGCTTCTGAGGTGGATGGGATACAGACTCCTGTCTTCCCCAATCTGGACTGAGGCACCCTGAGCTTTAGCATCAGTCTCCAGAACCCCCTGCTCCATATCTCCAGAACCCCCTGCACATGTGGAAGGAGGACACAGAGACAGTTGGTTCATTAAAGAGTTCAGCAACGAACAGCAGTGAACATCTGATCACAGCACTAGTGGTTAGACATCACAGTCCAGAGACTTTCAGTCCGGTTCCTTAAATGTTCCTTCATTATGGAAGTGAGCCTGAAATTGGTGAGCCTCAAATTGACCCCCCCCCCACAGCTGCAGAGACTGA
The DNA here is from genome assembly GCA_020368025.1 of Brachyhypopomus occidentalis. Classification (NCBI taxonomy): domain Eukaryota; kingdom Metazoa; phylum Chordata; class Actinopteri; order Gymnotiformes; family Hypopomidae; genus Brachyhypopomus; species Brachyhypopomus occidentalis. Next base: position 399,293 of record JAGXOD010000076.1, read on the forward strand.
CTAAACACACAGTCTGCACAGAACACCTGCCTTTAGTCATTTAAGGTATTAATTTATTAAGTGGTAATTAAATCAAACAGCTTCCTCTCAGTAGTGTCTTTAACTTTTTTCTTTGGCTTTGGCTGTACAGTGAATTAAAACAAATAAATGGTTTGTTGGTGTGTTATGACTTAAATAAGTATGTTAAATATGTTGATTACATTTTGAGGACCCCTAATGAACAGCATTACATGTATATACCTACTCACACACACACGAAACAACATACGGAAATGAAGGGCCGCTTATTAGATTCTCACACTGGTGGCAAGAAACAGTTCTTTGTGTGTGTGTGTGTGTGTGTGTGTGCCTTTAATGTCTCACTGTTTCTAAGTGCACTTGGAAGCTCCCTGCATAAGTATCTAAAACTTTCAGTCACTTTACTACAATATCCAAATGGCTCAACATAATTCAAAACCTTTCAGATGTGATAAACTCCAAAATATTTATGATGTTTTATCTTTTTTTTATCTAATATCTTTGTAGCACAAAGCCAGGTGTCTTAGAAATGTACTGGGTTGTTAGGAACTGGGTTGGGTTATAGTTGGGTTGGGTTGGGGTTTCCTAACTTCTTTTGTTTGATGATTGTAAACGTTTGGTCTGGTTTCCTTTTAAGGATTCCTAAAGTAAACACTTGCTTAGTTTCCTGCCAACAATCAGGTACAACATGACAGACACAAAGGAATGAAATGTAGTTCTGTAACGATGTGTATTTGGAGCAGGATGCCACAGAGCTGCCGTTACAAACACGTTTATTTCTCACAAGCACGCTATATGAAGTAGCGGAACATTCAACATACTCATTACACTCAAAACACTTGAAACAAAGACGCGCACAAGACACTGCGTAAACGCACATTAAATAGACAAACAACGCTATCTCCTTGTAACGCCGAACGGCGCGCAGATTTGCGAGTCGGACACAAGCGCTGAGATGAGCGAGATTTATTGTGAGACATACCAGTAAACAAGACAAAACCTACACGTAAAGATATTAACAAAACGGAGAATACACTAGCAGACTAACGATGAACACGAAAGAGAACTTTAAACTTACATGAAGCTGAAACAGAATCAAGACAATAGACAAAACGCGGAATACATGAACACGACTGAGCTTTTAAACAACGGACTACAATAGTGTGACGATAAAGGGCTGTAGACAAAATAACAAGCAAAGGCAAGAACCAAACAGGGGAATATAAATAGAACAGAAACTAACACGAAACACCTGAAAGACAGAACGAGGGGCAGTGAATACAAAACACGGGGCGGGGCTAAGACGCACATGGCTACAAAAACAAACGGGCATGAGAATGACAGGAGGGGGCGGGGCAGACCGTGACAGAACCCCCCCCCCAAAAGCGCATCCACCCGGAGCGCGCCAAACAAAAACACCAATCAAACACAAACAGAAGACAACGGAAAACGAAAACCTAACATAGCCCAGGCAACCGCCAGGGGGACCGGCACAAACACCGGGACAGAAACAGAAACAGAAACAGACACAGGCAGGGGCACAGGCAAAAACGGGACAGAAACAGGAACACACACGGGCACAGAAACAGGCAACACAACACGAGCAAACACAACACCAGGGACAGCTGAGGGAAAAAACAATGAGTCCGAAGCCACACAAGAGGGCAGGGAGGGCGGGACACGAGGAACATCGCAGGGCGGGACGGGGGGGGGGGCGCAGCCGACGCGTAGGCGGACCCGAGTCCACAGGGGGCGCTACGCGGACGTCCAGCTGCGTCCGGTCAATGTTCACCGGGGGCGCAGCATCCGGCGTCAGCGGTGACCCCAGCTGGGTCAGAGGAGACGTGAAAGACCCACGCTGGGTCAGGGGAACAGGCGACGTGGGAGACCCCTTCCGGGTCACGGGAACAGGCGACGTGGGAGACCCCTTCCGGGTCACGGGAACAGGCGGCGTGGGAGACCCCTTCCGGGTCACGGGAACAGGCGACGCGGGAGACCCCTTCCGGGTCACGGGAACAGGAGACGTGAAAGACCCCACCGGGGTCACCGGTTCGCTGGCTGGCCTCTCCTGGGCCACCGGTTCGCTAGCCGGTCTCTCCTGGACCTCATGCACTCGTGCAGGCTGCTCCTGGACCTCATGCACTCGTGCAGGCCGCTCCTGGACCTCATGCACTCGTGCAGGCCGCTCCTGGACCTCATGCACTCGTGCAGGCCGCTCCTGGACCTCATGCACTCGTGCAGGCCGCTCCTGGACCTCATGCACTCGTGCTGGCCGCTCCTGGACCTCATGTACTCGGGTACTACCCCCCCCCCAAAAAATCCTTTGGCGCATCACCTGCCATAGGGGGGCCTGCCGAGGTGGTGGGGCTGATCAAAGCCACCACTGGAGCCTCAGAAATCCTGGAGGAACATGCAGGTGCAGGGGGTCTCCTCGGCGGCTCTTACTGCGCATGCTCCCACCTACTCGAGGTATCGGGAGCTCACAGTGTGTTTTAAGAGCACGCCGAGTGTTGTTGTACAGACCACCTGCACATTCACTCCTCCTAACCACGTCTTGCGCTACAGGTTGCCCCTCCCTGTAGCGGTCACCAAGACGGGCAGGATCATGGCGCTCCTCCGGGTTCTCATGGCAATAGGCAACTAAGCGAAAAACGTCTAGAACAGCTTGCCTATCCTGATGAGAAACCGCTGTACCCACAGTGCCAGGGGATTTCTTGTCTCCGGTTTGTTCGCGCTGTAATACCGGAGAGGTGAGCTGCTGCGGGAGCAGCCGACTTCTCATTACGGGCGACAGAACTCACCGGAGTCTCGCTCACTCGCTGTGTCCTTTCTAGGCTTGTTATTATGTAACGCCGAACGGCGCGCAGATTTGCGAGTCGGACACAAGCGCTGAGATGAGCGAGATTTATTGTGAGACATACCAGTAAACAAGACAAAACCTACACGTAAAGATATTAACAAAACGGAGAATACACTAGCAGACTAACGATGAACACGAAAGAGAACTTTAAACTTACATGAAGCTGAAACAGAATCAAGACAATAGACAAAACGCGGAATACATGAACACGACTGAGCTTTTAAACAACGGACTACAATAGTGTGACGATAAAGGGCTGTAGACAAAATAACAAGCAAAGGCAAGAACCAAACAGGGGAATATAAATAGAACAGAAACTAACACGAAACACCTGAAAGACAGAACGAGGGGCAGTGAATACAAAACACGGGGCGGGGCTAAGACGCACATGGCTACAAAAAACAAACGGGCATGAGAATGACAGGAGGGGGCGGGGCAGACCGTGACACTCCTGGTGATGACGAGACGAGCCACAGGTGAGACTGATGAACATACCCACACCGACACACCCACGGAACTACACATATGGACATAGACGACGTAAACACACGCCCAAGAGGAGGGGTCCGGGGCCGTCACCGTGACAGATCCCCCCACCAAGGGCAACTCTCCGTCCCGGGTTGCCCAGCGTAGCTGCCACGCCCCGGACCCGCCTCACGGACAGGCCCGGGCTGCAGGGAACCTCGGTCAGCGAGAGTCACTCCTCTGCGAGGGGCTCCACCGCGATGACGCTCAGAACACCCTCCCTGGGAAGACAGGGGAAAACACGTTAGACACTGGTACAAAAACAGGCACGAACACACACACCGGCACATTAAACACAAACGGCACAAAGGGGAAAAAGGGATTAGGGAGAACGATAGGTACAGACACAAACACAGGTAGCGACACAATCGCTGGAGCAGTCCCGGGTCTCCACATCGGAAACCCCGTTAGTGGCGGAGTCTGCAGTCCTGTCGTGGCAGGTGCTGCACCCGGTGGTTTCCTCCTCGGTTGTCCACCGGGTTCCCTTGGCTGCGCCCCGCTCCGGGGTTTCCCCGGCGTTTGCGCAGTCTCTTTGTCCGCCACGGGGGAGCCTTTGCCTTCCCTGGGTTTGGCAGGCTTTCTGGGAAGGGGGAAGGAGTCCCCATGCTGGCCCTCCGTGATGCACTCACCGGGCTCGCCATGCTAACTGCACTTAGCGCGGGGGAGTGGCTTTCCTCCTGGCGAGACCACCGCCTCTCTCGATCCTTTACGGACTTCATCGAGCACTCCGAGGGGGTGGGGCTCTCCTCGTATCCCTCCAGATATGACGCGGTCCCCTCCGAACCGCCAGAAGGAGAGGGAATCGCCTCCTCCTCGGACTCCTCTGCATCTTCGGAATAAACCGACGGGGGAGGACTTGCTCCTGTTCCGTAGTCTGCCGTAGATTCAGAGCGGACAGATGGAGGGGGGCTGACCTCTGCTCCGTAGTCCACCGTTGACTCATAGCAGACCGACGGAGGAGGGCTGGCCTCTGCTCCGTAGTCCGCTGTGGACTCAGAGCAGACCGACGGAGGTGGGCTGGCCTCTGCTCCGTAGTCCACTGTGGACTCGGAGTAGGTAGACGGAGGAGCGCTTGCTTCTGCTCCGTAGTCCAAGGTGGACTCGGAGTAGGTAGACGGAGGAGCACTTGCTTCTGCTCCGTAGTCCAAGGTGGACTCGGAATAGGCAGACAGAGGGGGGCTTGCTTCATCTGAGTCGTACTCCCAGGAATTCATACTCCGGCGGAGATAGACCCACGGTCAAGCTGCTCACTACAACGGGGAGGTTGCTGTCGCTTGGCAGCCAGTCAGGTAAGGGGTACAGCCGGGGAGAAGGTGCGCGTCCACGCACACCCTTCTTCTTCTTCCCCTTGGCCTTGGCTTTTCCCCTTACATATCCAGGCATCCTGCTTGTCGGCGCGTCTTTCTGTAACGATGTGTATTTGGAGCAGGACGTCACAGAGCTGCCGTTACAAACACGTTTATTTCTCACAAGCACGCTATATGAAGTAGCGGAACATTCAACATACTCATTACACTCAAAACACTTGAAACAAAGACGCGCACAAGACACTGCGTAAACGCACATTAAATAGACAAACAACGCTATCTCCTGGTGATGACGAGACGAGCCACAGGTGAGACTGATGAACATAGCCACACCGACACACCCACGGAACTACACATATGGACATAGACGACGTAAACACACGCCCAAGAGGAGGGGTCCGGGAGCGTCACCGTGACAAGTTCTTGAGTTAACATTGCTTCTTTGGATTTCTAGACTGTTGACAGACCTGCTTATGGAAGTTATTCAGTGTCAATATTAAAATGAAAATGTAATACGCATTTGCATTTACATGTTCCACTCATACAAGCAACTTTGAGCTCAAAATTCAAATTCAAATGCAATTATTTCCATTTACATTTGCAATGTGATAGACGTCTATTCATATTTCATTTACACATACGTTTTGATGCTTTATTGTGACTTTATTGAAATGAAAATGTATTTCCCGATTTGAATTATCAAGTTCATGTGATCATGCAAAGGTTGTTTCAAAATTATAATTGAAATGCTATTCGCATAATATGCTTTGCATTTCTGATAACGCGTTTGAAATGTAATTTTCAACCTCACCACCACGTTAAAAAGATGTCGGAGAAATAGCGCCACCCCTGTTTGCAATAACATTATGATACCAACAGCGCTCAAACTGTGTCAAAATGCATTTTGAAAATGCAATCCGAGCACAATGCATTTTCATTTCCATGGTCTTCCACTATAGTCAAATTATAGTCAAATTAGATCCATTTAGTTCAGGCCTTATTGTATTGTCCCTCAGAGCTACCCAGTGAGCAGTGAGAACAGCTTAGGTTTTTTCACTCTTATTGTGTGCTCTCCAGAGATCTCTGTATTTATATGTTCATTTTAATAAATATTTAAAAGGCAATTAGACTGGTGACTATTTTCTTTTGCATCAAAGAACGCGGTGCGCTAGGTAGAAGGAGAACAAGCGCAACAATAGCTCACATGTAACATTGTGTTGATTGAGCTCCACTTTATTCAGCCAATCGGATTCCACAGCTTTCCACCTCCGGTAGTCAATCAGGACTGGAGTCGTGTTGCGCATTTTGGCGGGTATAACTGCAAATAAATAAAAATGGCGAAAACAGTGTCCCAGCTTCTGCGTGAGGCTGCTGAAGCTTTGGAACAGCAAAGAACATCTTCATGTTTCAAAAAAACTCGCCTGTACTGCTATAGTCCAGTCCTGATTGGCTGCCTGAGGTGGAAAGCTGTGGAACCCGATTGGCTGAATAAAGTGGAGGGCTGTGGAATATGATCGGAAGGCTGATGGTCTGCCTGTTCGTCTTGCACCGAGTGTACTCCTGTTCTTATCAAAAGTACGGAAAACTTGTGGACGGTTTCCCAGACCTCCATTACAAAGGGCTACCGCCATTTCCCACATTTTGTTACGTCGCTCTAACTGAGCTTATTATACTTTCTCCTAACCACTATAGCAGTTATCAGCTTTCAAGGCCACAGATGCTTTCCTCCTCAAACAGTTTCCCACCGTGGAATTACACAAGGGTTACAGATATCAAACACACAAACACTTTGGAGAATATGCTTGTCAGACACTCTTGAGAATATGCTTGTCAGACACTCTTGAGAATATGTTTGTTTAATAATGTAATAGTAAAATATGATGCCTCATACTATGCAATTGATTAGTAATGTAATATAATGCTAGCAAAATATAAAGGATTAAAATATAATTCCCAACAAATACCCTCTTTTGATCTCTGTTAAGAGATCACCATCCAGTTTCCCCTTCAAGGTTCTGATGCTCCTCTTCCTGACCTATAAGATCCATCATAACAGCTCCATTCTGAGAATCGCGCTTCTCTATCATACTAGTAATGAGTCTCTCAGCTAAGCTTCTAATGCAAGGAATGCAGCAACATCCACATGTAATCACAATACTCAAAAATATGCCCACCGAAGTTAACACTGACATAAAAAGAGCCTTATACTTCCCAAATTGCCGTTCCAGCCAGCCAGTCAAAAGATTATCACTTCTTACATCTCTTTTGATAAAGCCTTTAGTCCCTCTAGGGGCCTGGTTACAGACCCATCTGGGGCCGTGTTGTTTGGTATGAAAGTACCTTTTTCTGTCAATAGCATGTCTAACGCAATCCTATTCTCTACTGCCATGAGTGAAGTGGCCGCCAATTGATCTCTAAGACCTTCTACGGCATCCCTGGTTAGATTAGCGAGACGCATAACATTGTAATGTACGAAGTTTATACGGTCTACATTTTTACTCGGGGTTATTGGGGAAAAAAGCTGATATCAGGGGTATGTTTTCAAAGCCTGCAGCTATTTGGTCAGCTAGTTTATGCTCGTTAGGCACTCCCCTGGGAATTCCAATTGAATCAATGTACGTAGGTGTGTTTTTCATAAGATCAAACTGATCACTTACATCCCTTCTACGCCTAAAGACCTCGGCAACATTGATCTTTTTTTCTAAGTCCTACTAGAGTGATTGGGGCTCCGAGCCTTACCATGGCACACAGTCCCTTGGACTGTTGTGGTAACCGTGTCCACAAGTTCTGCCATCCACAATAATAATCAAATTATTATTACAATAATTAAAAATTACAAATTACAATAATTAAATCAAATCAATCTGAAAGCCAAACAATATGTTGAGAACTTGGGCGTCACTTTTGATAATGAGCTAAGCTTTAAATCACACATCATGACTACACGCAAGGCAGCTTATTTTCACCTCCGAAACATCGCTAAGGTCCGAGATATGCTCTCTCCTGCTGATAGTGAAAAACTTGTCCATGCATTTATCACATCAAGGCCTGATTATTGTAACGCTGTCTTATCTGCTCTCCCAAAGAGCTCGATTTCTCAGCTACAGCGAGTTCAGAATGCTGCTGCAAGGGTCCTGACCTCCGTGAAATGATATTTATATATGTTCCAGTCAGTTCTCTCAGGTCGTCAAACAGTAATCTACTGGTGATTCCTAAAAGCCAATTAAAGAGTGGTGAGGATGCCTTTAGCTGCTATGGCCCAAAACTCTGGAACTCTCTTCCTGAGGAGCTCAGAGACATTTCATCCCTGCACAGCTTCAAGAAGAGTCTCAAAACTGTCCTGTTTAGATCTGCTTTTAGTTAAGCTATGTCTGTTGTAGTGATTCTACTAGTTTTCCATTTTATTTACTTTCTACATTATTTTATTTAGTTACATTTTATGTTGTTCTAATTATTTTAATAGTTTCCTATTCTATTTCCTATTCTATTTACTAAGTTACTTTACTTTATTACATTATTTATATTACATTATTTATATTTAATCTTTGCGTCATTTTAATGTTTTGTTTTATTTAATCTGTAAAGCACTTTGCATGTATGCATGAAAGGTGCTATACAAATAAAGATTATTATTATTATTATAATAATACAAACCTGCGCTAGCCCATGATCCCACTCATTCATGTGGGCTTTCTGCTGTAGTACTGACTTATATCTATTTGCCCCTTTACTGGAATGCAATCAATGTGTACAATAATCACTTACCACAGTCCCTATGTGCCTATATGTTCTACAAAGCCAAGTCTTAACACTAATCTAGTAAATGAATCTATTGAATTAAAAATTTTCTTAACCAAAAAGTATATATTTTCTTTTTCCCTCGTGGGAGGCAGGGTAGACTTTCTCTGACGTGCCTCTGCTCCCAGGGATTATTCTGCCCCATTGTTTGGGAGCTCCTTCCTCTCTGCGCTCTTGATGGGTGGCTCTGATGCTCTGCACTGGCTGAGGTGGAACCACGTGTCTCCTTTACCCTTCAGTCGGACGCCGTGTGATGTTCTCTCGGCTCTCGGTGACCTTGAACGGACCGGTCCACCTGGGCTCTGACCCCTTCCTCTTGATGACCTTCAGAAGGACCCACTCAGTGACAGGCAGGTCCTGTCGTGGCGTTGATTCTAACTCCTCTCCTCGTACCTGGACAGAAAAGGCTTCACAGATGGTTTTTAGTTCTTTGAAATACTCCTTATATGATCGGACCGCCGGTGTTTCCAGCTTCGCAAGGGCGTTTTGGGGCCCCGGAAAACTCCTCCCTGTCATGAGCTCAAATGGTTTGAATCTGGTTACAGAATTCACTGAAGATCTTATGGCCAACACTACTACCAGCAGGGATTCCAGCCAATCCTTTCCTGTTTGTGCACATACCTTTGCTAACTCTACTCTTTATATTACCATTCATCCTTTCTACTTTGCCCTGTGATTGGGGATGGTAAACTGACCCGTATTTATACCTGAGCCCAAGGCTCTGTTCCACAAATTTTAACTCTTTGCTTGTAAAATGTGTGCCATTATCTGATTGGACTGCCTTAGGAAAACCATGGTGAGGCATCCAATGATTTACCAACATTTTGCAAACCGACTTAGAGTCTTCTGCTCTGGTGGGAAATGCTTCTACCCAACCTGAAAATTTGTCCACTACCACTAACAAATTCCGTTGTCCTCTAATTGGTGTTAGCAAGTCATTGAAATCAATCTAAATTTCTTCTCCTGGTTCCCTAGGACCAGGAAACGTACCTGACTCTGGCTTCAAAGTAGGGCCTCTGTTATGCACATTGCATATTTTACACCTTTTTGTCCAATCTGCTATTATGTCACTGAGGTATGGGTGCCACCAATGTTTTTAAATTTTCCCTCATCTGCTTCCTGCTAACATGCGCTACCCCGTGTGCTTCTATAGGTACTGCCTTAATTAATCTCCCTGATAAGGTGGGTCTCTGATTTGGTCCTTCCCAAACTTCCTCACCTTTAACTCCTCCTTTCTCTGATCACGCTGTTTTCTCTTCTGGGCTAGATTTCTCCTGTAACTCTAATAACTCCTGTCCTCCAGGTGGAGGAGACCATTCATCCTCTCCCCTGCAAACCTTCTGATTACCTACCGTTGCATAACCTGCTGCCTTTTTGGCGGTTGCGTCCGCAGCTGCATTTCCTCTGTCCATTAAGTTCTCCCTCTTTTGATGTCCTCTGCACTTGACAATGGCAACTTTTGCCGGGAGTAACATTGCCTCAGCTAAGTCTTTTATGTCATCTTGATACTTAATGGGCTTACCTCCTGGGGTAGTGTAGCCTGCTCTTTCCCATTGTCCTAGTTCCAAATGAGCCACTCCCATGACGTATGTTGAGTCTGTTGTAGATGTAAACCTGTCTACCTTCTGCCAATTGTAGTGCTGCAATGACAGCCAATAGCTCGGCTCTCTGTGCTGACTGTATGCCCTTAGGTTTTCCTGAATGCACTACCCAAAACTCATCTATCTCTCCTTGAGTTTCCATCACTACCGCAAATCCTGATTCAACTGCCCCATCTTGGGTCCTGAATCCACACCCCTCTGTCCACCTGTTTTCTGCCTCTGGAATCTGTTCTCCCTCTAAATCTGGTCTCCATTTTGTGGCCTTTGCCACTTCCGCCACACACTTGTGTGTTATGTCTTGTAACATGCCTTCATTTTTTAACAGTAGGTTTGGCGCTGTCAAAACCTTCTGTATTCTCCTTTGTCTCTGGGTAAGTGTAAACATCTGTGAGTTTGCATAAGCCATAACGCTGTGGCTGGTCAAAATATGTAATGCATGCCCTGTGACTGTGTGCTTTTTTTTTTTTTTTTTTTTTTCTCACTAGTTTTGCGATTCCTGCTACCTTCTGTGTGCATGGCGGATGTCGTTATTCTGTGCTGTCTAATGGAATGCTGAGGTGCATTAGCACCTTCCTCTCTCCCCCTTTTTTCTGAAACAGCACTCCTTTTACGCAAAAGTGCGTTTCAGAAATATCCAAGAAAGATGGACCTCGAGGTGCAGGAGTCTGGTTCTAGGAGGCCTCAGTAGATGTCAGCCGGGGGTGGCCAGTCAGTGGAGATCAGATACATGCCGCTGTCTGCTCCCTGTGAACAGTGCATCTGTGTGCCACAGATGCTTTCCTCCTCAAACAGTTTCCCACCGTGGAATTACACAAGGGTTACAGATATCAAACACACAAACACTTTGCAGAATATGCTTGTCAGACACTCTTGAGAATATGTTTGTTTAATAATGTAATAGTAAAATATGATGCCTCATACTATGCAATTGATTAGTAATGTAATATAATGCTAGCAAAATATAAAGGATTAAATATAATTCCCAACACTATTCAAAAAGGCATTCCTTTGTTTCTGTTGCTCAATCCTTACTTACACAGTGTTGTAGCCAAAGCATATCTCCTAAAAGCAAAAACAAAAGAAAAAACAATAACACACAAGCAGAACTGATGACTTTTTACCCTCACCATAATAGTAAACCTCAGTAGTGGAACAGAACCTGGTGTGTTTTTGTGAGTGTATAAACAGTGACTGTTTTAGGTGTTGTGGGCAGAGCAAACATATGAAGGACCTGCTTGGCATTGACTTGGTCCAGTCTGGCTAGACTGCAGAACACATGAGTGATGGCAAAACCATTCAGCACAAAGTCAGGTTCATTCAAGACCGCTGAGCACACTGCCTCCCACAGGTCAATTTTAGAATTACAGTTAGAACAGGTGGAGAGGCATGAGGGAAGGAAAAAGGGTAAAAACAATTTAACTGTTTCATTATTTACCCACTAACAGACAGGACGACACAAACATTTCCGTTCACCAAGTGCAGTAATCAATATACTCATGAAAAGATCACGAGGAAGACATTAAAAGGAGACTCTCTCTGTCACTTTATCTGTCTCTCCCCCTCTGTCTCTCCCTGTCTGTCCCTCTCTCACTCTCTCTCTCTGTTGTAGAACTGATGTTGGAGCTGTTGTAGAGATAATGTAGAACTGCTGGAGCTGATGTAGAGCTGACGAGGATGTGAAGGAGCTGGTGAGAAACTGATTACTGATGTTATCCAAAAGTCTGAAAAGACCGAACAGAAACCGCAGGGCTGTATTAGTCAGCTTTATCGCCCCCTAGTGGAAAATATGAAAAACAGCAAGTCACTGGAAGTGCCGTTTGAACATATCTACAGGAGAAGAAAAGAAGGTTGTGCTACCATTTTCTTGGGAAAAGAGGAGTGAGAAGTTATGGTTGCTTTTGTATATAACAAGAGAACTACAGACACAGACATACACACACGATCTGGTAGCTCCTTGACAGCTCTGCTCTGATGTTCACTCAAAACATTCATAAGCCACACTGGGCACTACAGTGCCATTGCACTTAAAGGGCCTGTCAGTCATGCATATTCCATTTGTACGTGCACCTGGGAGGACATGAGACACAACATGGCACTGGATACTGACACTGGCATAAATGTTGCATGATGGCATGGAGATAGGGCTCATTTATACCTACTGCACACATTAGAGTGTCCACACATAGGAGCTGTGGTGATGCTGTAAGGGTTCGACTCCTGAAGCGGCAAGGCAGAAGAGTGGAGGATGGTGTGTATGTGGGGACGGGTGGTGTGATTTGTGTACTGCATGAAGTGGTCTGCCAACGCATGCCCTATAACCTCACTTAACTCACAGAACCCACAGAACTCGAATAACCCACATAACAATGACGCCATGGAAACTTGTAACTAGCATCAGTACTTTGCTGGGATCCCTTGGAAGCTGGTATCCTTACAGCCTCTCTGGCAGATCGACCAGAGCACTGGGATTTCCACCGGAGCACATTCGGAAGTGCTGAAATCAGTGTGTTGGGTCTGTTTCATGTTTTCCTCAGTTACTGTTTGAGAGAAGCAAGCTTCTGTTGTCAGGACTGACGTGGACGTGACACCTAAAGCTATGGATTCCAAGTATGCGCGCCAGGGACGGTGGAGCAAGAGGTGTGATCTTCGAGCAATGTGGACGGGCCGACGTACGCAGCATGTGTAAACGAGCCGTTCAAGTGTCACGACCGTTTCATCTGTAGTTATGTCACTCTGGCGGCGAGCCCTATGGTGCGTCAGCGTCCTCAGTGTGAACCATACCACACACATCAACCTCCAACCCAGCCTCTTTCGCTTTTTTATGGGTGTCTGAGAGAGAGAGAGAGAGAGAGAGAGAGAGAGAGAGAGAGAGAGAGAGAGAGAGAAGGTGTGCAGTGCGACTCACGCTTGCCATGCGTTTGTTTCGATAACTAAACAGTTCCCCTTTTCACCGCTTAATGGTACGGTCCAGAAAAATCCAGCGGCTTCGAGAGCATCCTGAACAGAGGGAACGTCTCATACCCTCTTCAGAGAAGGTAATTTTAGACAAGACGACGTGAGGGAATGGGAGAGAATAGACACACACACACATCATTTAAAGGAAGACCAGTCCGTCAGAGCATAACATGAAGGTTACATACAACATTATGCGCTCTGAATACGCATATGCTTTTCAAGGTTTTATTTTATTATAAATGGGTATCTGCGTGCACCAGAGATAAAGTGATAGAGGGAGAAGACGAAGATGAAGATTTATGATATTAAAAAGTCATTCATATGGGACTGACATTTTTTGGTATCTGCACTAAATAAAAACAGAACGATAATTTCTTCAAAGCTCTACTTTTGGTTAACGATTCGCTGTTTATGAAGAGTTTCAGGAGCTTTTAGCAACCAACGTTGTCTCCGCCTGATATTTCACCCTCTGGCCAGCAGATGGCCTCAGTAACGCACACAAAACTGGACACTGACAGCGCTTAGTTTTAATGGCGATCTCGTCTTTGGCCTAGTTCACACTACACAGGTATATTGGAAAGCGCTGTTTTTGTGTTTTGGTTACGCTAGCGTTTCAGTCTTCCCCAAACGTTTCCCGTCCACAATAAACCACAAAAACGATGTAGAAGGTGAATTGTGATCATGCGCAAGTGTCTGACCTATGGATCCCAAGGAATTTCAGACGTACTTTGCTTAAATGCTCCTGTGCAACCTAGCGGCAAACACAGAATATGTGAAGGGATAAATACTTTCCCATTCCAGCTAAACATTTACTGCAGTAAACGGCGTACCAACGGGATTATGTAACCGAGGAGGTCTCTTCACAAGCTTACATCAGAGTTTTTCTAAATGCAATGTTGTTCGTATCATCGTTTTACTTGGAGAGTGGATCTGAAAAAAAAACCGCCTTTTAGAGTGGACAACGTTTTAGGACGTTTTAGAGTGTTAACAGATATACTTTATTTAACTGTTTCGCGTCGCGTTCTGTGTAAGGTCCTTTAACCCTTGTGTGAAGTTTTTGTTACTCAGCCAGTGTTTGCGGGTCTGTTGGACCCGTCGCAGTTTTGTTCTTTTAAAGTCAACACAGTCATAACAATCAATTTTAATAAAATAAAAGGACAAACATTGAATACAGAGTGATTATATTAGATAAAAGACAAAATATGAAACTTATAAGACTATGAATATGAAAAGCATGTTAGTTGTCATTCGATCATATTATCATATATATTAGAGAGTAAAAAGTGCCTTTATAGCACATAGAGCAACATCCCTGACATTGTTTCTTATTTTGATTAAATTACATTTCTCTCCCTCTCTCTCTCTGTTCCTCCACTGCCATTCAGTCACCCACGTCCGAATGTCTCAAGAGGTTGTTGTGATGTCTTACTCGTCCCTAACTGAGCAGAAAGGGACAGGGCACATATGTCATGAATTATGCAGGACGTTTTGAAGAACAGAGGCAGTGAGAGGAATTGATCACCATGTGAGTGGAGCAGGGCTCCGTCTGGGCCTCTGTCCCACACATATCCACGACCTCACACTCTACCGAGAGCTCGAGACAGGACCAAAATCAAGATGTAGAACATCCAGAAGAGCTTCTGGAGCTGTTGTTGATTCTAGATACATCAAAGGTTTTCAGTAATCACGAAGCACATGTCAGATGTCACACAGTTGGGAGTTCTCAACTCGTGATGCAGTGATGGACATCGTCCTGACAACTCACATAGTTAAAAATGTAAAAGCATTCTAGAGCCATGCTGAGATTACTGGGAACCAAACATTCCAGAAAGCTTTCTCTGTTTTCTGATCCATAATTTCCACTGCAGTTTTCATGTAATAATAATAATAATAAAAACTAGATGACAGCACATTGTGTGGTATGAAAAGGTGTTAATGTGTTAATGTATTAATGTACGAATTTATCAGTTGTTATTCGATAGGTACTGGCTTTAGAGTCAGCATGAGTGGAGATGTACTGTCAAATGATTGCATCTGTCAGTCTTTCTCTCATACTTTTTCTCTTTAAGTGAGCTTCTCTCTCTCTCCCTCACTCCCCCCCTCCCTCACTGGGCTTTCTATCCCTGTCAGAAACATTTAGCTTCAAACTGCTCCAAAACATGGAATCCAATCCCAGCATGGGAATGCAAAGTCATGTGACACCTCCTGTCCAATCGGAGCTGTCCGTGCCTCCCCAACTTTGTGGAAGGGATCATACATTGCGGGTGCATGTTTCTATTTTTGCTCTTAGCGGCTGCAAAAGGCTATGACTGCAGTTAGAGTCCTGTATTAACACTCAACTTCGCTGCACTGGGATTTGGTGCAGTCTACAGAGGTGGTGTGTGTGTGTGTGTGTGTGTGTGTTGGTGGGCTTAGACCTGTAACTGCAGCTGTGCGTGCATGCACACTGACAGATAGACACTTACAGTCATGAGCCATGCCATGGAACTCATTTGAAACACAGCATGCACAAATACATAAACCCATGTCCATATATATACAAATCCACCAACCAACCCACACAGTCAGCCCACACACACACACACACACAGAAACATGCATAAACTCATCCTTTTCTGTCTCCCCCACCCCTCAATCACAGACACTGGAACATACTGGCATTTAACTCGTTCTTAAGCCAGTCATCTGCACATGTCAACCAGGCACATCATATGTGTACTAAAATATATTCTATATTGGCCTGCTTCCCGGTTCACAGAACAGTGCTTTCCACAATACACTGTGGTGTATGGATGAAGTTTACTATGCAGTGGTGGAACAGCTTCACTGCAAGGATTCAGGCCTGCACACACACACACACCCTCACCAAATATGACACATTTACATTTATGTAACAGCACAGTGAGAAACACTTTCACATTTAGCTTGTTTAATGGCACATTTTCATTAGGCCGTTAAACTCATGGCAGACCAGGTGGCATGTCGATGCCCTGGAAGAGGAAGTGACCCTTATGGGTGACCTCACTGCTGCAGATACCAAAGGCATTTCTCAGCTCTCATCAGCAAGCATATTTCACACATTTAACCTTTAAACAATATAATTTTTCTTATTTTGAAGTTCAAAATCACCTTTTGTTGAAATTTGGTGTCACTTGTGTGACTTCATTGATGATGAAGAAGGCAAACCGTGAAAGATGATAAGTCTGATAGTAGTGCTGATCTCAGATCATTTAACCTTATTAAACACTAATTAGTCCCAATTTGGCCTCAGTTCAGTTTTAAATGGAATCCTTTAGTTGAGTCACTCAGTGAAATTATGTGCTTAAATGGATCGGTATATATTGCTTAATATGAAAAATAAATATATTAAAATACATTTGCACTATTGCATTCTGTTCTATCTCTTTTGGAAATGTTGCCTGTCAGTGAAGACTGTCATTAGAAATTGCTGTGCATCTAACTATGAAAATTCAGGATATTGAGAAATGAAATACAGACATAATTGAAACAGGCAGGGTAACTTCATGCTAAACTGAGAAGTTTGATGTTAACAAAAGCTGCCCTTTCAAGCTGACATGAAGCAAGAGTTGTGTTTCAAAGTATAATGGTACTCATTAGCATTTAGTAAGGTTAACTGATCCCAGATCAGTGTTTCTGTCACCTGTTGTGCAGTGTGCATCTACCACTCTTTTCCTTCTGGGGTTTCATTGACCTAAGCCACATGACTTCCAAATAGGCCTTCCCCTATTGGTCAAGGCTTGCTGTGAACTTCTCAATAATTAAGGTGGATTCTGAAAGAGGACATTATACCTGGCTGATAGGTAAATGGACACCACCTGCTAAAATATCCAACACTCCCACGGTAAGCTCTTAATATATCAGTCTGCAAAGCCAGAGCAGAAACATGGATGGGTTTTTAGCAAATGCACACAGCAATTTTCTTTACAGGTGAGTAGTCACTGCTGTATTCTACGTAAGATGCTTCTTTTAATATGATGCCCTAATTCCTTTTTGCTATTCATATAATGTTTTTCTATATTAATATTTGTGAACAAAACCCTCCATTCACTCCTCAATAATCCAATTGCTGTTGGCCATAATCAAAGTCTTTGTTCTTTTCAACATAACTAAATAGTTCCTGTTGGTCTTAGAAAGTGTGAATACCTGATGTACAGTATAGAATTTGGAACATGTCATTCATTTAAGAAAATAAGATTAATCAAGACTAAAGCTCTAGATATCTCTGAAAATGATCTACCTACTCTGAGCCTACCCAGTAGGCTTCTTTAGACGACTTAAGGGAACATCGTTCTGGAATGCTCTGAGCAGAATGATGTGACAGGAGAATATTCCAGAGACAGAGAGAAATGTTTGAAAGTGGATCGGATGGAGACTGTAGTTTTGTCTCATTGTAACCAACCTAAAAATGGCAGACATTCAGGGGTCAGAGTGGAGATCCATTCAGGTGTTAGGGTGGAGATCCATTCAGGTGTTCGGGTGGAGATCCATTACAAGCCTTTCATAAGAATACTGAAGCTGTTACATAACATATTTGTCCAGATATTATGAATTACATGTTTTTGCATGGACAATAATATATTAATGTTGAATATGTATTACTTCCCTATTGCTAGTGCTGTGTCTTACAAGACACCACAAGAACTTGGTGGACCAAGTGTTCACTGGCACAAAAAGTATTTAGACCAATATAGTGATATCAACACTTATTTCTCTTTTAAGTTGGAATCAATGTTAAAAGTAGATTGTAAACATATGATATGATATGATTGGTGAATTCAAGCAGTAAGTTGTCTAATAATTAGCCGATAGCTCAGTATTTCAACATTCCAGCAAACAAACAGGGGTTAAATAAAATTCCATGTGGGATAGGAAACATACCAGTGAAATGTTTAGAAATCAAAACTTCTGATAAAACAGGGTCTTGTTTACAGTAGGGTCCTTCACACCATTGACTGTCCATTAGCACTGAGACCTGTTTTGCATTTTAAGTGTGTCTGGAAAATTTGCTTGCCACTTGGCCAACAGCAGTGCTAACATGGAGTAGTGTCGCTGCTGCTCTCTGGTGCACGCACGCACGCACGCACGCACATATGCACGCGCGCGCACGCACACTTATACATAGAGTTCTCCACGCCTGTGATTGTCAATCCTGATTTTTGTACAAATTATTTACAATTCGACGGCTTCGCTTTATATGACATTTCCCCCTACAAATCAGTACAGACTGATGCTCTCTCTCTCTCTCTCTCTCTCTCTCTTCAATTAGGTGTAATGTTAAACTTGGTTGTACTGGGGGTCACATCATTTTGTGATGAGAATTACATTTCATTATTTTTCCTGAGGAAAAATCATTCCATTTTATTACGTTAGACCCGTTGATTCCGGTTACTAACAGTAACTACAAGTTACAATAGTAACGAGTAAGCTGTTAGTTTGATGTTAATTTGACAGTCAAATACAGTGATTTCGTTTAGCAGAAATTTTCACGCTGCAAAGACCCGGATGTGGGTGCATGATATGATGAAATTAACGCAGACACGAGTGATGAACACGCGCTAGTGGTATTCGGATCAGTTATGAACAGCATAATAGACTAGAGAAGCTCATTCCCATTACCACGGTCACTAGCCTTCCTGGTCCTGCCAACTGCTACACTGTGTACGCTGTGTGTGCATTGTCCTTTTCTTATGACAGGTAACTTAAAGAGCCTCGTGCATCCACGAAGAGGAAGGACAACCAGGAGGGAGCTCGCGCTGATGTGCTCGTTTCACTGTTCGGTGGCGCCGTGACGCTAAACTGGCAGCAAGGATGCTCTCGTGCGCACTTTCCTTCTAAAGCTCGCTATCCCGCGAACAAGATGGAGCGTTCTAATTAAACATAAATATCCCTCTTGGCCCCAAACTGATGACTTTTAATTTGCCCTTTGAGAACGGACCTGAGTGTTTTTGGTCAGCGATTCGGTGGAGTTTTCTCTCTGGATATAAGTGGACTAGACTAACACACCGGCTGAAGAGAAAGCGTTCGAAGAAGGTACGAGGTTGACGGAGAGGTCTTGTGGATTCTGGGAGAGCTTCGTCAGGTTTAGGGGTTTGGATTAAGAAGTAGTGTCATCTTCTCTAACAACACAGAAAATCTATACAGGACAGGCAGCGCGCGCAACCTAAATCGCAGTGGTGTATGAGTCTCTTTGTCCTTCATTTTTACTCAGGTTAGACCTTTAACGCCACCGCGGTTGCTATGTTTAAGTAAGCTCCTCGTCTTAGTAATGTCTGATCGCAATGGAAGATAATGCCGGCGAGTGAATTCTGCGGAGAAGCATATCGGAGCATATCGGTTGTATGGCAACCCGCATTAATGCCAGCTGTTAAACTGACCATCGCCACTTACCACTTTGTTTTCATCACGCACTGACAACGCTGTCGTTGTAAATATTTTGGTGTCTAAATAGGCTGTTGTATCTGCCCGTCAAGGAGACTCGCCGTTTTTATAAGTGAAGGTTACTGTCGAAGTGTCACGAATCCCTTTTGGGAATGTCACTAGCTATTTGCATCATCGTTGTTCTCTCCGGTCGATTCAAATCGACGTTAATGGGAGACATAAAAATAAACCATCTCCAGGGCTTTGCTTTTTCTGAAGGTACATTTGTAAGTGTTCTTAAGAGGACAGCTAGATATTACACGCCTCCAGTGTTTATAACCCAGCGTGTTGTAAAACGCCTTCCCAGAAGCAGACTGGGCTTACTATGACAAGGTGCATTATTTTACCTATCCGAAAGCCCCCCTCCCAACAAAAACAATGTAAGCACAGCCTTTGCTGTAGAACGGTAGAGGACATTGGTTGTAAAGGAAATGCGGTCGATTTGACCTTTTTCCCGTTTTTGTTAGCTTCCTCCGCGTGGCCTAGCAGTTCAAGGACTTAAATGATTTGAGCGGCTTATTAATTGGCGTGATAGTTGTGAATTCATACCGCTTATCCTTGTGTTTTAATCTCGTGCGCTGCGTCGTCCTAGGCGATTTTATGATGGCAGTGATTGGCAGCGGTTTACATGTGGAATATTCTTAACAAAATGTTTGTATTTAGAATTGTGACATTTTTCGCAGAAAGCGATAAAATAAATGTTTGCAGTCACTTTTGTGTATTTTAAAAAATTCCACAAGACAAGGTATTTATGTTATGTACACAGCATATGAGGCCTTGGTTGTTAGCGCTGGCCAGGCCGATTGGTCCGCTGTGCTGCCTGGAACTTTAAATCTTCAAGTGTTTATTCAGTGTCAGCAGTGACAGACGTTATTTTTTCAGTGTCTTTTTCGTACGAGCAAAGACTTAGGCAGAGTCCACTGAATATTCTTTTATAAAGATCACAGTTCATGATTTCTATTCCCAGTCCTTGGGAACCCATGATATGTACATTTGTGTATATGTGTGTATGCGTGCGCACGAGCGTGTGCATACACGCGCGTGCTCAGCCTCCGTTACAAATGAAAAGAACTTTGAACGAGCTGAGTTCTTTTCTTTGCAGGATACATGTCATGGCACATTCACATGCAATGCTTCTAAACAGCGTCACACGTGTAAATTAGTTATTTGATTACACTGGCATAGCATTTTCTCAGCTGAAATTGACCAAATCCTAATCTAAACAACTGTTAGTGGTGACTACGCTGCTGTTCTTAGATCAGTGTCATCGCACGGTGGTGTTGATGGGCTCAGGGGAGCAGGGTTGTCTCTAGTCAAGACTTCAGCTGTCACTGTGGTACTTTGATTTCTGTGGTCCTTGGTTTAAACTCCATCTGCAGCTAACCCGGCTTTGTAACTTACTAATTGGTGCGGCTGATCGTATGGAGAAGCCACTCGTTGTTCAGCTGTTACCAGACTGATTGTGTGGATGACAAAATGCAGCTTCAGTAGATTTTGTATTTTGTTTCTCCAGGATAAACCTGAGTGCACACGCTTCATAATCCGAACAACATGACTAATCAGAGATTGTACACTGCTTGTCAGAGTTTTTGAACATTGTGGATCATATTCTTGAGCTGTATAATGTTAACGTCAAAAATACAAACATTATATATAAACATATAAACAAATTGAAGCAAACATAAACAATACTTGTGTAAGTAATGGACAAATACATAATCTTGCCTAAAATTACAATATAACTGCAGTGAATAAAAACTGTTAGTCATTGAGTCATCTCCTCCTCTGGACTGAGTTGTTCATGAACTATTTAAAGATGGTTCAGACGAATTCACTCCTTGCAAGGATTTCCATCTTTCCAGAGTCCTGTTGCAATTCAGATGATAATGCCTCCATTGTACCTGTTTTGTTTTGAGAGTGTGTACCTATATTTGTTATTAATGTTGGCTCAGCAGCCTGTAGTTCTGTATGTGTTTATTTATTTAGTATATAAACTTAGACACGTTTCTTTCTCTTTTTTCCTTTTTCCAGAGGCAAATTATGCCAGCAGTAGCAGTGTCCCTGTTCCTGGTGACGTGCCAGTCTGTTGGTGACATAACCCCACCCCTCCGCCCCAGTGCCCTCCCACGCTCCCGCCTCCATCCCGGCCCCTGTTCCCACCCACACCTGTTCCCCTCCACTCTCTCACCTGGGAGGACCGCACCGGTTGAACCCCTGCGTCAGTCCACACCGGCGCCATGAGTGCCGACAACCCTTCTGCCTCGATGGACGCTGCGGCGCTCCCTGTGGGCGCCCTTGCGGAGAAGAAGAAGCAACAGGCTGAAAAAACCATGAAGCATGGCAACACTAACCAGAGACCAGAGAGGGCGCTGTTCTGCCTCACGCTCAACAACCCCTTTCGCCAGGCATGCATCAACATTGTGGAGTGGAAGTATCCTTTACATGTGGCTAGGAAAAGGATATGAGAGAGCGGTTTTAACAGTAAGAGCTGGGACTGGTGTCACTGCTGATCGCTAGGCTCACCATCTGCTCTGCTTTACCTAGTGCAATATTTAAAATAAAAACATCTAAATGTGCGATATTTGTCAATTGTGATTTTCACCTCAGTTGGAATTTGTCCTACACATTTACCCATCTGCTCAGTGAGAACATACACAAGTGATCACTAGGGGGCTGTGGTGCTCACATGCCCAGAGCGGTGGGCAGCCCTAACATGGCTAACAGTTGGGCTTAAGTGTCTTGCTCAAGGGCACTTCAGTCATGGCCTGGGGCCTGGGAATCAAACCCACAACCCTCCAGTCATACTGGTTCCCTAACCATCAGAATGCCCCATTTCCCAAGGCAGTCCTCACAAACCCTGTAGTCCTCAGTTTTGTGATGTTCTAGCTCCCAGATGTGTACCTGGTGGTTGTTTATTTGGCTCAGGTGCATTGCTTGATTCAATTAAGATTGGATGGTGCAAAAATGTGGACTGTGTGGTCATCTTTGAGGCCTGAATCACTGAACTAGTATAACTCGTCTGTCCGTAACACCACCACAGGTCCTGTCAGATATCATCTGAATATTTTACATCTGCAGAGTCTCATGCTGTATTTTGGTACCAGCTCTGATACCCACGCCCAGTGCTCTCATGTGGATGAAGTTTTGATAATATGGTTGGAACTTGTAATAGACCTTGTCTTGTCTGTGTTCAGACACAAGACATAAGATTAGTGAAGTTACATGGTATGTGGTGATTTTGCTGTTTTGTTAATGACGTGTGTTGTGGAGTTGTACTTATTAAAATGGTTGTTTTCCTATCATTTATTAGCACATCGGGCACAACCTCAACAATAGCTAATCTGTAGCAAGTTGCATTTGTATAAAATTGGCTATTGAGCCTTTTGAAAATGTAAACACTGTGCCATGTTACACTGTGTCTATACCCAGTGTGTCTATACCCAGTGTGTCCAAGCCCAGTGTGTCCAAAGTGTGTCCAAACCCAGTGTGTTTAAACCGTTTTTTTAGTACAACAGCTCTCAGTGAGGTTGTGCTATACCCTATAATAAATGATGGGACATTGGGAATGTCCTTTAAAAAAATGGATGAGGACCTGATGATCCAGTTGAGAACATGAAATGAATTAATTAGGCACACACTCATGTCCCTTGACAATTTCCACTCAGGGTCATTTATATATGCTGAAGCACAAGATTGTATTTGAAAGGAAGGCACCTTGTTCAGTTTGATCATTTAGAGCTTTGATAATATAATGTATTCAAATTAAGATGTTTTCACGCAGCTGTTTTTCACCATCCCAAACCATGTTTGCTGCTTCTCTTGTTAATTAACCTTGTTGCAAAGCTTCACAAAAGCTTCACAAAAAAAACAAAACAAAAACTTATAAACCATTGTCATGAGATGGCAACTGACTGCATGCTTTTTACCTTTAAGTTGTTTCATGTAGCTCCAATTTTGGCTCCATCCTCTGAGATATGAGACCTCACCTCACTTCTGTTTTACAATTCAGTCACTGCTTATAGATTGAACTGGTGAGTTAGTCCAGAAAAGGCCTGTCAACGCATCAGTTTAGCAAAGTTTTGTTTTCCAACAAATGAACATGGAACAAAATTTCAATAATGTACTGTGTTCAGTGCCTACTGACCAGCTGTAGCTGTGAATGCAGAATTCGCTTGTTGGCATCAATGGCAGAAATTATAGCATCCTGTGTTGTTAAAAACACGAGATCAGTAATTACTGGGGAACTGTACATGAGTCAAAACATAACATTGCCTTTTCTTCCAGAATTAAGGTTCGCTGTCTTTACATTCTCCTCCCACTGAGATGTCGCAGTTCAGTTGTGTAGCAGCTACAAGAAAAGGGTCGTGTGACAGAAACAGACGGAAGGCGCCCTGTAACATTTGTATGGAGTGCTGAACTTGCGATGTGACAACCATGTGTTGCTATCGTTGTGGAGATGATCATCTAAATTGATAGAATAGCACAACCGTGATCAGGAGGATCCTGTTGCTGTGGGATGTGTTGAGGGTGATGAATAAGGAACTGGTCAGTTTTTGAAGACAGAAAGTGAGTCAAAAGAACAAGAGGTCAAGATTCAGCATAAACATACTGATCCAGTCAGTCTCTGACAGCCACACCTCATAAAAGACTACTGAATGGTGATCAGCTTTTTCTTGGACAAATTCCTTAGGGTCACATTCATTAAAGGATGGTAATAGTCATATTAATTAGGTTAATATTTAGAATATGTTCAAAATCATTATCATTAGAATAATATTTCCTCAAATATTCAAATTCATTATCATTAAAATATTATTCTTAGAAAAAATCCAACCCAGCACTAAGTTCCAGACAGAAAACCTGTTCATAAGAGAGGTGGACAGGTCTTCAGCCTGGAGCACCTTAATCTAAGCCATGAGCAGGTGTGTGTGTGTGTGTGTGTGTTTGTGTGTGTGTGTGTGTCTGTGTGTGTGTGTGTGTGTGCACTCACTTAGCCTAGTTTTCAACAGAACGTTGCTGTTTGCAGTTCAGCGAGAGGCTAAATAACTTTGTGTTAACACTCGTTGTAAAGCCTGACTCTGGGAGCAGGGAAGCCTTCATGCTGAGCCCATCATATCTTATAGCAGGACACAGGAGCGGGAAGAGTCTGGTGGATTATACGGAGGCCGTGGGACAGGCGATGCTCCCCAAGATAAAGTCTGTTTGCTTCTGGGTGGTATCATGAAAGGGGGCCCTGTTGAAAAAAGTTAATATCTCGTAATGGCATCAGAGTCATGGTGATTTGAAGTTCAGAATAGTTTAAAATAGTTCATAACCCACTTTTAACCATGTATCAAATTTAGAGCAGTTATAAGCACTAAAAAAGATTTATCTGCCCAAAGCACAGTGAACATTTTCAAGCAATTATTGATTCTCTGCAAGGCATAGAAAACTAAGCTTAGGAATACAATTTTCAGTTTTAATGATTCTATTGGTAGTAACATTAAATAATTGCAACCTATATGAATTACCACTCTACCTCGGTCCCATTTTTATGTAGAGGGTTATCCTTGTAGAAAGATCAGGAGCTATTTCACGAAGCAAGATTTCTCAGTCAGGTAATACGGTATTTCAGTCTGATAATTTCTCTAAAAGGCAAAGGTCGGGAAACTTTCACTGTCAATCTTAACATTTGACTTAAGAAATACTTTTTATGTATCGCTATACCGTTTTTGACCTTTTATGTTGATCAGACAAATGCTTCTAATATTAAAAACAAGTCATTAGTGACCCAGATGCTATGTCAGATTTATCATTAAAAACAATTCATTAGTGGCCCACATCCTGTTAGATTTATCATTAAAAACTGTTGTATGCAAGACAGCATCATGAAGCTTTCTTTGTATAGCAAAATATAACATGGTATCAGAACGAGAACACGTTAACACAGAAAGATACAGTAACGCAGGGAGAGATAACACAGTAACACAGAGAAAGACAACACGTTAACAGAGAAAGATAACACGGTAACACAGAGAAAGATACAGTAACACAGAGAAAGATAACAAGGTAACAAAGATACAGTAACACAGAGAAAGATACAGTAAAACAGAGAAAGATAACATGGTAAAACAGAAAGATAACACTAACAGAGAAAGAGACAGTAACACAGAGAAAGATAACACAGTAACACAGAGAAAGGTACAGTAACTCAGAGAAAGATAACGGTAACAGAGTCAGCTTAGCTGTCACATTCAGACGCATTTCATTGTGTAAAACATGCGTAAGCCCCTTTAACACTCCCTATACATTACTCAAACACACCCATGAACCCATTCTAACCCACCAGATCCCACAGTACCACACTCTAGACCTCACTGTAACAGCTGAACCAGCTCTACTGCACATGATCATACTCTGGTGCACCTGCCATACCCGACCCACTTTAATGCACCCGATTTAATGCATCCCATTCTAATGCACCTGACACGCTTTAAGAGATCTGACCTCATTCTAATACACCTGACACCGCTTTATCACACCTTACCATTTTGTAACACAACGCACCATGCTCGTCCTGTTCACCCTTCTCATGACCTTACCTGGTTACTTCATTTTTGTTGAATAAGTTATAGGCATTATATTAATTTCAGCAGGGAATGAGCATGAACTATGATTAAGAACTACCAATTTAACTTAGAATGCTAACCAGTCAATCCAAATGAAGGTATTCCTCAACTGAGAGGCGTTGACACAAATTGTAAAGTTTATTGAGAGACTTAAATTATCAAGCTAACTGAAGAATGTAGCACATCTCCCAAATTGAGAAAATAAAGTTCTGTCACTAGTAAACTTTCTGCCAGGTAATTTATTGGTGCCAGATAATGTCTTATTGGCTCTTTGGAATAATTTTGTTAGAATGAAGGGTGTCGGTAACTTTGTAGCTAGGTCTTGTTTAAGTCTGTAAAAACAACCAAAAAAAAATCATAGATCCTGTGCAGATGTCCAAATGCTCTTTTTCTACTGATTAAAATAATGTCCTTGAGATTGATCGTTTGCTTCTGACTTTGAATACCCCTGTCTGTTCCTTAAAGTGTATGTTCCTTAACCTTACATTTACAGGGTATTTGATAATTTTATATTAATCGCCATTTTTGCAAATTGCATGGCCTTAGCTATCGGCACCCCTTTTCCTGAGGATGACTCAAACTCAATCAACCAAAAACTGGTGAGTACACAACCTTTAATGTTTGACTTTTTAAATGTTATATGTTCTAACCTCACAAACCTCAGTTTTACCCTCAAAGTAGTAATGGTGCCTCAGTCAGGTTATTGAAGGAATGTCACATCAGTAGTCAGGCAGAGCACATGTTGGTCTGTCTGGTCCTACAGTGTCTGGTGACTGGTTTATCCACCAGGAGCTGGTGATTGGCTCCTCTGGTGTTCTTCTGGGCTCCACTCATGTTTTGAGCCATGTGTTGAGCCAGACTCATGTATCATGTGTCTTCTCGTCTTTGACACAACAATGCCTGGCAGGAGCTTCCATGTTGTTGAGAGGTAGGTTACTGGCCAGTAGTTGGATGGAAGTGGCCCTGTCTGGGCGTACTTCAGGATTAGTGCTGTGTGAGGTGCCCAACCATGGAAAGGCACCAGTCATCTTAATCAAGCTGGACAGTCCTGTTGAACAAACAGGAACAAACAGGAAGTCCACCCATCTCCAGAGCTGCTTTGACACTACTGACTGATATCAATGAATAAACAGACTACATAAACTACATTAGTAAGCATATCATCAGTATGTCAGCAAATCAAGCGGATGATTGTCGATTTTAGGAAAGTGCAGAAGGTTGGAGAACATGCTCCAATAGATAAACCATGGAAAGACACAGCAGTTTTATGTTCCTCATTGTTCATGTCAGTGATGACCTTGTCTTTCCTCGCTGACCAAACTGTGAACTCTGAACAGCAGAGACTACTTACTCTGGAGTCTGAAAAAAGTTTGGCTTGCCCTCCAAAAAATTCTTATGAATTTCTACAGATGCACCATAGATATCATTCTGACTGGTTACATCACAGTCTTGTACCGAAGCTGCTCTGTCAGCGAACAACTGCAAAGCTCTCCAGAGAGTGGTGAGAACAGCAGAACCGATCACCAGAAACAAACGTCCAGCCCTACAGGACAGCTGTCGCACACAATGCCTACGGAAACTCCAAAACGTCACATCAGTCTCCACTCATCCAGCATACAACCTGTTTGCCATTTTGATGTCAGAGTATCCAGTCTTGGACAGTCTTTTATCCTGCCTTATCAGCACACCTTCTTCATGGCAGACTTTTTATTCATTGTGAACATTTCAGCATTTGCGTTGTTGAGATGTTTAAGAAGCACACCTAGAAGAACGGAGCATTTGCTCTTTACTCCCCAAGTTGGCTCTGTAAGTTTTGCTGTCGTCCTATCATGATATCATCAAAGAACCTGCTCAGATCTCAATCCATAACATGTCACATTCACATGAACACATGCTGCCATCCAGTCTTATGCTGCTTCTAACACGCTTTGTCATTTATAACAGGATGTGATCTTTTTTTTGGGAGGGGAGGGTGGGTTAAACACTCATGGGTTTGAATAGACGTGATTATGTGGGTCTGGAGTGGTATATTTAGAGAGGTATTTGTGTGTGTGTGTGTGTGTGTGCCCTGCTGGTGCAGCATGAATCGGGTGTGATATTGTGTGTCTGCTCCTTGGCTGAGAGGGGAGACGAATTTGAGGCGAGACGTGACAGCTGTTCAGTTTCACACCGAGATGGGTCCTAGCGCCTGTGGCTGTCAGCAGCTCAACAGCTCTCTTGGGTTCCTTTTGTCAGAAGTGTTTTTATTGGTGTTTTTTTCACATCATAAACAGGAGTTTGTTTTTATCACACATACAGAGAATAATATTGCATAAACATTGTTTATAACAGAAACAGTTACAGGAGAAATAAAAAATAATCATCAGCAAGACACAAAGGTGTGCTGCGCATTCAGGCAGGACCACTGTGGACCACAGGACCACTGTAACTGGGAAGTAAACTGTGAACCTGAGGGCAGCTCTTGATAATATTTAAAAAATACTGGACCAGAGCTAAACATAGCATACGGGATAGCAGTATACGGGATAGCAAGGCAGCAGCTTATTGATACCTGTCTCAAATGGGATTATCAGGATAGATTTGAGAATATTCAGATTAGGCCTGTGAGTGTGGTGTACAGTTTTATATTGGATTAAACCATTCGTACATGAAAAGTGGACCTGGAACAGAATATCATCTCAATGATGATCATTAATCTCTTAACTTATATCCTGCTGTCATGACATCTGATAAATAGCAATGAGTAACTCTGAAGATAGAGATATATATAGAGAGAGATAAAAGAGAAAGAAATTTTGCCCAAGATAAACCTTCTGATCTTCTTTTTGGGATGCTAAATCTAGCTGAAAGCTATAATACAGTGAGGTGCCCTCAGTATACAACTCATTAAACACTTTAATGCCAAGGTTCAACCAAGTGCCAAAAGCTCCATCTGCTTGGGAGTGGGATGGAAGACAAGAGTTGTTAACAGAGGATCTTTAGTGAAAAGGTTTGCTGCCTAAAATGGTGTCTCAGTTGGTTCCATACCTTAAGAGTTGTGTTAACTAAAATGTCTTTGTAGTGTTGTGAGCAGTCCAGGCTATCAGGGCTATAAACCACGTCAGCCAGTGAAGATGGCCTGCAGGAACATGCTTCCCACCTCAGCCAAGCTGGGGCGTTTGGCAAACACTCTGCATACCACCAATATTGCAGGATGCCAGATTGGCCATATTGCCAGTAATAGTAGAGAAAACATGGAACATCGCCTGCCAATCTCTTTGATACAAAACCAAATGCTGAAAGAGCTAAAATCATAGTAGCTGTAGATATTTCAGGAAAGATAGAGCAGTCATCCGTGTAAAGCTCTGCCTTCTGCCATCTCTGCTCACACAGGTGCGATGGTCAGGTCAACGGTCATAAAACCAGTGGTGATGGTGAAGAGCTAATGGAACATCAGGCAACCCCGATGTTTCGCTAAAAAGAGGGAGTGGTTTAAGAGGTCGTTATTTGTTCTGAATGGTGCCAGTGGGGAACTGTACAATAATTAGACCCAAACAATGAACCTCTCGCCACTCCACTCTGTCAAAGGTTTTCTCAGTGTCTAGCGAGATTAAAGATGCAGGATCCTTTAAGTTTACAAAACCTCAAATAAGCATCTAATATTCAGAGTGTGTCTGTTTATAACAAATCCTGTCTCATCAGAGGAAATAAATAAATGTCTCATCAGAGGAACTAAAATATAGCAGGACCATTTATATAGCCAGTAACTCAGGTAGACAGTTTTATAACCCACATTAAGTAATGAAATTCAGCAGGAGGCTCGACAGGAAAAGGGCATGAAGTATTAACAAAATGGAAGGCTGTCATCAGGATTGAGAAACAGAGGCACAGTGAGTAGGTGAGGCATGTTGACCAGGACTTCCTGTAAAACTCCAGAGAGAGTTCCTTTCATCAGAACTAGGAATAGTGGGGACAGTAAGAGGAATGAAGAAAGGGTCAGTTGGCTGTGCATACGTATATAGACTTAAGTATATAGACTAAGCGTAAAAGTCTTTTAATTAATCATTATTTAGTTAAGGATCAGTCGTTATGCCAATGGGAGTCTGGATTTCTGGAACTTGATGGGTCAAGAATGTGTGGAAATTGTGGGAAAATAATTCACTGGCTTCATCCCTCATGATTCCAGATTCATTTATATTAATTGTATGCATATGTATGTGTCTGGATATTTCTATGCCAGCTTGTGTATGAGTGTGTGTGTGTGTGTGTGTGTGTGTGTGTGCGCGCAACCATGTGGCGTGTTTGTGGGAATGTGTGATGTTTTGCTCTGTGGGGTATTACCACAGGTGAACGTTTCATCAAAACACAGCATGCACCGTACTGCTCTCTTCCCAGGTAGCCTGTCTCCAGGTAGCCTGCCCCCAGGTGCACTGATGCGACTCTGACACTCATAAATATGTATGAGCTCTGAGGTGTGTTCCAAGCCAGGGGCTGCACTTCCATAGGTTTCCTAGCTATTTTGGAAATACATTCTGCATAGCAAAGCCACCATGATTGGTTGATGTTACTGATGTAATCAAGGGAATAAATAAACTATATGTTATTAATTCAAGAAACATCCATTGCACATTTAACCACTTATGTATTTTTAGAGCCGGCTTGCTCTAAAAGGCCGGCTAAAAGGCCGGCTCGCTGCCTGTGTGTTGGGGTTTTCCCCAGTAGATAAGAGGGTTGCTTCCCTGCGCTGTAGGGTTGGGGAACGGGCTCTGACTGTTGTTTGTGCTTATGCACCGAATGGCAGTTCGGAGTAGCCGGCCTTCTTGGAGTCCTTGGAGAGGATACTGGAAGGTGCCCCTTCTGGGGATTCCATTGTTCTGCTGGGGGACTTCAATGCTCACGTGGGCAATGACAGTAGGACCTGGAAGGGCGTGATTGGGAGGAACTGCCTCTCCGATCTGAACCCGAGTGATGTTCTGTTATTGGACTTCTGTGCTCGTCACAGCTTGTCCATAATGAACACCATGTTTGAGCACAGAGGTGTCCATAAGTGCAAATGGCACCAGGACACCTTAGGTCGCAGTTCGATGATCGATTTTGTAATCATATCATCGAACTTGCGACCGTGTGTCTTGGACACTTGGGTAAAGAGAGGAGCTGAGCTGTCAACCGATCACCACCTAGTGGTGAGTTGGATCAGATGGCGGGCGAGGATGTCGGACAGACCTGGCAGACCCAAACGTACTATGAGGGTTTGCTGGGAACGTCTGGCAGAGGAACCTGTCAGAAAGGTCTTTAACTCCCACATCCGACAGAGCTTTGACCGCATCCCGACGGAGGCCGGAAACATTGAGCCTGAGTGGGCTTGGTTCCATGCCTCCATTGTCAATGCAGCAGATCAGAGCTGTGGCCGCAAGGTTGTCGGTGCTTGTCGTGTCGGCAATCCCCGAACCCGGTGGTGGACACCTCGGGTAAGGGAGGTTATCATGCTGAAGAAAGAGTCCTATCAGGCCTGGTTGGCCCGTGGGACTTTGGAGGCAGCAGACAGGTACAGGAGGGCTAAGCGGATCGCGGCTTTGACTGTCGCAGAGGCAAAAACTCGGGTGTGGGAAGAGTTTGGTGAGACCATGGAAAGTGACTTTCGATCGGCTCCGTTCTGGCAAACCGTCAGGAAACTCAGGAGGGGAAAGTGGTTCCCGACCAACTCTGTATACAGTGAGGCTGGGGATCTGCTGACCTCAACTGGGGATGTCATTAGGCGGTGGAAGGAATACTTCAAGAATCTTCTCAATCCCACCAACACTTCTCAGTCTTCCATAGAGGAAGCAGAACTAGAGGACTCGGAAGGGGGTTTGCCCATCACTAGGGCTGAGGTGACCAGGGTAGTTGTGAAACTCCTTGGTGCCAAGGCTCTGGGGGTGGATGAGATCCGTCCTGAGTTCCTTAAGGCTCTGGATGTTGTGGGACTGTCTTGGTTGACACGTCTTTGCAACATCGCGTGTACATTGGGGCAGTGCCTCTGGATTGGCAAACCGGGGTGGTGGTTCCCCTTTTTAAGAAAGGGGACCGGAGAGTGTGCTCCAACTATCGGGGGATCACACTTCTCAGCCTCCCCTGTAAGGTCTATGCAGGGGTTCTGGAGAAGAGAGTCCGCTCGATAGTCAAATCTCAGTTACAAGAGGAACAATCTGGGTTCCGTCCTGGTCGTGGAACACTGGACCAACTTTTCACCCTTGCGAGGGTCCTAGAGGGTGCATGGGAGTTTGCTCAACCAGTCCACATGTGCTTTGTGGATTTGGAAAAGGCATTCGACCGTGTCCCTCAGGGATTCCTCTGGGGGTGCTCCGGGAGTATAGGGTACGGGGCCCGTTGCTACAGGCTATCCAGTCCCTGTACAAACGGAGCAGGAGTTTGGTTTGCATGGCTGGCAGTAAGTCAGACTGGTTTCCGGTGGGAGTTGGATTCCACCAAGGCTGCACTTTGTCTCCGATTCTGTTCATAACTTTTATGGACAGAATTTCTCGGCGTAGCCAAATGGCGGAGGGGGTTCGGTTTGGTGGCCTCAGGATTCCACGCCTTCTTTTTGCAGATGATGTGGTCCTGTTGGCATCATCAGGCCGAGACCTACAGCTCTCGCTGGATCAGTTTGCAGCCGAGTGCGAGACGGCCGGGATGAGAATCAGGACCTCTAAAACTGAGACATGGTCGGACAAGGGTGGAGTGCCCTCTCTGGGTCGGGAGTGAGTCCTTGCCTCAAGTGGAGGAGTTTAAGTATCTCGGGTTCTTGTTCACGAGTGAGGAAGGATGGAACGAGAGATTGACAGGCGGATCGGTGCTGCGGCTGCAGTATTGCGGTCGCTGTACCGGACCATTGTGGTGAAGAGAGAGCTGAGCAAAAGGCAAAGCTCTCAATTTACTGGTCAATCTACGTTCCGACTCTTACCTATGGTCACGAGCTTTGGGTAGTGACCGAAAGAATGAGATCGCGAATACAAGCGGCTGAAATGAGTTTTCTCCGCAGGGTGTCTGGGCTCTCCCTTAGAGATAAAGTACGGAGCACAGTCATCCGGGAGGGCCTCAGAGTAGAGTCGCTGCTCCTCCACGTAGAGAGGAGCCAGCTGAGGTGGTTCGGGCATCTGGTTCGGATGCCACCTGGGCGCCTGCCTAGGGAGGCGCTCTGGGCATGTCCAACTGGGAGGAGGCCCGGGGAAGACCCAGGACACGCTGGAGAGATTATATCTCTCGGCTGTCCTGGGAACGCCTTGGTATCCCCCCAGAAGAGCTGGAAGAGGTGGCTGGGGAGAGGGAAACCTGGGCCTCTTTACTTAGGCTACTGTCCCCGCGACCCGGACCCGGATAAGCGGAAGAAGATGGATGGATGGATGGATGATATTTTTAGAGGACAGTGTGACTTACATATTTGACAAAAGCCAGAATTGGAAGATGTCATGGATTATTGGATGATGGATTATTAAACCCTATCTGGAGTATTGTGTGACAGAGTAATCCCAGAGTGATCCCAGAGTGATCTGGGACAGACAGAACGATTTGGAACAGAGTGATATTCAACA
Organism: Brachyhypopomus occidentalis; assembly: GCA_020368025.1. Lineage (NCBI taxonomy): Eukaryota > Metazoa > Chordata > Actinopteri > Gymnotiformes > Hypopomidae > Brachyhypopomus > Brachyhypopomus occidentalis. The sequence goes on from JAGXOD010000076.1 coordinate 432,950, forward strand.
AGACTGTGAGAGATCTGTGATAGACATAAAGATCTATGACAAATAGCATGATCTGTGACAGTGACCTGTCACTGGCAGAGTGATCTGTGACTGACAATGATCTGTAACAGAGTGATCTGCTACACACACTGATCTATGATGAGCAAATTGATTTATGGCAGTGGCTTGACTTGTGATCTACAGCAAAATGAGCTGTGATTCACAGAGTTGTCCATGACTGACAGAGTGATCAGAGTGCGTTGTGACAGACTGAATGATTTGTGACAGAGTGATCTGTGACATGGAGTGAACTGTGACAGACAGGCTGATGTGATAAACAGTGATAAATGACAGTGATCTATGAATTGTGATGGCACGATAAAGCTTCAGTAGCAACAAAAAGCTTAACTATGTTGGTTTGAATGACAGTTGTCCTACTTACATTAGTGATCCATTCAAACCATCTGGATGTGAAGCACTCGTGATGCTGCAAGTGTCATGAGGGAACGAATGAGGAGCAGACGCGAGAACACACAGATGTTTAATACTGAACTGTGAGCCAAGCGCTTACAGTGCAGTGGAGTAACTCATGATATATATATATATATATATATATATATATATATATATATATATATATTCTGTATATACATACACGTTAATGAGAACAAGGAGCATGTGCCACGTGTGAGAAGAATAGGGCAACATAGAAACATATGCACACACTTTGAACATGAGGACAATGACGTTTACTCACGTGCAGGGCCAAAGCACATGGACTAGTATACTGGACTGGTATTGCTTTACCATCGGTATGAGTCGGGATAAACGTAAATGAAAACTCCAGGTTACGTACGTTTACCGGGTGAGGGAGATTAGTGTCCTGTTGGAATGATTTCTTGCAGGTTTATGTTGTCGCATGCTGGAGTCAGATGCTTGCAGATACCTGTGAGGTCCCAGGTAATCTGCTCCAGTGCAGGCGTGAAGCTGTGAAGGAAGTGATGTGCTGTGTTGGAGGAAGACAGGTAGAATGGAGGATATAATATAGGAGAGGATGTAGGGTATAGTGTAGGAGTGCAGGTATGGTGGAGGGGTGGCGGGGTGATGTATGGTGGGGACAGTGGAGATCTGAGATCAATGAGATCAGTGAGATCTGAGATCAGTGAGATCTGAGATCAGGCATCAGTGGCTGCTGAGGTTGAGTTGTGAGATTGGACCTTGATGGTTTGAAAACAAATACAAACATTTGATGTTATTCTTGCCATTGATGGAAAAAAGTTAACCACTTCACTATTTTGAGAGGACGGTGTGATTTATATTGTTGTATCTGTAATCAATCTTGGTGAGATTTTAACTACATACATTTACATTGAATGTGCATCACCAGAATTACCAAATTAAATTGCTATTTATTGAGGTGGTTCCTGGACAGTTTTCAAATATGTCTTGAAAATGTTTTACACTTACATAACATCAGGCTTATATCTCAGACCACTGCCCAAATTGAGAGACTGGATTTCAATCTATTTTAAATGTGTTTTTAGGTTGATATCCAGATATGTATATCTATGTAAAATCCAGGTAGATAGTTTATCTTTGACCTAAACTTTGAGGTTTCTAGTGTTTAAATCCTGCATTATAAAATTTTTAAATAATCGATAAAAGATATTTTGCTGCAGGACAAAGGTGATTTGGTGACGCCTTCCCAGATCTCTATCAATATGAAACTTGAGATCATAGCAGGCACACAAACACAGTTTCATACACACGCACACAAACATACTTAGTGCCTGTGCGGGCAAGTGTCCTTATGTGCTTGTGTGTGTGTATTTGTGTGTGTTGGAGAATGGTGGGGGCTGATGGCTCAGTGGGGCTGATGGCTGAAGAGTGTGTTTAATCACTTAGCTAACTATTCATTTGTGTCTGATGTGTCTGGTATTCTACTGCTCAATACCAGTGTGTGTGTGTATGTGTGTGTATTTGTGTATTTGTAAAGAATCTGAACTTGAGTTTTTGTTGTTACAGTGTATTAGTAGTTGCTACATATGAATTTTAAGCGTGTACACGCAGCATGGATGTGTCTGTGTGTGAATTCCAAAGTAGGGAGCGTTGGGAAAGACACATGGGGCCAGAGAAGCAGAGGGACAGTTGAGACTGAAGCTGCCTCCTCCTGACCTCCAGTACACCTCTAAATATGGGCAGTTCTTTTTCTTTCATTCCATGCATAGAAAATTTTATTTCACTTTTAGAATGGATGATATAGAAATACTAAAATATAAATGTAAAAATAGAGTATTGCTATTCACAGGACCCAGAGATAAGGACACACAAACAAATGACTTCACAATGAGATCTCTCTCTCTCTCTCACACACACACACACACACACACACACACACACACTATTGCGCAGTCATTTACAAAAAAAAGCCCATGTGACTCATCTGTAAGAAGACCTGCTGAAAGAAGGACAAACGTGAATGGGCTCGGGGGGATGTGTTATTCTAGACACCGTCTGTGTATGCGTGTGTGAGAATGAGACAATGAGAGAGCTCATTGTGAAGTCATTTGTCTGTGCGTCCTTCTCCCAGGGTCCTGAGTGCAGCTGTTCTCCTGCAGAAAGCTTACACATTTGCATGTGCACGAGCTGTGGCGTGTATAGTGGGGAACTGTGGTGTGTATGTGTGGGGGGGTGTGTGGCATGTACGGGGGGGCTATGGCGTGTATGTCGGGGGCGTATGGCGTGTGGGGGGGGCTGTGGCATGTATGTGGGGGGTGTTGCGTGTGTATGTCGGGGGCGTATGGCGTTTTGGGGGGGGCTGTGGCGTGTATGTGGGGGGGGCAGTGGCGTGTATGTGGGGGGTGTGGCGTGTGGAGGGGGGCTGTGGTGCGTACGTGGGGGGGCACATCCACAGGCCCCAGCACACTACAGCCCCATAGCTGCTACTAGTTACAGGCTATAGGAACAAATGCACTTTCTCTTCCATCTTTTCTCTTGGTTTCATGTGGCCTTAGTTTTCATCCTACATGGCAAGTCCCATCCTCCGCAGACACCTCCCCCCACTGCTCAACCCCACGGCTGGTCCTCCACCTCTGTGTCGTGTGTGAAGGATGTTTCTGGCCCACATGGTTCTGGCGTTCTCTGAGACCCTGAATCAGTGCTCAGCTTCCACAGAGCACAGAGCACAGCTTTCAGGAGCTCAACTGTACACATGTGGTGTACTGTACACATGTGGTGTGAAGGGGCTGTAATGGACACACAGACGCACCTTTGTTCATCCTGCACAATTATGCATGCTGCCTCTATTCTGAAATAAGGCTGAAATAAAGCAATGTTAGTGAACGCATGCTAGTGAATGTTTGTGCAGTGTTACTGAACATTTGCGCAGTGTTAGTGAATGTTTGTATAGTTTTTGTGAACATTTGTCCAGTGTTAGTGAACATTAGTGCAATGTTAGTGAATTTATGTCCAGTGTTACTGAATATTAGTGCAGTGATAGTGAACATTAGTGCAGTGTTAGGGAATATTTGTGCAGTGTTAGTGAACACTGGGCTTTCATTTGTGTTTCCCAGATATGAAAAACTGTCGCAGCAACAAAGAGATAAAAAAGTCATTTTGAATCATGTCTACTCTGCCATTTGCCCTGCATATAAATGTCATCATAGAGTGTGTGTTTGTGTGTGTCTGAATGTCATCTGTGTGTGTTTCTTTTGTCAGCCCTATTCACTTTATCTGCATTGTGTAATGTTACTGATGCAGCTTCTGAATGAGTGAACAAATTAATTAATGAAATCATGAATACAAATGAATAGCAGCATTTGCATTTGCATTAAATAAACAGAACGGATGAGGTGGTTTCCTGCATGGTTACCACAAGCCAATGGGACTCTTGAGAGTCACGCCCTGTGAACGGGGTACATAGTTCGGTAGCAGCCAGTTTCCTCTGTGCTATCTTGAGAAGGCCAGAGTCATGAGGCCATGATGCTACAGTTAGCATGCTACTCCCGTTAACTAACTCAAACCATTAGCTAACTCTGGACTTATAGCCTCCTACTCTCAGAAGTGAGATCCTTTATAGATTTCATTTGTTAGCATTATAAATTAATGGTTCAGTGTGAAGGTTCTATATTCTGCGTAAGTAATATGGAGACTGTATTTCACCTAATTAGTCTCAAATTGACTGCAATAATGATAAAAGTATTCAAATTAACATTCTGAAATTTATAATGAAATATGAATATTGGCTTTTGTGTGCAATTCCAGCTGTATCAATTTAAAGTAATCACATTCCTTCTGCATTTGTTTGGGAATATGTTTGGCTAATCTGACATCAGGGTGTTCTGTGTAATTGTAGAACTCTCGGGGTTCATATATTTCAGAATCCTTCTGCTAGAACCCCTGATCTCTAATGAATTGGATAGCTGACACAGTGGTGAGCAATCCAGTGAAAGGTAAGGTCCCTAGAAGGGGCTTTTCTACTGTGACGGGCGAGGAGCAAAAATAAAAAGGAAGCGATCACATATCGTGACATATACCATATCGATATCTGTGGGACTAGTGGGTAGAGAAGGATTAGTGGGTATTGCCAATGATGAAATAATCTTGAAACCACAGCGCTATCATATTGGTATGCCCGATCGTTCATGGTAGTAAGTGTAATTGATAGATACTGTGTAAAAAATCTAATTGTTTTCTACAATATGTCACTTGTCAGTATCACTTATCCAGTTCTTTATTAGACATCAGTGGTTAGAATGGACTGGATGTCTTTGTTACATCATCAATAGGGTGATCTCATCTATACTACTCATTTGTACTACTCATTTGTACTACTCATCTGTAATGCTCATCTGTACTGCTCATCTGTACTGCTCATCTGTACTATTCATCTGTACTGCTCATCTGTACTACTCATCTGTACTACTTATCTGTACTATCCATCTGTACTATTCATCTGTACTGTTCATCTCTGAGCTTCCAGTGCTCCAGTGATATGAAGGCCTTCTCTATCTCTAATCTGCCATTATATGAGAATGTGCAAACAGTAAATGACTGGTTGGTTGTTCTATGTTAAAATCCTGTTTGACTTTTTGATATTATGTTCAACTAAGTATGTTAATAGTGTAGCATTTGGGAAGATCTTGCCAGAGTTGCTTTTAAACAACAGCAACCCTGTTGGGTCAAATCAGTCACAGTTTTTATAGATTGGGGGTAATGAGACCTCAGCTCCAGCACACAAAGAAAACAATTTAAATAGATAGGTTAATAGATAAATAGATAAATAGGTTAAGTGATAAATAGAAAGATAAATAGGTTAAGTGGTTTTATAAAGGCTAATTGTAACTTGGGATTGTTATAATAAAATATTTAGTTAATTCTGTAAGTTCCATATGATTTTTTTGTTTTTCAAGTATTTGAGTTTTTCTTTTAATTCTTGAAAACTAACAGGGTCTAAAGAATGCAGTCTAAAGAATGTTGGTTATTTTTTATTGTTGGTTATAATTTTATTTATTTATAATATAAAGTTTTTCAGTGATTGTGACATGATCTGAGATTAAAGTATGGTATGGAGCTAAGTGCTCCACTCAATCAGCAGTAAATTGTAAATAGAAAAGTAAACAAGGACTCCAGCAACTAATGGCTTTCCACATGATCCCCTCCCCCCTTCTCTCTCTCTCTCTCTCTCACACACACACACACACACACACACAGGCTTTTTTCTATGGAGCAGACTCAATTGTGCAAGTTAAGTATAGCAACTGAGCATTTATAAAAGACTGTGTGTGTGTGTGTGTGTATTTATATGTGATTGTGGGTTGGCTAGTATTTAAAATTGTAAACAAACAAGCCTAAAGCTCTCAGAGCACTGATAATCCTCTTTTACCAGGAAATCCTATCTATGGTTTCTGATGCAGCTGCAACAGAGACTTCACTAAATCACATTCACCTGTCGTCCAGTGGTGTCTGTTCATGAAGAACAAGACAGGGACTCCAGAACAGTCTCCAAACACTCATGTTGGTCTAATGGTGTGGGTTGCTGTGGCAATGGTGCAGTGGTTAAGAGCTTTGTGCTGGTAACAGGAGGGTTGCTATCAGTAATATGCAGGGGCTAAGTGATCTAATCTGATAACAGCAGGGTTACTATCAGTAATGTGCAGGGGCTAAATGCACTAATCTGGTAACAGGAGGGTTGCTATCAGTAATGCGCACGGGCTAAATGCTCTAATCTAGTAACAGGAGGGTTGGTATCAGTAATGTGCAGGGATTAAGTGCATAAATCTGGTAACAGGAGGGTTGTTATCTAATGTGCAGGGGTTAAGTGCTCTAATCTGGTAACAGGAGGGTTGTTATCTGTAATGTGCAGGGGTTAAGTGCTCGGTGCTGACACCAGGAAGCCTGCCCCCAGTAACTTCCATCCTGTGTATTTACTGTAGGGGTCTGAGCTTTACTACTCCTTATGGTTCCACCTGTTTTACTATGTCCCTGGCAGATTGCCCTGCAAACATCTGGCCTCTCAGTGTGTTTTTGCACATGTGGGTGCATATAGGACTTCAGTCCACAGGTTTACGTATTTGGTTCCGTGGTCATATTTGGACAGTATGACTTTGTTCCATGCACCCCTTACATGCTTTTCATCTGTATGTATTTGCCAGACACTTTGTACACCAAGCATATATTGAAAAGAATTACTGAAGTTACAGAATTGTTTATCTGTTTCCCTGTTTGCAGGAAACCGTCGAATACGTCTTCCTTGTTGTGTTCACCATCGAGACCTCCCTCAAGATCTTTGCGTACGGGTTACTCCTGCACAAGGGTGCCTATGTTCGCAGCGGCTGGAACATGCTGGACTTCATCATTGTCGTCATCGGGTGAGTGCGTCTGGCTCGTCTGTCTGTGATGTCCGTCTGCGTTGTTCAGATTGTTATTTTGTAACTACGTCTCCAGCTCTGTCTCAGTCCATCTCGCTGTGACCTGTATGCAGCTGGTGGCCATATGCAGAAGGCAGATTTCTGTGTTACTTAATGTACATTTAACATGCAATAGTACTAATACTATTATAGTATTATTATATTAAGAATAGTAGTATTAGTAATATTACTAACAGCTAAATTGTCAGTAGTGCAGAAGATGGTGCTGTTTGTCATATTTAGCACTAGTCAGAGGAGTGGCTAGTGCTATAGGTGATGGTAGAAACAACAGAGGTAGTAGTAAGATTAGTTTACTACAATTAGTATATGAGGTATATGAGGCGTGAGTTTTTGTTGAGATTGGCTGGTTGAGAGGGAACTGGGGTGGGAGTGTGTGCTGAACAGAGCACCAGAGTGGCAGGGGGTGTGGCTACAGCACCAGAGTGGCAGGGGGTGTGGCTACAGCACCAGAGTGGTAGGCGGTGTGGCTACAGCATCGGAGTGGCAGGGGGTGTGGCTACAGCACCAGAGTGGCAGGGGGTGTGGTGCACTCCATCACACCTGTTCGCGGTCACACCCAGGCCCCTGTGTGTGCTGACTGTCCGGAGGTGGCAGTCTTGTTTGTTTATGTGTTTGTTTGTTTGTTTGGCCACGGCCCTTCTGCAGGATGGTCAGTGTGGCCCTGGAGCAGATGGCTGACGAAAATGATAAGGTGGAAGAAAAAGTGGGAGCCAAACCAGCGGCTAAAGCAGGAGGGTTTGACGTCAAAGCCTTGCGGGCCTTTCGAGTGCTGCGACCCCTGCGTCTGGTCTCCGGGGTGCCCAGTGAGTCACTGACCCCACCCACTGACCCTGTCAAAGTGACCCTGTTCTCATAATCCTCTCCTAAACACAGCAAAGCAAAACTGTCCTGTTGACAATCACGTGAACTTACTCAGGTCAGACAGGTTTACTGTCCTGACAAACTCACTATATAACTTGTGCAGTATACCAAAATTCAGGACTCTGAAATATAAACAACAAATAATAAGATCTAGTTTAAGATTAAAGATCTTTGCTAGCATTTCACACTAGTGCAAGGCTAATTTCAACCAACAATGTCTGCATATCTACAGGTTACATACTCACACACACTAATAACTACTGTATGTGTATCTATAAATGTTTGTACACTCACATAGACACACAGGCACCCATACACACACATCCACACACATTAATCCCTACTGTGTCTATATCCATAGGTGTACATGCAGATTCACACAAATATGCAATACTGAGCAATGTTGTGTGTAACCGTGTGTTATAGGTTTACAGGTGGTGGTGAACTCTATTCTCAAAGCCCTGATTCCTCTGCTGCACGTCTCTCTACTCGTGATGTTCGTCATCATCATCTATGCCGTCATCGGCCTCGAGCTCTTCCTGGGGAAATTGCATGCTACCTGCTACTATAAGGGCACAGGTGTGTCTCAGGGCCCCTGCTTTACTCCACCTGAGACGGGTTGACAGGAAAAATATACAGCACCTTAATATCTGAGATGGGTTGTCATTGTGTGTCTGTGTATGTATGTGTATGTTTTGTGTGTGTGTGTGTGTGTGTGTAGATATATATGTGGATGAAGACCCATCACCCTGTGTGAAAAGTGGTCCAGGCCACCAGTGCACCATAAATGGCACAGAGTGCAGGGAGGGTTGGGTCGGCCCCAACAATGGCATCACCAACTTCGACAACTTCTTTTTCGCCATGCTGACTGTTTTCCAGTGCATCACAATGGAGGGCTGGACCAACGTGCTGTATTGGGTCAGTAGGGCATCCATGTTTCTTACATACTTTGATACGTCAGTCTGTAGGAGGGGCTTTGCTTACAGCTTCTGTCTCTGTGGGAGGGGATTTGCTTACAGCTTCTGTCTCTGTGGGAGGGGATTTGCATATACCTTCTGTCTCTGTGGGAGGGGCTTTGCTTACAGATTTGAGACTTCCTTGGCTAGGTCGCTACTGCAGTGACCCCATGTCCCTGATTGCACCCTTCTGATGCCCCTCAACTATATCTGTAGGGGTTGAAACTGCCCCGATTTTCTGGTGGCTTCCAGCACTCGAGTGGCCCAGCACCAACTCATCATCCATCATACGTTTCTACAGCTGTTTGTGTCATTCCACCATGTCCTCAACCTGTAGCGCAGATCGGAGCTGAAAGGGAAAGTTACAAACTTTCCAAAACCAGAGTTTTTAAATCTAGTTTAAAGATGGATGGAGTCACTTTGTCTGATTTAAAAGTGTAAACACTTCCCAGGACGTCTCCTTGGTCTGTGCAAGGTGGGCTGATTGGCGGCCCAAACACAGCACGGACAGTGGTTGCTCTGTTTGACTGTCTGATCTCCAACTCTCTGCTCTCAGACTCTCTGATCTCTGACTCTCTGCTCTCAGACTCTCTGATCTCAGACTCTCTGCTCTCAGACTCTCTGCTCTCAGACTCTCTGTTCTCAGACTCTCTGCTCTCAGACTCTCTCTGCTGTAGTGTGTATGCTCTGGCTGTCTACAGACAGTGAGGCTTATTACCAAGCTGTCTCTCCACTCTACAGCACCCCCTGTCTAGCACAGACTGTTCTTTGATGTTGCCTTTCATTACTCTAGAGCTAATTCTCCTTCCAACTGTACTCCTCATGTAGAGGGCGTATCTTCACATTGATATGGAGTCAGGCAGTGAGCCAAAGTCTTCCTGGTGAAGTCAGACTCCATTTTGAGGTCACTGAAGCAGCGTGTGCCGGTGCGATCTTTGCCTGACTCTTCTCTCTGGCTCCCTTTAATCTGTTGCTGCACCCATTTCACAAAGTGTCTCCTGTTTCCTGTATGTGTGTGTTTGTGTGTGTGTGTGTGTGTGTGTGTGTGTGTGTGTATGTATGTGTGTGTGTGTGTGTCTGTGTGTGTGTCTGTGAATCCTCCTCCTCTGTGGGTTCTGCTCTCTTCCCGTCAGATGAATGATGCGATGGGGATGGAGTTGCCGTGGCTTTACTTCGTCACCTTGGTGATCTTTGGCTCTTTCTTTGTCCTGAACCTTGTCCTGGGAGTGCTGAGTGGGTGAGAAGTTCTCTTTCTCCCCCTCCCTTCTGTTTCTCTCTCTTTTCTCCCCCCTCCCTTCTGTTTCTCTCTTTTTTCCCCCTCCCTTCTGTTTCTTTCTTTCTCCCCCTCCCTTCTGTTTCTCTCTTTTCTTTTCACCTTATCTCTTCTCACTTTTTCTCTAGATCTCCTTCTCACATTTCTCACTTTTATCTACACCATTCTCTCTCTGATGCCAATTCCCTCCCCAATCTCTTAATATTTTCTTCTGCATGGACATTTTGTTAGACCTCTCTTTCTTTCTCTCTGGTTCCTGTGAACCTTGGGGAAGCTCTCCTTTCCCCCTCTAGTAGAGTCTCTCTCTGGGCTAACTCTCTTACCTGGGCCCTTGCAGATGAATGATGCCATTGGCTTCGATACCCCGTGGGTCTACTTTGTGACCCTGATCATTCTGGGCTCCTTTTTCGTCTTAAACCTTGTTCTGGGTGTGCTCAGTGGGTAAGAGGGCGTGTGGCGTGTGTTCTGGGTGTGCTCAGTGGGTAAGAGGGCATGTGGGGTGTGTTCTGGGTGTGCTCAGTGGGTAAGAGGGCATGTGGGGTGTGTTCTGCATGTGCTCAGTGGGTAAGAGGGCATGTGGGGTGTGTTCTGGGTGTGCTCAGTGGGTAAGAGGGTGTGTGATGTGTGTTCTGGGTGTGCTCAGTGGGTAAGAGGGCGTGTGGGGTGTGTTCTGGGTGAGTCAGGGTGTGCCTCGTGCTGTGTCGACTGTGGTGACTTATAGGTAGCAGAGGTTTCATTTTAAAGCTGCATTCTGCATTCTGTTTAAAAATCATTATAATATTATATGTATTATTAATAATAATAATTAATATGATATAATAATATATATTATTAACTATATTATTAATAGTCATCAAACTACTCAGTTAGTGTTTAACAGACTGTGAAAATAAAAATTAATTTCCAGCATACTAATAAGTCATTTTGAGAGGTGAGGAACTGCCAAAAAAATATTAAAGTTTAAAACACTTATTTTTAAATTTAAAATTACATTGCTAATTTACCACCCAGTCTTATTTTAAAAATGCCTCTATCATCATTACTGTACATTACATTTCTGTGTTATTTATAGTCATTGGTTTACAGCCAAACCAGTCTGTCTACTATATGTAGAGATCATGGGATTTTGCAGAATGTAGTTGAATTGCTGTTCTGAGATCAGCTGTGACACATCATTTATCTCTGGTTTGATCAGCTTCCAAAGGGGGCAGATCTGATTCCAGAACAGCATTTCATTGGGACTGTTTGCAGGTCTGTGGTTCCTTTATGTGCAATCATGTTACATCAAGGACACTTTTAAAGGAAGAGTCTCGCGAACAGGCTAATGGTATTAGGCAGAGGCAGACAGGGTTTAGACAGAGGAAGGTCAAAGACAGGAAGTGAATTAGCCGTCCGATGCAGGACAGAGTGAACCAGGGCAGAGTGGAACACACAGCAGCGGAGCTAGGTACCACGGAGCCCTTTGGAGGATCTGTAACACTACACTGCCTGCACATTCCTACCCTCAACACCTTTTACACTACAGCAATAAAACTGAATGAGACAATAGCAAACATTACCTAGGAGAACCAAGAGGAGGGGTGGAGTGAGTGGGAGAGGAGGGAGCAAGGTCAAATACCCTGCCCTTCACCTCCCCTCCCCTCTGCTCCCCCACCCCTCTCCTCCCCTCCTTTCCTCTCCTCTATTCTCCTCCCCTCCCCTCCTCTCCTCCCCTCCCCTCCTCCCCTCTCCTCTCCTCCCCTATATTCTCCTCCCCTCCTTTCCTCCCCTCTCCTTCCCTATATTCTCCTCCCCTCCCCTCTCCTCCCTTCTTGTCACCTCCCCAAGTCCACTGGAGCCATTAATACTCTCTTACAAGACACACACACACACACACACACACATGCACACACACACACACACGCACACACACACACACACACACACATATACACACTGTATATGGCAGAGAAACAAAAACTATTGCAGACATATTCACATACAAAGATGTCTTGCCTTCTGTTGTCACCCTTCAACTTTGTTTAAAGAGTTATTGAGCTGTGTCTCAGACTAGAGTAGTGCGCTGACTCATGTTAGGGTTTGGCTGCCTGTTGTATTTGCCTGTGTGAAGGACCTAATGCAGCATTCAGTGCTTGACCTCCAGTATGGTGGTTGAGACTGCCCTTTTAGTATAAGGTAAGAGTGCCACCTGGTGGTAGAAACAGGAAGGGAAAAACTTAGACCTCCAATAAGAATTGTAGCCATTTTACTGTCTTTTTTTTTTTACTCAAAGCACTTTGAGTTGCATGTATGCATGAAAGGTTCTATACAAACAAAGATTATTATTATTATTTCCTCTATAAAGGAACATTGTGGAGTGCTGTGTATAGGGCAAAAACAAAGATATGAGAAAAAGAAAGAGATGATGACACATCTTTGTGCATGTGTGTACTCATTTCTGTGTGTGTGTGTGTGTGTGTGTGTGTGTTTTTGTCAGTGCCTATATTCCAGTAACTTTTTGCCTGTGTGTGCGTGTTTGCCTGGACACAGTGAGTTCTCTAAGGAGGGAGAAAAGGCGAAGTTTCGCGGAAACTTCCAGAAAGTCCGTGAGCAGCAACAGATGGAGGATGACCTGCAGGGCTACCTGGACTGGATCATGCAGGCAGAGGACATCGACCCCGAGAACATGGACGGCCTGTGCCAGGGCAATCAGAAACGTGAGTCCCCAGAAATACGAGCCCGCAGAAACGTGAGCCCCCATAAACATGAGCCCCCATAAACGTGAACCCCCATAAACATGAGCCCCCAGAAACGTGAGCCTTCAAATCTGTGAGTCCCCAGTACAGCAATGCTGCTCTCTGCATTACCCCCAGCTGCCCTTCCCACTGGGAGTGATCTTACCCCCTTTACCCCCACACCAGCCTCAGCATGAGCAGCCTACGTTCATAGCTGGTTGCCATGCAACTATATGATGATCTTGTAGTGAGAGAGCCACTGAGAGTTTGAGTGGGGATTTTTGATTTCATAATTAATAATGCTACCAGCAGATTTTGTGATTTCAGTGTACATCCTGATATTGTTTAAGTAAGCAAGGATGTTCAGATGTGTGTATTCCATCACCACTAATATTATAATGAAGAAGAAATAGAAACTATTTAAGTCAAATTAAAAATCTAAAAATGCAAAGTTTGCAAAGTGCTTTACAGAAAAAAAAATAGTAGAGGTCCCTTGAGGGTCTGAGCCTCGTTATCATACTACTATGCTAAAGAGGGGCAAGAAAATGCAAAAAGGTTCCCATTGCAACTGCTTACAAATCGGTGCTATGTGCTGTCTCATCTTCCATGTGCTAGGACACTGGCTCCTGTGTTCGGTAGCCTCTGTAGGCTTGAGACAGATGCCTGCTAGCAGCACATGTGCACAACATGAGAATGATGTTTCAAATGCAGCAACGAACCACTCAAGAACAAGTATAAATAGTTTACTGATATCATGTTACTGTTATCATGAACCATGCCCACTGGACCACACGCGTGTGCACTCGGAGTGAGAGCTGCTGGGGAGAGCGTGTACATGGTCCACAGAGTGGGGAAGTTAATCCACATCTCCTCTGTCAGAGGTCTTGGCTAGCAGAAGACAGATTTAGTGCACACGCGGTGGAGATTGTGAGACAGCTTCCAGACACACACGCACACACACACACAGCCCGGTGTGGTCATAGAGTTGCCTGCAGCCACTCTCAAATACTTTAGCCAAAGCATGTTAAGCATTAGTGAACACCTGTTTTAATCCAAGTGGACTTTATTCAGTGAGCACTTAAAACACTAACCCTGTAGTAAATACACAACAAATGTGTCATTGTTATGGGGAATTTCATATGGCCAAAACTGCAGAAAGCTTAAAAACAAAGTTTTTGCAGGCCGAGAGAATGTTCTAGAATATCCCCAAACATAGATCTAGCCCGCTAAATAGTGAATCTGGTAATTAACATCTAGAGCCTGGCTGTTCCATTAGAGTGCAAATCAGATCTGACATTCGTTACGCAACCTCCGTCATCAATGTCTGCAGTGTGCAAGTTCATGGGGACAAGCGCACTGTGTCGACCGGCTTTGACTCTCATTTCCATATACGCATCGCTGTAATGTTTCTCACTGACACATCATGTCTGTCTATCCTCTGATCAGTCCATCCTTGTCTCCAGCCAGTGTTGGTGTTGTTTATTGTTTTCATTGTTGCTGTCAGTAATGCTACGATAGTTGTTATTGTTGTTGTTCATGTGTGCCCTCCCCTCCCCCGGTGTCTCTGCACCAGTCTCTCCACATTTCTTTTATTTTGATGTGCTCCACCTCCTGACACACATGATCCAGGTAAACAGCTCTGGATACCTGTAGCAGGTGTGTGTGGAGGTCGGGGGAGGGGCGTGGGAGCTCTGCTGCATTAGGATGAGGCGGGACTGGGCAGGGTGGGGTGGAGCGTGTGTGGGGGTGGGAGGGAATCCGCTCGGGGTCCCTGCTGACGTAGCCGCTGGGTTTCTCGCCCCTGTGATGTCGCTCCGCTAATGCACCGCATGCGCACACGACCTGTTGCTCGACTCCCCTCGGGACGGCGCAGGACACCTCGTTAGCGCCTTCAAGAGGAGGAAGAGAAAGGCCGACGGTCCTGGTAAAGCTGCTCCACACGGGCATACGTGTGTGTGTGTGTGTGTGTGTGTGTGTGTGTATGTGTGTGTGTGTGTGTTCCTTTGATCAGTTTGCTTCACGTTGCATGTTTTCATCACATTCATAGAGCACTCCACCACAGTGCATATCCCCCACAAGCTTCCAGTCGCCCCATGAAGCACTCTGATAAAACAAGTAGACCCTTCACTCTAAAAGTTCATGAAAATTCAAAATAATTTTTCCTTATAATATGTGATGGAATATGTTTCTCTTGCATGCTCAAATCTACATTGGGTGCTGTTTATAAGTTAAGGGTGAGCTATTTTGTGAAATGAATTTACAATTTTACAAATGCTCCGTTTTAAACTAATTTCTCAGTACTGTTGATGTTTAATAATGGGACTCGACCACTGGTCACAGTTCTGCTCCTGGACATCTTTTATCCTACACATTTGATACTTCACAGTTCACAAGACTTGGAGCTGAGCTGTAGAGGCTCATGAATCCTGAAGAATCCAGGAGGAGCATTTTTGACTGTTGGTCTTGCACACTAACAATGTTTGGTGCTTGGAGAGAGAAGACAGGTGTCTGGGATATATGTTTGTGTGTGTGTGGGGGTGGTGTGTTTATGTGTGTGTGTTTTGGTTGCATGTCTAACATGACCTGTGTGATGTTGCAATGAAATGTCCAGGAAATGAAAATTCCATGGAGAACGAGGAAGAGGAGCCACAGCCAATATGCTGCGGACCACTGTGGTAAACAGACACACACCCACAAACACACATATATACACACACATACACATACACACACACGCACACACACATACACACACAGTTGGCTTAAAACAGTCCATTGTGTCCTAAGATCATGTCTTGCTAAGTAGGGTTCAGCGGAGTCCACATCCACTGGTTAACGCTGCTGACGGTGCTTCTGTCATAACTGGCTATACAGGCGAGTGCTGAACACACACGTTCTGCCCCTGGGTGGGTGTAGCAGTCTGAAGGGCAGGTTGCGTGTTCTTCTTGCCTGCTCTGGTACAGCACATTTCTGAAACGTGTTTAGTGGGATTCAATCAGTGCAGGTCACCTACCAAGCTCCAGCACTGGAGGCCTGCACACCCACTGACACGGTCCATGGACATGCATTTGGTGTCTACACCATAAAGACCCTGGATACTCAGGGGCAATTCTTGTGTTTTACAAAGACATAGAAAAATATTATAAAGCTTATTGCATCCAGACATTTGTCACATATAGACTGGAAATACTTACTTTTCCCTAGTGTGCCATGAACACTGTTACTCATCCTTCTTTGAAGAAAGGTTTCTTTGGTAGTCCTGCGTTCTACTGACCCAGGATGGAAAAGCACTCAGGCAAAGTGACTAGCACACACAAACAGGTTTTTGCAAAATGTTGCTTGGATGTTGCCATCAGAAATGTTTATTCAGCTCTTCTGTCCTCTGGGGCTGGAGGCTGATGTAGAGATTTGTGCTGATCTGTGCAGCCGACAACAGTGCGTTTCATATGCTCAGCTTTGGCATAAAGCGTGTGGGTCTGGTTTGGGTCTGGTGCGGGTCCAGTGCTTGTGCAGAGGTGGTTCTGATGCCGTTAGTGGGGTGGTAAATTTCTGATGAGCTTGAACTGTCGTAGCTAGAAGAGCTACATCCAAGTAGCTCGATGAGTCCTAGGTTCTCTGACATAAGCAGCCCACAAAGAGGTTTTAAAAACCCTGTTGGGTTGACTTATTTTATAGTTTTGAGGCTGGTGGACACTTTAGACACCCAAATGTGTATGCATGGAAAAGTCATTAATAAGCAGTTATTAAACGTAAAGAAAAGGTTGACATGTTGCTTCTTAAACTATAAGCGTTCATTATTGATAAATATCAGACCTTTCTGCATACTTCATCATCAGTCACCATTATATCAGCTATATAGAACAGAAAATTGTTAATTACTATATTTAAACAACACTTTAATTTTCAGAAATGATCATTTTTCACACATTGACATAAGAGCACATAAGAACACAATTTCTGGGTCAAATGGTCGCTGTTGTTTTTTTTATAATGTGTGTTTATTAATGTTATTAATGTGTTAGACCTTCTTTTTGATAATGATAGAAAGTATTTATGACCTAATTAACCAACAATTAATTTATTTTTAAACTTTTCACGAGCTCTTTATAAGAGGAATCTTATGATATCTTGTTGCCTAGTGCCTAGTCAGATCATTAGGTCCATCAGAACTCTAATGTTCATGACACACACACACACGATGGGCAGCAGGTTTTGGACACTGCTTTTCCCGCTCTCCATGTGCTGTGTGGAATCCTTTAGAGCCTGAGCCTGTAGCGCTCACGCCAAACTGCGCCCCCTGCTGTTGGACTGCAGTGCATGTTGAAGACTACAAAGTTCTGCGCTTACACCTGCTTATCACCCACATTTGGAGGACTGTCCTTCATATGCTGACTGTGGATATGGCTAATACACACACAAACACACAAACATACACACACACAAATTGCATCACTTGTGACACACAAGTCAGCGTGTACACTCATACATAGTAGAGCTGTAACTGTAAACACGTCTTATATTTACTTCTACTACATCAGAACGACAGACTTGCTTTTGCTTAAACGTTTATTGTTTATTTACTTTTCAGTGAGAAAATTTCAAACACATCATGTAGGTTAGTAACCTTGCTCCCCGAGCTGTAGCCTCTGCTCTTCCCCTCCTCAATAATGCTGCTTCTACCTGCAAACATTCCCCAAAACCCCAGTGCACTAAAATCTACTTCTAACTCCATCGAATCTAAAACCTCATTCCTTCCTTGTGCATGCACAGAACTAATGAGCAGTGTGTGTGCTGGCACTTGCCTTTTACCTCTATGTGTGAGTTTTGATCGCAATGTCCTTTCCTTCGTTCTGATGTAATTTCCTGTCCCCTCGCCACCGCAGCCGGGCCATCCAGCGGTGGAACAGGCTCGTCCGTAGGAGGTGCCGCTTGACAGTAAAATCGGTGGCTTTTTATTGGCTGGTGATCCTCCTGGTGTTCCTAAACACTCTCACCATCTCATCTGAGCACCACGAACAACCTCACTGGCTCACACAAGTACAGGGTAAGATCACTCACACATGCACAGAACCCAGGTGAAAGGGTGAAAGTACACACACACACTCACTGCACTTTGATTAGGCCATCTTGTTTGTTGTTGTAGGATTTCTTTCTAGTACCTTAATGATTTTCATGTTTATCACTTTCCTTGACTAATTTCAGTGTCCACGATGTCTATGATCTGATTGGTTTCAAAGTCTGACCAGTCCCAATGTCTGATCAATTACCTCAAAAGTCATGTCTCTCTCCCTCCCTCGCTCTCTCTCTCTCTCTCTCCTTCCCTCTGTAACTGGTCTTCTGGCAGAGGTGGTCAATAAGGTGCTACTCTCTCTCTTCACGCTGGAGATGCTGGTGAAGATGTACAGCCTCGGGCTGTCTGCCTACTTCGTCTCACTCTTCAACCGGTTCGATACGTTTGTGGTGTGCGGCGGCATTACGGAAACCGTCCTGGTGGAGATGCAGATCATGTCTCCGCTGGGCATCTCTGTGTTCCGCTGCGTCCGGCTCCTGCGGATCTTTAAAGTCACGCGGTAAGACATGACACATGTGAATAGAGACAGTCTGCTACAGAGCAGTCCTGTGTTTAGAGGAAATGTGTAGAAGTCAGATAAGAAAAGATTTATTGAGGAATGAGCCTCACAGACATTTTTCTTTAAAAGTTGTGAACTGTAAGGTAAAAAATACTCTCATAAGAAACACTTCCTTGGTTTCATGAAACCTTTACAATCATTCCCTGACATAAGTAGTGCAGAATAAGTGTCGGCCATTTTGTAGCAGTGTAATAAGATTTTTTTCATAGGTTTTGATGTGATTACACAGGGTTGTTCATTAAGACTGTCATGACAGAGTTTTCCTGTTTTGTTTCTGGATTTTTCCTTTATGACTGCACCCAGATAGAATCTGTTTTTGCAGATTATTTATTTCATATTTAGAATTACAGTGAGTCCAAGAAGTATTTGATCCCTTGTTGATTTTCTTTGTTTGCCCACTAATAAAGACACTATCCTTCTGCACTTTTAATGGTAGATATATTCTAACATGGAGAGACAGAATATTAAAAAGAAAATCCAGAAAATAAATCTAAGGAATATATATTAATTGATTTGTATTTCATGGAGTGAAATAAGTATTTGATCCCTTAGTATTCATTACCAGTTCTGGCTTTTACAGACCAGTTAGACACTCCCAATCAACTTGTTACCTGACCTGAAGCCACCTGTTCTCACTAATCACTTTTGTGAAAAACACCTGTCCACAGAATCTGACATATCACACAGATTTCAAGTCTCCAACATGGGTAAAACCAAAGAGCTGTCACAGGACCTCAGAGTCAGAATAGTTGACCTTCACAAAGCTGGAATGGGCTACAAAAGATTAGTAAGGTGTTGGATGTGAAAGTAACAACTATTGGTGCAATTATCAGAAAGTTTAAAGAGTATAACATGACAATCAACAGACCTCGGCCCGGTGCTCCAAAGAAGATTTCGCCTCGTGGGGTGGCAATGATGCTGAGAACGGTCAGAAATCGTCCTGCAACCACTCGGCAGGAGTTAGCAAATGACCTGAAGGCAGCTGGGACCACAGTTTGCAAGGAAACAATTGGCAACACTTTGCGCAACAATGGGTTCACATCCTGCAGTGGCCGAAAGGTACCCCTGCTGAAGAGAGCACATGTGGAGGCGCGCCTCAAGTATGCCAATGATCATTTGAAAGATGAACCAAGTTATTGGGAGAAGGTTTTGTGGTCAGACGAGACCAAAATTTAACTTTTTGGCCTCAACTCCACCCGCCATGTGTGGAGGAAGAAAAATGCTGCCTATGACCCCAAGAACACTGTGCCCACCGTCAAGCATGGAGGTGGAAGCATAATGTTTTGGGGGTGTTTCTCTGCCAAGGGTACAGGGCTACTTCACCGCATCACTGGGAAGATGGATGGAGCCATGTACCGTACAATCCTGAGGGACAACCTCCTCCCCTCTGCCAGGAATCTGAAAATGGGCCGTGGTTGGGTCTTCCAACATGATAACGACCCTAAACATACAGCAAAGGCAACAAAGGATTGGCTCAAGAAACATCACATTAAGGTCATGGAGTGGCCAAGCCAGTCGCCAGACCTCAATCCGATCGAAAATCTATGGAGGGAGCTGAAGGTCAGAGTTGCCAAGCGACAGCCCACCAACCTTCATGATTTAGAGAGGATCTGCAAAGAAGAGTGGGCCAAAATTCCCCCTGGTGTGTGTGCTAAACTTGTGGTTAACTACAACAAACGTCTCACCGCTGTGCTTGCAAACAAAGGCTTTGCCACTAAGTATTGAGTGTGTTTCCCAAGAGGGATCAAATACTTATTTTCCTCATTGAAATATATATTCAGGATTTTTGTCTTGATATTCTGTCTCTCCATGTTAGAATATATCTACCATTAAAAGTGCAGAAGGATAGTGTCTTTATTAGTGGGCAAACAAAGAAAATCAACAAGGGATCAAATACTTCTTGGACTCACTGTATAAATATGCTTCTTGGTCAAAATCTACAATCACATAATTATCCAATTCTGAATCATCCATGCAGACACACTGTCCCATGGGTATACGGCTTTCCTTATGTACACATTTTCATGTGCAAATATGGAAGAAATGAAAAAGTTCAAATAATATTGTGTAGAATGCAGTTCCAATGACAGTAACATACAGAATCACAAACTGCAGTGCATGGCTGCATTAATATGGGGAAGCACTTATGTGCATTTAGTGTGCCGGACTAATCAAAGGGAAGTCTTGTATTCTGCCAGTGCACCATGCAAACCAAGACAGCAGCGTCTTAAACAGAAAACATACACACTAGAGTTACAGGGTTGTGTCTGCACTGGAGAGCAGAATCAGGAAGCTCTGATGATTCTCCTGTCGTCTCCAGGCACTGGGAGTCCCTCAGCAATCTGGTGATGTCTCTGCTGAACTCGGTGAAGTCCATCGCCTCTCTGCTACTTCTCCTCTTCCTCTTCATACTCATCTTCAGTCTTCTGGGGATGCAGGTGTTCGGTGGCAAGTTCAACTTCGATGCGACTGAGAAAAACAGGAGCAGCTTCGACAACTTTCCACAGGCCCTGCTCACCGTGTTTCAGGTATGTGTGTGTGTGCGTGTGTGTGTGTGTGTGTGTGTGTGTGTGTGTGTGTGTGTGTGTGTATGTGTGTGTGTTGTATGTGTTGCAGAGGGGTGTGCTGTGCAAAACCATATAAAATAAATGCTGTGGAAATGTAATGCACGCTGTGTAATGCATTATGAAAATTAATGTAATTTTATGTGTGTGTGTTCCTCATCTCAGATTCTGACAGGTGAAGATTGGAATGAAGTAATGTATGATGGGATCATGGCGTTTGGAGGGCCTTCATCATCAGGGATGATTGTCTGCATGTACTTCGTCATCCTCTTCATTTGTGGAAACTGTATCCTATTTCTCACAGAATTCAGTTTGTGGGTAAAGCTGTATAGTTTGAAAGAGGGAGGGTTAATTATATATTGTTGTTTATAATAAGAACAACAACAATAATTTATGATAGTAATAATATACAATAACAGTAATAGCATCACATGGCTGTAGAATGCTGATGTGGCTGTAGAAGTCCTTATCACCGCAGCACTGCTTGGAACCTGGAAATATTACAAATTAATTACGCTTGACACCTAATCACGCTGTTTGGACTGCTTTCTCTTACGTTTTCTTTTAATTTCTAACTCTGTTTTTCTAATATCTCCGGTCCAGGCTATTACACCTCCTACTAAACATTTTAGTCAAAATCATTTAAGTTAATAAAACATTAGTTAATGTTCCTAATTACAGAATCATGAAACTTATGTCTTTATAGTTTGAAGGGTGAAGGGTG
This sequence comes from Brachyhypopomus occidentalis, assembly GCA_020368025.1. Classification (NCBI taxonomy): domain Eukaryota; kingdom Metazoa; phylum Chordata; class Actinopteri; order Gymnotiformes; family Hypopomidae; genus Brachyhypopomus; species Brachyhypopomus occidentalis. The sequence goes on from JAGXOD010000076.1 coordinate 454,580, forward strand.
TGGTGAAGGGTGTGTAGAAGGGTGTGGTGAATGGTGCGGTGAAGGTCGTGTAGAAGGGTGTGGTGTGGTGAAGGGTGTGGTGAGCGTGTAGAAGGGCGTGGTGAAGGCTGTGTAGAAGGGTGTGGTGAAGGTCGTGTAGAAGGGTGTGCTGAAGGTTGTGTAGAAGGGTGTGGTGAAGGTCATGTAGAAGGGTGTGGTGAAGGGTGTGATGATGGGTGTGTAGAAGGGTGTGGTGAGCATGTAGAAGAGTGTGGAGAAGGGTGTGGTGAGTGTGTAGAAGGGCATGCTGAGTGTTGCTGATCGTGGGAATCTGCTCCTGTGTACCGCGTTTCGTTTCCTTGACACGTCTCTTACTTTAGACATCCTCCTGAATGTCTTCTTGGCCATCGCAGTGGACAATCTGGCAGGTGCCAGGGGTGGTCCTCCAAAGAAGCCGTAAATACTCACACACAGCTTTTTGTCTCTTGCTAAAATACTTAATACTACTTATTAAATACTAAATGCTTATAATAATAAATGTGGGGTGAATGAAGAACACTGCTGTGTGGTCTCCCTCCAGAGAAGCAGACGAGTCTGAAGAGTTAATGCGCAAGGTAAAACAAGATCCTTGGTTACTATGGGCGCACATGTGTGTTGAGGTGGATGTGTTCAGTACTCATGTGTTCAGTACTCAGTACCCATGTGTTCAGTACCCATGTATTCAGTACCCATGTGTTCAGTACTTGTGTTCAGAATATCTGATTTTGTGCTTCTTTCTCACTGTCAGATTGCAGATGAAGATGCGAGGGAGAAAGCAGGTGTGTGTGTGTGTATGTGTTAGTGTACCCTAGTTGATATATGTGTATGTAGATGTGTTGGTGCTTACTGACTGTGTGTGTGTGCATGTGTGTGTGTTGGTAGCAAAATGCGAGGAGGAGGAGCCTGAGGTTATGACGGAGCCTCGTCCTAAGATCAGTGACCTGAAGAAGCAGGATACGATTGTCCCCATCCCAGAGGCCAGCGCCTTTTTCTTCTTCAGCAACACAAACCCGTACGTGTCTCACCACACATCACATTACAGGTCAGGGTCATACAACTGCAACTGAATTTTATTATTTAAACAAAAACATTATGATGAAACACAAAGCATCCAGGTTCTTCCAGGTTCATCCAGGTTCATCCAGGAATACACAAGGGTTTTTTGTCCTCCAATGTTTTTGTCTGATACTGACATCAGGTATCCAAACAGATATTTGCTTTGGCCCAACAGATTGAATGTCACCCATGGAAACTCACAAGATTTCTTTCTTATTCTAATTACTGGCACACATGAAGGAGGAAAACACCTATACGAAACAGCTATACACACACAATTCATCCCACAAAGCAGTGCCTCTTACACTAATATGCATGGATTGCACACACTAGGGTTAGTGTAGATCATAGAGCACTACTTCACTTCAGAAAAATCAACCACACCTTGTTTATAGATGAACCCAAGTACATATGCAAGGTGCTAACAGCACAAAGGACTTGGGGTTCACTCCCATGCTGATAGGTGTGTGTATGTTGCACTAGGTCAAAGAGTCTGAAAATGTAGGTGTAAAATACACAGACACACACACACAAACACACACACACATAAACCTACACACTAACGCACAGGTGCAGGGTGTAACGTTATAAACATGTCAATACTACTTCTATAGAAACAAGATTTTGCTGAGTTCTGTGGTTATGTTTCTGTATGTGTTTGCGTTTCTGTGTTTGGTGTGTGTGTGTGTTTTCTCTAGGATTCGTGTTTTCTGCCACGCAACGATAAACCATCCAGTCTTCACCGGCTTTATCCTCATCTTCATCATGATCAGCTCCATGTCCCTTGCCGTGGAGGATCCAGTCAGAAGCATGTCACCCCGTAACATTGTATGCGCACACAACACACATTTGCACCTTAGTTCATTCCATCACAGCACTGTACTATAATACTATCAGGCTCCTTTGTAATCACACAGGTGCATAGTGTTTTACCTACACATTGCAATGTTTGAACACAATGTACTCTGCTCTGTAGCAGATTTGCTTCAACATCCGATCATAGGACATGTATATAGTTTGATCCCATAACTAGTAACTAAAATACTTCTAAATATACTAACTAGCAAAGCTAGCTAGACAGCTGCCTATGTATAACACCATTGTTTAATGTTCTGGTGTTGATGTTAGGATCATTACTGACCTCAGACAGGTGGTGTTGTTGGGGTGGACGAAAATAAATGGTTTCAAAATTCAGAAAAAAATGTAATTCTATAAATAATTAAATATAGGAATGCACATTTAAATAACAAACTATTTTATAAAATAATTAAATTATTCAAGATTCTTTTTCAATTTACGTTTCCACAGAGATAGCCATTAAAGACTATTTTAAGTACTATTTAACAGGAGATTATTGGAAACCTAGTATCTGAATCTTGTTGCTCTAATGCGCATGTATCCTCTTCTTGTCTATTATCTAATCATACATTGTGCAGATTCAACTTTATTTCCTTCTACATTAATCTAATTCTGCATGATCCCATTTTCCACTGGATGAGATGCTTTCTTCTTTATGTTTTAATACACTTCAGAGGATCTTTTTGCATGAACATAGGTTAAAGAATCCTGCGTTTTTTAGACATGCTTTAGTAATCACCCCTTCTGATAAATTGTTTTTTTTCTGATTATCTATATTACTCACATTGCTTCTTTATTCTAACTCTTGTTCTTCATTGTTCAATGTTTTCTCCTCCAGATTTCTGTTGCCTTTAATCTCTGTTATACATGTACATTGCTTTTTGCAGATACTTGGTTACTTTGACTATGCCTTCACGGCTGTCTTTACTGTAGAGATCATGTTAAAGGTAAATTTGGAGCTCCTCGTCTGTGGTGTGTGTGTCTTGTGCTGGGATCAGTAATTCTGTAATCGTCTGGTTTATTCCAGGCCCTCGGCTATGCAGATATTGTCTTCACTACTGTGTTTACGACTGAGATTGTATTGAAGGTAAAACCTCTTGAATGGCGTACGTGATCTTCCTGCTGTCTCTCCCCGCGTGTCACAAGCAGAAACCTGGCCCGACACCTTTCTTTTCTTTTTTATTTTCTTTACTTTCTCTTTCTCTCTCTCCCTCTCCCTCGCTCTCTCTCTCTCTCTCTTTGCACATCTTAAACATAAAAAGAAACGTAAACATTTGCCATCATGCCACTGCATCTCCATAAGATGCATTCTGTCTCACGTTTTGTGATGCAAGACCTGTCAGGTTTTTAGCCTTCGGTCATTCAGGATCCAGGATCCACATCTCTGATGGGACATGAGACAAAAGACTGAATGAATATGACACAGTTTATTTATGAATTATAATTAGAGGCTTGTGAAAAAGCAAAACTATGCAACTCTTTGAGAAATAAGCCATAATTGACCGACTCACTCATAAACACATAAATGAGGGGACAACAGCAACCATGTTCAGAGCATCATGAATGGAACGTCCGTAGTCACTTCAATCTTTCTTTTGAAAGACATTTTGCCCATTTGTGCTGACCTGGGATGAGTCTCCATGGGATGAGAAATCGGTCATTGGTCATAGGTCAGTGACTGCGAGCCAGTTCTCACACTGCTCCTATGTACTTTTTGAACAGCTTCACATGCTCTTGGGAGATGACTCCTGTCTGCTTCTCTGTTTTGTTTATTTTTGGGAGACAATTGCTTTGGTCTGGGCTCATCGTTAGTGTCCTGGCTGTGAGGCCTCCACCAGGTCTCTGGGGACTCACTGCACTCACAGCAGAGGAACAGAGTGCCGTGTATTTGAGGAGAACAGTTCACGTGCACGTGACCACACATGACCCTGTGGGGTTCTCATTTCAGATTTGCTCTGTCATCTTTTGCTTTTGATTATTCTTCCTTCCTCACTGCTTTTAGCTCTTCGTTAGCTTTAGGTTTTCACATCCTGTGCTGAGCTCACGACCCTTTAATAAGTGTGATATCCAGGATTGTATATATGTATATCTGTGTGTGTGTGTGTGTGTGTCTGTGTTGAGAGCATGAGTGCATTCCTTCTACATTGTGTCATTCGTGCAGACCCCAAAGGCTGTAATCTGTCTTTTGCTTGTTTCTCAGATGATGACATTCGGAGCGTTTCTCCACAAGGGGGCATTCTTGAGGAGTCCCTTTAATCTGCTGGACATATTGGTGGTGGGCATATCCCTGATATCCTTCGTATTAGAGTGAGTTCAAGTGGACTGGGTCTCTCGAACTAATGCATGGTTGCCAGGTTTGCAAGCTGCTCATGTACTTGCTGAATCGTGGTTCTGGTTATGCTGAAATCTCTGTAGAAGCCACAGAGACTAATGTCTTAGTTAGAATCTTGTCCACATTTTGTGGACCTGGGTGTTCCTTTCGACAGTGACTTTATCTTTAAGAAACATATAAATCAAGTTTGCATAACTGCATTGTATCAACTCAAGAAATATAACCAGCCAACTGTGCAAATACACACTCATCTGGACTATAACACTATTTTTCTAGCCACCCCAAAACTCCATCTCTAGATTGCAAAGAGTGAACAATCCTGTAGTGAGAATGTTGGCGTGCATGTTTTGTCTTAATTCCATGTCATTCATCACTTGTCATTCACTTTGCATTTGTTTTTGTTTCCCTTTAGTTCATTCCATTTTATTTTATTCCAGCTAATTGTCTTTACATTTCATCGTATTCTGATTGCTTCATCTTGTAAAGCATTTTGTAAACCTTGTTTAAAACGGTTGCAATGATACCTTGTTTTGGTATCATTACATATTGTATGGATGTGTGTTATCTGTGGGTGTATATTATGTGTGTGTGTGTGTGCAGTAGTCATGTACCACGTGTTATATACATATCTGTCTGCACAGCTCCTCAGCCATCTCTGTGGTCAAGATTTTACGAGTGTGCCGTGTGCTACGACCCCTCAGAGCCATCAACAGAGCCAAAGGCCTAAAGGTGCGTCAGCGTTCAGCATTCAGATACTCTGGTCTTAAGCAGCACTGCCCCAAATTGCTGTTTGCTGATTCCCCTCTGAACTGTTGGCCCCCTGCAGAAAGTTGTTTCCTGTGTGTTCGTGGCCATCAAGACCATCGGTAACATCGTAGTGGTCACCTCCCTGCTCCAGTTCATGTTCGCCTGTATTGGAGTGCAGCTCTTTAAGGTAGGCCATTTCCACCATGAGTCACGTTGTTGTGCTAAGGATAATGTCAGCACGAATATGGAATAAGAGCTGTTAGCATTATGAAAATCAGCTCATGTTGACAGATCACCTTTTCACCTATAATACTTTAAATAATAATAAATAATAATAAATAATAATAAAGATTATATTGTAATAATAACAGCAGCATAAAGAATAACACTGCATTTTTAATATACTGTATTACTTAGTGGTGTTTGTGTGTATGATTAGACATTTTGAGGTCACTTTTTAAAAAGGTGTCAGCATCAGATATGATGTCATCATCAGATGTGATGTCATCAGATCATAGAATGCACTCTTGATGTCAGCTCGTTCTTCACAGGGGAAGTTTTTTCGTTGCACTGATGAAATCATCGTAACACCAGAGGAGTGCCAGTAAGTCTCATAAATCATACACACTTGCATATTCACTCCTTATAGGCACACTCACATACACAGTTTTACATATACACTCAGTATAGACCTACCTGCACATGCACAGTGTCACGGTACGGTAGGCTCTCCCTGCCGGTCGCCTCCATCACAACGGCAGTTGTCCTGTTTTTTTGCGTTGTGTTCATCCCTCAGGTGGGCGGGGTATATGATCCCCCTCACCTGATGGTCATTTGTTTGTCTATATATGTCTTGTCTTTGTACCAGTTGACTGCTAGTTATTGTTTCCTTCATTTGGAACAGGTCATGGGTTTTTGGTTTGCGCCCTTTATTCATTAAACCCTTCTTTTTCCCTGAGACTTGGCATGATCGCTTCCTTTTAGTTCGCACTCCCTGCCCATCACACACAGAAATAACACAAAACATATATTTTTAAGCTGTCAATCTCGCCACTTCCTTTAGAAGCTGAGGGACAAGATGTCCATGTCCTTCAGAAGCTGTACGTTTGGTCACAGTTTTTGTACTTCAATTGTTTTTTGTGTTTTTTCCCTCTTGTCTGTCAGCGGCAACTTCATCAGCTTCAAAGATGGAGACATAAACAGTCCTATGGTTCAGAAGCGCATCTGGAAAAATGGCGACTTCAACTTCGACAACGTGCTGAAGGCCATGATGGCCCTCTTCACTGTCTCTACATTCGAGGGCTGGCCAAAGTAAGACCCTGCCGAGTCCGTGTTGGTCCCCCTGAAACCTCCTCACTCCTGTCCTCCCCTGCTAGTGTATCTCCACCAGCCCTGCTCACTGACTCCCGACCACCGACGTACTCCCACGTTGTTTTTATGCAAAACGAAAAAAGTAAATGTAGTTAATTTACTGATGACATAGTTCAAATAAAACCTTCGCTAAACAACTGTTTACAACTGTAAATAAAGGCCACAAGTGAAATGTCAGGAAAGGGGAAAGACCCTAATGGAAAAGATCTAACAGGACCAACAGATAGTATCTACTCGGCTAAAGAAGGAATGATAGGTAATTCTACTACGTAGGTAATCCCACTAGGTAGGTAATCCTACTAGGTAGGTAATCCCACTAGGTAGGTAATCCTACTAGGTGGGTAATCCTAATAGGTAGGTAATCCCACTACATAGGTAATCCTACTAGGTAGGTAATTTTAGATTGCAATCTAATGAATATGCATTATGTTTTTACCTTAGGTAGAGAGTGGCTCCTCCTCTCCTTGATATTACACAGAATCCAATGAGCCAGAACTGGGGAACATGGCTGCCACTCTCATGCAGCCAACTTGAAAGCTTTAGCCTGTTTAAAAAAGGATAACATAAAATTCCTTTAAAAAAACAATTAGTATGTTACAAACCAGTGTGTTTCTAATCATAATTATACATTTTAAAATGGCAGTTCAGAACTGTAATTATTGTCATGGTTGCCACTGTTGCTTAGTGAGGAGGTTACAGTCCACATGCTGTGGTAGTAATTGCAGTAATACTCAGTATAATCTTACATCAGAGGTATGCAGTTCAGGTTTAAAACATAAAAATCCTATCCGGGATTTTGCTTCAACCACCTGTTTGGTTAAACTCCAACAGGTATAAGTACAAAGTGAACTCACTTGGCTGACACAAAACCATGTTAGGTCTTCTACTTCTACACCTGTTACACCTGCTCCACTCACTCTTACATAGTCACACACCTACACACACTCTTATCACACACTCTTGGCTGCAGAGGGCAAATTTGATTCAAAACACTAGTTTGAAATCACGGCAATTAGCAGGTCATTTTTTGTGCCGTACCAAAAGAGGTCTCTAGAAATGTGACTGAAACATACAGTATGTTATATGTTCAGGAAGCTGACTCTGTTAGCAGTCCCTGATTTAAAAATACCACTTTGATAAAACATAAAGGAGGATCCTTTGACTGCTGAACAGGAGTATGTGGAGTCAGGTATTACAATCCAAGTCCATGAGTGTTTCTTGCTTCGAAGAAACTAACCCTGATCCAGAAAAGTGTCTGTCAGGCAGCAGGATCCAATGCATCCTCTCCTCCTTCTGCAGTCTCCTTCTCTCTGACTGTGTCCCCTCTTTCCATCAGACTTCTCTACGAGGCCATTGACTCATACAGTGCGAACCATGGCCCTGTCTTCAACTACCGCGTGGAAATCTCCATCTTCTTCATCATCTACATCATCATCATCGCCTTCTTCATGATGAATATCTTTGTGGGTTTCGTCATCGTGACATTCCAGGAGCAGGGCGAGAGCGAGTACAAGAACTGTGAACTGGACAAGAACCAGGTGTGTGTGTGTGTGTGTTTGAGTGTGTGAGAGAGAGAGAGAGAGAGAAAGAGAGAAAAAGAGAGTGACAAAAATAATAAACAGGGGAGTGATGAGTTGTACCAGGCAGGACCTTAGTATTACCCACATGTCTTCACTCTCGCTGACTCCACATTTGCATTTGTGTGTAGCCTGCTTGTTGACTGTTACTGTAGACTGTGTGTGCTTTTTTCTGAGTGTGTCTCTTCCTCTCCTTCGCCCTCTGCAGAGGCAGTGCGTGGAGTACACTCTGAAAGCCCAGCCGATCAAGAATTTCATCCCCACAGATCCTTACCAGTATAAGTTTTGGGCAGTCGTCAACTCAACACCTTTTGAATATATCATGCTGGTGCTGATTATTGTCAACACCCTCTGTCTAGCAGTGCAGGTTTGTGTGTGTGCGTGTGCATGTGTGTGGGTCTGTGTTCCTTAGCCTTAACCTTAGCCACATATTTCAGGCATTTTTGTGAATCAGCCTTTGGTTGACTGAGTGTAAATATGATGCAGATAATAGTCATATGATTGTACTTTACGTATAATCCTGACATCAGGCTCACTTCTGAGACCTCCTCTCCCCCACCCCTAGCACTTCGAGCAGTCCGAGGCATTTAGCCACGTGATGGACGTCTTGAACATGATATTCACTGCAGTCTTTACCGTGGAGATGGTCATCAAACTAATCGCCTACAAACCAACGGTTGGTTATGTGAACATACCTAAATTAACATGTGCACACACCATTAACACCGTTGTACTACACGACTTAGCCATAAACATTCACATGACACACTTTTGCAAACACAAGCAATGCTAACATAATAGCATTGCTAACATAATAGCAGTGCTAACATTTTTTCTATCCTCTGTCTGCGAATAAATAATAATTTCTTAAAGATTCATTGTATAATAGTTGTCCAACTGCTTCTCCCTGTGTCCAGCTTTTTGTTAAGAAGAAGGACAGGAAACTTGTAAGAGATTCAGTGTGGTGTGCAGTGCTTACATGCTTTATGCTCTTTCCCTCTCTCTCTCTCTCTCTCTATCCCACTCTCTCTCTCCTTGTGGAGTTAAAAATGCATGCTGACTGTATTGACACAGATACTCATAGTGTTCCCATACTAACACAGCCTCTTTCTTCAGTGACACTTCTGTAGGTGTGAGTGGGCAACATTAATCTAAACATACTTCAGTATTTAATGCATGATCTTTTGAACTCAGAACCCACTGCTAATAGCCACTAAGGACAGTATTGTGATACCCACTTCTCAATGTAAATGATGTAGTAGTTATAGCTAACTCAGCACACTTGCCCCATGTTGCCTGCCTAAGGGCTATTTTGAAGACCCGTGGAATGGGTTTGATGCTCTGGTGGTGATCGGAAGCTTAGTTGACATTGCGCTCAGTGAGATTGATGTAAGTAAGCTCCGCCCCTGGCCCCACCCCTTCTCATCCCTCCCAACTTTGACTCTGATTTAGTGTGAATTCTCTTTGCTGTATAGTGGTCTGTTACAGCTCTGTGACTTGAGGAGTGTCTCAGCTCCCCGTGAGCAGTCACCAATCCCTTTTGAAATCCCTTTTGAAATCCCTTTCCCTCAAAAATCATCTTTTCTGAAAACTTGAGCTCTAATTTCTGTCTTTATCTGTTTTTCTTAAATGTTCCCCCTTGTGTCTTCCATAATCTTTGTTTTTGAGTCTCTTCTCTTCTTTCCTCTTCTCTTTTTTCCTCTTCTTTCTTTTCTCTTCTCTTTCCCCTTGTCCCTGTGGTTTTGGTTTTTGTATTAACAGCATTATTTCACTGATGCTTGGAACGCGTTTGATGCCTTAATTGTAGTGGGTAGCATCGTAGATATTGCTGTCAATGAATTCAAGGTAAGTATGACAGTCCTTGCTTCTATTAGATGAGAAACCATGCAAGAAAACCATGTTGGGGTAGCACTACTGTTGCTTTTAAATATTCCATAGGCATAAAACATTTATGTCAGGTATACACATGAATATTACATAATAGAAATTCTGAATAGAATCAGTATTGATGTCAATCATAATGCAGGTCAAGATGGTCTTGCATTAGTCAGAAGTAAAATTAAGCCATCTTGCTCTTTCCCCTGTGTTTATTTTGCAAGGTTTCATTTGGTAGATGTTGTTTGTGATTGTTCAGCTCTGTTATGTTCTGTTACTAGAAGTTCAAACCAAACCCTCTCACATTAACATATCAGAAGTCTAACTTGATAAGCAAGGGCTGCTTGGGTTGGGATGGTTGCCATGCAACAGTGCTTACCCAGTTTGCACCATGGAAACCACAGTGTGGTTTGTCTAACCCCTATTCTTATTTATTCTGTTTCCGTAGAAAATAGGAGAGGCAAGTATATGGCCAGATGTCTTCATGCTTCATTCTGCCTTATAATGGCTTTCACCTCTAAAAAAAAATATTTCCAAAACGTTTGTGAGGTTGAAGTTCTCCCAGTCAGGAAGTGTAACTCTCATGTTCATGTAGATCAGAGCTATGAAACTGTAACGCCCAGTTTTTGTCTGATCCTGAAGTTCACTAGCTGGCTGATTTGGCTAGCTGGCTGTTGCTAATAAAAACAACTGGAATAAGTTGTTATGCATACAACTTGAAGATCAGCAAATGCAAGATGTTTGGGATTCTCTGGTCTACATGAATCCAGGTAATGTCTCAGCTTGGTTGTGCAGCTCTCACACCTTCATCATGCCCTGTTTGGCTTAACACATCTGGACTGGAGCTCTAGTCGTTCGACACATCGTGTGCAGTCGTTCTAGAACTCAAGTCTGGCTTTATCAAGTTCAGGTGTGGATCACTTTAACAGTGGCAACCAGGCTGTGGACATCACATCTCTGTTTGCTGAAATAGCGTGAGGACAGTAAAGCTTGGGTCTCTTCTCTTCAGCTTTACTGTACTGAAATGTATCCAGTATCATAAATCCCCAACTGCGTACTGAAAAATTATACATGAAAATTGTACATGATTGTGAAAGGAATATTCCAGCACTTTCCAGCACCATGTTCATCATGTTCAGTATGAAATTTTGACTCACATTTTGGGTTTTGGTTTCCCAGTGGAAAGCAGCAATTCTAAAAAAAGTACTGACCAATTGAAATCATAAACCAAATTGGTTTGTGATATGTTGTTAGAGCCCAAAGGCCCTTTCTGTGGGGCTGGTACCTGATGTTCCTTTTGTACTGGTGACCATGATGTGGAGGGGCGGGGTATTCCATACATAAGCAGACAGCTTCCCTCTGTGTTGCTGATGGTTTTTGCTGCTGAGTTGTGTCTGTCAATACAAACGTTTACACAATACATTCACAATGAAAGAGCATGCACACATACACACACACACATACACACACACACACACACACTCTATGCACAGCTGTCTAAACTGCCAAGCTGTCTCTCTGGAGTTGTCATCTGTCAGTGACCACGTGTTGTATATGTCCCTGTAGGTGTTTGTTTCATATATATGTGGCTGTATACATGTTTGCACAATATATGTGTATTGTTTGTTGGGTCTCTATGGTATATCTGTGTTAGTCTGTGTCCCTATGTAGATGTGTATGACTGTGGTTCCGCATGGTTCAGCCTTGTATTGGTGTAAGTATGTATGATCCTGTGTGTGTGTGTATGCGTGTGTGTGTGTGTCTACTGCATATGTCTTTTGTCTCTGTGTAAATGTTCCTGTGTTTCTCCACTCTGTCTCTGTCTCTGTCTATATAGTTATGCGAAGTATATTTGTTTCACAAGGACCTGAATCTTAATTGGCTCATCATTGATGCATAGTACTAGTGCTTTAGTTAAAACCCACAAACACACACACACACACACACACACACGCGCACACACACACATTTTGTATACATTATTTTTAAATGTTGGCCTTGTGAAGCACATCATTTTTTTTCTTACTTTATTTGTGCCTTGCTGTCATAACGTAATCATAGATATAACCCTACTAGATCTAAAACAGCAGTTATAAACACAATATTTCTGGCCACATTATCTGATCTAGTACTAGCTATATCTATGCTTTCTGATGTCCACTCATGGGTATGTGTGCTATTCATCCTATATGTTATCGTGGTGTTTGCCCATTCCCCTTTGCATGCTAGAAAATGTAGTTCCACACCACATGCTAGCATTAGTACCACATGCTAACATCAGTTTATGTCCTGCAGTTGCTGTTTGGCCCCAAGCCTGTGATGGTTAGTCCCTGCCATGCTGTGGTTGTGAAGTCTGTCCCTTTTCTCTTCCCGTACCTCTACCCCTTCCATCTCCAGACAGATTGGCCGTAGAGCTCAGAACTGATGTGACAAAGGGGATAGGCGACTGTCCAGTTAGTCCGACAAAACACATATGGTCTGCTATCACTTCGTAAAGAAAATTTAATTATCCAGACAGACGCAGGGGAGCACACTGAATAGATCTAATCTCTGCAGGATCAGGGCTGATCAGACAGGATGATCAGACAGTGATCAGACTCTTAATCAGAGAGAATACACAGAGGAACCAGAAACACTTATTTTAGCACACATAGGTCCTGTTTATTTAAGGTCTGTACATATAAAAACATGAACAAACATGTGGATCAAATCCACAAAAATCATACCCAGCCTGATCAACTAAGAGGATGTACAAAGCAATGTATATTTCAAATGAGTAAAATATGTAAGTTGTGGGGTGTTTCTACATAAGTTTGCAAAATACAGGGCAATGTCTTTACAGGCTGTTTAACACTCGTAGTAATAAATGTTTCCTGAGAGCATGTCTAAATCAATAAAGATGGTGCTAACAGCGTCACTGTGACGATGACAACAGCATAACAATGGAGAATGAGTAATCGTTGTGGGTTATTCAAAACCATATCAAGAGGACAAAAGCATTAAGATTTGTAAGGTTTAACAGTATAAATTTGATTTCATTGTTTTTTTTTTCATTTTATCCACTATGCTGACATTATTTCATTATTACCTTAAAGCTCCGTAGAGAGAATTTTTCTGCCCAATAAACACCTCTGTGCTTCCCTATGTTTCAGGGTAGTTTAGGTTTTAGTTTTCAGTAGATTTTTTTCCAAGATCTTTTCCAAGATCCAAGATCACCTAGCTAACTAATAATAATATTCTGTGCACACAAAAGCATATTTTTATATTGTATTCGTACGTGATGTCATTCTTTTCTCCCACAAAATTTCACCCACTAACTTTCCTGTGTCCAATCACAACCTAGAAATCTTAATATATGTAAATAAGCTAGTCAGTGAGCTGACCCATACCTAGGCCCAATCAGGATTCCTACTAGAGCGCCTAAAACCAAGAAATAGCTCATGGATCTACACTGGCTTAACTTGGGTTCTGGGTTCTCCAGTCTGTAAAAAGGTGCACCTGCCCGGATGGGGGCTTGTGTCTGCTGATGAGTGTGTAGTGCGCCGTGTGATTGTCTGTCTCTGTTCTGCCTTCCTCTAGTGAGCTTTTAGAGCTCAGATGAGAGAGAAAGGGATCATGGGTAGAGAAGGTGTGTAGCATTTAGCCAGGCAGCATGTCTCATGTGTTCCTCTTCCTACTGTCTCCTCCCACCTGACTCCTCCAACCTGTCTGCTCCCACCTGACTCCTCCCACCTGACTCCTCCCACCTGTCTTATTCTTTCTCCCATTCTGTGGCTTCCTCTCAGGTTTCTCTTGCTTCTTTCTCTTTGACTTCTCAAATTCTTTTTTTTTGCACGTGTGTCTTCTTGCCTCTCTCTCTCTCTAGGCTGTCTGTCTTTTGCTCCCTCACTAGTCTCTCTGTCGGCCTGTGTCCTTGCACTGGACTGTGATAGTGTCTGGAGGGGCTCTGATGCAGGGTCCTGTCCAACGTGCATGAGGAGGTTTCAGTGTATATGAAAAACCTACCTCCTTATCCTCCTCCTGCGTGAATGATTGGGAATGTGCCTGCATGCTAACGTGTGTGTGTGTGTGTGTGTGTGTACGGAGAGGCGGTGGGAGGGGGTCATGGTGCCTGTCTGCTGTTCAGCAGTGCTATGCGCATGCTTCTCCAGATTATGACCAGCAGGTTCAGGACAGCTTATTCGTTTAATCATTTTTGCTCATTTTTCACCTCATGACTTGAACAAAGTGCATCCTCTGCGTGACGGATGAGGGTTTAGTACTGTAGCTTTGAGAACGGCCTTGTCTGTCTGGAGCCTGTTTTATTCCCTCTTACTGAAGAACGCACTTCCCTGTATTTAATGTTCTTAAGATACTTTTTTCTTTGTTTGCTTGTATGTGAGTTTGTGGTCTTCTGTGAGTGATAAATGTGTGTGTGTGTGTGTGTGTGTATGTGTGTGTGCGTGTGTGTGTGTGTGAATGTGTATAAGTTTAGATTGCTTAGAGACAAAGGGACATACAACTTTGTTTATGGTTTCAGTCATGTTAATGTATCATCATCATCAGAAGTTGCTGCTGTAGTGTCATGAGAATGTGGAATAGACTGATTGCTGTTGAGCTCTGCAGGCTATGCTCAGTACTTGCCTCCATTTTGGGACATGGAAATGATCTTTAAATCAGAATTCCGTCCTGCAACACGTCCTGACACATTTTATGCATTTGTCCAAGTGTGTAGCTTAGGATTTAAGATGTGCTTGGCTCTTGTTTCATAGGTATTGTGTGTGAATTTTGTTGTAGTTTCAGAATCAGTCATCACATTGCTGGTCATCATGTTTTACCTGTTGAAGACACTTCAATGTGCCATTAACAACATAGAGTGTAAGGGCGCTGGCTTTACAGTCAGCACCGTTACATTCTGATTACAAAGCTATATGTGCAGAAATAGTTTATGTGTTGCCACTCTGTGATGAGACTTGGGTAGCGATGTTTTGTCATTTGTGAAGCTGTTAAGATGTCTGGACATGCAATTCACACGCTGTCTTGTCGCAATTTTGGTTGAACTTGTAAGATGTCAGAAGTTCAGTATGATGTCTTTGCCTAGAGTGTCACATTCCCCTGCTGCTACAGTGTGTATTGTCTGTCACATTAGTGCCTCAAGTCTTTTATGTAATTTCGAGCAGTGTATGTGGATAGATTAAGGTTATATGAACAGGTCTAGTTTTTCTGCAGTCATTTTATATATATTTTGCAACATAGTATAAAGAGGTTGTCTGATTTTTTTTGTTGAATGATTACTTGTGGTGCTGTGCGATATGACGATATATATCTTGTGATGACAAAAAATGTTTATCTGTTTATGTTACTATTTATTTCATCACAAAACACGAAATGATGAAAATATGGTGAAATATTTTTTTTCATCATTTGAATGACGCTTTGCGTTAAAGCACCGCAAACATGAATGCATGAGACTGATGAATCTCAAACGCAGTAGCAAGTTTAATAATCTGAGAAAAAGAAACTACAACAGCACTGAACGATACCAAGATATAATATGGTAATTCCAAAAAGGAGAATGATCTTGTCTGAATGACAAGATTAAACGAGGGAACTAACCTAAGTTAGCTATCTAGCTAGCTAATTGCTAATACACACATTCTACTTAAATGCAGTTTTAACTAACACACGCTTCAATTTTACATTTAGATATTTAGAAGTACCTACTTTACATTATCTTTATATTTAAAGATGTTAATCATCGCATTATCAATTTAAACCTCATTATTTCAAAACTACTCAACGTAGGGGGCTGCGGTCTTATGATATAATGTAATAACAATTAATACATTATAATTAGTTATAAGTTAATTTTACACAGCATAAAATGTGAAAGAACATAGGAAATGGGTGTTTCCATGTTGACGTTTGCGTAAATGATTGAATTTACAGAAAATGTGCTATATCATGATAGATATCATTATGTGACATTAGTTAACTACATCAGGATATAATGTTGGTCATATCGTACAGCCCTAATTTCCCTTTGTTAAGATACTTAAGTAGCCTTGTGTGGTGATTCTATTTTCTACCTGTTAGTAATGTGTTAGATTTTTTGATAAGCAGTTTGGTTAATCGCTATATTATGTCTGTGAGTTTAAAGGTTTAGTGGTGAACAGATTTTGTGTGTAAGATCCATTAATGTGGTTCTTTAATTTTAAAGCCCACGGAGCCTCCAAAGTTGGATGAGGCGGGGGTAAGATACTACTGGGCATCGACCATAACTACAACTTACATTCTTTTATCAAGTTTCCGTTGGAATTCTGTCTATAAAATGATTTACGATATAACTTCTGATTTCTTCGCCCCTTCTTAAAGGGACTTTGGATTTCATACTTTTTAGTTGGCTTAAGTTTAATTTAGTTTTTGAATCGCTTTTATGTTCCATGGGTTTGCTTCATTTTTTATTTTTTCTATGTTTCGCCATTCAACTGTTCTTTCTTTAACGAGGGAAAGTGTCATCCAAACGTGGCAGCGAGTGTGTGCGTGCGTGCACGGGTGTGAGTGCAGGGGGTCACTGGCTCCCTCACGTTTGTAGCGCTGACACTGCTGCATGACGTGGGCCCCGCGAGGTCAAGTTAGGTAAGGTTATGACCTCAAGGCAACCTTTGACTAGGGGTCTGGGGCCCCTGTAACTTCGCATGCAGTGAATCGGGGTTGAGAACGCCATGCTTGTGCCGATGCGTGCAATTAAGTATGGCCGGATTTAAGCTAGCATGCTCTTCCTTCTTAATTCTTCTTCCTGTTTAAGGACTTTTATTCTACAGGTGCCTGACAATGCTTCACGTCTGGCCAGCTGCTACATCTAACATATCTTGAATGTTTAATGAGATTCTTAAAAAAATAGGGAAGCATTAAATAAAGTGGTACTCTCTTTATACAAAGGCTTTAGCAATAAATTACAAATAGTTCTGCCTTAGTACCCCATAGTACAGTAAACCAAAATTAGCTCACACATTGATTATTGTGTACTGCCTCCTGCTGGCCAGACAGCTGAAGCACAGCCCGATGGTTTTGGTTTCCTCTCTTTCTCCTGATTCTCATTCTCTTGACTTTGACTCATCAACCCACAGGAAGCAGAAGAAAAGTCAGGCCTTTCCATTACTTTCTTCCGGCTGTTTCGAGTGTTGCGATTAGTCAAACTACTCAGCAAAGGGGAGGGCATTCGCACCCTCCTATGGACCTTCATTAAATCCATCCAGGTCAGCCGTTCTATCTTTCAAACCACCCAACACAATAAAGCACCACAAAACAAATGCTCCTGTTTGTTTTTTTACACTGTGCTCCTGTTTGTTTGTTTATATATCCTATTTGTTTGTTTGTATATCCTATTTGTTTGTTGGCACTATGCTCCTATTTGTTTGTTTACACCACACTCATTTGTTTGTTTACACCATCCTCCTGTTTGTTTGTTTGTAATACCATGCTCCTCTTTGTTTGTTTGTAATACCATGCTCCTGTTTGTTTGTCATGCTCCTATTTGTTTGTTTATACCATGCTCCTGTTTGTTTGTTTGTTAACACTATGCTCCAGTTTGTTTGTTTACATCATGCTTCTGTTTGTTTGTTCACACCATGCTCCTGTTTGTTTGTTTGTTTGTTATCACTATGCTCCTGTTTGTTTGTTTACACCATGCTCCTGTTTGTTTGTTCACACCATGTTCCTGTTTGTTTACACTATACTCCTGTTTGTTTATTTACACCATGCTCCTGTTTGTTTGTTTTTCACACCATTCTCCTGTTGGTTTGTTTGTTTATACCATAATCTATTTGTTTGTTTGTTCACACCACTCTCCTGTTTGTTTACACCATGCTCCTGTTTGTTCTACCTCCAGGCTCTGCCATACGTCGCTCTGCTCATCGCCATGGTGTTCTTCATCTACGCTGTCATTGGCATGCAGGTGAGCCTCGTCCCTGCGTCCACTGGATGCCAACACACACACGCTTATACATGCATGTGTGTGCATACACACAGGGACTCCCGGTGGGTCAAAACAGTAGCACGCAGTTCATTCACTTTCCTTCTGAAAAGTTCTAGAGTGCGCAACGTTCTTGTGTGAATAGCTTAAAGTGACAGAGTATGTGTATGCCACATTCCTTTGCCAATAGACCTACCGGTCCCTATGGGCTATGTGTGTGTATGTGTGCTTTTCAGATGTTTGGGAAAATAGCAATGATAGATGGAACACCCATGACCAGAAACAACAACTTCCAGACGTTTTCTCAGTCTGTGCTGCTGCTGTTCAGGTGAGAGCAGGGAGGCCAGTCTGAACACACCCCTGTCTCAGCTGAGATAGAAGGGCAGTTTGGCTTTAATACATTAAGTTGGACTCTGGCTGATTCTTATAATTTCGGATTCATCTGAAAAATAGCCTAACGATGTAAAAAAAAAGAATACATCTGAAACTTTCTTGGCCCCAGTCTGCATGTTAGTGTTTAGTATGCACAAAAACGTGCACGCGTGTGTATGTGTGTGTGTGTGTGTGTGTTTGTGTGTGCATGTGTGTTTAGGTGTGCTACAGGGGAGGCTTGGCAGGAGATTATGTTGGCGTGTATGCCTGGTCAGATGTGTGACCCCGAGTCAGATTACGAGCCTGGAGAGGAGATGTCCTGTGGTAGCAACTTCGCTATCCCCTACTTCATCACTTTCTACATGGTCTGTGCGCTGCTGGTACGTACACACAATTCCATAACCACCTCCATCACTTTAGGCAGGTGAGTGGATCGCTGGATCATTGTTATTGAGTGGAGTGGTAGATTCAGGTGGGACCAGTGGCGTTGAGTAACACTGTCAGTGGGGTTGAACCTTCTGGGGGTGTCATGGGCATGTGTGAAACACAGATGAAGGGAGCAGCCTAATGTGAAGTGAGTGTGGTTTGGCACACAGGTACACACATACACAGGAACACACACACAGGAGCACACACACATAGGAACACACACAGGTACACACATGCACAGGAACACACACACAGGAACACATGCACACAAAAGCACATATTTCCAGTTCTGCTCTTAAGTATCTACAAGTTGAGTTCAGTTTAGTTTAACGTCAGTCTATCTGAGGTAATCAGATGCTCCTGGAGATATTGATTAGCTTGATAAGGTGTTCGATCAAGACTGGGAGCAAGAGAGTCTTCATGGTCTACTCAGAGCGAGAGAGTCTTCATGGTCTACTCAGAGCGAGAGAGTCTTCATGGTGTACTCAGAGCGAGAGAGTCTTCATGGTCTACTCAGAGCGAGAGAGTGTTCATGGTGTACTCAGAGCGAGAGAGTCTTCATGGTCTACTCAGAGCGAGAGAGTCTTTCCGTTATAACAGCAAACAGCGTTTCTGCCCTGCGCGCATATGCTGTATTTCTGCACTTCCTGAGTGAACAGTGTCACATACAAAATAAGGTCAGTAACTGCCATAAAGTGACTTTATGAGAGAAAGCTACAGTGTCTCTCTCTCTCTCTCCCTTCCCTCTCTTTCCCTCTCTCTCAATCTCCCTCTTTCTCTCACCCTCTCTCCCCCTCCCCTCTCTCTCTCTCTCTGTCAACCTCACTTATAATTGCTTCAGATCATTAACTTGTTTGTGGCTGTCATCATGGATAACTTTGACTATTTAACTCGTGATTGGTCGATTTTGGGACAACATCACCTTGAAGAGTTTAAACGGTTATGGTCTGAATACGACCCAGAGGCCAAGTGAGTACTGTGTGTGTGTTTGTGTGTGTGCGTGCGTGCGTGTGTGTGTGTGTGTGTGTGAGAACCGGTGTACGTTTGTGCTGGCATCTGTGTGTGGGCATGGGTGTACAAGGATGTATATTGTATTATACATGTCTTTTAAAGCTCTGATTGTACTTATGTGAGGCTGTATATTACATGATGTAGTGACTATGTAGTGAGCTGCTCTCTCTGTCTCTGTGTGACAGGGGCAGGATTAAGCATTTAGATATAGTGGCCCTACTACGCCGTATCCCCCCTCCACTGGGGTTTGGAGAGCTGTGTCCACACAGAGTGGCATGCAAGGTTGTTAATCTCTCTCTCTCTTACACACACACACACACACACATATAAATACACACAGTATAGAATATACATCTAGCTCTAGGACCTCTATTGCTTATCAACTAATGATGAAGTCTCATAGGTATGTTGGGGTCAGGAACACTCCTAGTGTCCTCACTATATAAAACAACATGCACACATACACACACTCTGAAGTCATAGTGTAAGCATTGCATAATTCTCTGATTCTCTCCCTCAGCGGCTGGTGTCCATGAACATGCCCTTAAACCTTGATGGCACAGTGTCATTTAATGCCACCTTGTTTGCTCTAGTGAGGACTTCTTTAAAGATCAAAACAGAGGGTGAGCAAGCATACACAAACACACACACACACACATAAATATATGTATACAGAAGCATACAAAGACAGACACACACACACACAGACACATGTGACTGCAGCGTTGTGAGTGAGTTTTTCTGCTGCGTGTGCAGGGAACATGGAGCAGGCCAACGACGAACTGAGAGTCGTTATTAAGAAGATCTGGAAGGAAACCAGTATGAAACTAATTGACCAGTTGGTGCCTCCTCCTGGCGGTCAGTCTTATCAGTCTACAGCCAACGAGACCAAGCTGCTCACACACACACACACACACTAACATGCGCGGACCTGTAATGTACTCTGGTTTTCTATGGCTGTTGTCTCTCATATACTCTTTGTTGTTTCTTTGCAGTGTTTTAGTGTGAATGTACAGTATTTTCTTGTTGCATCTTGCCTGAATCCATGAAAGTGTGTGTGTGTGCACGCTTGACTTCAGGCTTGCATGGCTATGTACTTTGTCCTACGACATTTTTCTCTCTCCTTCACTCTCTCAATCTGTCTGTGTATTGTTCTCTTCTGTCTGTTCCTCTCCTTTCTCCCTGTCTAGTCCCTCTTTCTCATTTTTTCTCTTTTTATCTCTCACTCTATTTTACTCTCTCTGAGCTTTATATGTGTATATGTGTTTATCTCAAAGTTCTGAAGAATATTCTGAAGCATTTCTGTTTTAGGCTGGTGGCATGGAGCTAAGGTTGCCTCTTCTTTCCAAACACTGTCCCCAACATGCTTTGCTTAAATAGGTAGACAGACCCCAGCTTCAGAATAATTCCCTCTCTGTCTTTCACACACACGTGCATGTATTCACACACACACGCACACACACACACACACACACACACACACACACACACACACACACACGTCTGCTTTGTGCTGCTTGCTTGCATGTACTGAGCAGAGTATATCATAGATGTTTGCACAGTAGTCTCAAAATGGAGACTGTCTGTCTCTACAGATGTATGAGTATAAGCAACTGAATCTCTAAAGAAGCTTCATTTGCTACTAAAGTCATACTGAAGCAATGTGCAATAAGCCAACAGGAAGTGTAACCAAACAAGTGACACAGGAGGTGCACATGTGTGTGGTCTGTTCGTTCAGATGATGAGGTAACCTTGGGGAAGTTCTATGCCACCTTCCTGATACAGGACTACTTTAGGAAATTCAAGAAACGTAAGGAAGATGTTGAAATTGGAGAGCAGGTCGAAGAGACCGACACAGCCACCGCACTACAGGTAAGACACATCAGTGTGTGTGTATGTGTGTGTGTGTGTATGCCGACACAGCCACCACACTACAGGTAAGACATGCACATTAGAGTGTGTGTGGTGGACATTGTAGAGGTTTGTGTGCGTGTGTGGGGGGCGATCAGTGTAGGGGTGTGTGTGGGGGATGGGGTGGTCAGTGTAGGGGTGTGTATGTGTGTTTGTGTGTGTGTGGGGGGGGGTGGTCAGTGTAGGGTTGTGTGTGTGTGGGGTGGTCAGTGTGATAAAAGCATAGAAAGATAAAAAAATATATCTTCAAATGTGCATTTATTTACTCTGACAACCTCAAACACAGGAAAGCATGGTGATACACTGGGGCGTGAAGACACTACTCAGCCACAGCTACTCCTCCCCTTGTGTAAAACACTCTGGTCTCCTGCGTGCCTGTCCTGTCCTGCCTCGTCCTATCTTTCATTGTCCTGTCAAGAGCTGTCCATCTCGTCACTATCTGTAATGGGAACCCTCATGACACCAGCAAGTGTGATATCCTCCCTGCCCCCCTGTCATCCACGTCTCCGTCGACTCACAAACCTCCCTTGACAGAGCTTGCTCTTGGCTCACCTGTGTTGTCATGGTTACAGGCTGGTCTCCGCACGCTGCATGATATCGGGCCTGAGATTCGCCGTGCCATATCATGTGACCTCCAGGATGAGGAGCTGGTGAACATTGTACCTGAGGAGGAACAGGTGAATAGTACAGATCCTTCACCAGATCCTTCACAACAGGTGAATAGTATAGATCCTTCACCAGATCCTTCATGATCTCTGATTCTCCAACTCTTTTGTCTTTAAATATTTGGTAGGCAAAATATTTGTTCATTAAATTTCCCATTTGGTAAAGGAAATAGATGAGAATTTGTGAGGGGATTCAGGTTTTTTCTTTCCTCTTTACTGGCTGAGTAATAAAATAAAAAAACTTCATCCTTCTGTTTTAAAGTCACAAGGTTTTATAAAATATCAGTCTTGCAAATAGATCCATATGCATTTGACTATATAGTGTAAATATGTAAATATGTAGTCCCATAAGAATTTGGCTATATAGTATAAATTTGGCTATATAGCGTAAATTTGGTTATATAGTGTAAATATGCAACACGCCATGTGTATTTTTGGTCTCATGATCAGTTCATCAGCTTCTACAGTCTCTCTCCCTGTTCCACTGTCTCAACAGCACAAACCCAACGGCTTCTTCCAAACCGGCAACAGAGACCAGTCCTCCATCCATCAGACCAACGCCACACAGCGCCCCCTGCAGGTCCATCCACCCCCGCGCTACGTCGACACAGAGGAGCCGGTGGGACGGATCGACCGTGCCATCATCATGAACAACAGCATCTGTGAGCAAAACCGCCCTCAGGTCCATGGCATCCAGAGCTCCAACGGCAACGTTCCCGAGGCTAACAACATCAACCTGAACAATGCCAACGTGTCCAGCCTACCCGATGGGGATCCCAGCCACCTTGTCCAGCACACGCCTGTGAATGCGCAGCCGAGTGTGTACAACCCCGGCGACAGCTGCAAACCCACACAGCCGCACGTCCCGAGGTGAGCAGGGCTTGTATTCTCACGTGAGCCTGTGGGACGTTGCTGGTGATGATGGGATTCGTGTTTTCTCTCACTCTTTAGGCACTCGCTTGGAGTCATGGTATTGAGTCTTACATATGATCATGTGTGTGGTATTGGATAGCGCTAATTCAAGTGTGGGCCAGTATGATGAAGTGATTTAATCACATTGGAACAAATGTAATTTTAGGAAGTGTTTTTTCAGAAGAAGACAAGCTATAGTCACTTTTTAAAAATTTGGGTTCTGTCTGAACTTTGGAGATATCTAAGCTTATCTGATATTATGGGCTGTTGTATTTATAGCTATGAAATATTGAACAAAGCTACTTATAACCCTTCATACTTCACTGATTCACTTCACTTAGTATTCCCTGATGTTTAGAATACATTATAAACCTAAACAAGAATCCATTTCCTCTTACTCATGTTTAACCGTCAGCAACACTGTCCACTTATAGCCTGCCTGGCATTGTGCTTTTTGACCTGTCTATATGAACTTTGACCCCTGCTCATCCACCTATGCCTGTATTCTACCCTACTCTCTCTCACCTTTACTAAAGCGCATTTTGGCTTCTGGTTTAAGTCACTTAAATGACAAGAAGCTGAGATCTCATCACTGTACAGACTCTGCATGTATCCTGCTGTGTGTTTACTAATGCTGTGTATGTCTCATATTCTGTATATACCTGTCATTCTCCTGCCTCTGTCTTTCCTGATCTCCTCTCTCTTCTTTCCTAACTGCAATCCTTTCTCTACTCTTCTCTCTGCTTTCTGGAGCAGGAGACGCTACTATGAGACGTATATTAGGTACGTTCCAGCGGAGGTGCGGCAGGCCTTGAGTATTTGTAAAGCAGCCACTGGTTGGCTGCACAGTACAGTTAAACTGTATAATAGGCACATTTTCATTAATAAGCTGATGGCCAGTCTTCTTCAGCACCAGCTGTGGGATGGTGGTGGTGGTGGTGGGGGAGGGGGGGGTGATCCTGTACAACGTCACATTCAGGAGTTTTATTATGCTTTTGCAAAATCTGAACATGTTCGTGAACGTGAGCACTTCTAAGGTCTCTGTGAACATGGCGAGAGTAGATGTATTGTCTGGAAGAACCTCAGCTTGTTTGTCAAGGAGGAGGTCTTTGTTGCATCGCTGCCCCCTGGAGGTGTATGTCTGCATGGCACTGCATGCTCTTACCATACTTAAATCTCATGCCGATTCCTAGCTGACTTCTTGCAACCCCTGACACTGCCGCAGGTCAAATGGCAGCATCAGACATCGCCCTACCATTCGTCGCGAGGAAGATTTTGAAGAAGAGTGCTACTCTGGAGAGTACTACAGTGGAGAAGAGTTTTATGAAGATGAAGGCATGCTACCAGGCGACAGGTGTCAACGAAAAACAACACAGATCATTCACATATTGCAGGATTGTTTTCAGATTCACTGATCGTTCCGTTTCACTTGGTGACTGTGCGAACCCTTCACAGCAGGTACCCCAACAGTGATCATGAGTGTGAGACGCCCCGCGGCTACCCACATCCCAACAGCTACTACGAAGGAGACCTGCAGCACACCTACCATGACTCCTACCGCTCACCAAAGAGACGTCTGCTCCCTCCCACGCCACCAGGTGGGTCTCTGTACAAACAGCCGCAAAGGACACAAGACAGCGTGGAGGTCTGCCTCAACACCGCCTCACGGTCATGTAGTCCAGACGCTCCTGCCATTCTAACAGCTGACTGTTAATGGTATGCAAACTGCCCCTCCCTTCACCCCGTAACTGCCATTGGATGTCTCTCCGCTGACAAACCCAGGCAACAGGAGGCCTTCATTCAACTTTGAGTGTCTGCGCCGACAGACCAGTGCGGACGACCTTCCTCGCCAGCGAACCGCTCTGCCCATGCATTTAATGCAGCACCAGGTAACACTTCACCACTCCTGAGAGTGAAGTAACACAGCACTAATTAAAGAGCTGGTTACGATTAGGACAGCATTGTCATATTCAACGTGCTGTTCATGTGCCTTCATTCCCACTGCTGTGTATCAGGTGATGGCGGTGGCAGGCTTGGACTCAACCATAGCTCACAGAGTCTCGCCCGCACGATCCAGCCGCTCGTGGGCCACGCCCCCGGCCACGCCCACCAGCAAAGAGCAAACCCCCTATTACACGCCCCTGATCCGTGAGGAGCGCTCGCTCTTCAACAGCACGCGGCCCTCAGCACGCAGGAGCGCCTGGTACACCGACGAAATGGACGTCCAGCAGGGCGGCTCCCCCATGCACCTACAGATCCGGTCTGAGTACCAGAACCAGTACCAGATGAAGCGTGACAGTGCCAGCAGCCTCGTGGAGGCGGTGAGTGTCAAACCAAAACCCCGCCCCCATCTCTGGACCAGGGCTCTTGAGTGTAATGACCAAGTCATGTCATTGTTTCCAGTGTTTTACAGCTTAAGAACCCATTTCATATGCAGATTGTCATGAAATTGTGTGAGGAAACTGAAGATGTGATTGATAAAGAGCAACTCACCCTAACCCTTCCTGTAGCTCTGACTGTGTTGTTTCTAGAACTGTTGTTCTTTTTTGTTTCATTTTGATGTGCATCACAGAAACATGGAGGTTTAAAAGTGGAGGAGCCAGGACAGTGTGGGGTAGTGTCCAGCTTTTCTGTATTTGGATAAGGCCACTTACATCTGTCCCTCTTTAGCTGTGTCCCTCTTTAGACTTGCCCTCATCATTTCTGCTAGGGGGAGTCAACGACGCTTTCATAACGTCAGTATAACGGATGGGTATAAAGTATAAAGATGGGTGATACTATACTTAATTTTTCAAATACAACATTGGATTTGCTTCACTCATATTGGGTTTCATGTGGTTAGCGAGGTACTCTGTACTATGGTAATCAATGTATCTCTGCTAGCTAGTTAGCTAGCAAGCATATATAGGGGTGGAAAATATTTCTGTCTAGCTTATGCTAACATTAGTTTGTGCTTACCAATAGCAAATGTGTTCCAGATTGAGAAAACTATTCCCTTCTTTATTCTTGTCCTGCAAGGGACCATTTGTGTGATATACATAATACCCACCTCCGTGCTTTGAGGGCAAGTCGATGATGGTGTGCTAAAATGTTTGATGAAACAGGGCTCTAGACTGTTAATCACAGGCATCTGATTGCTATGTTGTACACTAAATCAAAATTAAATCAATGAATATGTAGAGGGAGATTTAGAAAAGAATCAACGTGGAACATATCAGTACTGACGTGATGTAAACATATCCTTAGACTTTGATGGTCTCGATCTGCATTTGTTTTGTTTTGGTGCGTGCATGTTGATGAACAGGTTCTGATATCAGAAGGACTGGGCAGATACGCTAAGGACCCCAAGTTTGTGTCTGCTGCAAAGCAAGAGATCGCAGATGCCTACAAAATGACCTTCAACGAAATGGAAAGTGCTGCAAGCAACCTCCTGAATGGCAGTGTGCCAGGGGTCAACGGAGCCAATGGGGTCAGCGGGGTCAAAGGCGTCAACGGGGTCAGAGTGGTCAACGGAGTTTTCCCTAATATGCGTCATAAATACTACGACATTCAGGACGTGTCAGCAAGCTACAGTGACGAGGAGCTAGAGGGTGACCCTCGGCCCCGCTACGAGGATGAGCTGAAGGATGAGATGATCTGCATCACCGCGCTATAGCGTTCAGTAAGTGGCTAGGGCCAGACGGCAGGCATGCTCTCAGCATCTGAGTTGTTAAACGAAATCAAAATGCATCTACTGGCTTATAACCCAAAGAAGTGCCTTTACAGTGGAGAGAGAGACGCCTAGAGTAAAGACAGACCATTCTGTTCTCCAGAGGGGCTGAACCAGATTGGAGTCATGTTGCCTGGCAACAGCATTCCAGTCTGTCAGATGGCTGATGATCATACTTTGGAGATTGCCCCTAAACTGATGATGAATTACAGAGCTGAACTGTGAGTGGCTGCCTGTGCTGTCACTGTCGGCTGTGGACCAACGGGCAGTGATGGGAGGGATCCTGGAGGGTGGGATGTTTCCAAGGTGATGACAATCAGATTGAAGATGTCATTACCTCAGTCACTTTAATAAGGGTTTTGCATATCAAGCACATTTTCAATGCAAATAATGGAAAGCGTGTCTCCCCGTCTACCCGTCTAGGCTTTAGTTTGTACTAATCCTGTAGATTAATTCAAAAAAGGGTGAACACTAAAATCTTTAGACAACTAAACCCAATACTACCATGCTGATTTACAGGTAATATCATGACTCGTTAAGAACAACTACATTATGCGTCTGGAGCTGCTTTGCCAGCGGCGGCATCTGTTCTAAATGCACTAGTAGGCAGGTTTTGTTTTCTACTTTAGGATAGCCTGTTTGGGCTTTCAGAATTACTATGCTGTAAATTAATTGTAATATAAAACAAAGAGGAAACTTTTTAAAGGGACATCATATATTTTGTAATTATGTACCGTAGGAAAAAGGAATCAGCAATATTAATCCTAATTGACATTACTGAATTGTGAAGGAATGCTTTCATTTAGATTTTATTAGATTATGGACTCTTATTTTGTTTTTAATTAGCATCATTAGCAGTTCAGGTGCATCTTTAGCTGGTCTGCATAAAAATGTCCTTTTGTTGCTTTGATTTAATTCGAGGTCTGCGTCACATCTGTACAAGATATGCAAATGCTTTTGCTAATATTCCTTCCTTTGTGTGTGTGTGTGTGTGTGTTTTTGTTTGTGACACAGCGTCAGTGTTCATTTCTTCCACGCAGTCGCCAGTGTGTGGTATGAATTATGCGGTGTGCTATTCAAACCCAGACACTGCTGGGGCTTATGAAGCTGGCTTATACACAAACGTGTGTTACTGTCTACTGTAGTGGGTCTGTTCAAGGCTGTCGATCTGTGATCACTGTGTGTCGTGTCGTGTATTTTGTGCAGAGGAGGTGCACAGGAGGATTTGCAATGCATCATGCATTGACCTAATACTGCTTAAATGGGAAATTCTGAAACTTTACTCTCACCAGATGCAAGCTGTCTGACAGAGATACCTGCTAATATTAGGACTCGTAATGTAGAACTGATCTCTGTCAGCCACTAGCAAAAGGAAGCAAAGCTGTTTTTCTGTCAGTGGTAGTGCATACCAGTGCTGTTGGGATCATTTCCCCCTTTGCAGTACTGATTAAAATGTGGTGAAGTGATGGTGTGATTATGGTGGTAGGGAGATGTCAGGTGATGTGGTGTAGTCAGCAGGTCTGCACAGGATGAGCAGTACTGACCCTGTCTCCCAGTCTCTCTCACAATCTCCTCACGTCTTTAGCTTCTCACTTGTCCATTAGTACAGGGGGAAATAGATCTGTGTTAAAACCTTTGTCTTTCCCAGAATCTTTTAAAGTCTTTTAAAATAGGTTCTTGCTCAGCCCCCTGGGTTCTGAGCAGGGGCCCTGCGTCACTTCCAACATCAAGACAAAAATACATTTTTGTCTGCAAAGGCACTGCCTCAGATTTTTAGCACAGACTAAACAAGGGGGAATGGGGTATTATGGGATTTGTAGTTAGTGAGTGTGATTTATTGGTTTGTTGAGCAAGTACTACTGTGCTTTCAGTCAACCGAACACTGTATAAAAAAAAAGAAGGAAGAAATGCGGATTGAACCACTGCATGTGCACATGTGAAAGGGCTCTCTGAAATGTTTTGTGAGAAAATAACCTAAAATGTATGTTCCATTCTTTGTGTGAAAATATCTTGTGAGAGGACCAATGTGCATTCTAGGCACATTGAACTATTTGTAGCAATTACTTTATTTACTTTAAGAAAATATATGCATTATTAAAAAACAACTTGTAAAAAAATAAGCAATTTGCTTTTACCTCATGTCAGGGATTCCTGAACAATATAAAAATAAAAATACATAAATATATATTTGGTTTCATGTAACTGAAATATTAGCATATAGCTGTTGGTCTTTGCTTTTGAGCTTTTCCTGTTTTCTATTCAGAGTTTTGTGTGTTAAGGTGAGCAGGTTTTGTACTTTTTTTCTGTGACTGTGTGTAAAAGTAGTGAAATATATATTTGTTATTTAACATCTCATCTTTCAATGCTGATACAGCAAGGAAAAAACTAAAGGAGAAAAGTGTGCTCCTCTCTGTAATTAAACATGCTAATAAGGTAATGTACAAGTTTACAAAGGAAGGCTTTTGATTTAAACATTATCATACTTTTAATTCTAGAATTATAAATTCTTACTACACTGCTTCTATTACTACTATAAACATTGCTATTGGTATTAATACTAAAAGGAAATATAAGATTATGATGTATATTATGTACAAATATACTCAAGACAATGTGTGATAATGTTCTCTACTTGAAAGTCTTGATTTTTGCTCTGTAATCATTTTTATTCTCTTCGTAGCTAATAATTTATGGAAACCCTATAGGTTTTGTATCAATGCATTTTTTTGTATTTTTCCTATTTATTTTGACCTGGACTTGATTTAAATCAATACTGAAGTTTTATTTTCTAATGATTATTATTGAATAAACTTAAAAAAGAGAAAACCACTCAGCTTCTTCTGGTCGTCTGTTTCCTTCAAGAGTGGGTCCTCTTCCAGAGTCCTGGGAGCTCGAGGGTCCTGCACAGTGTCTCAGCTGTACCAGGGTGCACTCTTCTGGACGGAGAATTCAGAAGTTTTTCCCTGGGACATGTCCACCCCATTGAGTCCTACTCATGGTTTGGTGGATCTTGCATTCAGAGCTTGTTCCTGTCCTGCTATGATTTGCACCTCTGTGCTGTCTCTCAATCCAGCCTCTTTTAGCCTTTGTAGGATTATTCCATATCATCCCCTCACATTATTTATAGATAGTACACACTGTGCAAAGGATGATGATGGTACCTGCCCCTCCTCATTACCATTCACCTCGGGTTTCTGCTACCCGGGGTTCTCTCTAAGCACTTAATCACTTGGGGCCATCTTCCTGGCGTATTCCTGGATCTTTGATGTTTCGTCCTGGATAGTAGCTGTGATGCTCACTAGTCAGTCCTTGGCCTGAGATTTGAGGTTTCCTTGTCTTGATGATGTCAGGGGCTTCTCTCTCCTCCTTTGGCCAGAGTGTATGTGTTGACAGTCGAGATCTGTCTCACTCCCAGTATATTTTTGGCTACAGCTGCTTTCCTTGTGGCCTCCTAATGATTCCCATTTGCCTGGGGGATTCCAAAGAATTCCCAAAGCTGCCCTCAGCATCTGCTATGCCATGTTCAGTCAGGTACACAAAACCAGACACTGCAACACACAGTCATGTTCACTCAGGTACACAAAACCAAACACTACAACACACAGTAATGTTCAGTCAGGTGCACATAACGAAACAGGCAAAATAACTGACATAGCAGTTAGAAAGGAACAGGTTTTATCAAAATGGTGCTCTTTGGAAAGAAGGCTCAAGCACTATATTAACCACCAGATGGCGCTGTTGTCTAGTTATACAAGCAGTAGCAAATCTTATGTTGTACATAGGGGACATCTGGGAGACCGTAACAAAGGAACACGTGAAGAAAGAAAGCAAGAAAGCAAATTCCTACAAATTTATACTTTGATTAGTACTGATACTGTTGAAGTTGGAATTCATATATATAACAACGGAGCGTTTTATATGTGGCATCAGTAAATGAGTTGTGTAATGTAGCTGGAGAGGTCGGAATCATCACTATTTGCAGTTGATGAATAAAGGTGCGTTGTATTAAAACACAGAGCTCTAACACAAATCTTCTGTGAGTTATAGGTGCTGAAACAAAAAGAGTGACAGCCATCCCCCGGTCTCCCCTAGAGGGAGATTATTTTACTCAAAAATGGATGGAAACCTGGACGATATGGAGAACTTATCCCTTTTTGTCTCAAAGCAGCACGTTTACTTTTAAAGGTTTTTCATCAATTTTGTTTTTAGCCCAACATGTAGCACATCTCTCCTAATTGCTCACATTTTCTTTTCTTGAAAAAATAGATCAATGAAATAATGGAAAAATGCTAGTGAGTTTAGTTTCTATTCGTAAGAAAAAAGGTGGTGCTAACATTACTGCTTGCTTGAATTGTAAACTAAAATTGAAGCGCACACATTTCAGTACGAATTCAAAGCATTTTCAACCTATATGACTCATGGAGAAACGCTACACAGAACACCTCCAGCACACTGCCCGCTGTTGCAGTAATGTAATAGCCCGCGGCACTGGTCACCGCAGATGGCAAACCGCCTGTTGTCTGCCCGGGTCGGACATCGCGGTTCACCAGGGCGAAACATCGGTTGGCGCAGCTGCTTGTGACCAAAGGGTAATCACGATCATGATGGCGTTTATCGGGATGGCTGTGGCGGAAAAAAACGGTTACGAAGACCGAAACCGCGGACATCAAGATCACTTCTCTGCCAGTGGTACAGAAGAGGTGTGGATACTGTGAGAGGTCCGGAACAGTTTTTGGAGTTCCTATATTCTTCGCGAGAATGCAGTGATTTAAATTCAAGTGAATACGTGTGAATGGTTCATGCCGCAGTGCCCTTTGCTTTTGGCCTGTATGTAAATTATCCGATAATCTGTCGTAAATTATCATTATCTTAATTGGTCCTCTTTCTTCAGCATGCTGTTGGATTTACATGTTGTGCTTTCATTAACAACTATAAGGTGCTCTCTCTCTCTCTCGCTCTCTCTCTCTCTCTCTCTCTCTCTCTCTCTCACACTGGTTCACGCACGCACGCACGCACAGATAAAAATACTGAGCATCTTACAGGACAGCACATGGGGCCATTCTCCTACTTCAGAAACATGTAATATTGTAATATCTCTACTAAAAGGCTTACTGCCTGCGTGTTTCTGATACTTTTAACACCAGCAAGTTCCATTATCAGTACTCCAGCCAAGCCTAGACATTATAGTGTTTACATACTGTGTCTATATGGGGGGGGTGTTACTGATTGCACTGCAGGTGTATAGCAGATGGTGCCTCAGTGTGCTGCTGGGTTTGGTTCCTTAAGATTTTGATCTTACATAACGGTGATGAAGACATTATTGACAGACATTTCCCTGGGTTTGTATCGATGGCATTTGAATTCATCATTTGTTTACACAAATCAGTCAGTACCCAGATAGGTCTCTTAATGGACTGGCCATGTTTGCCTTTTTAAACCTAATTTCCCAAATTATCTGATCTCCACTTCAATAAATGAACTTTTGAAGGTGTTTTTTGGATCACTTTTTGGAATTTTATATAGTCAAAATCATTACTGAGTATGTCAAAATATTTTTTGCGCTTGATAAATTTCGTGTTATAACATTGAATGAACTGAACTTGATATTTTCATCCATATCATACTAACCAAATATCAAGTATGTAAACAGATATTTGTTTTATAACAATTTTGTTGAGTGCAAGACCATAGCCCAGCCGTTTCATTATGACAGAACAGGCAGGGCCCTCAACAGGGACCTGAGAGGAGCGGGCAGCTGTTTTCGCGGAGCGCTGTGGAAGATACGACCGTAAATACTTTTGTGCCATTTGGACGCTCCTTCGTTTAGTTAATTAATAACCAGTCTATAATACCTCGTTAGACTAACTGAGACTCCAACATTTTATCCAATTGACTACGCGTCATTTAGGCTGTTTTCAGAAGAAACAATGTCAAATAAATCAGTAGTAAATCCTAATCCAGCGCTATATCTTTCTTATACGGAATATAATTGTCCAGTCTCTGGGGTGCTCTGGGGTGCAGACAAAGGCATTACTACGACACTACACAGTTGACGAGATTTAGTTTTAAATCTTGGGCCTCTGATCAATCGTAAACTGGATTGCACAAACATTCTTCTTGGTAATGCCAGGTAGTCGCAAATCCTGTCTCTTGGCTCAATATCCACGGCTGTGTAATACATCATTAGGTTTACATCACAGAGCTGTTCGGGAGGCTGAAGTGTTTGACACGCGTTATTACAGGCAAATCGAGGGGGCGTACAGCCCAAGAAATAGACCTGTTCCGCGTTTCCTAGGTTGCTGTAGGCTATAAAGCCTGTATTGGAATAAAATGCGGCGTTGGTAGTATGTCAAAAAAGAGGGACATCTACACTCCGATTATCAATCCAACTGCAGTTACATACGCCAACCTTTAGTAAAATATATAGTTTAATTCGGATGATTTAACAACTGGCATCAGTATACAACTATAAGTTGTAAGACGACGTCTGAGTGATCTGTCGTTGGCTACTGTTGGAAATTAACCCACACACTCACAATCCATTACGTTAGTGCAGAAGTGATATTACAGCAGAAGTGATATTCGTGTTCTCAAAGTCTCGTATATAAAGATAGTTCCATCACACCAAAGGTGTAGCCTATAAGGCAACCTTACAAGTGATCTACACTTGAAGTAGATACATAGATAACCATTACATAATGTAAAGGTTTAATCTACTTGTGTTAGATTGGATATTCGTAACCTACAGTATAAAACGAGGCGAATGTGCACAATAAAATCAATATTTTAGTATTATTCGACAAATTAGCTTACTTTACGGAAAGTTTTCGATCAGCAAGGCATAGGTCAGAAATTCGAAATAATATATGTGCACAAAATGGTTTTCGATTCTGTCTACTCCTCCAGGTGTTTCGTGCCCCGGTCAATTTCAAAGCAGCACAACAGCTTGTCTGCAGTAATAAATGACCCTGCTCTTCTTTGTCAAAGTTTCACGCTACCCTTCCCGTTTAGAGCACGTTCACATCTGAGAAGGGACAACTGCACTCCGCACGCTCGCGACAGAAACGTCAAACAGATCTCCACGCACCTTGTTAAGAGGAAGCAGGCTGTCTTCTCAATCTATAACCGCCAGTTCTGTTCGGTTTCGTGAGTAACTTCTGCTTCGGTAGATAAACCGATAAATAAAGTGAAAGTGTCGCGTATCATAAAGTTCGGGCTGTTAAGTAAAGGAGAAAGAGACTTAACTGAGCGATTATAAAATAACGGGCGCTGGAGGTTTCGGTGCAGTACCATTTCAATCTTTTCCCCTCTTTGCTGCCCTCAGCGTTTGCCACGGTCGATGGACAGGTCACTTTTACCCGCTGGCGAGGAATTGCGAGCTGTGTGACAGCCGGACAGTGAGAGTGAACTCCGGAGGCGACGCACAGGAATGATGCGCGGGTGACTCCGTGTTGCCCTCGCGGTTTGTAGAACGCAGGGACATTTTAAAGGGGCGCGAGCCGTGTGTTCAGCCGCCAGAAAGAGAAGATGCTGGTCCCGAGGATTCCCCACTTGCACGTGTACTGTGCTCTTTCCTGGATTACCTTAAGCTTTGCGATCACGGCCATAAGAGGTTCCCAGCACGGGATCCCACTAGGAGTGTGAGTGAGACAATTGTTTATTTAAAGGCTGTGTTAAGAAAACATACTAGCAATGAATGAATTTTCGAACAAATCTGTATAATTCGTGTGTCGTTATAGGATTGCATATGTACTATTTCAGAGTAATAGATGATGAAATTAAATACAGCGTTTGGTAAGATTGTTAACCGTGCATTTACTTAGATAAAAACTTTAACATTTAAACACATTGGATTTTTTGCTTGTTTTAATTTAAGACAATATTTGTAGACAATATCAGCTGAAACATGAACAAAGAGATGTTAAAGGAAACGCTACTGGCCCAGTACACTGTACCACCAACACCCCGCGAGAATGGTCATTTGGAGGCACAGACATTCAGAAAATCTCACGGTCCATCTGAATATGCTGCGCGTGGGATTTTTTATAAGTGATGTATAATGTTTTTGTTCCTTTTCAAACAGGGTTAAACTGTGGGCTTCGGCTTTTGGGGGCGAAATTAAATCCATAGCCACAAAATACTCTGGTTCTCAGCTACTGCAGAAGGTACTCTCTCTCTATCGCTGTCCCCCCCCCTCTCTCTCTCTCTCTCTCTCTCTCTCTACCTATCTATCTATCTATTTTACACACCACATTTCATAAACATGCACGCGGGGAAAGAAAACTGTTCTGTATATGGGTTCAGCAATGCTTCGATGTGTTGGACTGTTTTGATGTTCAGCTGTTCACAGATGGCTTTTTTGGAAAAGGCTCAGATGTGTGATCAGAGACTCAGCAATTCCTCTGTGTGTGTGTGTTTGTGTATGTGTGTGTGTGTATATGCGTGAGGCAGTGCGCGCGCATGAGCGTATGTCTAGAAAAGGCTCAGGTGTGTGATCTGAGAGTCATCTGTTCTTCTGTATGTGTGAGCATGAGCGCGCGCGTGCGTGTGCACGAGCGTATGTATGCTCTGGACACGACTCATTGCACGTTGAGATTTTTTCCTTCTGATCTCATCTTTAATTTTGTCTGGAGTTTCAACCCCTGGACAAAATCAGGCTTGTTAGATAAACGAGAGAGAGAGAGAGAGAGAGAGAGAGAGAGAGAGAGAGAAAGAGAGAGAGAGAGAATGTTTCATTGAGTTCGTAAGCACCTCCCTTTCGCCACACGGTGGTAGCAGAGAGTGGGGCTTTTATGAGTTATGCAAACCAACTGGATTTACACATTTCGATTTTGAGACGACTTGACGTCTCTAATGTCAGTTTCGTTTTAATCTGAGCTTTGACCCGATCAGGCAGAAATTAACCATGGCACTCAGTGGTAGACATGGGGTAAATTTGACCGTTACGAAACGAGATTTTTGAGTCTGTTCTTCAACGAATGATAGTAATTTTCACTTGAAAATTAATGTATTAATGAACTGTAATTATATACATTGAACAAAAATTACATAGCCACAACATGGACATAGACACTTGATTACAAAGAGACCTTATATGGTGATCTACAATCTACAGATCACTAAACTCTACCACACGCTCAGTCCTATGTCATTTGGAAATTAGTGTGCTGGTATATGTTGGAATTTTCATCCTTTTTTATTCTTTTAAATGATGATAATGAAAATGTTTGTTTTGGATGCAACTCTTAGTTTTGATTTTTGATGCAACAATAAAAAAGAAGCCTGACTGAATATCGCACAACTCATGAAATGCATGTGTGCACATACGTGTGTGTGTGTGTGTGTGTGTGTGTGTGAGAGAGAGAGAGAGAAGTAGATACTATTGAAAACTGTTTCCAGTGCTTTGTGAGAAAAGGACAAGGATGTGTATATATGTGTGTGCATGTGAGTAAAGCACACACACACACACACAGACTGAGATAAGCAGGCATTGAGACAGCAGTTACTTGTGCTCACGCATCCATGCCTCATGTAATGGTTTGGTTAAACACCAGAGACACATGCCTTCTCTCCATCTACTGAGCCCACTGTATACAGATGAAGAGCTTGCCTAATACTGAGCCTTATATCTACAGATGAAGAGCTTGCCTAATACTGAGCCCTATGTCTACAGATGAAGATCTTGCCTAATACAGAGCCTGTGCTTTAAAGATGCAGCCTCATCTCATAGCCATAACCACTGCAATTACAAGTACGCTTCATTTTTAGGGGTATCATAGTGAATAGTGCATAGTGAAATGCCTGAATCATAAGTCAGAAATTCGCACGAGTGAGTTTGGATACTGACAATACTGCTCAACCTACACCTCACCTTACCGTTATCTGACAGGTAGTAGCCTAAAAGGTTGTTTGATGAAAGTATGGTTATTCGCAACCGCATTTCTCACGAGGGTAGGGAAAATGTCCTGGAGTCATATGACTGCCCCTTTCCGTCCTGTTCCCTTCCTTCACTGATCCTGCATATGTTTGCACTTTTGAGTCATTGTCCTGCTCTGTGGGCGTGACCAATGAGAGTGGCACCCAGCCAATGAGCTTTTCCCCTTCGTTAGAGTTGGGGGAGGTGGAGCAGCAGGCTGGGTCGTTAAATATGATCATTAAGCTCGTTAAGCTCTTATTGCCTGGTTTTTACACAAAGGGACAAATCCAAACGCCCGTTCCACCCTCTGCTGTGATTCATGTCAAACCAGCAGCAAGTCAGAATATTGTATCTGTTATGCAGAGGTAGGTGATGCTATGAGCCATTATGGTCCTGAATGTTCCTGCTTTGACATAGTGCAACCCACTGCCTTTGAATATCAGATCCAGGTGTGTTACATAAGGGCTGGAAGCAAATTCTGCAGAACCTGATGTGTTGCTTTGGTGATAATTCTGCAAGGCTTTGATTGAAGGTCTCTGATGAAATACCGAGCATCTTCAACATCTGGAAATAGTGGAGACGTGTGTGAAGGCTTTCCTTCTGTGGCGTTGTGAGAGTCAGGGAAGTGAAGTGACCAAAGTTATTGATAAGTGTTGCAGGAATGCCTGTGATTACTGAAACATGGCAAGGAAGTGGAAGGGAGGACTGTTGAAGGGAGGGAGGGAGGGAAGAGGGGGTGGGGGAGGGAGGGGGTGTGGGAGGACAGGCGTGAAATGAACTGTTCCACTTCAGTAACTCTCATGGGGACAGTGTGTGGTGAGGTGTAATGGGATGACTGTGTGTGTGTGTGTAGTTAGTGCAGGAACATGTCAGGATTTTTGTGGGATTTGTTGCCTTGTAGCATGTAACCGAATATATATTTGATATGTACTGTATCTGCATCTATGTCTGTCTTGTGCTTGTGCATCTGAGGGACTTATTTGATTTATTCTTAGGACTTTGGTTAATGCCACTCAAGATCAAGAAATATTAAAAATAACATTTCGTACAATGTGGCCTGCTGAACTGGTGGTGTTCATCTAGCATTGCGCTGTGGTCGGTATGCGTGTCTGATTTCAAGAGTGTTTTCAGGTCCGTGTGTGTGTTCTGCAGTCTCAGCGTCGTCTGAATGTAGTTCATTATCCCGACCCACCCAGGCTTGACGCGTTATTATCTTTCTCTTGCGTTCAGACTCCATTTCAATTACCCTCCAACCACGTGTGGCCCGCACTCTAAACCACTCCTCACCCAGCCGTGGCCATCATCCCGCCTACAAGGATGGGCCTTAGCCAATCACACAAAGTGCAGCAGCTTCTCGGCCAGTTACATAGACAAGATTAAACTCATTACTGGATGAGGAGGCGTTTTATCAGCCAACGAGGCTGACTGGAGGTTGTCAGCGAATCAGAGTAGCCGTTAAGGTGCAGCTACAGGAGAGATCAGGGATGTAACTTATCAAAGTCTCTCCTCGCGCAGAGAAAGTAGAGAGAGAGAGTGAGTGTGTGTGTCTGTGAACGGGGGCGGGGGAGCGGGTAGGGAGTTATCCGCACTGGCACCTGAACAAAAAACGGGAAGCTCGCGTTTCACAAAATAGCGTTCGTGGTGGGATTTTCGGATGCAAAATGTATATTAAAAACGCCTGATGCGAGTGAGTGGTTATGGCGCTCTGCTGTTAATTAAAATCAAAAAGCATCTTTTTGCAGTCTCTGAACTACATTGTGGCGAACAACAGCTCCACGCAGCACTGGCAGTATGCGAGTTTCAACTGAAGGCCATCATAGGCCACGAGGCCGTTCTTTACCGTGATTGTGACTTGTATCTCACGGGCTGTATGTGCACGGGAAAACATAATTAAACTGAATCGGTGTCATGACTCCTTATGAATTTATCTGTGTAATTTGTGTAGCGAAATGTAGTTAGTGAAACTGAGTTTGTTAATATTCAGTTCACCATAGGAAATATATAAGAAATAGACGTTGCCCCCCCCCCCCCGATAAATCTTGCTCATACTCATGTAGTTATAGTACATATACTTTGTTATAATATACTGAAATTAAATGTACCCCACTATAAAAACAAGTATAGTTAGTCATTTATATGATTTCTTCAATTTATTATTATTTTGTAATGCTGTTGAAGGGGTAACAGAATGAACATATTTCTTGAGAGCTTCAAATAAAGATTCGTTTTCACCGCTGAGTACAGTGGATATTATCTTCATCTTCATTGTTGTTCAAAAGTTTGGTTTACCTGTGTTACCTGATGTCTTTTACGTATATAAATCTCTTTTCTGGATTGTAGACATTCTAGACATTTAATTGATGCGTTAATTGGAAGGTACTTTAACCCATTTTCCTCCTGATGAAGACCATATAGGCCGGAACGTCATGATGCCTTTAATGTAATAGGTTAATGAACTGAATCGCGCCATCCTGACATTTTCATGTTACAAAAAGAACTCCGTTCGCCCCATACAAAAATAGTATTTATATGTATTTTGTTAGGAACCAGTATGAGTTGACTGTTTGCAATGATTTTCTTGTTTGACCTCTTTCAGAAATATAAGGAATATGAAAAAACGGTCAGCCTCGAGGAAATTGATGGCGCCAGACTTGTGAAAAATGTGGCTGAGAACATGGCAGAAATGTTCCGGAAGAAAGCAGAAGCCGCGCGCGTAAGTCTTATCTTCAGTTGAATTGTCAGTGTTAAATTCAAAGAGGCTGTGATATGAGCTGATTAGATAATACATTTTAAAATGTTATCGTAAGTATGTCTAATTTTATTATTATTATTATTATTATTATTATTATTATTATTATTATTATTATTATTATTATTATTATGTAAAAACTTCCCATTACTTCCTATTTCTATTACTAGCTTAACGCTCATGTAAATTCAGAATGTTTGTCGCGGAAAACGCTCCGACTTTGAGATTAGTTAACAGTGAAATTACTGACGTATGAGAAATACGAAACGATTAAAATGTCCTCCATCACTATACCCTCCTCTAACTGGGGTATAAATTTTCCCCATCACCACCGGTGCGGTTTTTCCTTACACCGGAGACGAGAGCACGCGTGCAACCTTTTAATTGTCTCACCCCAGCAGTGCGTGGGTGAGATAGCGTTATCTTGGGAGAGCAGGTTGTCGCTGTAGACCCCGTTTTTAGATAGTGTAGCATTTTCATTTGTTTTGAAGAGAATAATCGCTGAAATACATCTATAATGTTTTTGCGGACTGCAAGCCAGCAGGGATTGTATTTTTTCAACTGAAATTTGCGTTATAATAATGAAAAGGACGTTTTTTTTCAAAGATTAACCTATATTTCTGCCAGGCTTGTACGCAGCAAATACACACTGATTCATGTTAAATGTCCATGTTCTGTAATCCAACAAACTACCCCATTTTACTTAGAGTACCAATATGCATATATTTATTTTTACAATAGATTGGGCAAAATAAAACTATTAACATAAATATCCACAAAAAACAAACAAACAAACGAAAAATTATTTAATTAAGGGACTAATTCTTTTGGTGTTTGAATAGGCCTGGTTTTTTACCGACACATGTAGGAAACTAGAAAACACTTCTAGGGGTCTTTGTACTGACTGTTCAAACAGTGTAATAGCTTGATTTTGTTTACGCTGCACCGCTTTCGTTGACGTGGTTTATGCCACATATTAATTTGTTGACCTCAGGCGCTCGGCGAACTCAGCGGCATTTCTTCGCCCGAGCTAAGCAGTTCATACGCTCTGTCTCTATATACACCCCCAGCCCCCCCCCCCCCAACTCACACACGGGTGCGGTAAGATCACCGACTTGTGGTGTTTAGTGACCTAATTATAGAATCAAGACCCCAATTACAATTTAACAGTTGTTTCCCTCTTATCTTTTAACGGGAACGTGTCACATATACTAATTACAACGACATAAATAAATCTAATAATGAGCATCTCAACACCGTAAACACTTGCCTGTTGTTCAAAGCCTTTTGCAAGAAAGTCACCCATCTGTTTCGCAACGACGATTTCATCTTCTTTTGATTTTATGTCGTCTGTATATATTCTATGTGCTAAATAATAGGCCTCTCCTTTGATTTATTGTCATATTGTCCCTTTAGCGGATAGTAGAGGCGGCAGAAGAGGCGCACCTTCAGCACGAGGAGAACCCTGATCTTCAGGTAAGAACATTTTATTTATTTCAGGAGATCCGCCTCAGCAATCGTTTTAGCGATTCTTTTTAGCGATTCTTTTCTTCACTTTGGACCTGCGATGTGTTGTCAGAAATTGAGTTAAATGAAATGTAACCATCTTTTCCGTGTTTGCGTAAAATGCGTACCTGGTAGTTCGACCTAATGCGCCAGCCACTTGACCTTGATGTATGCAAATTAACTAAGTCCGTTCAAGATATATGAAGTTTTAGGTCTGGTGTAGATTTTGCGGTTTTCTTCATTCTGCCCCCACCGCTGAGACGAAGATTAATGGGTTCTTGTGGCCTAGCTGAGCTCCGCCATTCCAGGGATAAATGGAAAATTCACTAGAGCAAAATGCATTTAAAGTAATGGAGGTTGCTTTCAAATAATGAATTCATTAACACATTCTTTCTCCACGAATAAATACCAATCGTGTCATGAACCCTCCATATTCAGTACGGTGAAGTGATATAATAGAAGGTCTTTTTGACGTTCTACATTCAAGACTTTTTTGTGTGATTGTGTTTTATATAGGCTCAGTGGTTTTCACATGAAATTACCATTTTAGTATATGTCTTTATAAAGCTTGTACATTTGAGCAGCAAACTACTGTTCTTAAATTTAGACATGAATTGGTTTCTAGTAATCAAACCCAATTCTTGTATTTCTTTCATGATTCTTTTATTTAGCAAAGCCACTTTGGATACTGCCTTTGTACCTGTCTCTGCGGTGTATAGTAGAGGCCTGTATGTAGCCTGTATAGCTGCTATAGAATCATGCCTGGTGTAACAGCTGTAAACACCAATCAGGAGCCAGGTGTATTACAGGATTGAGCCATGTAATTGGTCATTTAAGCAGATATTGAATATGTAGAAGACATTCCAGCATATAGCAGCAGATGAGGTATGAGGGCATTGTGTGTCTGTGCACTTGTCCGCATGCACGTTTGAAGATAAGAGAGACTGCTTACCAGGGCTAGACTGATGCTGCTTCTATTGGTTGTGCATGTGCCTGTGTGCAGGCTGTGTGTTGTGAGCAGTGGTGATGGTGACGTAGCCGTGTGTGCGTTCTCCTGGAGAGCGCTGATCACCCTCACTGGCAGTGCCAGGTGGAGCAGCGTAACAGACAGAACCACTGAGTGTGGACACTTACCTGCTCCTCAACTCCTCCTATCTCCCCTCCCCCCTCCGTCTACCCTCTCCACTCCCCTCGCCGCTCTTGTAGCAGCCACATGAGCGCCCAGCCGTGGGATGAGCTGTCACTGCTGGGCTTCCGAGGAACAGCAGCAAGCATCTCCTCCCCTCCTCTACACCCCTCTCCTCCCCTCCCCTCTTCTACACCCCTCTCCTCTCCTCCCCTCCTCTACACCCCTCTCTTGTCCTCCCCTCTCCTCTTCTACACCCCTCTCCTCTCTTCCCCTGCTCTACACCCTTCTCCTCTCCTCCCCTCCCCTCTTCTACACCCCTCTCCTCTCCTCCCCTCCTCTACACCCCTCTCCTCTCCTCCCCTCCTCTACACACCTCTCCGCTCCTCTCTACTCTCACTATTTTCAAAAAGAAACATCTCTTCAGATGGTGGCAAATCTGGCTGAGTTTGTAACAGTGTTAAAATAAAATTGTAACACAGGAGTTAGACCAGGTATAATGCCACATAGTCACAGTGTTTCACTTGTCTACTAAGTCACTTCCTCCACGGACAAGATCTGCATCTGAAACTAATAGAGGTGGACAGTTGTGATTCAGAACTTCTGTTTCAGGATTTTGGTCCAACTGCCTGGCTTTGGTAATTGTACTGAAACAGGAATGGGATGGCATGTTTCAGTTTAATAAAAACTTGTGTTTGTGATGTCACTCCCCCTGATTGCATGTCTTCCTGTGTGCACACGCGGTGTTTTCCGGGACAGTATGAGTATTTCAACGCAGTTCTGATCAACGAAGTAGACGGGGATGGCCGCAGTGTGGAGCTTGGTGGGGAGTTTATCCTGGAGCCCAACGACCACTTCAGCAACCTGTCCGTCAACCTCAGCCTCAGCGTGGTCCAGGTGCCCACCAACATGTATAATAAAGGTGAGCCACTGTACAGCTAGATGTCCAGACGCTTTTGTCCTGGACAAACAAACCCTCTCCTGGGTGCAAAGTGGTCTCTATGAAATGCATCTCTTTTCTTCTGGACACACGCCTAACAGCTGTCTTTCCTGGTATAACTAGTCAAAATGTTTGAGACTATATGTCATTAACATAGCCTGTCATTCTTATGACAGCCAGCTAATTATGATTATTTATAAAACTGCACATCGCACTAGGTATGGAGCAATATTTGCATATAGTTAGAACAGAGAGAGATAGAGAGAGATAGAGAGGTAATATGTGACTGTGTGTGTGTGTTATGGAGCAGTTGTTTAAGACAGACACCTTAGGCCACTCCTGTTTCAGTGATCTGGAAATGATTAGCTTAGTGTCAGCCTCCCTCCATGGGTCAATAATCCCCTGGGGACAAAACTCCAGTCACCCAGAGCTCACAGCCCTGTGAGTGTGTGTGTGTGAGAGAGAGAGAGAGAGGTAGGAGTGGTCACTCCTATGTGATCGTGGTCTGTTCTTTTGTGCATGCCTGTCATGGTGTGTTATCGTGCTCCGTGTGCTTATGGGCTGGTGAATGCAGTAACATTAGCACTGGGCTAATAGTATAGAACAAAAACGTACAAGACATGATTTGGAACTTATGGCCTTTGTGTGGTGAAATTAAGGTCAAAGGTCACATGTCTTAGAATTTAGTACTAATGGCTGATTATGGTCTGAACAGACATTCCTTTCTCTCTCTTTCTCTCTCTCTCTGACTATATCTCTCTTTTAGATCCTGATATAGTGAATGGTGTTTACTGGTCAGAAGCTTTAAATAAAATATTTGTAGACAATTATGAAAAGGACCCCTCACTTATTTGGCAGTATTTTGGAAGCGCTAAAGGTTTCTTCAGGCAGTATCCAGGTGAGCAGTGTGTGTCTGTGTGTGTGTGTGTGTGTATGTGTATGGGCATGTGCACATGCATGTGCACGCAAGATCATGATACTAAGCTCATTCACAATGAAAAAAGAAATAATTGTGCTAATGTTTTAATTTTACAGACCATCAGAGAGGGACAGTGTTTAAATGTATTTTACAGACCATCAGAGAGAGACAGTGTTTAAACGTATAACAGTCATGGAGAGATAAATGCAATCACTGGTATATGAACATTCTAATCATGATTCATATCATGATTGTGATATTAGTTCAGATAGATGTTTCAAACTATGCTGTCTTTAAGAAACCATAAAAGACTTGCCTTATTAACACTGGAGCATAGTAGACAGTCATTGATATAGAGCTCTGACATTTAATCAAATATCTGAATACCCAAAAAATTCAAAGATTGCAAAAATAAAATGTAAATACTTGTGTACTTAATGTACTTA
Organism: Brachyhypopomus occidentalis; assembly: GCA_020368025.1. Lineage (NCBI taxonomy): Eukaryota > Metazoa > Chordata > Actinopteri > Gymnotiformes > Hypopomidae > Brachyhypopomus > Brachyhypopomus occidentalis. The sequence continues at coordinate 498,979 of JAGXOD010000076.1, forward strand.
AACTTACTTAAAAATACTTCAATAAAATCCTCCTCTGAATATTTCCTCAGATTAGCAAGAACTACTGAGAATTGTTTTTTTCCCACAAAATTTCACAAAAATTAAATACCTTTAATTATAATTAGCAAATAGTTGGATTTAAATTATAAATCTAATAATTATATTATAATTTAGTGACTTTAATCATTAGTTCAATCACAATAATTGAGATAAAAACCAACTGTCGATACAGTAATGTTCAGGTTATCTGCACGATGACTGCTTGAGGTGTGCGACGTCTTCCGTCCGCAGGTGTGAAGTGGCACCCAGACGAACATGGCGTCATCTCTTTCGACTGCCGCAACAGGAAATGGTAAGAGCCTAAATGTTGTGCTCTGCGTTTTACTCCAGCAGTGAGTATCGCTGACACAGCACTCTGTCAGGCTCCCCCCACGCTAACTCCTATTTCACCAACAAAAAGCATAACGAACCCACACATGCAACATTTTAGCAGGCGTACTTGTCCCCAAGCCTGTGTCATTGCGGGGTTGTAATGCTAGTGGTTTTAGAAACCAGAGAATGGAAGGGCAACTTTACTGATTTTACTGGTGAACAGGGCAATCAGCTGGTGTGACTGCATGTCTCGCGTGTCGTATACGTCTCACGTGTCATATACAGTCTCACATGCCGTATGTTACACGCGACTCTCCACAACATAACAACAAATGCAGTGCTCTGATTCTTTGGCAGAAAAGGACCCAGCTTGATGGAATCTCCTTGCTCCATTAACTTCAGTTCAGAAGCCGTTTTTCTGCATTTATCTATTTATTTATTTATTTGCTTACGTTTTCTGTGCATGGTAGCAAGAGTAGGTAGATGCACACTCATTACGTACGCCAACGTAGCTCATGTCTTCAAAAAAAAACATTTTTGCATGAGTCTCTGGAATTATCACAGCCGACCCAGAAATCCCTTTGTAATGTGATTGATGTGTAACCTTCGCAGAGGGGGTCAGTTCAGTAGTGTTTACAGCAGCCACCTGATAGCTGTTTTTGTAATGCAGAGGTAAGGCAAGCTGGCGGTGAGTGCATCTTCTGTGCTCATGTGCACACTGTTTCGCTCTGAATGCAGATGTGGAGAGGATCTGAGGACAGCAGGTGTTCGCAGAGACTGTACTGTAGTCTGTACTGTAGTCTGTACTGTTGTCTGTAGCATGAGTGGCAGGAATAGTAGAGGAGTCATTAGTCATGATAAGGGACCAGTCCTCTTCAACAAATGCACGGCTCTCCTTCCTGTAAAGGACTGCAAAAAAGGAAAATGAGGTAATTGACGTAATTTCAATGAGATTGGGGGCTGTTCTTATTTATTGTTAATAGCACATATGAAGCAACCGTTGTATTTTCTTCTCCACAGAGAACACGGGTGTTCTTTGAGTGAGCGACTTTGGTTTCACAGCGCCCCCTACCTTTCGCCCCGCACAGGTATATCCAGGCGGCCACCTCTCCGAAAGATGTAGTGATCCTGGTGGACGTCAGCGGCAGCATGAAGGGTCTCCGTCTGACCATAGCCAGGCAGACGGTCTCTTCCATCCTGGACACACTGGGGGACGACGACTTCTTCAACATCATTGCTGTGGGTCCCACAATGGGAGCGTCCTGCTCTGCTCTGTCCTCTTTCAGGACCGAACTACAGAGACCCAGTTTGGCTAATGCAGGATTAGAGAAATAGACTTCACTGGCTTCATTTCACTGTTCATGCCTGCTCTGTTGCACTGTTTTGTTCCTGCAAAGCTAGACTTTAATGTGGTGTGAGAGTTTTATTTTTTATTGCGGTAATCAGGAGATGTGTAGTCTAACCTGATACACCAGGGAAGATAAAGTCTTTTAGTGTTTTAGAAAATTAGCTCAATTCTCATGAGGTGTTCAAGTTTGTAAGCGGAAGAAGCACTCGGACTTCTTTCATTTAAGTGTAACTGCACTGTGGTTCTTTCAACCAAGTGTAATTGCACTGTGTTTGTTTATCACAGTACAATCAGGAGGTCCATTATGTGGAACCGTGTCTGAATGGAACACTGGTGCAGGCGGACAGGACCAATAAAGACGTGAGTCTCTCTCTCCTCATTCATTCTCTCCTCTGTGTCTCATCTGTCTCTTGCCCATCTTATCTCAGTCTCTTCTTTTTCTTTGTCTCTCTCCCTTTTCTCTTCCTTCTTTTTGTTCCAATAAGCAAAAGCAACACTTTGTGCTTTATTTCTGGACCGTGAGCGCAGAGCGTAGCAGAAAGCCCACGTGACACTGATTCTCTCCCCCTCTCTCTGCATCAGCATTTCCGGGAGCATTTGGACAAGCTGTTTGCCAAGGGCATGGGGCTTCTGGGAGAAGCTCTGACTGAGGCCTTCACCATCCTCAACGAGGTGACCTCTCACTCTCCTTTGATTGGCAGACTGAGCCGGCTGCCCTCACACCGCTCAGGGTTGGGTTCCTCCTGCTGGCCTGCCTGTACCTGCTGTCTGCCACACCTGTAGGGGTGAAGCACTTGGACTGGTGCCAACTCACTCTGCTGATTTCACTGATAATCTGAAAATGAGTTTGAAAAAAATTATGATGCTAGATCAAATATTCAGATATGACGTCACAGAGAAGTGTGAACCGTGAAGTGTGTGTGTGTGTGTGTTTCTGTACGAGTGTGTATTGGTGCGTGTTTGTGAGTGTGTGTGGGGACGTTAGGCAGCGCTCCACTGCTGTCCGTTCTGTTCTCCTCAACACTGCGATCCCACTTCGTGATTAATAGGAGTAATTAACAGCTCTGATTAACAGGCAGACTGGAGAGAAGCACAGTGTTGAGCACAGATAGCAGGCAGAGACAGTCTTCTCGCCTTCTTTATCTCCCTCTTCTCAGAGCGTGAAGGAGTTTGGTTGGGGGGGTGAGAGAGGGAGAGGGGGACAGAAGGAATGAAAGAGGAATGAGAGGGTAGTGCAGGGGAGAGGGATAAGAACGAGGGACCAAAAGAATAGGAGAGGAGGCAGGGTCTGTATTCGCTACCTTCATTAAAGTCATGTAATAAATATGGTAATCAACAAGGCCAGTGGTGCCAGGAAGTGTGTGTGTGTGTGTGAGAGAGAGAAACTAGCTGGAGAAGTTCAGAGAGAGAAAACTTTAACAGCCATTGCCTAAACATTCACAAATGTAAAGTGACTCAGTGTTGAACTGCAGCACTGGAACTGAATACAGGGAGCTCATGAGCTCCAACATTTCTACATGTAGTCCTGACTTCTCCACTCTAACATGTGCAGGCAGTAGAAGATCCTCCTGTGTGTGTTTCAACCTGACTTCACTTGTTAACACGAGCAGGCAGTAGAAGGTCCTCCATTACAAAGCATGAGGGACTCCGTGCCGAGGATCCACTGCTTTAGTCTTAGCGTGATAAACAGCAACCTGGAAATGACACCAGGCATTGAGAAATTGTAAATCAACACCAAAACCTTAAATGTACATTATATTACCAAAATCTGCTGCTTTTAACCACATACCTTAAACTACTGGACACTTCTAAATATTGCATTGTAACAAATGCATAATGCACACGTGATTACATTCTGCAGTGTGCTGCTCAAAATAAAATTAACATTAAACATCATGTGCAATCTCAGCAATTTCTGTGGGTTTTGTGTACATGTTTGTGTGTGTATATGTACACATGTTTATGTGCGTGTGTGTGCATGCACATTTGCATGTGTGTGTATCAAAGAGGCTTTTTAACTGGGTGATATTATCATTGCTTAGTTCACTTTGCTTCTGTTTCTCCTCCGTCACGGGTCAGTAAGCTGGTTAATTACTGCTATGGATCTTAATCCATCAGATTAATGACCGCCCCTCCTCTGGCTACGTACAAACAGAGATTATCAAAGTCGTGATCTCTGGGACGCTTGGGCCCGGGGGATGAATTACAGGGCTGATGCTTGCTCAAAAGCAGAGCCCAGCAGAGTCCAGCAGAAGCTGCTTTACTTATACCACCACCATCCATCTCGGTCCATGTGGACTTAGAGGAGACTCAGTGTGGCAGTGCAGCACACAGGAAGGGTTGTGTTTCAACTTTTACACAGACAACCTACGGCAGACACAGTGGCTCAAAATTACACACCTCTGCTTCTGCATGTAATGCATGCTTGCATGGACAAGCCCTGCAAAAGGAAGAAAACTACAAAATAAAGTTGCTCTTAATGTTTGAAATCTTAAAGGTTGAAATCTCAAAATATACATCTGTTTTTTGTAATACGTTTTTGGAATTGCATTTTTTTAAATAATTTATATAATCAGTATATCATCTAATCTGTGTCCTTACTTGTTCATTCAAGTGATTAATGAATTTAAAAGAAGTCTGTCCTATGCTTGTGCTTACGTGGACATGTGTGCATGTTTGTGTGTGTGTGTGTAGTTTAAACAGGCAGGGCGTGGGAGTGTGTGCAGCCGAGCCATTATGCTGGTGACAGACGGAGCCACTGAAATGTTCGATGACGTTTTTGCTAAGTTCAACTGGCCTGAGCGCAAGGTGAGATCCTTGGACACCACCAAGGTGAGATCCCTGGACACCACCAAGGGGCCCAGACTCAACTCCACTGCCCAGCAGAGAATCTCACAAAACAATGGAACTGTCAGAAAATCCCGTACACAGCAATGCTTTATATACTTGATTTGTTCGCTGATAGTATTTGAAGTGATGCATACTACTCTTACCACTACTAGTGTACTAAAGAATAATAAAGCATTTAGATTACTGCTCATAAAGGAACACAACAAAATGAAATGAAGCCAAGTCAGATGGGTGAAACTGCTGTTTGGTATGAAGCAATCGAGAGGCTCGGTCTCACACGCAATAGCAGATAACCTCACGTTAGCATTTGTTACCTGCAGCTGTCTGCTCTCTCGACATTCCACAACTCCCACCAGGGGTGTGAAATACATCTTTAAGGTCGTGAAGGAGCATGTGCGAATGCTTGTGTGTATGTGCGCACGTGCACATGTATGTGTGTGTGCATGCGTGTGTGTGTGTGTGTGTGTGTGTGTGTGTGCATTGCAGTCCTGCTGCACCATAAATGCTTGGAGAGCGTGGAAATCAAATCCTGTTTCTACTTGCCAGAGAGGAGCAGTGTATTGAGAAATAGAGGGAAGCGATGAAGATAGAGAGAGAAAGCAAGAAGAGAGAGAGAGATGGAGGGATGAAGAGAGAGATGGAGAGAACTGTACTTAAGGAAAGGCAAATGGACATAAAATGGCAGAGTTCCAGTGGACTGTAACGTGGGATAACTGGCAAAAATGCAGATAAAAAGGCAGCAATAAAAGGCAGTAGAGCCGCGAGCCGAATCTCACGCCTGTGCTCTCTCTCCCGCCAGGTCCGCATATTCCCCTACCTGATTGGACGAGAGTCGGCCTTCGCTGATAACCTGAAGTGGATGGCCTGTGCTAATAAAGGTTTGCTAAGGCACACGCACTGTTGGCTGGAGAGCGATGGCGAGATCGAGATCATTTAAACTGCCCAGAAACATGACACGTTCTTTTATTTCTTCATACCAGTTTATCATTAGTGCCGCACACACATACAGATATTTTTATATAATTAGAATTTATACCAGTACTATATACTTATATAAATATATTATATTATATATCATTATATTATATTTATACCAGCATTTATACCAGTACTTTCTTTCTTCTTTCTGTTCCAAAAAGTCTTTTTTTTTGCTCTTCAGATATTCCTATGTAAATGCATTTCCTCTGTGTTGGGTGCACAGTAAGTGCTTCAGGCATTGTGAGTGTTCACTGTGCCTCCCACTGTGGGGTGGAGCCAGTGATGCTGTGGGTGGAGTCAGTTGTGGTGTGGGCGAGGCCAGAAGCAGGTTAAAGGAACATAGAATGCCGAATTGGCACGAAGGAGACTGCGGCAGGCTCAGTCTGCAGAGCTGACACTCCAAGTTCAAAGGTCAAATGAGTCTAAATCACTCTTCCTGTCAACTGTGGTCCCCTGACTGCGGTGTGCTGATCACTCCCATGTGCCTTCGTCATGGATGGCTGGACACAGAGAGAAACACACAGGCTCAACCCCCCACTCACGCGCACACACACACAGTGACTGCATGTCACAAATGCAGGGAATCAAACTGCAGGCACACTGACTGGATGAATCTAAATCAGTTTAAATAACCGGTGTGTATGAGTACGTTTGCTGGTAAAATATTAGCTGAGCAGTTTTTAGTTATGCTCTGCATTGCACAGTATAAAATGTTGCTTTGTGTGTGTGTGTGTGTGCGTGTTTGTGTGTGTTTGTATGTTTTTTCAGTATTTGTGTATGTGTATAGGTGTGCATTTGTGCCTGTGTGTGGGAGAGCCTGCATGTCTTTAGACACATGTGTGTATAAGTGTCTTTATACGTACATAAATGTGTGTGTGTGTGTGTGTGTGTGCATGCAGGCTACTTCAGTCAGATCTCCACTCTGGCTGACGTTCCGGAGAACGTGATGAGATACCTGCATGTGATGAGCCGTCCCAAGGTTATCGACCATGAGCACGACACAGTCTGGACCGAAGCCTATGTAGACAGCGCGGTGAGTACACCTTCCATCCTGTGTGTGTGTGTGTGTGTATGTGTGTGTGTGTGTGCAGGTGCTCTTACACTGAGCAAATTATAAACATGCTTTGCCATCTCATTTCCACTCATAGAGTGTTACCTAGCCAGTACAGTAGGTCAAAGTTCAGGATACCGTTGAACTAGAACACTGCTGAAATGCAGGAAACTCATAAGTGCAAACTAAGCATAAGTTTAATATCAAACAACGATAAGAGCAATTCTAGACATGCTTATAATTGTCATGAGTGTTTAAATATGTGTTTAAATTTCTGCTTGTGTCTTTACTGCTGTGTATAATTGTCTGTGTAAACTGTTCATAATGTCCATGTGTGTGGTTGTGTTCATTCATGTGCACATGTAATTTGCTGTGTTTGCACTGTTTTTGTGCATGTGTGTGTGTGTGTGTGTGTGTGCTCTGGGTAAATGATTGCACATTAATAGCTTCATTAGCTCCCCCCCACTCCACCCACTGCTGCATCCATCCCCTCCCCTCCACCCGACAGGATGCAGGAGATGGGACCGCACAGGCTAAATGTGTGTTTACTGTTTCCATGATCATATGTTACCGTGACGCTTTGTTTTCTGTCTCTTCAGCTTGCCCAGGCTCATAAGGTAATTATGCTTTGTTTAGATCTTTACTCCCTGCTATAGATGACACATCAACTAACGCAGAGCAGTGTGTAGAGATTTATCAGTGGTGTGGTGTTGTTGGGGGACACTTTGGCCTGCAGAGTGTGAGGACTATTGATGATGACCTGTACTACAGCTGGTAAAATGTATCATTACACACACACACACACTCAGGATATTGGTACTATCATACATGCATCCATAAGCTCTCAACCTTCACTAATATATATAGAAAACACATGTGCACGCACACACACACACACGTATACATGCACAGACCAGCATGCATACAAAGATATGCAGGTTATCGTCCAGATTCTGTGTCGTCGTATCTTGGCCTGAGAGACACACCATTAATCAATTTGTGGATCATTGCCCTTTATCTCTCAAAGCTGTAATAAAACTGACACCAGTGCAGAGCAAGGAAAGGGGGAGAGGGAGAGAATGAGAGAATGAAAAGGTAGGGTGAAGGAGGGGTAAAAAAGAAGGAGAAGTTACAGGGAGCACAAGGTCATTTCCCAGAATGCAAGGGGGTTTCTGGAGGCTATTTCAAGATCACTGTACACAAAGCACAATCTCTCCTGCTGCAATTACTAAATGTAGACGAACGTTACGGAACTTCTAGATTTTTGGAAACACATAGTTATGAAATGTGCGCCAAAGGCCTAAATAAAGAGAACAGTTAGAGATGCTGGGCACTAAATCGTTAAATAAAATGTTCTGAATTTACACTATGAATATCAATTAGAATTACAAAAAGGAAAAAAAAATGTGGTGTGTCTTGAATTGATCTCTCAGTGTGTCTTTGTTCCTCTCTCTGTCCCCTCATCCCCTCTCTGTCCCCTCATCTCGTGTCTGTCCCCTCATCCCCTCTCTGTCCCCTCATCTCGTCTCTGTCCCCTCATCTCGTCTCCCCATCTGCAGCTTGGAGCTCACAGAGGCCCAAACCCTATGACCACGGTTGCCATGCCTGTGTTTAGCACCAAGAATGAGACGGTGAGGAGTATCTGTGTGTCTGTGTGTGGGTGTATGTGTGTGTGTGTGTGTGTGTGTGTGTGTTATGGATGATCCCCTCTCTCTTTCTCTCTCAGAAAAACCAGGGCATTCTTCTGGGTGTGGTGGGCATAGATATTCCCATTCAGGAGCTAATGAAGACCGTCCCTAAACACAAGGTAGCGTGTGCCCACATAACAAAATAGACAAAGAGAACAGAGTGGCAGACACACACAATTAACTAGTGCAAATATATATTAGTCTGTACGTGAAGGGTAATAGTGTTTTCTAAAGGACAGGGCTATCACATCAGTCTGATTGTTTTCAGTGGACTTAGAATACTGGTAGAAAAAATATTATAAATTAAGTTTGATTTCATTTTCATTTCAAATTCCCTGCCTCACCTCTGTCAAGCCACAGTGTCTTCAGAGAAATGAGAATACACACTTGTACGTACAAGTGTTTATCTGTTTGTCTACAGTTGGGAATTCATGGCTATGCATTTGCCATCACCAATAATGGCTACATCCTCATGCACCCCGACCTTCGACCTCTGGTAAGACACTCGCCTGGCCTGTGTCAGGGCTGCTCATCTTAACTCCGTGCACATGGGCAGCACATGGCTGCATAGATCCTTCATGTAAACCACACCTGGTCATTTAGTCACTTTAGCTCTGATTTAACTCTGCAGGAGGTCAACCTCCATTGGTGATTTTTTAATACAGCTGTGTAATACTGTAATGTTCCTGCTTGAAACAGAGGAATTCACCAATCCTGCAGTTAATCATATTAGTTGAAAACCCCTCTTGTTCAGGGAGGGAAATCCTTCACAAGGAAAAGCTTTCAGTCTGTGGGCTTGTGAGAGCGCTGGGCGGATGCGGAGGTGCATGCTGGGAGTTGTAGTTTGTAATCCGAACCCTTTTCCTTTGATGTATTGCATGCAGGAGTAAAAGCTCCTTCAGGTGCCTGCCAGGGCTGAGCTAAGAGCTGAGGTAACCACAGAGACCCTCCTCTCCTGACATTCAGTCACTGTGTGTGACTGTGTATATGTGTGTGTGTGTGTCTGTAACTGTGTTAGTGTTAGCGTGGTTACAGTATGTGCCGCTTTGTGCATTAGTGTGTTTGTATAAACTTTGTGCAAATCACGCCAGCCTACACTTGACCATGCTGAGTGTGTTTGTGGGGTGTGTGTGTGTGTTTCCGTGTGCTTTAGGGGACCTGTAGTGTGTGCTTTGTGGACAGTATTAAGCTGAAGTGGTTATTGGCTGTACTGTGTAGCAGCTGTGTAAGGGCCTCCTAAATGTACTAGCATTAGCGTGCTTCCCGCATATATTGAAATGAACACATTACATTCCATCAAATCTTTCTGAAATAGAGAGTGGAGGGATTTGATACAATTTGGCAACATTATTTGATAGCATCACAAGTGCACTAGTGTCACTTTTGTCACTTCACATGAGGCTAAGGCAGGTGCTCCAGTCTAGTGGGTGGTGTTGATGTAAACGTCTGAGCCAAACCTGCGTTTGACCCTCTTATTCAAATACTGATCTTTCGAACGTTATCTTGCAACTGGACCTCTACTCTATTTCGAAGGAACAAACTTTTACAAAACATTATGGTGAAAGTTCATAGATTGCGTGACAAAATAAGGAATAATTTGTATACAATCAGAAGAAACCAAACACCCAATGTAGAACTCATGTGAACAAAGCACTAATCTTGGTGAAGTAATGTGTGTAGGACTGTGGTTAAAAATCCTGCTGGCCAAAGACTGCCTCCTGCCTGCTGTAAACAAGCTAAATCCATCCTGTTTCCATCTTGTGGACATCTTGTGAATTATGTGATCCCAGCATTTTAAGTGCTGTATTGCCTTCCTGTTAAATTGTTCCTATATGTGTGTGTGTGTGTGTGTGTGTGTGTATGTGCAGTACCAGGAGGGGCAGAAGAGACGCAAGGCCCATTACAGCAGTGTGGACCTCTCTGAGGTGGAGTGGGAAGACAGTGATGATTTTGTATGTCATTTCCCATTATCCTAAACTGGTCTTACATGAAAATGGGTCACTGGTTTGAGGCCACTACTATTGGCTCATACCATTCTTATAACTGATGTGTGAGAGTTGAATACTTAGACAGGTGTATTTGTTATTTGTTATTACTGTCCAGACAAGTCCATTGTAATGTTATTCAGACAGAAATTGCAACACATGAATGTATTTGTTGATTAATTTTGCTAAGTTTGAATGTGTGTATCTTTGTACCAATAGTATTATGTATAGTATGTATTGTCCCCCGCAACCAACTAACCAACCCATCATTCTTGCCCTCAGCTAAGGACAGCCATGGTGAATCGGAAGACTGGCACCTTCTCCATGGAGGTGAAGCGGACTGTAGACAAAAGGGTATGGCAGATCTCACTCCACCTACTCCAGACTACTCATGTGCCTGGGTGCTGATAGCCAGGGGCGTTCTGTTCACTGAAGGCTGCGTTTAAATGACTCGTCCCCTTGGTCTCTCTCTTCAGAAACGTGTTCTCTCTATGCACAATGACTACTACTTCACTGATATCAAAGGAACTCCATTTAGGTAGAGAAACTTTGAATATTCCTGGAATGTATGAATATGTACTGTTGTTAATAAGTAATAAACACATTAATACCACATTCTAAGGTGTTATTCCGAGCCTTAGTAAAGTAGATTCAGGACTTTGTGTATGTTTGTGTGTGTGTGTGTGTGTGTGTGTGCAGTGTTGGAGTGGCTTTGTCTCGTGGGCATGGAAAGTACTTCCTGAAAGGCAACGTTTCTTTGGATGCAGGTGTGCCTCTCCTCCTCTGTTTATTTTGTCCCTCACTCTTTCACCTTCCCTCCCCCTCATTGGCCATATTTTATCGCTCAACTTGAAACACTGCCTCACTCCTACATTCACACAAAAATCCCTTGCTCCCTCTATCATTCTCTCATTCAATTCTTCCCTCACTCACTTGATATGCAGTCACACACTCCTTCATTCAGTAGTTTCCTCACTCATTCACTCCCTCCCTCCCTCACTCACTCACTCGTTCAGTAATCATTCACTCCTTCACCTATCTCCTCACTCATTCACTCATTCATCCCCCTGTGGGATGATTGTTCAGTCATGCTCGTTGCTAACTCTGCTTTGTGTGGTTTGTGTGTCAGGTCTGCGTGATCTGGACCAGCCCCACGTAGCACTGGCAGATGAATGGTAATGTGCCCTTGAACGTTTATGAACTCAAATATGACATGAAGGAAATGCAGATGTGTGAACATCAAAATTATCAGCAGCACATGAGTCTCAAAAACAAAGGCTGTGATTTGTAGGACTTCAGTTCAAACGGACTCAAACGGGCTCCAAGATTAGTGCATTGCTTTCCTTATTCTTCTCAAATGCAGCTAAGAACCATATCAGGCAGCACAATTCACTAATGAACCGATTATGGTGTATTAGAGTGGAAACCATTTCAGAAACCTTTATTGGATTACTTGAATGTCATTCCATTATGCTTGTGCTGTTTCATAGTATGTGTGACTCTGAAAAGGCGCTAAGTGGATTTCATTATGTGCAAGTCTGAAAGTTCTTCCTAAGACTGATGTGTGGGCTTAATAATTATGTGTGCTGGAACTGTAATGGGCATTAATGTTCCACAGGACATACTGCAACACGGACGATCACCACGAGCATCAGTTCCTGACGCAGGTTCAGGCCATCAAACAGTACCTGACCAGCCGCAAACCACAGTTCAAATGTGAGTGGAGCGAAACCTCACCTGCACACCTGAGATGGCCTCTGATTGGCTGCTCACTGCAAGTCATTGTTTGAAATTATTATAGAGGGTGAAACTGCTATATTTGGTGCACACAAAATGCTTTATTAAGCAAGGTCTCCATCGCCTCGAGGACACTGCCATCGAAGCAGGTTTTTTATTTCTTAGATTGTTACCCTTGCTGTTTGAAAGAGATGTGGGAATCTGGGCTTGAATTGGTGGGATAGTACTTTAAACTCAACAACAACTTGAATTAAAGGTTTAATGTCTTCAAAACACCATAAGTCTGATCTGTCTGCGTGGATTCTGCAGTTCAAAAGAATTTCACTATTATTGTTTTATGTTCTGTGGTTGTGCACATTCCTTTGACAGAGTAACGTCGCAGTAGCAATTTTGACTTTGTCTGCAACTAACTGCACCAGTAGGTCCGATCACGGGAGTCATTACGAGCCCATGTACTTGCGTCCATCGGGGGTGTGTAAATGTCACCTCCGGCTCTCCGTAGGTGACAGGGAGCTGATCCAGCAGGTTCTGTTTGATGCGGTGGTGAGCGCTCCTCTCAAAGCCTACTGGACTGGCCTCGCGCTGAACAAGTCTGAGTAAGACAGTCGCACACGACGGCAGTTACACTGCCTTAGTTAATCACCTCTCGTAGCTAAAGCTTCTACTGCTCATTAAGTCAAAACTGCAGAAGGCTATTTAGCATAATGCTAAATGCTCCACACAAGACTTCATTCATGATTGGCTAACTTAGCATTTTGGCATAACTTCACTTTTGCAAAAATGTTAAAATCTACTATTTGGAACCATTTTGGATAATTCCTTGAAATCCTCTGGTGTATAAATAAATTATAAAGCAGCTTTTTTGATCTTTTCCATGTGCAGGAATCCTGAAAAGGGGGTGGAGATTGCTTTCCTTGGCACTCGCACTGGCCTATCCAGAACCAATCTATTTGTTGTCACAGAGCACCTGACCAATCAGTGAGTGTAAAACAATATCAGACATAATGTAACAATTTAATTATATGCAGTGTAATAATTTAATAACATTACAATATTAATTTTATGGCACTAATTAAGAAATTTGTTAATGTGCTGTATTAACAAACACGTATTATAATTAATGTGTTTTGCGTGTGTGACACGAGGGACCTGCTAACGGCGGAGGATAAGGAGGGAGTGTTTAACGCCGATCACTTCCCTCTGTGGTATAAGAGAGCAGCCGAACAAGTTCCAGGCACCTTCGTCTATTCCATTCCATTCAGTTCAGGTAGGAGACACACACACACACACACACACACACACACACATATATATATATATATATATATATATATATATATATCACAGTATACCACACATTTATATATAAAATTAAAGTCCATGGATTGAGCTTGTTGAAATCTATGTATCTACTGCCATCTAGTGGTGAGTGAGATGGTTATTACATTTTTATAACTATGCTGTGTGTGTGTATTTTAGCACAGGAGAATAAAAGTGTAGTGTTGGCCAGTACTGCTGTTCAGCTCTTGGAAGATCGCCGGTCTTCTACAGTGGCAGGTAAAGACCTTTTCACAGACATGATCACCATGAGAAAATCCCCCAGGCTGTATGACTGATAGTTAAAGCTTTTCTGTGTTTGTTTTTTATATTTACCTGTTACTATTTACTAATTTGGTGTGTTTCTTACAGCTATTGGGATTCAGATGAAATTAGACTTCTTTCAAAGGAAATTTTGGACGGCCAGTCGACAGGTGAAAACATCACTTAAAGGTTTAGCATCTAGCATGTACACGACCTTTTAGTGGCTTTTCGTACATTCGTACATTTAGATCCTCGGTGAAACTACTGCATCACAGCACATAGACAACATATACTGTGTTTTCATATGTCTGTTCTCTGTGCCTATACAGTGCAATGCTCTGGATGGAAAATGCCCCATAAGCTGTGATAACGAGGTAAATGTCTCTCTCCCTATTTCCCCTTTTCTGTCTGCTGTGTGTTTGTCTCTCTTTAAATCCATCTGTGCTTCTGTCTGTGCTCTCTCATCCCTACTCTTACACTGTCTGTCTGTCTTCCATCCAGTATTTCTCCCTTCTCAACTTTATTCCTGAAACCTTCTGATGATAATACTACTAATAATAATAATTTATTCTTTACTCTTTAACCATTTATCTCAGAGACCCCTTATGGAAATGAAACCCTCTCACACAGAACTGTATTACTATACTTCACAAAACCCTCAAGAGCTCACATTTTTCTATTTATCGTTTTTTTTTTTAGCTGTTATGATACAACCATGTGTTAAAATGCTGATCCTCAATCAGTACTCATGTGTCCTTACGTTTTTCTTTATTCTACCAAGGTTGTGAGCACACTTTCCAGCCTCTAAGCGTAGAAATGCTCTGTGTTTGTGTTGACTATGTTGGATTTATGTTTTCACTCCCCTCCTGTCAGGACATTAAGTGTTACCTCATCGACAACAATGGCTTTATCCTGGTTTCTGAGGATTACTCTCAGGTCAGTTTGCTTACTGACTATTCATAATGAGTGAGAGTTATAATAGAAGTTATAAAGTTATGGAAGTTATGATAAAGCTATCTACGGCTTTTAAGCTTAGTCATTCGGCTCTTTTGTAAAAGACTTTTCTTCTGGGGACAGGGTTTACTTTAGAGAAATGACTCCACAAAGCTTAAAAACTGTGTGTGTGTTTGTTTACAGACAGGCTTGTTCTTTGGAGAGGTAGAGGGAGCGGTCATGAACAAACTGCTTCTCATGGGCTCATTTAAAAGGTGAGAAACCCAGTGCATACACACTGTATATGTATTTACAACACCGATTATCCCAAAGCAGCTCTGGTGGGCCAGATTCTTAATCATGTCCAATTACATACCCTCTCCTCCCCTGTCCAATCACATACCTTTTCCTCCGTCTCCTTATTGTTATTGACTTTGTCACTGGTCAGGTCAGTCTGTGTTCTGCCTGCTGTGCTAGACAGCTGTTTGTTTGGTCACCACCAGCAACACTGGGACCCCAGACCCCCACTGGGGTTGTTTCCCTGAGCCTTTGCTACAGGTGTACAGTTACTGTAATCACGCACACACAAACACATACACACACCCATGCAAACAAACTAGGCTGTACTGTACAAATGAATAGTAAGATCATTTGGTTGTGCTTTTCATACAGTGATTGTAGGTCAGGCTGAATCAAATATCCTTATAGTGTGCGAGTCTTTATTCCTGGCAGGATCACTCTCTATGATTACCAGGCTCTGTGTAAAGAGTACACAGGCAGCAGTGACAGTGGACACACTCTGCTCAATGTGAGTACACACACAGTCACCTCATCTAAAAACACTAACACACAACAATACCACACATTATTGGACATGCAACCATTTAATCACAATGTAATTGTAACAGTGCTAGATGTACATACATTCAATTCTTTTAAACACACCATTTTAAAAATTCTACCTTTTGAATGTGGCTACAATCAGTACAATACAAAAATACAAAATATTTACAAAAATATAGTTGAGTGATACCAACACATTACTTTTCAGTACCAGAATATGAGAAGACGTGGTTGAAATGAAGATACTGATAATTTGACTCTGTTGCCTTTCATTTTGATGACCACATAATGATGTGGTTATCTTTGTAATGTTTACCGTGGACTCTCAGCATCTTACATGTTTTGTAATGTTTAAAGCTGGTTCAAGGCCTATAGTCTGTGGTCTAAACGTCTCTGAATTTTCACCCTTCAGCCTTTTTCTGCTATCAAATGGCTCATGGCTGAACTCATATTGTGAGAGCAACTAATTTTTTCATATCACATTATACTTCAGAATTGTTTCTATTACTGTAAAATTTGACTAAACTGTTGTGCTGTGCTATGTGTCAAGATATGTTTTTACCCATGGTTACTCATCACAGGTTCCTGTTAGAGTTTAACTTGTACAGCTGGTGGAATGTGGACTCTGCAGTTAAAGGTGACCTTCAGGAGTTCAACACTTCATGAATCACAATTAAGCTTGTCTCTTTATATAGTTATGTATTCCTGGGAACAAGCTGTTTCGATATTTGTCCTGTGTGGTTTGAAATAAATGTGTGTGTGTGTGTTTTTCAGCTGAGAGAGCTCAACGGAGGACAACAATGGTTCCATGTGACACGGAGTACCCAGCCTTCGTCTCCGAACGCACTATCAAAGAGACAGCTGGCAGCATCGACTGTGAAGGCTGCATGAGGTGTGTGTGTGTGTGTGTGTGTGTGTGTGTGAATGCTCTAGGTAAGTGCTTTTGTAACTACCCCATGGTGCACAGGTCATCTTTGTGAGTACAGTTACGTGCATATATATTTGGACAGAGACAACATTTTTCTAATTTTGGTTCTATACATTAACACAATGAATTTTGAACAAAACAATTCAGATGCAGTTGAAGTTCAGACTTTGTCAGTGGGTTGCACAAAATGATTGCATAAAAATGTGAGGAACTAAAGCATCTTTTAAACACAATCCCTTAATTTCAGAGGCTCAAAAGTAATTAAATAGATTAAACAGATTAAATAATTGTAAATAAAATGCTCATTTCTAGTACTTGGTTGAAAACCCTTTGTTGGCAAAGTCTTGAACTCATGGACATCACCAGACGCTGTGTTTCCTCCTTTTTAATGCTCTGCCAGGCCTTCACTGCGGCAGTTTTCAGTTGCTGTTTGTGGGCCTTTCTGTCTGAAGTTTAGTCTTTAACAAGGGAAATGCATGCTCAATTGCTTTAATAAACTCCTGGGTTGCTTTGGCTTCATGTTTTGGGTCATTGTCCATCTGTAGTATGAAACGACGACCAATCAGTTTGGCTGCATTTGGCTGGATCTGAGCACACAGTATGGCTCTGAATACCTCAGAATTCATTCGGCTGCTTCTGTCCTGTGTCACATCAATAAACACTAGTGACCCAGTGCCACTGGCAGCCATGCATGCCCAAGCCATCACACTGCCTCTGCCGTGTTTTACAGATGATGTGGTATGCTTTGGATCATGAGCTGTACCACGCCTTCGCCATACTTTTCTCTTTCCATCATTCTGGTAGAGGTTGATCTTGGTTTCATCTGTCCAAATAATGTTTCCTCCAGAACTGTGCTGGCTTCTTTAGATGTTTTTTAGCAAAGTCCAGTCTAGCCTTTTTATTCTTGAGGCTTATGAGTGGCTTGCACCGTGCAGTGAACCTTCTGTATTTACTTTCATGCAGTCTTCACCTGCATGGAGAGCTCCTTTGACCACGTTTTCTTCACAGAAAAACCTTCCAAATGCATGCACCACACCTCAAATCAACTCCAGGCCTTTTATCTGCTTAATTGAGAATGACATAATGAAGGGATTGCCCTCACCTGTCCATGAAATAGCCTTTGAGTCAATTGTCCAATTACTTTTGGTCCCTTTAAAAACAGGGTGGCACATGTTAAGGAGCGGAAACTCCTAAACCCTTCATCCAATTTTAATGTGGATACCCTCAAATGAAAGCTGAATGTCTGGACTTTATGTCCATGTACATTATATAACTATAACTTGAAAATGTTTCAGTAAACATGTATTTTACAAAATACAGGACAAAATTTGTGTCAGTGTCAATATATATGGACCTAACTGTATCAGTAAGTATCCTCCTTGGTTAATGAGACCTAGGTTAAGACTTGTAGCATATCATAGATCGTAGGAGGCCTCAGTGATGAGTGCTGATGGACTCTTGTCAAATAAAGAAACCTGCATCAGATGTTGTCTGGGCATGTGGACTGATATTTCACTGACGAGAGTTCACACAGTCTATGCTAGGGGGTGTGTGTGTATGTGTGTGTTCCAAACATGTCAGTATCAAATGTCACATTTAATGTAGAATTTCTAATAGGCCTTTAGGCATGGTAGATCTGTGTGGCTGTGAATATCAGGAGGGGATTCCTCTAAGGAGGGATCCTGTAATGACCCAGCCCAGTTCAACTTGAACATCGGCCACCAGAGGGAGCCAAAGGGCAGGTCTAAGATAACAGGGTGAAATAGTCGCACCTGTCTTGGCCTTTAAGAGCAAGATCTACTGTGTACTTGAGATGATAAATGTCTATTTTCAGTGTGAGACAAATAGGGAGAAACAACAAATGTGTTTGTGATCATTTTAAAATGTAGGATTCTTTTGCTCCCATCTAATGATGCTGCTTCTCAGTTAAATACATTAAACTGAAGTGATTTTTTTGGGATTGATTAGCATAGTGATATCACAGTGAATATATCCTTTGGTTAACATGAAGAACACCTGAAATGTATCTACCAGTGAAAGCGGTACATAAATGTCCCAAAAGTCTTTTTCAATTGTCCCCTGTATACTGGCCCTTGCCCTGTCTGTCTCTCTGTCTGTCTGTCTCTTATCTCTTCTCTGTTCTGTCTGTCTGTCTGTCTCTTTATATCTTGTCTGTACTCTGTCTTGTAGAACCTTTGTGATCCAGCAGATCCCGAGCAGTAATCTGTTCATGGTGGTCGTTGAAAACAAGTGTGACTGCAGTTCCACCCGTCCAGTTACCATGGAGCCCATCGAGATAATCTATATCCTATAATAATCCACTGTAGCATGTTTTAATGTTACACCTGTGACACACATGACATCATTAATGAAAATAAGCCAATGAGGGTGAACCGATGATAACCTGACTGATGCTTCACTACATGAACAGTGTGAACACAGCGCAGAGATGGCCGCTGACAGCGTGCTCACTCTGTGTCTGAGTGACAGGACAGGGAATCATACAGGAGATAACAGCAGCTGGATTTCATGAAGAACCACAGAAAACCAGAAAACCAGGATCATGGAATGGCCTGCGATGTCCCAGCTACCATGGTCACTTTCCCTGATTGGTTATTTCTGGTTTGCTGCTGGTTGTGCTCCGTTCCAGTAAGCTGAACACCCAAACACAGCGGTCTCTCAATGTCAGCCTCGGACACTGACTTAACACACTCAGCTGTCTGAATGGGATCTGAGGAGAGCTGCCTCATCTAACTGCCACAGTACACGCTACAACAATAGTCATTGGCTCTAGAAAATAGGCACAGGCTCTAGAAAACAGACATGGGCTCTGGAACATAGAAAACAAAAAAGAAAAAAAAGACTCTAGAAACATTCTAATAACGTGAAGTCACGACAACTGAGCTTAACAATTACAACAACACACACACACACACACACACTTATGATCTTAATGATCTGTGTTTTGTTTGACACTTTTCTGTGTACGTATCTTTAACATCTAAACACACAATGAATCTCTCAAGTGTGAGAGACTGAAGTTTCAGAAGGACCGCAAACGTCCTGACTCCTGCCACCCTTTCCATCCTGAGGTACTCCGTGTGTGTCTGTTTATGTATTTATTAGTGTGTCTGTGTAGTGTATGAGCGTGTGTGTGTATCTTGATTATTGTGTGTGCTGTATAGTTTGTTATATACTTTGTGTTAGTTTATGTGCACATGTGTATTTGTGTACAGCTCTATGTAAGAAACAAATATCACAAACACAGGGATTAAATGCACAGACAAACCGAGTAACGTAAAGGAATAGGAACGTCGCAGACATAAGGGAAACTGCGGAAACCAAAAAATAATTGACAGATGTGATGTGTGTGTTTTGTCTGTAGGAGAACGCTATAGAGTGTGGATCTGCTGTGACCATCTCTCCTCTGCTGGGGGCGGCTCTGTTCCCTCTCTTGGCATTTTTCATCTGCAGGTGACCTTTGATGTGACCTTTGATGTGACCCATAACATTTCACCCTGAGCACTGATTGGAGAGAACGTCCTAGCTAATAGCTAATGCTAAACTTGCAGAAAATTGCTAGAATCCGATTCATCATTATGACTTCAGACCGAACCAGCTAAAACCAGCAGGCTGAATGCTTTAAGGAATATGGACTGCTTATATAGAGATGGGGTTAATCTGGAAATCATACAAAAGTTTCACATTCAAGCAATGATGAACAGTAGACAGCCAGTGAGTTCACAAGTGAATTCACAAGTCTCTGTTTATTCTCTGTATCATCCCAAAGTCAGTAGTGGCATTTGTTAAACAAGCAAACAGAGAGAAGAGAAAAATAAAGTCATACTTGTATTTCTGCCTCTCATTTCGTTATAGGACTGAATATATTGAAACACATAAGATGCATGAAGTGAAGAAAGATTACAATTCAGTCAGGATGCAGAATTCAGACTGTAAAGTTTTCAGATAGATTATGGATTATGGGTATGGACTATTCTTGAATTTTATTAGATTGCCTGCTTAAAAACCGCATCAATGAAAATGTTCTTTAAAAGGTCCTTCATGTAAAATCAAAGTGATTTCTTGTAAATAAAAGCAGATTTTCCATCAACATTTGCTCTTCCTGGCATCTTGCTTTCAGCCATTTTGAATCGTGTTTTGTTGTGTGAGGTTATGATGATTCCGATTTTGTTCAGAAGTTTGACTAGCCTATAGTTTGTAAGGGTTGGCTCCAGCGCAAGACCGCCGCTGCCCACCAGAGGGAGCTGACGGACTAATCAGGCTACATGACCGACACCTGCTCCGTAGCCTTTATAAGCAGCTCATTCTCAAAAACTTGTTGCTGAGTCGTTGGTCAGTGTTCTGGCGTACGAACTAGCCGGTTTCTTTGGTAGCGGTTTCGAGGCTTGTGCTCGAGCTTCTGGCTCTTTCCTCTTGAGTTCTTCTGTTGGGTTGTTCTTTTTTTTTTTTTTTACCTCTCAGAGTGTTCCTCGTTTTGTATTATTCTAGTGATGGCAAACCTAGGCTTTCTGAAGCACTGTAGACTTTTTCCTATCTGTATCGAAAAAAAACTGATTAACACATCCTACCAAGCTGGGTTTGTATCACTAGTCCATTGCCTGATATTTTATTATCTACTATCTATATCTCAGAGATTCTTAACCCATGGGGCAAGAGCCACCTTGAAGGCCTCAAAAGAACAACCGTTTTTAACTTTGGGCCGCTGAGGGCCGCGGGACCGCATTGGTTTTGAATAAGGTGCAAAAAAAAGTAGAAGGCAAAAATGAAGACAACCGGCTTAAGCGTCTGGTTTTACCATGCAACATTTTAAAAGTTCAAAAGATTATCAAATACGTTTGCAGATACAGCTATATTTTCGTTTGCATTTTTTAAAATTTATATTTGTAGTTTATTTAATTTAAAACATTTTGAATGTATTTATTTTACAGAAACTACTACTACTACTATCTCTTAATCTCGATTATGTTAAAACACAAGCCAATTGTATCCCATACTGTCTTCGAAGTGTTGGTTTCTTTGTGTTTTATTTAGGGACAGAGGACTAATGTAAATACAGCCCTTGTAGAAATTGGAGGCACCGCCATTGTACATTTAAAATCTCCAGGATAGACATATTTCATATTTACCATAAATCTAGTGAACCCAGGGCACTCCTATAGGTAATTCCTCCACGTGGGAAAATCTCTGTAGGAGCGCTACATTCAGATTCAGGGGTAGCATCACTATATTATTCATTAACCTTTCAAAACTAAGACAAGCTTGTCAACTTTCTTAGCATTTCTCTTTGTTGGGAAAGTGTTTGAGAGCCACTCCTTTCCCCCCTGTCCAAACTGTTGGAGGATTTTTGCCTGTTTTATTCTCTACTTTTTTCCAGTTGTTCCCATTTTGGCTCATTTTAATTTAAAGAGGTCTAATCCAGTCTCTCTAGTTCCGTGGTTAAGGTTTCACTTTACCTACACTGATAAAAATACTGTGCTTTATCTACATAACAAGTATACTTTGTGACCTGGGTTCTCTTTCTTGTCTCCCCGGTTTATTTCCCTATTGTTTACACTCACTCTCACAAGTTAACACAGCATTTGGGTCCGACTTCCCAAAACCCTGTGGTTTTTCACCGAGATAACATACACAGCAATCCTAGTTTGATATTGCGACCTGGCAAGCCACCATCTTAATCTATGACGTGGGTAGTCTACTTGTGAGCAACTCCCCATCTGGCCACCAGAGGGCCTTCTCTGGTCGCTTCTAGATCGTCTCTATGGTTACTCTTTCACCTGTTTTCAATTCTCCATCAGTCTGTGTATTTAGTCTTACACAGGCTGTTGCTCAGTGTGAAGTATTGAGCTATGTTCAGTAAGCTGTACTAAGCCTTACTTCTCTTGTTTTTATCTGCCTGTTTTTTTTGGCTGTCTTCTGCCAAGTCCTTTCCCTACCTTTTTGATTTTGTCTGTTTCCTGGGTTTGACCCTGTTAATGGTTTGATATCCCTTTGCTTTGTCCTCTTGTATTTAAACTTTATTGCCCATTAATAGATCCCTCTCTTGTCTCGGACATCTGTGTCGGTGTGTCTCTGTCCTTGAGGCCCACCAGATGGTTCTACAGTTTTGCTCTGACCTGGTGTGTTGAAGCAATTGTGGGAGAGTCGGCAGAGAAACACTGATCTACATCACACTACTACAGCAGGAACACAGGGTGGCATTGGTCATGTGACTTACAAAAATGGTGTGGTGCAGGACACGGTAATATAAAAATAGGAAGAAGTGAAATTAGCTTTCAGAACCACAGGCAACATGACCAGACCCATGCAGTCTATCAAATGCATGTCAGTGTAATCCTTGCGTGTGTAGGGGTTTCACCTACTAATCCTACTACATAATAGTAGGATAATTAAATCTACTAAATCTAAATAATTAATTATTTATACTACATAATTATTAGGGTAATTACATTTATACATACATATAATTTATACATACATAATTATATATTTATACTACATAATTAGTAGGATAATTAAATCTACTAAATAGTAGATTCATTTATTTTACCTTAATTATTAATCAGTCTCATTCATTTAGAATCAGTCTCATATTGGAATTATACCAGAACCGCAACATTTAGTTCTCAACTAAAGGTAACTAATGGTTTGGTATCTGAAGGATTTAACTATGAATTCTTTTGAATGATAACACAATTTGGTGAAAACAAATGATACATTTATTTAAAACCAATTATTCTCAAACAAACAGCATCAACAGGGATCAGTATATTTACAGTGAAGACTCGGCATCTAGTGCGTGTGATTGTAAATGTGTGCGGCGCTTGTGCGGGCGTGCGCGTGTGAGGAGGCGGGACTTGTAATATCTGTTCTCCTATGGAGAACAAAGCAACTAAAATGGTGCCAACTTTAAATGGTAGAGCAGCGTGGCTGTATGTTAATGAGCTCAGCTGGTTTATTCTAACCTGTTTAGAACAAAGGATAATGGCGCTGGCTTAATAACTAAACAATAATGTGATGTGTCTGAGAATAGGGAAGACTATAAGTTATAAATTAATCAGACAGACAGAGATTGCATGCACAGCACAGATAACTTTGTATCAACAAATCTTGATTAAAGAAAGTTCAACATAAAAACACAGAATGTCTTAACTGAAACTTGGTTAAAAAGGTTTGGAAAGCTGGGGAGATACCTTGGTTAGGCTTCCCTGCCATCTGTAACACGTGACAAGAGTGACAGTATTTCGCTACATCGGCCTTCATTAACAGCCCAAAGAAATATCTCAACAGCCATTGATATGTCTTCCTCACCCCAAGATGTCCAGACATAGCCTGGTCATGAGATACACTCAACACATGCTCTCTGTATTGCCACACTGTGTTCCACAGTGTCGGCTTCTACACTCGTAGGCGTCCAATTTCTCATTAATATCCCGGCATCTAAACAATAAGCCATTGACCGAGAGGAGGCATCTGCTTTGTCCACAACCAAATCAAAACACTGAGACAAAGATGTGTCCTTCTGTTGAGCTTCAATTAATTTTTCCTGGCCGAGAGATAATGCAAGCAAGCACGGTTCATCGTTAAGAGGGATTGGTGGAAGTAGAACACGATATAGGACTGCTAGTACCATTTACAGTACCTTTGTGAAAGCAACTGTGAATGCATAGCGACTTGAACAGTGCCGGTAACTAACTCAGAACGTAAGTAAACATAAAAAATGGGACTCTCAGAATACGTACGTCCGAACCACAACTGGCGGTGCTGGACAGAGGCAGAACTAAGCTTAGCAGCCCCCGTATCCCTCAGGATACGAATAGGGTACTGTATTACGTCAGATTGAGTCACAGGCACAGTACCATTCATCATGAAAGGTTCAAATGAGGAGTCAGAGGGAGACAACACAGGTGGGGCATCACCATTTTACAGAGAGTTTGAATCGTGCCTTAGGAGAGGTATAAACCTTCTTTTGGTTTTGAACCTTTTTTTTAACGACCGTGACCGTAAGCACAAATTCGTCAGCTACTACAGCTGCACCGATACCTGACATAACCGATTGCTCATTTAATTGTACCACCAACTTCCCAGGAGCGCAGGCTTTAAATTCCTCCACCAAAATCAGCTCCTTGAGCTGTTCAAGAGTGGTAACTTTACAAGCAGAACACCACTTCTCCAAGAGAGCAGTCTTTTCACGGGCAAAATCTACATATGACTGGTCCGGCATTTTAACATGTCTGTTGTAGTGGAAATAGCCAAGGCCACTTCACCACACACAGAGATGACCTCCCCTCACAAAGAGTGTGAGAAACTGACCGCATCTAATCCTTTCCTTGAAAGGTTTGGAGAGGTAAAACAAGGTTTTCTACACATCACCTCTGCCCTTAGATACTCACACCCCCACAATGGTCTCCCTCTTTAAGAAGGTGTTAACAGGCTTCCTTAACTCATCATACTGGACCTGAGGAGGTAATCAACTTAGTAGTAACAATAACCACATGAATACATATTGTAACGGCGAGACGCAGTCGCAGGAGTTTATAGATTTTATTAAATAAACTAAACAGAGGGCGGAACAGGGAAGAATGACTAGGTACGAGGGAATATATTTACAAAGGAACGCACACGCCGCGACAAGGTAAATATACCAGGACATAGAAATGCTAAACCATACAACTGAGAAAGACCATAACTACAAGTAATACAAATGATATATATAACACAAACAGGCATGAAAACCTGAACAAACACACTGAACTAGAACAAACCAAAGCAAGGGAAAACTAAACAGAATCAACAGGGGACTACTACGGGGAGGCTGGGAAACTGAACAATAACAAACGGAGAATCAAAACGAGGAATACACAGACAGTGGGGCGTACAGAAGACACGACGCGGAGGGAAACAGTAAATGATGTAAGGAAGCTAACAAACTAGAGAACGAGGGAACTAGAGAGCATAAAACTGGAGCAAAGAAACAATGACCACATTCAATCATCGACCAGGGACAAAGGAAATGCAGGGAGTAAATATACAGACAAAACCAGAAGGATAGTGAAACACAGGTGAGAGCGCTAATTACCGGGGCGAGGACACAAGGAACAAGGGGTGTGACAACAACAGACAATACTGCTGGTTCCATGATCTGATAATACTGTACTATTTAGCTATAATTTATCCTTTTCTTTATTAGAATGATTCCAAGTCTGGTGTCTTTGGAATGGTCTTGAAGATCTGCTTCTTCTAAAACGGCCAGAATCCACTACCTATCCCAGAATATAGTTATAAGAATCATGATCAATTTAGGCATTCTTGGATACAGGTCTGTTCACAAATTCCAAAGGCAATACTTTGTTAGGAATGCATCAAGTAAGCAACAGAGGCCATAAACGGGGCCCTCTGCCCTGGTGGAAGTCATAATTCCTCAGACTAAGGTCCTGGTGAATCTGATAACAAGGGTTTCCTCAGTACTGGGGTCGTGAACTTTGGGTCCCCAGCAGAGGGGCTGAAAGAAAACCTTTTGTAGCATTTTTCACTTTATGCTGCAGTCGTCTAAGTCCATATGTGTAGTTCCGTGGGTGTGTGTCGGTGTGGGTGTGTTCATCAGTCTCACCTGTGGCTCGTCTCGTCATCACCAGGGGATAGCGTTGTTCGTCTATTTAATGTGCGTTTACGCAGTGTCTTGTGCGCGTTTTTGTTTCAAGTGTCAGAGTTTACATGTAAAGAGTTTGTTGACTGTTCCGCTACTTCAAAGTAGCGTATTTGTGTAATTAAATGGTGTATGTTACAGCAGCTCTGTGGCGTCCTGCTTCTAAATCCCTAACGTTACAGAAAGACGCGCAGACGAACAGGATGCCTGGGTACGTAAGGCGGAAAGCCAAGTCCAAGGGGAAAAAGAAGAAGGGTGTGCGCAGACGCGCACCCTCTCCCAGGCTGTACCCCCTACCCGACTGGCTGCCAAGCGACAGCGACATCCCCATTGTCGTGGGCGGCTTGACCGTGGGTCTATCCCCTCCCGAGTATGAATTCGGGGAATACGACTCGGACGAAGCCAGCATCCCTCCGTCTGCCTACTCCGAGTCCACCGTGGACTACGGGGCAAAGGTCAGCCCCCCTCCGTCGGTCTGCTCATCATCTACGGTGGACTACGGGGCAGAGGCTAGTCCTCCCCCATCGGTCTGCTCCGAGTCAACGGCGGACTACGGAGCCGAGGCAAGTCCACCTCCGTCGGTCTGCTCCGAATCGACAGCAGACTACGGAGCAGAGGCAAGTCCACCTCCGTCGATATGCTCGGAGACTACGAGACAGATGAGAGTCCTCCCCCATCGGTTTATTCCGAGGCTGCGGAGGAGTCCAAGGAGGAGGCGACTTCCCCCCCGGCTGGCAGTTCCGAGGGGACCGCGTCCTTCGCGGAGGACCTGGAGGGGTGCGAGGAGAGCTCCGCCCCCTCGGAGTGCTCAATGAGGTCCGTAAAGGAGCGAGAGGGGCGGCAGCCTCGCCAGGCTGAAAGCCACTCTCCCGCGCTAACCGACGTTAGCATGGCGAGCCCGGTGAGTGGATCCGTGGAGGCCAGCATGGGGACTCCGTCCTACTTCCCAGAGGAGGAGGAGGCAACGGAGACCCAGGAGGAGGGGGCTACACGCGGCTCGGCAGTGCCGGCGGGGAGTGGCCAGCAGCGGAAGCACCGTCTTGGACGGGAAGAGTGCCTGCCAAGCCCAGGAGAGGCAAGGGCCCCCCCGTGGCAGACAAAGGAACTGCGCAAGCTCCGGGGGAATCCCGGGGCGGGGCGCAGCCGAGGGATCCCGGTGGACAACCGAGGGGGAGACCACAGGGTGCAGCACCTGCCACGACAGGACTGCAGACTCCGCCACTAACGGGGTTTCCGGCGTGGAGACCCGGGACTGCTCTAGCGATTGTGTCGTTACCTGTGTTTGTGTCTGTTCCTATCGTTCTCCCCAATCCCTTTGTCCCTCTTGTGCCATTTGTGTTTAATGTGCCGGTGTGTGTGTTTGTGCCTGTGTTTGTACCAGTGTCTAACGTGTTTTCCCCTGTCTTCCCAGGGAGGGTGTTCTGAGCGTCGTCGCGGTGGAGCCCCTCGCAGAGGAGTGACTCTCGCTGACCGAGGTTCCCGGCAGTCCGGGCCTGTCCGTTGAGGTGGGTCCGGGGCGTGGCAGCTACGCTGGGCAACCCGGGATGGAGAGTTGCCCTAGGTGGGGGGAACTGTCACGGTGACGCTCCCGGACCCCTCCTTTTGGGCGTGTGTTTACGTCGTCTAAGTCCATGTTATTACCATTGCCTGGTTCTGCACTATACATGTGCAAAATTTGTAGGACCTTACAAGATTCTGTCACGATTGAGTGACACTGATTCTCATTCAAATGCCTGATTGTAGGAAGAAAACTCAAGTGTTATGTTATGTCTCCCAGGTTGCCACAGAATGATGTTAGCTCATCTGTTCCTACTATGTTGGTGATTTCTGCCAGTCCTCCTACTAAGTACTCTCCAGAAAATTATGGTTTAACCATAGACAGCCTATGTTCTCCCATTGCTCTAGTGTCCAATTCGGAAGTATTCTGACATATTTTCCGACAATCTCTCATGAACCAACAACTTAAAACATAACATTGATGTGGCGGATCATTCCCCAGTTAAACAAGCTGCAAATCGTGCAAACCCAACAAAACGTGCTTCTGCATGTCCAGTGGTGGACGGTGCTCTGCACTGTCCTGTCCCCTCTCTGCACCTGATTCTGTAAGGGGGTGGAGGTGTCCGGCTGAGAGGAAGCTGTGTATGATTGGCTGCCACTTCTCGTCAGCATGTGACTGGATGTAAAAGGTTGTGTATGTGTTGTGTTAAATGTAAAGTGACCTTGAGTATATTGTGTGTATACACTATATAAATGTAAATTCGTTCATTCATTCATTACATTAAAAACAACAAACTTGTGTGTATTGTCTTTCACTCTGATAGGGTTCAAGCTTTGGCGTACCATTTTGCTAAATGTTTTAAAGGGAAATATATATATATATATATATATATATATATATATATATATATAAAATTATAATTCATAATTCATAATTATAAATAATTAATTAGTTGTAATTTCTGCACTTTATGGCTGTTTGTAAATTTGGTTCTTTGCTTTATGTAATCGAAGCTAAGATGACAGCGCGTGCACCACTTCCCAAAGGTGCTCTATTGGATTGAGATCTGGTGACTGTGGAGGCCATTCGAGTACAGTGAACTCATTGTCGTGTTCAAGAAACCAGTCTGAGATGATTTGCGATTTATGACATGGTGTATTATCCTGCTGGAAGTAGCCATCAAAAGATGGGTACACTGTGGTCTTAAAGGGATGGACGTGGTCAGCAGCAATATTCAGGTAGGCTGTGGTATTTACACGATGCTCAATTTGTACTAATGGGCCCAAAGTGTGCCAGGAAAATCTCCCCCACACCATTGCACCACCACCACCAGCCTGAACTGTTGATACAAGGCAGGATGGATTCATGCTTTCATGTTGTTGATGCCAAATTCTGACCCTACCATCCAAATGTCAGCAGCAGAAATCGAGACTCGTCAGGCCAGGCAACGTTTTTCCAATCTTCTATTGTCCAATTTTGGTGAGCCTGTGAGAATTGTAGCCTCAGTTTCCTGTTTTTAGCTGACAGGAGCAGTACCCGGTGTGGTCTTCTGCTGCTGTAGCCCATCAGCCTCAAAGGTCGACGTGTTGTGCGTTCAGAGATGCTCTTCTTCATGCCTCGGTTGTAACGACGGTTGTTTCTGTTATTTGAGTTTCTGTTGCCGTTCTATCAGCTTGAACCAGTCTGGCTATTCTCCTCTGACCTCTGGCATCAACAAGGCATTTGTGCCCACAGAACTGCCACTCACTGGATATCTTCTCTTTTTCGGACCATTCTCTGTAAACCCTATGGTTAGGTGTGACAATCCCAGTAGATGAGCAGTTTCTGAAATACTCAGACCAGTCTGCCTGGCACCAACAACCATGCCACGTTCAAAGTCACTTAAATCAACTTTCTTCCCCATTCTGATGCTCAGTTTGAACTACAGCAGATGTACCTAATAAAGTGGCCGGTGAGTGTATGTGAGGATGTTATTTGTGGACTTCAGCTCTGCTTTTAACACTATTGTCCCTCACAAACCAATTGGTAAGGTGTTAAGCTTAGGCCTGAGCAGGTCCATCTGCTCCTGGGTCATGGACTTCCTGTCAGACAGACCACAGAGGGTCAGGATGGGTAAACACACCTCTTCTACTCTCATCCTGAACACTAGGACTCCACAAGGTTTGAGTCCAATACTCTTCACCCTATTCACTCATGACTGCACCCCTATCCATTCTTCAAAGAACATCATAAAATGTGCAGACAATACAACGATAGTGGGCCTTGTTTCAGGCAGTAACAAGCATCCCTACAGGAATTAGGTGGAATGTCTAGGTGAATGGTGACCTAGCACTCAACACCTCCAAGACAAAGGAAATCATTGTGGACTTTAGGAGGACAAAAAAGCCAGACCACCTCCCTCTTCACATAGTTAGTGAAGAGGTAGAATGGGTGGAATGGTGAAAGTTCTTGGCATCCACATAAACAGACAACTAACGTGGTTTCCTAACACCTCACACACACCTCATTAAGAACAAAGGCTGTACTTCCTGAGGAAGCTGAAAAAGGCCCACTCACAATTGTATTGACATTACTTTTTCGCATATTTTACCCACTGTATGGCAATCTAGTACTTGCATATTTATTTCCACTCTGCAATTCATTTAACCTCCAACCTGACAACAGGTATTTACATCACCATCTACCTCAAGACCACAAACGTCAGTCACTCCCACTCTCTGCTGCTCATGTCAATGTTGTAATTTGTAAATCTCTTTCTATTTATAATAATAATAATAATAATAAGTTCAATTTATATAGCGCCTTTCTTGTCCGTTCCAAAATTCAGACTGGTCACTGTTGGGGGGAGAGCTTTCAGCGTCATGGCCCCCAAACTGTGGAACACACTACCACAATCTCTTCGTGACTGTCATTCACTCTCCTCCTTCAAAGCTCAACTTAAAACTTATCTCTTTTCTCAGTACTTTCTCTCTGCTGCTCACTGATTTATTTAATTTTCTTTTTTCTTTTATTTAATTTATTTGATTCTCTTTTCCTCCTCCTTTCCCTTGATGTAAAGCGTCCTTGGTCCTCCTGCGTCAGAGGACCTAAGAGTTGGGACAGGGCAGTACGGGTGCAGGAGCTCAGCTAAGTATGCAGGAGCTAAACCGTGAAGGGATTTGTATGTGAGCAGGAGGAGTTTAAACTTGTCATTTTTATCTTGTTGTCTTTGCTGCTTGGGAAGTTCTCAACAAAGTTTTGTTATACTCGCATATAATGACAATAAAGGTTTTATTATTCTTATGTATTCTAGTGTTTCCACTGTAAAATCCATTGCACATCTTATTCAAAAAGTGTTGTAAAAATAAAGTTTATTTTTTAGAATTAGTACAATACCGCAGGGCAGCATAATGCTGTATTATTATTATTATTACCTTATAACAATAGCTATTACAATTCTCATTGTCCATATTATTATTGTTATTATTATTATTATCATTGTTGTTAACATATTTATTGGCTCAGAATACACAGGAGTGATTCCTTTAATTCAATATCCAAATCTCACTTAATGATGACTGTACATGATTCAACATCAGGTGAATGAATGCTATTTTCCTCATGGGGATTCGGGGAGGCCAGTGTATAGCTCACCTCTGTGTAAACCAAATCTCCACCTGCAGGGGGGCAATTTGAACAACAAATGCATGTTAAGCCTTCAGTCTAAGTGAGCTAGTATACAAAATACACCCGAGAAACGCTTTCATTTACAGCAGGGTGATGCCACATTATACACATTTCTGTTGCTTGATGTGTGGCCGTCTGATTTTCATGTGACATGGTTGAATAAATATTCAATAAATTATTACAAAATACCAACCTGGTGTTGTGGGAATATCTAAACACCTTTTGCAGGGCCACACATATGTACTGTAGAGTACATTTTAGCCACGGCTTTGAGAAATAAATGTACCCTGGGTGTGCTAAAGAGAAGCTCAGAATTGAATGCAATAATCCAACCATTTTGCCATTGACATTTACTGTAATTGATTCTTCTAGCTATTTGTACAGTTTGGTGGCTAAAGCAGATTGTGTACTTGATGGCTACCAAGCAGAGGTTCTTATAACCTTTTGGTTGGAGATATCAGGAACAGCAAGTAACGTTACTGTCTACTGGATTCCTCGCATGGGTGATTTAGCCTAGTAGCTTGGTAGCTACATTCAGTTACAGATCCTGAAGTTCATATACCAGAAGTGTCATCTGAGCTTGGACAATTCACTTCATGTACGTTACAGCGCTTGTTAGATAAAGCAGTCGGCACGTTTATGTGGATGTGCTCGATACAGATCAGGTCATTGTGGCCCTTGTGTGTAAAAGGCAATGTTGAGATATCTGACCAGTCTACATTTGCTACTCTTACTGACTATACTTAATGTGTAAGTTGAGCAAATATACTAGTGATAGATGGCAGGCAAGTGAAAGAATGTACTGTTCTAATGTCACATTCAGTGAGACACTCATTAGATAAACTTGGGATTGTCAAAACATCAATTCAGTAGTGTTGTAGGCCTTACATGTACTTTTCATGGATGACATGGCGTTTGTAAATGTTTGATAATGTAAAGAATTTTTAGTTCATATTCACTTCCTTAACAAAACATGAAAAACATTAACAAGTATTTTTACGTATCTCAGGCTCTAAAGTGGGACATGTATACAAGAATCTGGATAACACAAAATGTATTTATTTATTGGATGTGTTGTGTATGTGCAAGTAATGTAGCTTCTGTACTTGACACTCAAAGAGGTAAAGAGATAAACTCTTTCCCCGGACAACATTAGTCTTTGGCCAAGTCCACACGTAGCCAGGTATTTATAAAAACGAATATCTCCCCCACATCGTTTAAAAAAAAATGTCATACACACGTGATCGTTTTTAAAAAAGTCTTTTCCACATGAACCCACACAAATACGCCATTGAGTGTTGTCGTAAACACGCCAAGCGCATAGATGTCAGTATAACAAAGCTAAAATCTGTGTCAGCCAATCAGAATCCCTCAAAACAAACACAACTTCCTGTTGTCGTTTATTGTCATCAAAACAAAAAGTCAATACCAGTTGCATGTGTGACGGCACCGTCGCATTTGTCACAAACGGTGACGTTTGAGACAGTAAAAACGCCGTTTTACAAGTACACACGCATACACTAAAACGGAGTTTTTCAAAATCTCCACTTTGCCCGGAGTTTTCATTTATAATCATTTTTGGTGATGCAAAACTACGTTTTCATGTGGACAAAAGCCCCAAAAGCAAAAAATGTTTTTCGTTTTACAAGATACCCGTCTACGTGTGGACTAGGCCTTTGTTAACTTATTAACAAGACAAATTAAATATCTCTGTCCATGATTAAAAAAAACAGTTTAGCACCCCCAGTGGACATTTGTTTCTCAAAACTGCAGCAAAATGTATCCGTATTTGTGGCCTGTGTTCAAACGTGTATCCAAACGTGGCCTGTGTTACAAATTACCCATTTGGATAAACTCACTGGAAAATGTGCAGATGCAGATGACCAATCCCATCAGTAAAAGTCCAGCAGCACTGCTAAGGAGCAGAGTTTGCTGCCATGAAATTGTCCACTGGGGGCCTGGGAAGACACTCACAGATAAGATGATACAAACACTATATACCAAAAATAGCTTACATTATCAGATCGTGGAGAGAGAGAGAAAGAGAAAGAGAGAGAATGGAGTTGTCCTTTGTGTGATGTGGCGTTTCATTCAAGTGTGACTTGTTCTGTGTTTCTGTCTTGCTTAACCTATGGTGATGCTTCACTTTGGCATAATAGTTCATGTTTGTTTTTGTCTTCTGATCAGTTTGATGGTTGACCATGCATATAATCTTTCTATAATTATATATTTCTTATATAGCTGTAATGTCACTGTGTGTGGAAGGTAGGAAGAGGCTGCTTGCTTTGTGTGGGTTGTGTGTTCTGTTTCTGTGAAACGTCAAACTTTTTTGCAAGCTGCAGTGGCACATTAATTTCTATTGAAGTCAACATTTCCTGGGCTGTGTTGGTCTTGTTTTGCATTTGTCCATATTCATGTTGCCTGCAGTTAATCTCATAAAGTCAGTCTCTGAGGACTCCACTCCCCAGAATTCCCTGCTCAAGTTCCTAGTTTTCCATAGATTCAGAAATAGAAATATTCTTTTTTACTCACTGGTTGTTGGGCTTGTGGTGTTTGGGAAGGTAGAAGAAAGTTGAGAATCTGCAGAGAGAATTTCACAATTTAGTAAGTAAATAAAGTAAATTTTTCAGTTATGAAATGCTGAGTTAGTACAGGAAGCCAATCTGATAAAAGAGGGACAGTCATTATATATATAATAAAATATATATGCATGGTAACTGTACAAAGTCTTCATTCTGTACAAAGATAACTGTACAAAGTTTTCTGATTTAAAAAAGCAATGTATACTAAAGCTCAATCATATAGTTCTGTATAATGTGTTATATTGGCTTTGTCACTCATTGGAGAGGCGTTGTGTAGTGGAGATAGCCAAGGCCACTTCACCATCACGACACAGAGATGACCTCCCCTCGCAAAGTGTGAGAGACTGACCTCATCTAATCCCTTAAAATGTTTGTGAAAGGTAACAGGTTTTCTACACATCCCCTCTGCCCTCAGGGGCTAACACCCACAATGGTCTTCTTCTCTAATGTTAGAAGCCTAATCTTATCTGATCTCCTGAGTGCAGGAGAGAGGCAATAAAAAGTGTTCTGGTCTTGATCACCCCCCTCCTGAAGACACCAGAACCCACAAACCCAGGAAGGACCTTCAGTCATAAATCCCACTATCCAGCCTGATCTGATTCCCCAAGGTTTCAGCCACTGTGCCATCTCTTGGAAATTCCTGGTTAAACTCATGTCTAAAGGTGCAAATATTTCAGAGATCCTTATAACTTTGCATCCACTACAGACACTGGATCAACATCTAGCCTAGAGGAAGCAACTGAGCGAGAGCATTCCAAAGACACCAAACTCGACAGCCTTCCAACCAAGGGAAGGATCATTATCCTCAAAACCCCAGCGTCCATTTCAACAGCTCTTTAAGAACCCTGAACTGAAGATGAGTCCTGTGCCTATAACATTCAAACATGAAGTGATCTGTGACTGATGTAAATGCAGGACTTAGGATTACTCATCATAACACCTTTATTGTATAATCACCACACATTTATGCATATTCTTATGTATTCTTATGTGTTCTAATATTTTAGATATACATGTCCATGTATTCTTGGGTTGCGTTACTATAAACATGCATATCTATGTATTCCTGAGTGTTCCACTAGTTTAGACTTGCATGTCCCTGTATTCTTGGACTGTAGTATCATAAATGCTTGCACATCTATATTATTCCTGTGTATTCCACTATTTTAGACATATAGATACCCCTGTATCCTGATGTGATATTATTCTAAATTTATATTATTCTAAATTATCAACGTTCAATGAATTATGTTAGACGTATACCTATCCATGTATTAATGTGTGCGCTGTTATTTCAGATGTAAGCATATCCATGTCTTGTGTGACCTCAGAGTCATGACTGTCTATGCCTTATGTGTCATTTATCGTCTAAAAGCGTGAATGAAGAATTGCTCAATGTTTAGAATGACAAGGAACCAAACTCATACTTAATTAGGCCAAGTAATATGAATCAATTTATTTAGGAGTAGGGGATTCTCTTTGTCTTGAAAATTATGTGTTGCTGCCCTCTACCTAGTCTGCTTTTCGTCATTCATTAACCGGACCTGGGGGGAGAGTGCAGTTGTCTCTCTCTCTCTCTCTCTCTCTCTCTCCTCCTCCTCGAAGAAAACCCCCCTTTCTAGACAGAGGTAATGAATATTCAGTAATCAAGATCCAGTGGTCAACCGTATAGTTGACCAATGATATACTTCAATCACGCCTATAAAAGTTAGTTAAAAGGCGTTTCTCAAGAAATAAACATTTGGAGTGATGCCAAAAGACCGCAACTAAGTTCAAACTTAATTCCAGCCTCCAAGAAAGATCTTCGTTTTATTTCTCGAGAAAAGTATTTAACCTAGTTTGTTTTATGTCGTCGTCGACAAAATTTGCTCTCATTTATCTTGTCTTCAAAAAAATTTCATTTTCTTTTACTGTTAATTTAAAGTTAATTCTGTCCAGCCGACAGTTATTAATTTTAGATTAGCTTGAAGTTAGTTCTCGGCAAAGTAACCAACGCAAACGAAACTCAGACTGAGCACCTGCAAACCACCGCTGTGACGTCCTGCGAAGTCTTCACTTTCCAAGAAAGTTGGAAGCAGCCTGGAAGAGGCCTACTCTGTGAAGTCTTAGCCGTTCGCGAGGAAGTGACCCGGGTCGTGTGAGCGGCAACTGCAAGCCAATATCTGCGCTCCCAGCAAGCGCGTCGATTCAAATCCGCCTTCAAACTTTCTGCAGTTGACCGCCCACGGACGGGTCCTCTTCTCTTCAAGTAAGACGCTAATACAAGCTGTTTGGGGTGCCAAGTTCTAATCGTTTGCCTCTATATATTTCTATCCATCCATAATGTCTGGTTTAATATTAGCACTTTTCATTAGCCTCTATCGGGAATTTTGTGCTCTTCCTAATTCCTCTCTGAGACTCTCTTTTCCTCCCTGGTCCTACCCGAGTTAGAGAAGTATTCTGTTAGCTATATAATCTATTCATAATCAAATAATAGTTAGTAGTTGTTTATTATTCCCCTTTGCTTAAGATTAGTAGATTTATGTGTAGATTTAGCTATGTTCCTGAGCCAAACCATTCCACATGTTATTTCCTGTAATGTTTTAACTATGATATTAACCATTCAATAAATTTGAACATTTAATCATTAATCTGATTACGGTGGTAAATACAAATTTTGGTCGATGGTATTAGGTCACTGAGCGGATTCAGAACTCAACGCTTTGGTAATGAGACTGATATATCATTATTTCATCTATTCCAGTTATCAAATACATATTTCCCTGAAATTTCAGGGTGGTGCCCCGTTCCATAACTCATAATTATCAGTATATCCGCTACACTTGGACGAGACAGTGAATATTCAGTTATTTCAAGGCTCTTCGTTGATTGTAGATGATTGATCTGGTGCTTTAGCTGACATGGTGGATCACACCACTATTCTTTCTCCTGATTTGCCTGTTTCCCCTCCAGCTCCACCCACCTTCCACTCCAGCCCCATTCCTGTTCCCATTATCATGTATATATGGGATCCCATTACCAGTCCCATTCCCACATTTAAAGGTTCTGTGCAGTTCTGACCCATCTTCCTAACTTTGCATGGATACCCAAGTCATAGATTCCAGTTTTCGCTGGTTTACCAAGCTTCCAATTTTCTATAGCTCGTGTTTATCTCTCTCTGGCTATGAATCCTGCTTCCTTGGTTTGGTTTATGTGACGGGCGAGGAGTGCAAAAATAAAAAGTAAGCGATCACGCCACTGTCAGGGAAAAAGGGGGACTTAATGGATAAAGTGCACAAACACAAAAACCGTGGCATCACGCAGACAATCTGACAAAAGAGGGACAGTTATTACATATATAATAAATTATGTGAATGCATGTGAATGTAGTTAAAGGAATAAACTACCTGTAGTAGATTTCTCTGTTTTAAAAATGTGTGCTGGTATATGAAGCCAATCTAGAAAAAGTTTTAACATTTTTAATAAATAATTACACAAATATGAAAATTAAGTCAATACAATATTAAAATAATAAGAAATATATATTTTAAAGCCCAACCATATAGTTCTGAATAACCTACATGTTACGTTGACTTTGTCACTCATTGGAGAGGAGATGGATGGGTCAGATTTTAGTGAATAATCACAGCTTATTTCAAGACTCTTTGCTGACTGTAGATGATTGATCAGGTTATTTTTACGTGCTGTGAAATGGTCCCTTTAGGAACCGCTGGTGTCCAGTGTAGAGATTACAGTTAAAATCACCATGTACTGACTCTGCCACTGGTACTTCACATATAATGTTGAATTCATCATGTTGAACGTTCGCAATCAGTTTTGGTTTCTCATCTGCAGGGGGATAAATAAGACCATAAATGACTCTTGATGACCAGTGGACAGCTAGTAAAGACAGTCATGTCGAATGATTCAAAAGAAATACAATGGAATTTGTATTGTTGTTTATACATGCAGTGATGCACTTTTCCAATCTGAGGTTATCTTACTGAGGTTTGTCACTGGAGCTGAGAGAGAGTGAGGGGAAGGTATCTGAACTCCTGATACATCCACAGTGTAGAAGCAAATAATGTGGACTGGTTGTGAAGACCTATAATTGTGTCCTGCCCATCTGATCAGTTCAGAGCCAGTGAGGGTGAGATGACATGATGGACTGAGTTTTATTTCTTCTTTTGTCTCCCTCTATGTAGAAATAACACTGAGACACTTTACGATATGGAGCATCACAGGTGATCTGTACTGAGTCTCTCTCTGTGATAACTGCAGGAGACACCACCACCCGGGGCTGAGGAATATCTACAACATACAGACACATCAAACCGCTAAATAATACACACTGAATCTATACCGACCAGACCAAAACCGGATTCATTCATGTAGTGTTAAACTGGATCTCTTTGCTTTTTTTCTTATTGTATGTTATTTACTATCTTTTTTATCATAAGTGTAAGTGTGCTAGCCTCATGTCACATGATCAAGTCACTAAAACATTACTTTAGTAAACATCTCAGATGTTTGTATTTAACAGTATAGTGATAGTTGTACCTGTGACAATTCATCTCTAAAGTTACAGTGAAACCTGAACTCAACAGAATGATGTCCTGAATCAAAAAACAGTAAAAACACTCACATTGTGAATAAACATCCAAGGTGACACAGACGAGGAGAAGGATGATCAGAGCCATTTCAGTCCTCAGATGAAGTGAAAGCACTGAGGTGTCTGTCTTAGAAAAGACCCTGAATGAGGAAGCAGGTCATTAGCCCACAGGAAAACCATCTGTCTTGATGTACAGCTTGTTTTAGTGAAGATAGCTTACTCCGTATTCATACAATTGCAAATATTTTTTTATTGAAGGTGTTATCTTAATATATTCATTTGTATTTCTTATTAAGGGTGAATCCTACCCTGCAACTGTGAGTTTTGCTCTGAACAGGATATTCTTAAGCCAGAGTCTAAGTAATAAATTAAAATAAAACCATCACAATTAATAAACACCTTATAGTGTGTAAGGCTATTTGTTATACCATATAGATAAGGATAACATCATGTACTGCAGTAAGACATTTGATGTGGAGATGTGTGGAGCTTAATTACTGATATATTCGTTCCAGTGTCTGCACTCAGCTCTGTGTGTCACACATTCACCTCATCTACACACACTAACCCACATCACTGGTGCACATGCAGACTGTTCTGTCAGCACCCAACTTTACTGCACGCTGTTGGAATGGCAAACCCAGGCTGTGTGTTCTCCCACGCTCAGAGCAAACACACCAGATCTGGCAGGCTGAGAGGAAGAGTGGAAACTATGAAGTAGTGTGATGTGTCCACGTCTGAGGCGAACCACTGGTAGAATGGTGATGGTTTTTATGCTTTGGGTGTTTGTAAATTTTATATTAAGGCCATCAAATAGATGTGTAGCGTGACATTACCACACAATGTTCTCGTTGTTTCTAAATGTCAGTGAATGTCCTCCCTTTGTAAGTGAAACAAAGTGACAGACGTGTATCTTGTAAGAAGCAGCTATTCATAGACATAAAAGGAAGGTGCTCATGCAGGGTTGCTAAATAAGAGCCCTGTAGCAGACGATGTGTGCAGATGTGGTCTGACTCCTCACTGTATGGAGACCAGAGTTCTCACAGTCTAAAAACCACAGCTATATTCAATGTGCGTGGATGTGAGTGTTCTAACCATGTGTGTTGTATGTGTGTGTTAGTCATGAACAGCTGTACACTCAGAATCAAATCAAATAAGGTACATTACTTTTGTACTGACAAGTGACATTACAAATGAACAGAAAATATTGTTTCAATGTGGAAAAAAAGAAGTTGTGACTGGTTTCTGCTTTTTACATCAAAGGCCTATGTCATCTTATCAATAGATCCTACAATAGTACAAAATGTCAAATGTCAAGTTTCAGAAAAAGCTTCAGCTTTCAGAAAAAGAAATAAAGGCTTGCTGACATGAGATATAAAGATGTAATTTACATCCCTGTAAATGCCCACTGATGGGTCTTTTTCTCTGCAGTCACTAATAAGATCTGCAAAGTCCAATTGTTTGGCTAATTGGCTTTCAATCAACAGAATGGCAAGGCTGTTCAGTCTATCCTGGCCCATTGTTGATCTCAGGTAGTTCTTAACTAGCTTCAACTTGCTGAAAGCCAGTTCACCCCCTGCAACTGTGACAGGAAGTGCGCAGAAAATTCTCAAAGCAATACAAAGTTCTCCAAAAATGCTCTTTAGGTGCATCTTCCAGATGGCATTAAGGAGCTCAAGAGAGGACAGATTTTTTGGCAATGTAGCATCATATATGGTGCGGAATTGTAGCACTTCATTTTGAAATTCTTGTGAGAGATCCATGTGATATATGTTTGCCAGTGCCCAGCATGTTGTTTTTATCTGCTCTTCAGTCATATCAGTCAGTTTCAGAATAGGTGAAAATGTCTCACATATTTTACGGTGTTCTGAAACTTTGCACTCAAGGCACTGATGATGGTATGCATTGCAACAAAAAATATGTTGTTCCTGAATGCATTTTCGGCACTGCGTTTTCAGTAGTTGCATCTTCCTGTGTCATCTCATCAGGAATGCATTTCCTTTTCTGCTTTTGTCTATCTTCACTCCGAAAATGATCGGACCATTATTTGTGCTACTAGGGAGGCCTCTGCAAGCCTCTAGTACCATCTATTATGAAGAGCCTGCATTTCTTCTTGTAGTGCCTTGATGTTTGCAGCCTCAACATCCAGAGAAATATCTCCAGCCTGAAGAATCACATTTCGGTTTTCAATGCACTGCAAAATCTTTACCCACAAAGTAAGATGGATGATGGCATCAAAGGTCTTGAAATAACTGATCAAACCATTTGCTTATGACTTGGCTACACTTGTTAAGACTGCAGGTGGCTAAGACACATTCTATTGCCTCAAGAATGGAGGGCAAGTGAGCTGCCACAACTCGTACTGCAGCAATGCGAGCACTCCATTGAGTGTTAGAGAGATGATGAAGAAAGCATCCCATCTTTTCTTTTAAGGCTAACCATCACTCTGGGCTAGCACTGAAGAGATTTTAAAGATGATTTACGGAGCCAAAAAATGTTGCAAACTCTGGATATGACACCAACCAGACTGAGGGTGTGGGAAGCACAGGGGGAGAATGTAGCAAGTGGATTGACTTTTAAAATCTGACTTTGTACTCATTTCACCTTCCCAGGCATGTTGGCTCCATTGTCATACTGATTGTACTACCTGTCCAGTGAAATGAGTACCTTGATCAGACTCTGTTTGTTCAGGAAGTCCCCACCTAGGAATAAAATCCTGCACTAACATCTAAGCAGTATGTGCCGCAGTACCTTTGGAAGTTGGATAACCTTCAATCCAGCGTGAAAATTTATGTTTATGTATGTGATGTAATCTACCTGTAAATGCCGAAATGGACCTGGAGGTGCTACTGTCTTTGTAGCAGGAGTGCGCATCTGAGGCACAACATTAACTTGATTGCATGGTACACAATTTTGAACAACTGCTTTAGCTTGTTTCCTGAACTCAGGATTCCACCAGGAATGTGAAAACTGATTAAACATCTTTTCCACTCCAATGTGACCCAAAGAATGTAGCTGTGTAGCTAAGTAAGGGAGTAATGACTCGGGTGCGACTAATTTTCCCCCTCTGGTCCAGACACCATCTGGACCAATTTTTGCACCTGAATTAAGCCCAGGTGTTCCCAGTTCCCAGGTAAGTCCAGAGTTCCCAGTTGTGACGGGCAGGAGGTGCGAAAGAAAAGGAAGTGATCACGCCAAGTCTCAGAGAAAAAGAGGGGTTTAATCATTAAAGTGCGCAAACCAAAAACCTGTGCACTGTTCCGAATTCAGGAAATAATAACCAGCAGTCAACTGGTACAAAGACAAGGCATATATAGACAGACAAACAACCATCAGGTGAGGGAGCTAATAAGCCCCACCCACCTGAGGGACGCACACAACGCAACAACAACAGGACAACTGCCGCTGTACCGTAGGTGACCGGGAGGGGGAGCCTCCCTCACCGTGACAGAAACTGTCAATCTGTGTGCCTGACATGTCTGCAGTAAACATACACACTGTTAAACACATTTCTATGACACTGACACATTGACATATATATGACACATACATATTTGTTACATTTCAGAGTTCCCTTCATGTGCATCTGTTTGATCTGTTTTTGTCATTGGAACCACATATACAGTCGCTTACCAAGTCTGCCTTCCTCTAACTCTGCAATATCTCCCGCCTCCGTCCATTCCTGTCCCTCAAATCTGCTGAGATCCCGGTTCACGCCGTTATCACATCAAAAAGTGGATTACTGTTACTCCCTCCTCTATGGTCTTCCCTCAAAATCTCTCCGGCCCATTCAGACTGTTCAGAATGCCGCCGCTCGTGTTCTGACCCAGTCCCGTAAATATGAACATATAACACCTGTTTTAGAAAGTTTTCACTGGCTCCCTATAAACCTTGGCATCCAGTACAAAATCTTAGTACTTTTAAAGCACTCTCCAGCTTGGCACCCTTATATCTGGCCAACCTCCTACATCACTATGTCCCCACTCGTAAGCTACGGTCATCAGACACTGGTCTCCTGGTTGTTCCCAGATTTAAGCTAAACACTATGGGTGGTCGGTCTTTCAGTGTGGCTGCCTCGACTCTCTGGAACTCTCTTCCCCTCTCTCTCCGTCTCTCATCATCTCTCAATACATTCAAGGTCCAATTAAAAAATCACTTATTTACTCAACATTTTCACCCAACTTCTCCAATCTAGGCCCGTTCTAGAAGGTTTCTTAGTTTTTTGTTTCATTCTTGTTTTTTTTTTTGTTTCCTACTATTTGTAAAGCGTCCTTTATAAGCAATATAGCACAAAATATCAGAACAGGAAGACAGGATGCTTTAATCAGGTCAGAGTCGTAACAGTTTGTGACATTTTGGGAGAATTAATCATGTCATTGAAGGTTTTAAAATGTACAATGATTTGATTCACCTGTTCTGGTTCTTCATAAAGCAAAAACTTGCTCC
This sequence comes from Brachyhypopomus occidentalis, assembly GCA_020368025.1. Classification (NCBI taxonomy): domain Eukaryota; kingdom Metazoa; phylum Chordata; class Actinopteri; order Gymnotiformes; family Hypopomidae; genus Brachyhypopomus; species Brachyhypopomus occidentalis. The sequence goes on from JAGXOD010000076.1 coordinate 541,720, forward strand.
AAATTAAGGATACAATAACCAGCATATATCTGACATTCTGTCTAGTGACCAAGACAGAAAACTTCCATATCTCCTTTTCATGTTTTTACCTGTTCTGGTTCTTTTGAAATGTATATATCTGCTTTGGTCTAGTGACAATACATAAAATTCCATATCTCCTTTTCATATGTTTTTATATCTTTTTTAATATATCTACTCTGGCTGTCTCTCTCTCTGTCTGTCTCTTTATCTCTTCTCTGTACTCTGTCTTTTTTAACCTTTGTCATCCAGCTGATTCCGAGCAATAATCTGTTCATGGTGGTTGTTGAAACTGCAGCTCCACCCTTCCAGTTACCATAGAACCAATTGAGATCATCTATATTTTAAATAATCCACTGTAGCATGTTTCCTGAGATTCTAATTGGTTATTTATGGTTTGCTGCTTGTGATCAGGTCCAGTAAGCTGAAGACCCAAAGACAGTAGTGTGTCTCATCGTCAGCCTCAAACACTCGCAAAGCTGTCTGAACGTGTGCTGAACGGATGCTTCCCCTTGGGACGGCATCCTAGCTATGAGCAAACGCCCAACATGGGGAAACACATTATAAGAATCATTATTATGACTGCAGACCCAGCATGATGAATGCTTTTATGAATACGGACCGTTCAAATGGAGATGGGGTTGATCTCAAAATGATCCAAAAATCCTACTTATTTGCAGCAAAGCTTAATATATTGTTTTAACTAGGAAAAAGTGGTTGATTTTTATATTTGCTGTGGGAATCCGGTGAGGCCCTGAACATGCAGGACTGAACAAACGGGCCCTGAACACACAGGACTGCAGGAGACTCACATGTCAAACTCCAGCTGCTTTATTGTCTTTTAAGCCAGAACACACAGGAAGGAAGTGCAGACTTGTGTGGGGTTTGCAGTCTGAGAATGCAGTTCTCACAGTAGCTGTCATGTGTATTTTTTACTCACCTCTGTGTTCTTCCAGGAGAATATTGGACTTTTGTCAATCTCAGAATAATAGCACCACCTAAATGTCATAAAATATAAAATGAGCTGTTTTATAAACTAATTCATAACTAAACTGTAAATTCACTGCCAAGTGTGTTTTGAGGCATTAGAGCCAGTGAAATGTCCCCTTGATTTCATATCATCCATAACGAAATGGGACAGAACACAAATCAAACACGGTTTAAACAGGAATACAGAATATACAAGAATCAAACCACCTTCCGGGAACACTACTAAGGAACTGGAACAGGTAATATAAACGAACGACAGAGGCTGAGACAAGGAACAGAACAAGGCTGTAGACAAAATAACCAGGACATTCCAGACATAACACAGGGTTAAATAAATAGTATACAGCAGTGTGCCCACATGTTCCCTCTGGTGGATCATCTGAGCAATTACATTACTGCTCTTTTTACAGGGAAAGGACTGTTGTACCATTTGAGGATAGGGCATCATAATTATTTTCCTCCAAATAGTTTAAGCTAAAATGACACATTTTCCTTTTGTATGTTTTATATGTTTGCTTATTTATTTATATGTAAACATGCAGGTTTCACTTATGTACTAACAGGAGGATTTGGTCATTTCTTTCCACAGGAGTCATTTACTGGCTTTCAGTACTACCTCCAGATGATACCATGGAACTCCACTATCTGTTCAAACATCTGACTCTCTTGCTGTCTTTGAATGTAAACTGAAGGCCCAGCTCTTCAACAAGCATTTAAATGATCCCTACCTGCTCTGAGGCACTGGATTAATCATTAATCCTGCACTTATCTCATTGGTGAAAAGTGAGTGTGCTGGGTGGGTGGGGGCCTTCATGATGCTGGTGTCCCTCTGCCTGCATCTGGAGGTGTAAATGTCCGTAGTGGTGGGGGAGGCTGACCCCTACAGTCCTCTGTGCGGCCTTCACCACCCTCTGCAGAGCTTTCCTCTCTGCAGCAGAGCAGCTACCATGCCACACACTGATGCTAGAGCACAGAACGTTCTCCACCACACATCTGTAGAAGGAGACGAGGACAGTGCTCCCCAGGCCAACACGTCTCAGCCGCCTGAGGAAGTAGAGTCGCTGATGAGCCTTCCTGACCAGACTGGAAGTGTTGTTGCTCCAGCTGAGGTCGTTGCTCAGGTGTACACCCAAGTACCTGTAGCTGGAGACCACTTCCACCGCAGATCCTCCGACGTGGAGATGGGGGTGGGTATGTCTGCCCCTTCTGAAGTCCACAATCATCTCCTTTGTCTTCTTAGCGTTGATGCAGAGGTTGTTTTTCCTGCACCAACCCTCCAGGTGTTCCACCTCCTGCCTGTAGCCAGTCTAATCACTGTGTGTGATGCAGCCAACCACTGCCGTGTCGTCCGCAAACTTCACAATATGACAGCCTGGGTGGACGGGTGAGCAGTCATATGTAAGCAGTGTGAACAGGAGAGGGGCTCAGCACACAGCCCTGGGGGGAGCCTGTGCTGAGGGTTAAGGTGGAGGAGGAGACATTGTGGATCCTTACAGACTGCGGCCTGTTGGTCAGGAAGTCCAGGACCCATTTGCAGGTGGAGGAGCACAGCCCAAGTGTCCAGAGTTTGTTGACCAGGGTCTGGGGAATCATGGTGTTAAAGGCAGAAGTGAAGTCCACAAAGAGCAGACGGACATATGAATTCTTCTGCTCCAGGTGGGTGAGGGTGGTGTGGACCACGGAGGAGATCGCATCCTCTCTGGATCGGTTCCCTCTGTAAGCATACTGGTTTGGGTCCCCAGTGATGTTGATGGTGGCTTTGATGTGGGTCATAACCAGTCTCTCAAAGCATTTTGTGACTATCGGCGTGAGGGCTATTGGCGGTAGTCATTCAGACCCATCACTGCTGAGGTTTTTGGGACCGGGATGATGGTGGCGGTCTTCAGGCATGTGGGGACAGAGGCTTGGATGAGGGAGGCGTTGAAGATGTCCGCCAGGACCTCCGATAGCTCGTTGGCACAGCCCCTTAGCACACGTCCGGGAATGTTGTCCGGGGGGTGTGTTAGGATCCTCAAAGCGGGCGTAGAATTTGTTGAGGGCCTCAGGCAGGGAGGGATCTCTGGGGCACTGTGCATCGCTTCCCTTGTAGTCAGTGAAGCACTTGATGCCCCTCCACATGCTCCGTGGATCCTGGGAGGAGAAATGCCCCTGGATCCTCTGTGCATATGCTGCTTTAGCCCTCTTTACTCCAGCAGTCAGCTCTCTCCTAGCCCTCCTAAGTGCCTGTGAGTCGCCAGACCTGAAGGCAGCATCCCTGGTTTTCAGCAGAGAATGCACCTCTGCGTTCAGCCAGGGTTTCCGGTTCGGGTGGCAAGTCACAGTCTTGGTAGTGGTGACATCCTCCACACACTTGCTGATGTACCCCAGCACAGCGGATGAGTAGTCCTCCAGATCCAGCTCTCCCTCATTCTCAGCAGCCTCCCTGAAGACCTGCCAGTCTGTGCAGCTTAAGCAGTCCTGCAGCACCGCATCAGCGTCATTGGGCCACACAGTGATGGTCTTCTGTGTGGGGCTGGAGCGTTGCAGTGGGGGATGGTATTTAGGAACCATCATGACGGAGATGTGGTCGGAGAGTCCGAGGTGGGGGCGGGGTACGGCTCTGTAAGCGTCTTTCCGCTTTGGCATCTCATTACATGGAGGTTAGGTAAAAAGCTGTCCCTACAAATTCTTCTTGTGTGTGCATGTGTCTGTATGAATGACTGTTGACTGCTGGTAATTGTATCCTTAATTTGGAACGAATCACGGATTTTGAGTTTGTGCACGTTATCCATTAAATCCTCCATTTTCCCTGAGACTGATGTGATCATTTCCTTATTTAATTGCACTCCTCGCCCGTCACAAATGTCTGCTCTAAAATTTTGTTCTTTGTTTTATGTTCTTGTCTCAATGTATTCTAGTGACTCTACTTTAAAATCCATTGCATATTGTAACGATTTCCAACAGAATGTGCTGCGCCTGCGCAGGGAAAGAGACAGAGTCAGTGGGAGAGAAGCGCTGGGAACTGAGACGTTTATAGTTGTAGCCTGCGTGCTAGTCTGAGCTGTTTGGTGGATGAAGTAAAGGTGCGTGGTGGTAAAAACACATTAAACCCTTTTTGTTACCCTGCATGAAGTCGTCCTTTGTGTTTTTTGGCCGGAAGGCCGCGGAGATAAGTTTAATGTTCCTATCAACCCTTTTCTTTTCGTCACAATATCTTATTCAAAAAGTACATTTTTACTTATTTACTTTTATTTCTTTTTTATTAGAATTAATACAACGTTGTAGGGTAGCATAATGTATTATTATCTTATAACAGCAATTACATTTATCACATTATTTATTACCATATTGTGACGGGCAGTGAGTGCGAACGAAAAGGAAGCGATCACGCCAAGTCTCAGAGAAAAAGAGGGGTTTAATGAATAACGTGCGCAAACAAAAGACCCGTGCACTTGACCCCGATTAAGGATATAATAACCAGCAGTCAACTGGTACACAGACAAGGCATATATAGACAGACAAACTACCGTCAGGTGAGGGAGCTAATAAGCCCCACCCACCTGAGGGAAGTACACAACGCAACAACAACAGGACAACTGCCGCTGTACCGTAGGTGACCGGGAGGGGGAGCCTCCCTCACCGTGACAGACCCCCACCAAGCCGCACTACGGCCCGATGTGCGGCCCACAGCGGCAGAACACAAGACGCAAGACGAAGGGGCAGGAAGGCAGGGACAAGGCAGGGAAACACCTCCTGCGGTCCGGGAGCTGCAACACAAAACATATAACAAATTAGCTCCCGCCTCCTGGGCGGGACCCTGGACCGACTGGGCCGTCAACCATAGACAACCACGCCCCAGTCGGTCACAGAGCCCTCACGCCCCAAGGGCCCCACACAGTGTGCGTGTGTGCAGGTTACCTCCCTACTGCACAGTTGAACGTCTCCTGGACCAACCTCTCGGCTCGGGGCAAACCATTCAACATGGCCTGGAGCACCCCTGGGCTTACCTAGCTCGGCCAGGGAGACCACCCCCCTTTTGGAGGGGTACGAAGCAAGGGTGGACTCCTCCACCCTGCCGGAGGTTCCAACTGGAGAGCACTCCCTCCCTCTAATGGGCCAGCTAGCTCCAGGGTGAAACCCTCGTCAACCCGAAGCACGAGGGCAGGTCCAGGGACTCCACAGTCAACCGCGGGAGGAACCTGCACACAATACATACGCACAAACACACACACAGACACGACACAAACGCGCACTTACCCTGACCTTCTGGCACCCCTGACACAGGGGGGGAGAGGTCTCCTTCTCAGAAGGAGGGGACACCCCTTTGCTACGCCCCTCACTGGAGGAAGGGGGCCCCTACCGTCTCTGGAGAACACTCTCGAATCCCTGGTCAGGGCCTCCCGTAGGAGCTGCGCCTTCCGTACCACAGACTGTGGTACGGGACCCTCCATAGCCCCTCCCCCAAACACCCTTTGGAGGAGGAGCATACAGGGAATTACATAAAACAATCCACAAACACGCTAGGACAAACACAAACACGAAGTGGGCGACACAAACACACAAACATACACGCCGCACTTACCCTGACCCACTTACACCCTTTTCCATGGGAGGAGGGAGCTCCGTCTCAGCATGAGGACACCCTACCTGCTCAGGAGACTCCCTCCCGTGGGTCAGGGCCTCCTAATGGAGCTACGCCCTCTGTGCCACAAACGGTGGCACAGGACCCCATATAGCTCCCCCCCAAAACATATTTTGGGAGCCCTTAGGGGAATTACATAAAAACACGAAAGACAAACACAAACACGCAAGACAAACGGCAGACACACCTTCCACTCGCTAGCTCCAGCCCGCAGTCTCATACACGCATCACAAACATCTCACACATGCACAAACACAGACTGCGGGCGAGCACTTTTAGCGAGAAGGCGCCGCCCCCTTGGAGGAGAGCTACCAGGTCTTTCGCTACTGTCACCGTCGTGCCACACAACGTGCTACACAAACACACAAACAAACAAGCACGTAGGCACGACGGGACAAGCGATTTATAACCTAGCTCTCCTCCACACACATTCAAACAACAAAATTTCACACGGACAAACACTTACCACAAGACATGACCACAAACGAAGGAGAAAGTAAAGGAGACTGGCGGCTTCCGAAAGGTGGCTGGTTATTCTGTGACGGGCAGTGAGTGCGAACGAAAAGGAAGCGATCACGCCAAGTCTCAGAGAAAAAGAGGGGTTTAATGAATAACGTGCGCAAACAAAAGACCCGTGCACTTGACCCCGATTAAGGATATAATAACCAGCAGTCAACTGGTACACAGACAAGGCATATATAGACAGACAAACTACCGTCAGGTGAGGGAGCTAATAAGCCCCACCCACCTGAGGGAAGTACACAACGCAACAACAACAGGACAACTGCCGCTGTACCGTAGGTGACCGGGAGGGGAGCCTCCCTCACCGTGACACATATTTATTGATTGGCTCAGAATACACCAGAGTGATTCCTCTAATTCGATATCCAAATCTCACTCAATGATGACTGTACACGATTCAACATCAGGTGAAAGAAGTCTCTTTTCCTCACGGGGATTCGGGGAGGTCAGTGTATAGCTCACCTTTGTGTAATCTGAATCTCCACCTGCAAGGTGGCAGATTGAACAACAAATGCATGTTAGACCTTCAGTTTAAATCGGAAAGTATGCAAAATACACCATGAATAACATTTTTATTTACACCAGTGTGATGCCACATTTATCCACATTTCTGTGTCTTGATGTGGCATCAGTGGCCATCTGATTTTCATTTTACTTGGCTGAATGAATATTCAACAAATTATTACAAAATACCAATGTGGTGTTGTGGGTATTTCTAACCACTTTTTGCAGGGCCACACATATGTACTGTAGGGCATATTTTAGCCACAGTTTTGAGAAACAAATGTCCCCTGGGGGTGCATGAATTTAATGTAATAATCCCACCATTTTGCCATTGACATTTACTGTAGTTGATGTGATGATTCTTAAAGCTATTGGTACAGTTTGGTGGCTAAAGCAGATTTTGTACTTGATAGCTACCAAGCAGAGGTTCATATAACCTTTTGGTTGGAAATATCAGGAAAAGTAACGTCACTGTCTACTGATTCCTCGCATGGGTGATTTAGCCTAGGAGCTTGGTAGCCTCATTCAGTTACAGATCCTGAAGTTCATATACCCGAAGTGTCATCTGAGCTTGTGCGATTCGGTTAAGGTACACTATGGCACTTGTTAGTTAAAGTAGCCGACGCGTTTATGTGGATGTCACGGTGTGCTCGCTACACATCAGGTCATTGTGTAAAAGGAAATGCTGAGATATCTGACCAGTCTACATTTGCAGCCCTTACAGACTGTATGTGATGTTTAATATACTGTTCATGTCACATTCAGTGAGACACTCATTAGATAAACTTATATGGTAATATGATATAGCTTCAGCTTCACAGAGCAGTCTAATCAAAGAGCTCTTTAAGAAAATGATACTGAGTATCAAGTACTAGCTATATACTGTATGACGGAGTGAGCTCTCCTAAAGAAGTGATGCGGTATTTACCATAGACATAGTATATGAAATACTACACTTAGTCATACTTGTAATGATACTGGCTCATGCAAAGCGGGAGGCGGACACAAGTGCGAAGAGACCGGGGATTTATTAAACACCCAGGGAACTACATCGGGGTTAGGAGAAAGTGACACACCATCAACTGACAGACTAGGGCTCAATCCGAAATGACATTCTTAAGCAGTACGCACTAGATTTCAATGCAGTACGTTCTTCTCATCCGTTAAAGCAGATTGTTCTTTCAGTAGGTGACTGGGCAGTATGCATTCTATGTCTGCCATGAAGATGTGATGTCATGTCTGAAGATGTAATGTCATGTCTGCCATGACATCACATCTTCATTTCCACTGAAACTCTGTGTGACTATATTATATATATATATAACATTTTGTGTGACTATATATACTGTGTATGTATAATTGAGACTATGTTGACAACTTAGTGACATATTGGAGAAAGCTACTTTTGGGGAGTTACCAATGGTACATACTGATAAAACTCAATACTGATAAAACAGCAGATCTACTAGTTGGAGCTAAATCACATCTATCCTGTGTCTTGCATTTCTCTGTAGACATCAAAGGTGTTTTTTTCAAACTAGCAAAAACCTAATAACCTTGGCTGACTTTATTACATAATTCTGTCTATTATCTTAAGAATTTGTCATTTTATTACCTTTATTTTATTACCTGTTATTACCTGTTTGTTTATTTTGTTTATTTTATTTCATTTCATTTTATTTTTTTTTTATTATTTCTTTTTGCTTCATTTTAATGTTTTGATTTATTTAATCTGTAAAGCACTTTGAGTTGCATGTATGCATGAAAGGTGCTATACAAATAAAGATTATTATTATTATTATAGTATAATTGGTGGGTGAGCGTTAACCTTTCTTGACAGCTGTCGTGCTTGGAGTGCGGGCACGCCCGATCTGCACTTCTCCCACTTAGCTGAGGCGCCCGAACACCCTCCTTTTGTTGTGCGCGTCGTTGCACAGACACCCGTGTTCCCCAAACTCAGGTTTACAAGTTTGAAGAGACAGAGGTCTCCCCTCTGTGTCTTCCAGCTCTTCCTTCTGAAGTCCTTCACGGTTTCAGGTTATGCTGCAGTCCCTCCAATGTCCTTGGCAAGGCCTCCTTCACAGACCTGTGTACATGCGTTAAAGCAGACGACAGGTACGCACAATAATTCAACATTTTCGTACTCGCTTGTGACAGGCCCTAATGGTCGTTCTCTCCTGAAACCTGTTAGAAGTTCATAAAAAAAATTGTTTGTGGGGTAATTTGTGAACTGTTATACATGTTCCGGTCTGCTTGTGGGGGTAATCATTGTCAGTACATTTGATACATGTTTTGGTGGCTGCCTCGTCTGCACGATCATTCCCTAGAGAGACAGAATCCTTGTTAGTTTGTACTTCACATTTACGCACTGCTATTTGTTTCGGGAGGAGGATGGCATCGAGAAGTTCAGCAATTAATTTGTGATATGTGATCATCTTGCCTGAAGAGGTGTGAAACCCTTGATGTTTCTAGGTGGCCCCGAAATCATGTACCACTCTGAAGGCATATCTACTGCCAGTATACATAGTGACATAGCCCTGTGCCATTTTGCATGCTCCAGTCGGAGCAACCTGTTCAGCTGCCTGTGCTGAATAATGCTCTGGCAATGGTCCTGATTTGATTGTGTCGTGTTGTAAAACAACTGCACATCCTACACAATTTTTTCCCTGTTGCTATGTCTCGCGATGCCGGTCCATCCACAAACAGCTCCAAGTCTGAATTATCTAAGGGAATTTCCCTCAGACCTGGTCGGGGGGGGGGAACAAATTTCAGCTACTGCCGCCTCACAGCAGTGTGGGTCACCGTCCTGTTCTGTTGGCAAAAGAGTTGCAGGGTTAAGAACTGTACATCTCTTAACTGTGATATTCAGCATTCCTAATAAAACAGTGTGATATCTCAGCCAATGGGCAGCTGTCATATGACCTACAACGTCACGTGATGCGTTCACTGCTTTCTCACCAGCGGCTACCGCTCTGAGACAAGGAGGGAGCCCTGCTGCCACGGGATCTAATTTGGCTGAATAGTAAGCTACTACACGCAGTACTGTACAGTACGCAGTACAACCCCATGGGGTTGTAACAATACAGAAGTCATACAACCTTGCTTCTCATCTGCTGTTTGCGTGAATGAATGAGATTTGGATTTAGACAATCCCAATGTGGGAGTTTGCTGTAATGCTCTCTTTAGCTGTTCGAAGGCCTTTTCCACTTCTCGTATCCAACTAAGTGCACTGTGGGCTAGTAAGCCCCTCCAGTGAGCTATTGTGCTCAGTGGGGCCTCGAGGCATGCATAGTCACAGATTCAAAGTCAACAAACTTTTTAATCTGTTCTCTTGTAAGAGCATATCCCTGAAACAAAATGAATTACAATTTGGTCCTGGGCGTGTTTGCTGACTTTTTAATTTTTTTTAAATGGCCGTCATTTTCAGGGGTAGTAGGATGGCCCAGGAATTACATTTTAATTTGCACACATTATAATTTGGTTTGCACAACTTTTGTGCTTTTCAGCTGCTACATGCTTTAACAACTTGGTCATGTTGCGTTAACACTGGCCTCATATGGCAAACAAATTAAACATTACTGAGCTCAGGTTTGTTTCCAACGACTGCAGGCTGCATTGCAGTGCCTCGTTGTGTATAGGTAGTAGTCTTGATGTTTACAAGTATAAATATGAGTATAAGGTCGACCATTGAACTCAAACACAAACCAAAACGAAGGATTTGTCTCTTTATTTATCACATCAACAACTAAAATTCATTTACTATAAGATTGAACCTTGGGATAAAAATAAATAAACAAATAAATAAATAAATAGTGATCAGGCACCTATGGTGCTTTTAATGCCATCACTAAGTTACCTACTTGATATTTTTAATCAATCTCCATAATTTCAGTCCACCAAGCCCCCAATTATTATTATTATTTTTTTTCCCTCTGGGCTTCAGTGAGTATTTAGGTTTACAAGGCCTGTAAACAAACAAACAAAAAAAAATTCTCACAGGTTCACATCCTTTGATAAGGCTCATCTCACATTTGCCTTTTGACCACAACACCTCTAGCACTCGCTCCAACTCCCACACACACACACACACACACACACACACACATTTTGGATACTGGAATGTTGGCGGCTCGCCCACCAGGAGTTCTACCCCCCCTTCTTACTCTGACTATCCAGTTCAGAGTTTTGCGGTAGATGCCCTGTGATTGGCTGTACTCAACACCATCCCGCTCATTCTTCCAGTCATCCACATCCAGCATTTGCATTAGCCACGGCCCAAAACTCTGCCAACCTGTGGGATTGGCCAGCAAGACATGCGCAGTACTGTTCACCATATGAAACACGCTCTGCTCTAGCCAACTTCAACCACCCCCACACGTTGATTCCAAAGCACACACATTAGTATTTGCATTGTGGCCTGGTCAAGTTCTCTAAACCATTTTGCTTGTATGCCATATCTGGCCCTCCCTCATGTATGTGTGCTGTGGGGTGTAGCATGCACGGGTCCATTAAGTCATCGGTACCCGTGGGGTTAGTAAGACTTTGTGCAAGAATAATCAGTTCTGCCTTAATATCTCCTGTGGGACAGGTGCTCAGCTGCCATCCATATGCATGAAAGAGTGGGTCTAATGACAGCTGCATAGCTTGTTCCGAATCAGATAATTGAACTTTCAGACCATCCGGTCCGATTCTACTCTGAACACTCGCAAACTTATTAGGCACGCATTTAATGTCAGCAACAATGCCCTAAATTTAGTCCCCATCTCCTATAATGGACAGGTGAGGGGTGTGGAGAACCACTCCATGACTGTTTCTAACACACCAACCGACTGGAGATACCTGCCACTCACATGTGGCGACTCCCTACACTCAAAATACTTTAATAACAGAGTGGCCTGCGCCAGAATACACACAAAAGTGCTATTTCAATTCCCCTTATTATTACAGTAAGCATCAATGAACAATATCAGCAGCACTGGTTTGATAAACAGCATAATTGTCTTCACATTGTCAACCATATTTAACTAGTAAAAATGCAGTAGTCTGCTCAGTTACTTTAACATTTATATATATATATATTCTTCAACAGCAGTAACAGGTGTTAGCGAAAGCATTTCTTCATTGCCAAGCATAGAAAAAAATGTGTCCTACCTGACCCTTCCGGACTGTCACCAGCCGACCCCTCCTCCCGTCAGCCGTCATCTTCCTCCCGCGGGTTTCTCTGTTTGGTCTTTGCTTGGTCTTCTTCTGCAGGCATTCTCGTGCCCAATGTCCACTTTCCCCACAGACATAACATGCGTCGTTCCTCATCGTTCTTCTGGCTCTTTCCTCTCCCACGGCCTTTCCCTCTGTTCTTCTTTCCTTGCTTTCTCCACTCTGTGCGATTGTCTCAGCTCGCTGCTTCATGACTTGTCATCATCTGAGCCATTGCCAGGTGCCTGACTTTTGTCAACTTTTGTAATTCCGTAAATGTCCATGTTGTGTAGACCATTGTTGGTCTGCTTTGTCTCGTTGCCTCCGTCTCTGGACGTTACACGTCCAGGTGTTGTTGTTGGGGCAGTCATCCAGTCTGGGTGGTACGTCGGTGGAGCCTGCGCATGAGAGGGGAGTGTCCAGTCTTGGCTTGAAGCCTGCGCTGTAGCCTGTGCAGTCTGTGCTCCGCTGTGCGCTGCCTCTGAGCTGGCCCACAAGATTCAGGAAGCAGTGGTGTTGGGGTCTCCATGGTGCATGGTGTCGTTGGTCTGACTTTCACCGGATGCGGTGGTGTTGAAGTCTCAGGAAGTGCCGGTGGTGGGGGTCAGAAGGAGCCTGGGTCGCTGCAGTCTGGGGGTGTCGTTGACTCCATTCCATCTCCACTCAGAAAACTGGAGTTTGAAGTTCCTCCCTAGCCTCCCCCTTCCATTTGTAAGTTACTTGTATGCCCGTTTTCTTGCCTCTACCTCCCACGTCTCAAATGCTTCCCATTTAACCTTGAAGCCCTTAGTGTGTGTGTTTTTTTTTAATGCATTTGGATTGTACTGAAATTCCTCCATCTAGGAACCCACAACATAAAAGCCATATTTGAAATTCACTCAGGCTCTCAGGCCCATAGTGTTCTCTCATATTTCACCTTAGCGGAATCTCCCCCTCACAATGTCAGAGGCCTGACTGTCGTGTTTACTTTGACACATACGCATCCTCACCAAGAGCACGCCGGCTCACACCACACAGATCGTTCTCACCACTCTCCCTGGTCCGTTACTGGGCGCTCGTCAGCACGCAGTTTCGCGACGTCGGTGCCCGACCCCTGGTCGAGGGTGACACTCCTCGTCACTCAATTACACCCCCGTGTAACCACCATCTCTGACGCCGCATGCAGCATTTATTTGATTAAAGATAATTAAATTCTCTACTTTGTGTTCTACTAGCTAGCTACATAGGTAACGTAGCGATTTACAGTACATAGCAGCGATGAATGTAGCTTGAAATCCTGAGGTTTTCCAGGAAGAAGCATAAAAGACTGGTGGCTAAATGAATGCTATTTTACAATATCGCTCAGTATAATAGTGGACGTACACAGCTAGGTTCACATTTAGGCACGATGTCTATCTTGCTAGCTAGCTAATGCTAGTAGTCATGTAGATAATGGTGATGAAGATAAGGGAGCTTGAAACACTGAGTGGTTTGATTCCTTTGATGAAGGCGAATACGAAAATAAAAGATTGGCTAAATTAATGTTATTTTACAATATCGCTCACTATAATACTGGACGTACACAGCTAGGTTCACCTTTAGGCACGACGTGTGCTACTAGCTAGATAGTTAGCTGGCTAGCTAGAAGCTGCTTCTGTGCAAAATTCAAATAATTGATTCATTATAAAATGATTTTGGTCATGAATTCGTTTTTTGACTTTTGCCTATATTGGCTGTTTACTTTGTACGTTTCCGAGTGTGCAAGTATAGAATTATAGTATAAAATATTATAGTATAGATGAGTGGATGTGTTTTGGCCATGCTGAACGCTGCTCTGCAGTTTTTGTTTGTTTGTTTTTATATTTGCTGTAATTTTTTTCTCGCTTGCACACATGAATCTTGACATTTTGATACTCCATGAAGCTTGATATGTAATAAAAAAAATCATTGATCAGTCACATTTTATCTCAGTCCCTCAGACCACACTTTTATGCAATAAGTGATTGTCAAAAAATAATTTTTATGCATTATTTTTACACATTTCTATACTAGTTTATTTAAATATTTCACTATTTTTGTGAAGCCAAGTTCACACAGTGGTTCCTTTACAGCACAGCATCGCTAGCCCAGTTCACACAGTGGTTCCTTTACAGCACAGCATCACTAGCCCAGTTCACACAGTGGTTCCTTTACAGCACAGCATCGCTAGCCCAGTTCACACAGTGGTTCCTTTATAACACAGCAACGATCACAGTGGTTTCCAGGGGTGTTAATTCAGGAGATTTTATGTGACGTCACAGAGAATGTTTTGATGATGGGGAAAGTACTGCAGTGTCTCTGCATCATTGTGAGACATTTTGATTGTTCTTCAGTGAACAACACAGTGCAGACTGCATAAATGTGGCATTAAAGTGTGTGTGTGTGTGTGTGTTTACTGTGTAACAGTGAGAAGAGAACATTTTCTCTCAAAGGGCTTGTGAATCAGGACAAGTGGTTTAGGATCTACAGGTTCTTACTGAAAAACTTCACAGATGAGCAGCGCTTCAACATCACAACCAGAATAAGTCAGGACGTCCTCGGTGAGACGTGTGTGCATGTGTGTGTTGGTTGCTCAGTGAGCCGCGTGCGTGCTCGTTAAGTAGACGTGTTGGTAGTTGTGATATCTGTGTCAGGTATTTCAGCCTGAGTGCGTTTACTGTTGATCTTTTTTTGCTGTGTTTGCCATAAAGTTTTCATTGGAATATGTAGGATGCCACAGGCTCACACACGTGTGTGTGTGTGTGTGTGTGTATCTTGCTTAGCGTGCTTCAAACTCCTTCATTTGTGTGCAATTGACAGTTTGAAGGTCTGCTGGTGGTAACTTTTCATAGAATTGGAATGCCCTTCAGCTTGGCTGGTCTCAGACCTGTGTGTAAAAGTTGACCCTGTGTGTTCTCAGTAGTGTGGGATCAGCTTAGCTGGTCTCAGGTCTGTGCGTTGACTCTACGTGTTCTCTGCAAACAGGTTCAGAAGAAGAACTTTGTGGAGAACGTGATCCCCATGGTGATCACTCTGAAGAACCTGCTGGAGGAGCAGCGACCCCCCGTCCTCAGACACCTCATGGCCTACCTGCAGGTGAGACCTGTGGTCACAGGGTCAAAAGGTTAAAGGTTAGCATATGCTAAACTGGTGAGACAGAACCACTGAGATGAGGGCTGTTACATTCAAAGCTTCCTGTATCACTGTTTTGTTAGGATGTAGTGCTATTAGTTTCAAGCAAACCTTGTGTGTGTGTGTGCATGTGTGTGTGTGTGTGTGCGCGCGCATGTGTGTGTGTGTGTGTGTGTGTGCGTGTGCAGGTGACCATGCAGCCTTGATGTGATAAATGCATGGACAAGTTTCTCACTATCAGCAGGAAATGGCATGTCTTGGACCTTAGCGATGTTTTGAAGGTGAAAATAAGCTGTCCTGCATGTAGTCGGGATGTGTGATTTAAAGCTGAGCTCAAAAGTGACGCCCAAGTTCTTAACACATTATTTGGACTTCATATTAATTTGATTTGAATACGCCTGAATATCGTTCCTTTGTGAATCACTACCAAGAACAAGATCCTCTGTCTTTTCTTTATTTACCTGCAAAACATAATAAATGCACCCATGTAGATAAAGTGTAAACCAGGCTAAGACTAAGCCACTAAGGCCTACCCACTTCTGGAATCAATCAAGGATTTCATGATCCATCCATCCATCCATCCATTTTCTTCCGCTTATCCGGGTCCGGGTCGCGGGGGCAGTAGCCTAAGCAAAGAGGCCCAGGTTTCCCTCTCCCCAGCCACCTCTTCCAGCTCTTCTGGGGGGATACCAATGCGTTCCCAGGACAGCCGAGAGATATAATCTCTCCAGCGTGTCCTGGGTCTTCCCCGGGGTCTCCTCCCAGTTGGACATGCCCAGAGCGCCTCCCTAGGCAGGCGCCCAGGTGGCATCCGAACCAGATGCCCGAACCACCTCAGCTGGCTCCTCTCTACGTGGAGGAGCAGCGACTCTACTCGAGCCCTCCCGGATGACTGTGCTCCGTACCTTATCTCTAAGGGAGAGCCCAGACACCCTGCGAAGAAAACTCATTTCGGCCGCTTGTATTCGCGATCTCATTCTTTCGGTCACTACCCAAAGCTCGTGACCATAGGTATTTCATAGGATTTCATGATCAACAGTGTCAAAAACGGCGATTAAATCCAGCAGAAGGAGGAGAGTTTGCCTGCATCTTTTTTCAATCTCAGATCATTTACTATCTTAACTAGTACTCAGAACCTGCTTAAAAAAGCATGTTGGTAAAGGGTCCAGTTCACACGTAGAGGATTTTAGTGATGAAATCACATGAAATAGTGTTACCATGTCAATTTCTTTGAAAGAAAAAATATATTACAGTTAGGCTGATGAACTGATATTAGGGCTGACAGTCCCGTACTGCTTGTTGCTATGTTCTGCCTTATACTGGTTATCTTGTCCCTAAAAATATTGCAAACTCATCATATTACATGCCTATGAGTTGGACCTGATACATGTTGTATGAGATCAAAAGAGCATCCTCATGAATTCTTGGATTTGTGGATATATCCATGCGAATATTAAAATCCCCAGTATTTAAAACATAATCAAAATCCTAATTAAAATCCTAGAAAGCAAAATCTTCAAGAAAGTCTGTATGAAGTCTTGGAGGATGATGGACAACAATCAATAGAACTGGATCATTAGAACTAGAATGTCCCCCTAATGAGATCTGCTTACTTGTTTGGATGGGCCAGGTGGATACGTGAGGCTGGTGTTTTTGACTTCACGAGTGCTTTTAACACAATTAGGCCCAAGATTCTTGAGGAACAGCTGAGTGAGATAGGGGTGGATTCTAGGGTGTGTACATGGATTGTTAAGTATCTCTCGGAACGTCCACAGTATGTTAGGTTGGGAGAGTGCTGTTCTGGGAGGGTGGTGACTAATATAGGGGCTCCTCAGGGTACGGTATTGTCACCCTTCCTCTTCAGTCTATACACTGATGATTTTAAGCATGCGTCTGAACTGTGCCATGTTCAGAAATATTCGGATGACGTAGCGATAGTAGCATGTATTAGAGGGGGGGATGAGAGCGAGTACAGAGATGTGGTTGCTGCCTTCACTGACTGGAGTAAGAGTAAAGGCCTCATCCTTAATATACTGAAGACTAAGGAAATGATTGTGGATTTCCGGAGAGGGAAACATCCCCATCTGCCTGTGAGCATTGGAGGCCAGAACATTGACACTGTACAGTCGTTTAAGTATCTAGGGGTACATCTGGACAATAAGTTGGATTGGTCGGTGCATACGATGGCAGCCTACAGGAAAGGTCTGAGTAGACTTTATTTTCTAAGGAGGCTTAAATCATTTAACGTTTGTGTGGAGTCCCCGAAATTTTTTATCATTCCGTTGTATCTAGTTCTGTCTTTTTCGGCATTGTATGCTGGGGTAGTGGCATGCTGGACAGAGATCGAAACAGGCTGGATAAGCTGATAAAGAGGTGTGGTTCAGTGATGGGGATGGAATTGGAATCGGTGGGGGGGGGGCGTAACCGAGAAGAGGATGAGGGGTAGGTTGCGTGGCATCCTCAGCAACAGGCATCATCCATTGCATGGAATTTTGGCAGCTCAGAGGAGTAGTCGTAGCAAAAGACTACAATCTCTGTGTTGCAGGACTGAGAGGTTCCGACGTTCATTTATACCGGCGGGAATTAGGATATTGAACAATAGTGATGGACAGGTGTATTTTGTAAGCTGTACTATGTGTGGTAAATGTATGTACGTAATTGGTGTGTGACTGAAGGCATCTCCATATCGTGGTAATTGTATTTATGGGATTACTGTATTTTTTGTATTCTTGTATGCTGTCGGGACAAACGAATTTCCCTCTTCGGGGATTAATAAAGTATGTATTGTATTGTATTGTATTACAGCGGAATGCTTTATGGTAGAAACATGCAACATCACCACCTCTCTTATTTACTCTAGAGACATTAAAAAAGTTACAATAAGGAGGGGAAGCTTCATTTAGCACTATTGCTGCATTGCTATTAAGCCAAGTCTCCTTTAGGAAAAGAAAATAAAAGACTCATTTGTGAGTGAATGGACGTTTAGTAAGGAGACTTTGAAGACCTGATGTGATTGATCAACATAGCTTGCATTGCTAGTGCATTTCACTGGAATCAGATTTTGTTTGTTACAATGTCTTGTACGACTACGTTTTCTTCTGATTAAATTTTTATACATGTGATTGTGAGAGCCATGTGTCGTGTAAATTCCTGAAATAGATGAGGACTCAGACGTGTTTAAGAGAAAGGTTTATTAACAGGTAGTTAAAATGAGAGTTTCGTCTAGAACAAGACTCTAAGGAGGGAGGGCGCTCCTCCTCTCCTTTATACCGCTCGCAGGCGGGTCAACTATCTTAAGCACAACATTCTTCACAATAGGTAGAAGTTAGCCTCACATGTGTATTCCTCCTAATATGGAGCTTCCTGTCTTAAAGGAAGCCAAATGGGTGTCAGTTCAGAGGCTCAGTAGCTGAAGGTCAATGTAGCAGAGGCAGATAACAGTGTCTTCTCCCTCTGCACATTCCTTTAATGCAGGCTACAGTATATGCACACACACATAAGCATATGATTATTACTGAATCACTTCACAGCAGTCCCTCCGCTAGTCAGAAGGACATGTACTAAGATTATAATGATCCCTGTAAGAGAAACAACATAGTCAAAATATAATTTCCTCTACAAAAGATATGCAACACACCCATATTTATCACCGTGCTCTTGGGCCAGGACCCCTGCAGCAGTGACCCCTTTATCAGAAACATACAGATGAAGTGGCAGTTCATAGTTTGGTGTAGGGCCTGAGGTGAGGTCAAGGCTCCTTAGAGAGCATAAAATGTGTCTGCATAGCTGATAACAGCACAGTCAGGAGGAGGTGTCCATGCAGCCAAGGCGTTCCTCACGATGGTGGAGAACACTACAGCGGAGTCACTGAACCCTTGAGGGAGGTGGCTCCAAGAGAATTCTCATCCTCTAAAGGTGAAATAAAATCTGACGACTATCAGGAGCGACTGGCACTGAGAAAAAGGCAGAACAAATGTCAATAACAGTAAAGTTACAATGTGAAGCATGAATGGAGGTTAGGATTAACTTGCTGGCCAAAACTGTGAAGGAGTACGCGTCATTATGGGGTGTGGCAGTAGAGGGTAAAAGCAGGTACAGGGAGACGGGGAGTGAAGGTTCTCCTACAGCTCCTCCCTTTTCAGTACCCTTCTGAACTTCTTGCTTCATTCCAGTCTGCGCTGGAGGGTTAGAGGAGTCAGCAAACTCGGCATGGCTTTCTTACTGTATCTGCCCATACAACAGGCTTTGGCGGCCTCGGAGTACCCTTTGCAGCTACTACTGTACGGTTTTAAATTTTCATTCAAACACTGAATGATTTATGAGTATATTCTTAAACAAGCTCATAATTTCATAGCTATAATCAGCAAAATCATTATCATAACTAAAATTAGACCCCATGTCTTAAGGGCGCTCCCAGTACTAGAATAAAAGACAGTTTTAACAACAACAGTCAAAACAGTAGAAAGAAGTACGGAACATGGAGGGCTTAAACATTTAAAAGCAACTATTGACGTTCCAGGCAAACAAATCAGGGATTAGTACTCCCAACAACAGTGCGCACAAAAATCCATCACTCTCTCGATCAGAGGGGTGTATTCACTCTAAATGAATCACCCACACGCCACTACGATTACATTTACTTACTCGCAGCGGTAGAGGAGCGGAGACCAGCCCGTTTCAGAAGGTCAAAAGTGCTGAATGATCCTTCATAGACAAACGAAAAGCTTACCTAGAAAGATCCTGGAGGCGAGCCCCCAAATTGTTAAGGTTTCTTAAATCGTCTCTAGGCGTAGATCAAAACCATCCGGGATCATAGACAGGATAATAAATTTGTACAGCCCTCAGAGTTCCTTAGCTGGCGCCAGGAGAACAGATTCACAACACACGGGTGTCAGGAAAGAGTTCCTCAGTTTAAAGATAATACATGTAGTTAAATACAGAATAAAGAAGATGTGTCTTCTTTATTCTGTATTGGGTAAGAATAATAAAACATATGTATGATTGGTGTTCTCCTTATCAGGAGAGGAGGCACAGGGTCTAGGGATAGTGGAGGAGTACAGGGAGAGACAGGGAGACTGAGAGAGAGAGGGAGAGACAGAGAGAGAGACAGACAGAGGGAGAGAGAGAGACAGAGGATCAGGGGAGCAGACACACAGATAAGGGAGTGAACAGAATGTCATAGTGTTCTGACTGAGGGTCACAGACAGTAAATCACAAATTCCCTTAAAGACTCCAAAATGTCCGTCGTGCTGCAGGTATGTGGGGAGGCCGCTCCCGGGGAATCTTCGGGGCGACTCCTCTTGGTGGATGGCGTCTTGCTATCCGGTTTGCTCATGATAATTCTTTCAAAGCAATCGTCTATATAGGAAAGTATATTGTCCAGATCCTCTACGCGGTGCTCCAGAGTGGTGGAGTTTGTTGGGAATATTTAGATTACACAAGATGACACCTAGAAATAATTACTTATTTTTAAGTTGTCTAAAACTGACCTAGCGGGATTTAAAGAAATTTGCTTCGCATGTTTGGCAGCAGTTGTAAAGGAGGAATAATCTCTAAAATTTTGCCTTAAGTTTTGACTGCAGTGTGCTGACATGGTGCGAGAAGGACAATGCTGGGGCCTGCAATATTTTGACCAAAACTATTTACATTTGTCGGATTGTGTAAATGCCACAGTTCATCACACCTCCTTGTAACCCTTATCTGGAACGCCCACGCTGCCTCAGCATGCTCACAGTACACACACATAAACAAAAAGTGATTTGTTAGAGGGTAAATTTACATACTAAAGCCCTCCATGATCTTATCATCACAAATTACTAAACCATTAATAAGGCAATATATTGTGTAGCCCTAATTTAGAGCTGCTCAATGCTGGTATGAACTGTAATGGGGCAGTGGGACTGTTAGAGCTCCTGGTGTGTGTGCTGTGGCATTATGATATTATTATATTTAAGCTTTTGCTTAGAAGGAAATTGTCAGGTTCTAGGCTTCTTGTGCGTACACACCTACTGGAAGAGCAGAAAGCTGTCTGCAGTCCAAGGGAACTTCTTCTGCAGTAGACTGTATGTGGAAGCCACACTATTACTATGCCTGATCAGTTCCTTTTCTCCAGCCCTGTCTGTCTTTGATAAAGTGAATCCATAAGTGTTTTTTTAGGTGTCTTTATGGGATCAGATTCAGGTTGATCCATGTATCTTCACTAATCGTACCACTCAGGCTCACTCTCACACACACACACACACACACACACACACACACACACACACATGCATACACAGCTAAAGAGGCTTGATTGTCTGTGTGACTCAGACTTGGTGCTGTGAGAATGAGCTTCACACAAAGCCTGCAGATATAGAGTCAGAATGTACACCTTAGCACATCTTAATCCTACTGATTGTAGCTTGCAAGCCCGCACGTTTGGTGGTGCTGGTACAAGAGAGTAACACACCAGCAACATTCTGTCTCCATCTCTCAGACAACAGTGATCGAGTATGTGAAACCGTCGGATCTGAAGAAAGACATGAATGAGACCTTTAAAGAGAAGTTTCCTCACATCAGGCTCAAACTCAGCAAGATCAGGAGGTACACGTCCCTACACACATGCCAACTTGCACACTTGTACTGCTGACCAGGCCAGTTCACAGACTTGCTGGTGACCAGGGCATGCTCTTCACATGCTGTAAACTTTACGCTGCTACAACATTAGTGGTTGTTGTTTATTTACTGTCATCTCTGTCGCTGTCCTTTCTCTCTTTTAAAAAACCTCTTCATATAATCTCTTTCACCTCTATGATGTTTCTCTCTGTTCCTTTTGTCATTTCTTTTTTGTGCTTCAGATTTGTAACGACTGGCCATTTTTATCTGTCATCTATCTAGATCAGATTAATGTAGTGTCAGAAATGTAAAATTCCCTCTGCTGTGCGCAGTCCGGCTACAGTCAGTGCAGGATCAAAACAATTTTCTGTTGGACGTGGGGGTGTATGCAGTTAAAGGACCCCTCTGACCCTGAGGCCCGAGACAACAAACCCAGCTGCTCCCCCTGTTGACGGGCTTGCAAATTAAGATCACTAATCCAAAAATTTGTAACCCAGTTCACAGTAATTTTGGGGGGGGCAGGCGCTAATAATGTCTTTAATTCAAATTTCAGTTAAATTGGTCTGTATGACGGCATGAAGATGGATTCATAAACAGCTGAAAATATGCAGAAGTAAAGAATATACAGATGCCATTAGAGGTGAATAAATGATATGAGATGTTTTCAGAGTGTCTGTCTGTCTGTGTGTCTGTCCCTCCGTCCCTGCGCGTCACTCGTAGCCTGAAGAGAGAGATCCAGGTAGCCGGAGAGGAGTGTGGCCTGCAGCTGGGCTCCGTTGCCATGGCTGCTGCTTACTTCGAGAATCTGGTCTTGCAGCTCCGTCTGAGCAAGGCCAACCGCAAGCTGGTGGCCGCCGCCTGCCTCCTGCTGGCCACCAAGATCAGCAGCGACCTCCGGAAGCAAGAGGTCAAGCAGCTGATCGATGTGAGTGCAAACCAGAAAGGACCAATCAAAGAGCTGTACAAGCAAACTGCTAGGAGAAGGAATCAGTACACATGCATGCATACATACATACATAAATGTGTGTGTGTGTGTGTGTGTGTGTGTGTGTGTGTGTATTCAGTTCACACCAATGAATGACATTAGCATCACATAATTGTGTGCTGTGGATGTTGAGGGAAGAGCCAGTGTGTAAGGAGATGAACTACTGTTGCATTCAAGAGGAGCTAGAACATAACGTTGTAGTTAGCATGTGGCAGTGTATTGTAGCTATACAAGCCAGCATTTTGAGTAGTCTATTGAATGTCAAGAATTTGACGTCTGCATGAATGAAACTGTTATTTTTTTTAATGACATGTATTAAACAGGCTTTAGTGTGCAGTATTCGTACCTGGGAGGTACGAGACAGGGGGTCCAGGGGCACACGGTCCTGGCTGAGCTGCAGCACCTGGGAGGTATGAGACGGAGTTGACCTCACAGCTCTACCCTCTGCCTTATGCAGATTTGCCCTCCTGATGAGCAGTGGTCTGTGGCAGGTTGGTTCTCTGGCCTTGTCCCCACCATTACTGGGACGTCCCTCATGTTCTCGTGGAGCAGTTGGTGGATCGCACCAGTCTTTTGGAATCCTAGAGGGCAGCTTGTTGTGAGACAAGACGTTCCTTCATCTTCCTCTGTGGCACTGCAGCAATTGCAGGAAAGTGGTGGCTGCTTTCTCCTCTGTTGTGAGAATTTGCCAAATTTCCCAAAATCATGATGATTGATTTTTTTTTTTCTAGGAAAAATAACACAAAGTCTGTGTCTTGCTGCGTCAGGTTGGCGCTGTGACCATAATGGTAGTAACAACGACCGCAGCTGGGCCTTTTTATAGAGCTGTTTCAGTGACGTCATACAAAACCGTTGTGACGTCAGCATTTATTTCTCTCTCTCTCTCACACACACACACACACACACAGTATTTGAAATAGTAATTCCAGTTTTAACGTTAATATAGCTACAAAGAAAACGTGTAATTATTGAGGTCCAAAGCCAAAAGTATTTTATTTATTGAACTTTCAATACAGCTGCTTAAACCTTTCACACTTCACAAGACATCTGCGCTGTGCATTACGACAAGACATTTCGACAAAACATAGCAAACCGACAGAATGCCGTTAACTTTTTTTATTAACCATAGCCACTACCTACACAATGTAGCGCACTACAAGTAACACAACTATGCTACTTTTCCCCATTCGTCCACTTCTTATTGCTCTGTTGGTTTCATCTTACCAGCGATATGTTAATTAGTTAAGATGTCTTAAACTTCACCCTAGATTATACTGTTGTATATTTCATTCTCTTAGAGCGGTACATTCGAAATATACGATAAGCTTTCACACAAATAAGCTAGGTAGCTCAAACCTGCTATGACACAAAATCATCAGCAGGGTTACTAAAGCACCATGTATTTCCTATAGGAAATGTCAGTAACGGAGTCTTTTCTTTCCCATTTAACTAACAAACGGCACCAAAAGAGCCATTTGAAGTTTTTTTGGTCTTGTTAGACCAATGGCTAGCTAACTACACAATAAAACTTGTCCTACACAAAGACTGTGGTAGAAATGTGGTTATAGAAAAAAAATCTCATTTTTGTTTATGTCCCGAGGACGTTTTGTAGGGTTGCCGAAATGTTACAGGGGACGTTCATGGAGGACGTTTTTAGGACCACCTGGACACATCCAGAGGGCGGTGAGGGGACGTTAATGGAGCGTTCTTTAAACGTCGCTTGTTTTTAATCGTTATAGGTCTACTGGTAAAACAGTTTAAATGTTATTGATTTAATAAAGTGTGGCATTAAATGTGGAATAAAATGAACATATAAGAAAAAGTTTTATTTTTTATTTGATTGGCTGTTATATTTAATTATAATTATTATCTATCTGTAGTTTAATTATAATTATATGACTTCAGATGCAGGCATACAGGGCTATCCCATTTATTATTATTAGACGATAAAAGTGAGCGATAACCAGAGTTGCCAGATTCGCAGTTTTCATGCCAAATTGGGATTGTTTGAAAATCCAGCCGCGGGTGAAAATTCTGGGGTGGCGGGGTCCGTTTGTTTGGGCTACTATTCTTTTTTTTTTTTGGCTATGTTTTTTGTATCTGGTGATTCACTGACAATAGCTAATTCTTTATTCAAGCCAATCCACAAGGCGATGAAAAAAATGTTAAAAAAGTCGAAAATGTCGAAAATGACACGACCAACAACAGATCCGCAAGCAATATACTCTAGCAACACAGTTATAGCTACCAGACACCACGATAACTGAAGGAAAACACAACTAGCGAGTTAACTAAAACCAATACAACTGTCTTATATTCAGCTGTTTATTTGTTCGTTTTACTTCGAGTGCGATGTTAATGTAATATTTAGTGGTAAAATCCATTAGCATTAATGTTGAGCCAGCTAACTAGCTAACGTTAGCTATGTTAGGTCAGACACGTAGGTTAAGTTTCTGCTTTCTATTCATTAACTTTCGGTAAACTGATACTGCAGCGAGTGAGGCTAGACACGTTGCTAAGCTTTTTACTGCGCAGTTTTATTAATATTTATTTGGTCCAGTGGGTGATGTTCACATGTGTGATGCACAAATAAAGTAAATCACGGATGAAGTCCATTTGGGGGGGCCCTTTTAAATTTTTTTTTTCCTTTTTGGGGGGGGCCCCCCCCAAATTTGGGGGCCCCCCCTTTTTTTTTTTTTTAATTTATTTTTTTTTTAATTTAAAAATTTTTTTAAAATTTTTCCCCCCCAAAAAATTTTTTTTTTTTTAAAAACCCCCAAAAACCAAAAAAAAGGGGCCCCCCCAAATTTTTTTTTGGGGGAAAACTTTACCCCCAAAAAAAAAATTTAAAAATAAAAATTTTTTTTTTTAAAAAAAATTTTGGGGTTTTTTAAAAGGGGGGGGCCCGGCCCCCTTTTTCCCCCCCGGGGGGGCCCCCCTTTTTTTTTTTTTGGGGGTTTTTTTTCCCCCCCCCCCCTTTTTTGGGGGGGGGGGGGGGTTTTTTTTTTGTTTTTTAACCTTTTAACCCCTTTGGGGGGGGCCCCCCTTTTTTTCCCCCTTTTTTGTTTTTTTTTTCCCTTTTCCCCCCCCCGGGGCCCCCCCAAATTTTTCCCCTTTTTTTTTTTTTTTTTTTTTGGTTTTTTTTTTTTTTTTTTTTTTTTTTTTTTTTTTTTTTTTTTTTTTTTTTTTTTTGGTTTTTTTGTTTCCCCGTTTTTTTCCCCCCCCTTTTTCCCCCCCTTTTTTTTGGTTTTGGGGGTTTTTTTTTTTTTGTTTTTTTTTGGGGTTTTTTTTTTTTTCCCCCCCTTTTTTTTTCCTTTATTTTTCCTTGGTTTTTTTTTCCCTTTTTTCCCCTTTTGGTTTTCTTTTTTTTCCCCCCCCCCCCTAAATTTGGAAAAGGGGCGGGGGCCCCCCCCCGGGGGGGGGGGGCCTTTAAAAAAATTTTTTTCCCCCCCGGGCCCCCCGGGGGGAAAAAAACCCCAAAAAAAAAAAATCCTTAAAAAAATTTCCCCCTTTTTTTTTTTAAAAATTTTAAAAAAAAACCCCCCCCCCCTTGGGAAAAAAAAAAGGGAAAAAAAGGGGTTTTTTTAAACCCCCCAAAATTTTTTGGGGGGGGAAAAAACCCCCGCCCCAAAAATTTTTTCCCCCCAAAAAAGGGGTTCCCCCCCTTTTTTTAAAAAATTTTTTTTTAAAAAAAAAAAAAAGGGGGGCAAATTTTTTTTGGGGGCCCCCCCCCCTTTTTTTCCCCCCCCTTTTTTTGGGGAAAAGGGAAAAAAAAGGGGGGGGGGCCCCCCGGGGGGGGGGGTTTTTTTTTTAATTTTTTCCCTTTTTTTGGGGGAAAAACCCCAAATTCGGGGGTTTTTTGGGGGGGTTTTCCGGAAAACCTGTTTTTTTTCCCCCCCGGGTTTTAAAAAAAATTAAAAGGGGCCCCTTTTTTTAAAAAGGGGGGCCCCAAAAAAAAAACCCCCCTTTTTTTTCCCCCCCGGGGGGGGGAAAAATTTTTAAAAAAATTTCCCCCCCCCTTTTTTTGGGGGCCCCCCCCCCCCATTTTTTAACCCAAAATCCCCAAAAAAAAGGGGGGGGCCCCAAAAAAAAATTTTTTTTTTTTTTTCAACCGGAAAAGGGGCCCAAAAATTTTTAAGGGGGGGATTCCCCCCCAAAAAAAAAAATTTTTTTTTTTTTTTGGGGGAAACCCCGGGGCCCCCAAAAATTTTTTTTCACCGGGTTTTTTTAAAAAAAAAACCCCTTTTTTGGGGGGGCCCCAAACATTTTTGGGGGGGGTTTTTTTTATTGAAAATTTTTTTAAAAAAAAACCCCAAAAAAATTTCCCCGGGAAAAAAAATTTTTTTTTTTTAAAAAAGGGGGCCCCCCCAGTTAAAAAAAAAAGGGGGGGGGGGTTTTTTGAAAAAAATTTTTTGGAAAAAACAAAACCCCCCCCGCCCCTTTTTTGGGGGGGGAGAAACCCGGGGGGGGGGGCCCCCAAAAAAGGGGGGAAAAAAAACCCAAAAAGGGGGGTTTTTTTAAAAAAGGGTTTTCCCCAAAAATTTTTGGGTTTTCCCCCAAAAAGGGGGGGCCCCCCCGGGGCCCCGGGGGGCCCGGGGAAAAGGGTTTTCCCCGGCTCCCCCTTTTTTCCCCAAAAACCGGGGGGCCCCGGGGGCCCCCCCCCCCTTTGGAAAAAGGGGGGAAAACCCCCAAAAAAACCCGGGCCCCCTTTAAAAAAACCCCAAAAAAACCCTTTTTGGGGGGGGTTAAAAAAAAAGGGAAAAAGGGGGGGGGGGCCCCCAAAAAAACCCCCCCTTTGCCCTTTTTCCCCCCCCCCCTTTTTCCCCCCCCCCGGGGGGGCCCCCGGAAAAAAGGGGTTTTTTTTTGGGGGCCCGGGGCCCTTTCCCCAAATTTTTTTTTGGGGGGAAAAAAAAAATTTTTGGGTTTTCCCGGGGGGGGGGGTCCCTTTGGGGGGTTGGAAAACCCCCCCGGGGGCCCCCCCCAAAACCCCGGGGGGAAAAAAAAAAAACCCCAAAAAAATTTTTTTTACCAAAAAAATAAACTTTTCCTTTTTTTTTTTAAAAAAAAAAAAACCCGGGCCCTTTCCCCCCAATCAGCCTTTAAAAAAAACCCCTTTTTTTTAAAAAAAAATTTTTAAAAAAACCCCCTTTTTTTTTCTTTAAAAAAAAAATTTTAAAACCCCCTTTTTGGGAAAAAAAAAAAAAAGGGGGGGAAAAAACCCCCTTTTTCCCGGGGGGGGGTTTTTTTTTTAAAAAAAATTTTAAAAAACCCCGGGGGAAAAAAAAAAAAAAAAAGGGCCCAAAAAAAAAAAAAAAAAAAAAAAATTTTTTGGGGGTTAAAACCAAAAAACCCCCCCTTTTTTTTTTTTTAAAAAATTTTTTTTTTTTTAAAATTGGCTTAAAACCCCCCAATTAAAAAAAGCCCGGGGGTTTTTACCCCAAAAAAAAAAAAAAAAGGGGGGGGGGGAAAAAAAAAATTTTCCAGTTTAAAAAAATTTTTTTTTTAAAAAAAAAAAAAAAAAAGGGAAAAAAAGTTTTCCCTTTTTAATTTAAAACCCCCTTTTTTTTTTTTTAAAAAAAAAAAAAAAAATTTTTTTTTCAAAAAAAAAAATTTTTTAAAAAAAGGTTTTTTTTGGGGGGGGGCATTCCTCCCAAAACCCAAAAAAAAAAAAAAGGGGGGAAAAAAAAAAAAAAAACCCCCCCTTTTTTTTTTAAACCCCCCCTAAAGGGGCCCCACCGGAAAATTTGGGGGGGGGAAAAAAACAAATTTTTAAATTTTTTTTTTAAAAAAAAAAAAAAAAAAAAGGGGGGAATTTTAAAAAAAAATTTTTTTTTTTTAAAAAAAAATTTTTTTTTCCCCCCCCCCGGGCCCCCCAAATTTTTCCCCAAAAAAAAAAGGGGAAAAAGGGTTTTAAAAAACCCCCCCCCCAAAAAATTTTTTGATTTTGGGGGGGAAAAAAAGGGGAAAATTTCCCCGGGGCCCCTTTTTTTCCCGGGGGGGGCCCCCCAAAAGGGGGCCCCCCCCCCCGGGGGGCCTTTGGGGCCCTTTTTCCGGTTAAAATTTTAAAAAAAATTTAAAAAAAAAATTTTTTCCCTTTTTTTCCCAAAAAAAAATTTTTTTTTCCCCTTCCCTTTTTTAAAAAAAAAAGGGGGGGTTTTTTAAGGCCCAAAAAAGGGGGGGGGGTTTTTTTTAAAAAGGGGGGCCCGGGGCCCGGTTAACCCCGGGGTTTTTGGGGGGGGGAAAAAGGTTTTTGGTTCCCCCAAAAAAAATTTTTTTTTTTTTTTAAAACTTTGGGAGAAAAAATTTTTTTTCCCCCTTTTTGTGGGGGGGGTTGGGGGGGGCCCCGGGGGAAAAAAAAAAAAAAAAAATGGAAAATTTGGGGGGGGGGGAAAAAGGGGGGGAAAAATTTAAGGGCCCCGGGGGAAAAAACCGTTTTTCCCGGGGGTTTTTTAATTTTTTTTTTGGAAAAAACCAACAAAGGGAGGTTTAAATTTTGGGGGGGGTTTTTAGGGGGGTTTTCCCCCAAAAAAATGGAAATTTTTTGGGGGGGCCCTTGGGGGGAAAGGGAAACCCGGGGGGAATTTTCCCAAAAAAAAGGGGGTTTTGGCCCCCTTCTTTTTAAAAATTTTTCCCCCCGGGGGCCTTTCCCAAAAAAAAAATTTAAAAAAAATTTTTTTAAAACCAAAAAAAGCCTTTTTTTAAAAAAAACCCCCCCCCCTTTTTTTTTTTTTAAAGGAAACCCAAAAAAGGGGGGTTTTTTGGGGTTTTTTTCTTTTTTTTTAAAAAACCCGGGTTCCCCAAAACCCCCCCTTTATTTTTTCCCCCCCCTTTAAAAAAAAAGGGGGGGGAAAAAAAAAAAAGGGGAAAGGGGGTTTTTAAAAAAAATTAAAATTTTTTTTTTTTAAACAGTAAATTTTAATTTTTAAAAAAAATTTTTTAAAAAAATTTTTTTTTTCTTTAATTTGGCTTCAGTTTTTTAATTTAAAACTTTAAAAAAATTTTGGAAAAAAAAAAAATTTTTTAAAAAAAAAAAAAGGGGGAAAAATTAAAAAAAAAAAAAATTTTTTTTTTTTTTTTTTTTTGGGGGCCCCCCTTTTTTGGGGGGCCCCCCTTTCAAAAAAAAAAAAGGGGCCCCCTGGTAAACCCCCTTTTTTAAAAAAAACCAAAGGGTTTTTCCCCGGGTTTTCCCCCCCAATTTTAAACCGGAATAGCCCCAATCCCCAAATTTTAAAAAAAGGAAAAACAAAAAAAAAATTTGGGTTTTTTGGGGTTTTTTTAAAAGGGTTTAAATTTTTTAAAAAAAATTAAAAATTTAAAAAAAAAAAAACCCCCCTTTTTTAAACCCCAAAAAAAAACCCCAAAAACCCCCTTTTTTTTTGGGTTGGGAAAAGGGTTTTTTAAAAATTTTAAAAAAATTTTTTTTTTTTCCCCCTTTTTTGGGGGGGGGTTTTCCCCCAAAAAAATTTTTCCAAACCCAAAAGGCCCCCAAAACCCCCTTTTTTAAAACCAAAATTTTTAGTGTTACAAAAAGGAACCGAAGAGGTGTCAGGAGCTCTGATCAATGTTGCAAAAAATCTTAACCTTTAAGTTCAGGTGTGGGAGAGCATGCAGAAGATCCTTCAATACAAGTACAGTGAGTTTGGTTTTTTTTGTTTAAATTTAAAGTAATTCTATATTCCTCACAATAAAAACCTATAGAAACATTAAAATTCTGGGTTTGGGTTAACTATTCCAATTTTAAAAGACTGCATTAGTATAAACAGTGAGGGTGCCCCCGGTTGGTGCTGGGGGGAGGAGGCCAGTCCATGGGGGGGTCTCCCCCTCTACATACCGGAGACACCAAGGAGACACCACCTGCTCCACCCCAGCCCATTAGGTTCCCCGCATGTCACCTAGGACCCTCCATTGTCTTTGCCTGTCTGTCCCTGCTGTACTGTACTGAATGTATTCACCCCCCTGGGCTCCCATCACCAACTAACAATCCCATGCTGTGTGACTCCTTTTGATCCTGCCCGTTATTCCATGCTTTTAAAAAAATTAGTTTACAACCCTTTTAAAACCCCAAACAACAAACAAAGCACAGGGTGTGGTAAACCCAAAACATCCCCCTCACTTCCCTCTTATCCCCTGCAGATTTTACTCAGAGAAAAGGGCTGAAAGCCTGTAGATGTGTTACATATAAAACAATTCATTCTGTTTCCCTCAACCCTGTTACTCTGGCCCCCAAACTGAAATCCACCTCCACTGTCTGATGATCTCACTCTGTAATCAGACCACAAGACTCCTGCTTCCTGATAATCAGAAAATTTGATGAGCATGAATGTGTCCTGGACCTGGGGTTTAACGGGGACACTGCTGGGATGTTGATGTTGCATGTGATGACTGGGGACTGGGGTAATTGGGAAGTCAGAATTGAGAAAGAAATTTTTCTTGGGCTCATTGTGGGTCTGGCACAGAAAAAAGATGTAATACTGGACACACTCCCCGGACAGAGAAGTCACTACCCTACAGAGAAATGCAGAGGTCGGTCAGCTGGACTGGGACAGGGGAAAGTGACATTCATGATCCCCCAAGTTCACATCTGCCTATAAACCCCCTTTTTACTGACACAGTATTTCCATTATTCTGCAATTACAGATTCAAAAATTTTATGCATGTATAGCTGCCCACCGCTTTCTTCCCCTTTATGCTGGGCTCCAGCTGTTCTCTCTCCTCTGTCCCCCTTTTTCTATACTCCTCCCGCCCCTTCTTCATAAATGTGTGTTTCTTGGGTTTCTTTTTTCAGTCCTTATTTCTTATCTCCATATTTCTTCTTGTGGGTCACTGATTGCAAACATGATTCATTGATATTAAAACATTAAGAATAGGATAGGGTTTTTTTATTTCTTTTTCTTTAATCTCCTTACTTCTGAAAGGGTGGAAACGGGGTTTTTTGCTCTGCAAACATAACTAGAGTACAACAGTTTACAACAACAAAACGGCCCGTTAACACACTGGTAAAATCATTCGTTTATTTGAAAAATAATTATCAATGTTTACATTACGTTTACCGTATACATGTACAACGGAAAGGAAAAGCTAACCTTGCAACCCGTCCACATGTTGTTTAAAAAGGCACTACTCAAGATGTTTAAAAGTAGCTTCAGAATATCAAAAATAGCTTGTTGACATTTTGTTAGTTGGACACAACTTCGTGTTAAATTTTGTCAAAACACATCCCGGTTCTTGCGTATTTGTTTTGGTCCAAGATTATGCCGTCGGTCTACAATCTGCATATCCATTCACATCCGCTGGCAAGACAACCATGCAAATAGCTGTTTTTTCTTGGTTAGCGGCAAAATCAAAAACGAATTCAGGGGGAATTTGTAAAAAAGCCGGATTTGTTTTCGCCATTTCGAAGGGGACATCAGTGCACTTCAAGTGACATTTAGCCGCTTTATCCCCTGAAATGACCACTAGCCGCCACTTTATTATAGGGGGCAACTATTCAAAAACGTGGATTCTTTTACTGAAACAAACCTTTTTTTTTTTTTTTTCATTTTAATGTAATTCATGAATGACATGATCCCCTTTTTTTGAATGATACATAGTCCCGTTAATTGCAATAAATTTATAACAGTTTTTTATTTTGGCAGCTGTCCCCTGGCATTCTATGCGTCATCGACAAGATAATTAAGACTTTTCGTCCACGTATCTTAAAAGATGTTCACAGCCTGAAACAATCTTTGTTGGACGACAGGCATTGAAGATCATCTTTGGGTGCAAAATGGATTACGAGATTTGATTAGCAGTATTAAAAAACTGGGCTGCACGGGAAAGGGGGTGATTGCCTGGGAACCAGAAACAGTTTAATAGAATGTACAGTATGTAAATGTAACCAGGGATGTATTCAAACTAATGTAAATAAAATGATGTACATGTGGTTTCTGTGTTTTGTCCCATACGTCAGGATTACATGCGGGACAGCCCATTGCAAAACCCCATAATCGTCCCAACAGCTGGAGATGGGCCCAGCAGCAGCAGTTGCAGGCAGCCGTGCCCAGAAGCTGAGGGAAAAGGAGCTTCCGCAAAACAACAGAATTCTTAACTGGGAAGGTCAGAGTGGTTTTCCACTCCCGCCATCATGACCTCCCACCACTGGATGGGGGCGGGGCCCCCGACCCACTCGGAAATTTCTGCTCTCGGCCCCTGCCCCACGCTGGCCAAGCCCACAGGCCCCCCATCTGCTGACTCTGCACAAAGGGGGCCAAGCCTATGGAGAAGTCCTGTGAAGTGCCAGGTGAGTTCCTTTCCGGAAAAATGGCTAGTAGCAAAGCTCAACAGGGGGGCTATGCTCAGCCCCCATGTATCTAAAATATAGATGTTTTCTGTAATTTAAAATCTGAAATTTACGGGGAAACAGTGGGCTAGAAACAGAAGTTAATGAAACAGTTTGAAAGTTAATTGTAGAAAATTTTTCCCACGGATCCGTGAGCTGGAAGGAAAATTTTCTGTGGAAAGCAGGCAGTCAAGTTGGAGCCTATAGCTAGGCTCTTGGGCCCAGGTGAACCGGAAGCCGGGGCCAGGGTGTTGGAAAGGCAGCGGGCCCCCCAAATGCAGCAGGATCGGTTGGGAGCGGCCAGCCCCATCCGGCGGCAAGGGCCCCGGCATGAAAAAGGGCCGGTTAGCCGGGGGCGCATCCCAACCCGGAAAAAGGACCCCGCAAAGGCTGCAGCAATTAGCCAGGCAAAGGTGGCAGAGACTCTAAAACCGGGTTTGGGGGGCACCCTGGGGCCTGGGGCCCCAGCCCTTTGGGAGAAGGGGTTGGGGTTTTTAAAGCCCAGGAAGGCCCGGGAAAAAATTCCCAAACTACCCGAGAACAGAGCTATAATAGCGAGCATGCCCGAGAATACTGAAATATCATGCTTTGACAATATGAAGATAAATAATTAGTGATGCACTCTAACAGGAATACATTGTTGCTTGTTATGTGTTGAGTTTTATTGATGGAACTTGTTTGCGTACTGATGTGATCACACCAGACATGTACAATCGTGTTCCTAACGCTGTGTTTCGAACAGGAGAAGAAGACGCTGGCCTCGCTGGTCGTTCCTTCACGCGCAAAACCATGCCTATTATCCTCCTGGCCAATCTCCACGGCGTGTGCCTCAGCCGGTCGAGGAGGGAGGGAGCCCGCTCATGGACTAAAGATTCTGTAAACAAAGCCGAGGGGAGAATGACTTCACAATTTACTATCCCAACTGGACATGCTCCAATTATGTATTTGGATGTTCTGACCTGTGGAAGAGTCCATTTGGAATGTTTAGAGAAATTTCTTGTCATAAGATAGGTGTGGGAGGCCTGACCTGGAACTTGAGGCTTACTGTTTTGTCTCTCTCTCTCTCTCTCTCTCTCTCTCTCTCTCTCTCTCTCTCTCCTCCTGTGAACTGTTCAGGTAAAGAACCTGCGCTCCATGGTTGGCGTGCCGGCATGACCACACGGGCACACACAGCCCGCCTACCTGGCGGAGGGCCATGGACCCAAAGGCGAGAGGTCAGCGATCCCTGCTGCAAGGGGAGGCGAGCAGCGATCTTCATAGGGAGGATGTGGACCTGGCACTGCGCGGTGGTGTAGTGCGCCAGCTTTCAGCCAAGGCCATACATGCCCCTGGCCGGGGACTAAGGTAGGATCACCTCCCCAACACAATCATGCAGGCTTTCTACCAAAATAAATAACACTGTCAAAAGGCGCTTTTATCAGAAGACAGAAGCACATTTATAGTACAGCAGAGCACTGTTACTAGCAGGCAGTAGCATCAATGATGGACAGTTAGTTTTGTGGGCAACCTGGAGTGATTTGAAGTAACAATTTATTTGCAGGACAACACATTCATTAGTCTTTCTTGTAAGAATGAAGCAGAGTTCATGTGGTTGCAAACTCCAGACGTATTTCTCGACGATTATTTATCTTTGACTCTCCAGCCACAGAAACGTCAGCTGTGAGGAAGACAATACGCTTACATCTGGGAAAGCCTCGCTCAGTTGGGGGCTTCCAACCTGCTCCACGGGCAAGGACCTCACGGCCGCTTCCTGACTGCCATCAGCCATTGGCTCTGGGCCTTCTGCAGGAAGTGAGGTAGGCAGCTCGCTTACTCTCTATGGCCCTGGAGTCAACACTGTGTCCATCAACACATGGAATTGATCAATCAGCCATGAGTGTAATTTTAAAACATGTCTCCTCAGGTTCCATGCCCGTAATTGCATAAAGTTTTGTCCACCCATAAAGACTTTGTGAAGATGGTGAAAAATTTGTGCCCCCAAAGGATCGATCGCCTGTTAAAGACATCAGCATGAAGGGCAGGTAAAGGGCAAGATAATCAACAACCGCATCGAAGTCTATGTCTTATCATTTTTCATACAGAAAATAATAGTACTAATAACATCCTTTGTCTTCTCTTTGAAATGTATAGATAAAAATGGACCCTGAGAAAACACATTGTGCTGGTCAATTGACACGACCACCATCATAAGATCAGCTTCAGGCTTTACAGCAATAAGCCACTTCTTGATTAAATGAAACAAGTTCTTCCAAGCAGTTCTATTTCTCATTAATAGAAAAAGCACCGCTAAAGTTTCCTATATATCTACTTATCGTGAATCGCCTTGCTACTTGAGCTGCGTGGCCAGGTGCTCCAACTGGTACTGCAAGGGGTTCAATAGCTTCAGCTGAGGCATGACAGACATTAGTGAGTTAGTGCATACATTATCCAGACAAATCAGAAAAAAAACTAGGACAACAACCAGTAAAATGGTCCTCGCAGAAAGATAGATGATCTGTATAAAACCTACATTTCTTTTCTGTCTCTTTTCGTGTTAATGGGCAAACCTTCTTTTTTGTTTTTGCATAATGAACTTGAGCTTAGAGTTACCACAAGCAGGCAATTATTATACATAGCTAGGTGAACTGAGGTCAGTTCCTACTAGATAACACGACCAAATATCAAAAAAGAGGGAGAGATGACAAAAAAAGAAAATATCTACAACTAGATGACGTGAACTAGGTATAGCTTTCCATCCAGGCCTCCTCAGCTGTGTATAAACGTAGCCTGACAGTACCAAACTAGTTTATTCGACGGGTTTGTTAGATGGACACAACTTGCTGAATGCTATATTTGTAAAAAGAAAAAAAAACAATGAAAAAAATCCTAAGAGAAAGGCAGGCAGAGTAGTAAAGTAGAAAACATAGCCAAGAAGAGAAAAAGCTTACAGCACCTGGTATTTCCAGGCAATTTCCCTTCCAAGTCCCTAGTTGAGCGATAAACCCACCAATCATTGAGAAGGCTCTGCTTAAACACCCAATCAGCATTGTCGATTCAGCCAGGTATGTCTAATCTTCTTAAATCTTTCTGAAACGGAAACATGTTGGGACGACCCGATGAGGATGAAGAGAGCTTAACAGCAGGGTAAGTCACTGCAATATCATCAAGTCAATAGTTTTTCTGTTTTGAAGTGAGGAAACGTAACGGGCAAGACTCACACTATGCAACCAGCCGTAGCACGTTTTGCTGCTGTTTTTGCTTGTGTAACCCTCAAAGTTTGAATGCATTCGATCACTAATGTATTCTATCACAAGTCTCTTTTCCCAAAGGGGTGGGAGAAAATAAAAGTGGAAGTCTCCGGGTACTCCGGTTTCCTCCCACAGTCCAAAGACACGCATGTTAGGTTGATTGGTCACTCTAGATTGTCCGTAGGTGTGTGTGTGTGCGTGTTGGCCATGTGGTGGACTGGCGACCTGCCCATGGTGTACCCTGCCTTTTGCCCGGAGATGCTGGGATTGGCTCCAGCCCCCCGTGACCCCGACTAGCGGGAATAAGCGGTACGGATAATGAATGAATGAATAAATGGATAACAAGTGGAAGTAGAACTCTCTTATTTCCAGGACAGTATAACTAGCAGCAGAACTAACATTCTCTTACTTCCTGTCCCTCCATGTGCACACGAGGGGTCTAGCTCTCAGGGTGTGTCCCACAGGAACCAAAATCAACAGGACTGCAATACAATGCTACTGGAAGTATATAAACAGATATATAGCTGAGTTGAGCTGGATCATCCAGACCAGACCAGGTCTAAGGCCTTGTGAGGGAGAAACACAGTGTTTTTGTCGCACTACACTTTCTGATGTTGTTTGGCTGTGGCAGAGTTCTTCGAGCAGCAGCTCGAAGGGCTTGGCGACAAGCGAGCAGTGAGGTCCTTCACATATGCAGCTGGGGTACCAGGTGTAGGAGAGGTCAGTGCTGGGTCGCAATGTAGTAAAATGTCAACAGGTAGGTGTGGCTCTCTGCCGTGGGCCAGGAAGAAGGGGAAACCCTGTGCTTGAATGTATGCGGCAGTTATAAGCAAGGTCAAACTGTGGCAAATAACCGTCCCACTCGCCCCCCCTCTGTGACATGTATTTAGCCAACTGGTCCTTCAGTGTCCTATTCAGTCTCTCAACCATGCCATCTGACTGGGCTGGGTTCTCTCAATCCTTAGCATTCTGCACAGTTGTTTCATCAAATCTGAGTGGAATTGTCTGCCCTGATCGTGTGGATGGCTTCAGGAATGCCATGCTGGCGGAGGTATTCCTCAAAAATACACTGAGATACAGTAATGGCCCGCTGGTCTTTCAAGGGAAAGAGATCGCGCTATCGTGTCCATGATGACCAAACATACCGATGCCCCTTTGATGTAGTGTGCAGCCAGTGATGTTAAGAGCAATTCCGGGGAAAGGACGGTGGCATGAACACACTGCAAGGGACTTCAAGGTGGACCAAGGGAACTGTGTGATTGGCAAGGGAGACATTCCGAACAAGTTTCCTTGTCATACACATTGAAACAGTAAGTGATTATTATTTCATTTATGATCTCCATATTATACCAAACATTGTTTGTGAAATAATTCTGATACATTTAGATCTTCAGTGTTTGGTGTCTGTAATTTCAGAAACATTATATATGAAGATGGTATTTAGTAATAAAAAAATATATTGATATTGATATTGATACAGAAACAAGATATATGAAGATTGTCTTTAAAAATAAAAAATACATTGTTAATGATTATGTGCAGATATTGAAAGATACAATGATGTATTTAATGCATAAGATATAGAACAATATGGCTTTATACATTTCCAGTGTTCACCACACCCAAAAGGAACCCGAGAAGGTGTCAGGAGCTCTGATCAATGTTGCAAAACATCTTTCCAACCTGAAGTTCAGAGTGTGGGAGAGCATGCAGAAGATCCTTCAGTACAAGTACAGTGAGTTTTGGTTTTATTCGATTAATTAGAGTAATTCTATATTCCTCACAATTAAAACTCTATAGAGAAACATTAAAATTCTGGGTTTGGTAATTGAACTATTCCAATATTAAAGACTGCATTAGTATAAACAGTGAGGGTGATGACCGGTTGGCTGCTGGTCGGAGGGGAGGCAGCCAGTCCATGAGGAGGTCTCCCACTCTACATACCACGGAGACACCAAGGAGACACCACCTGCTCCAGCCCAGCCCATTAGGTTCCCAGCATGTCAGCTAGGACCCTCCATTGTCTTGTGCCTGTGTCTGTCCCTGTCTGTACTGTACTGTAATAGTATTCACCCACTCCTAAGGACGACACACACGCTTCAGTACACAACGCTAACAATACACACATGCTGTGTGACTCTCAATGTGACTGTAGCACTGCCCTAGTTAAGTGTCACATGCGCTTCTCAAATAATGAATTAAAGATATTAATTAATGCAACTGACACAATTTCAAGAGCCCAAACAACAAGCACGCAAGCACTGCAGGGTGTGCGGTGAACACACAACATCACCATCACTTCCCTCTTATCAACCTACTGCAGCATTTTCACTCAGAGTAAAGGGACTGTAGCCTGTAGATGTGACATCTACATATAAAAACAGATTCATTCTGTTCTCTCCTCAGACCCTGTTACTCTGGACCCCAACACTGCACATCCACACCTCCACCTGTCTGATGATCTCACTACTGTAGAATACAGACCACAAGACTCACTGCTTCCTGATAATCCAGAGAGATTTGATGAGCATGAATGTGTCCTGGGCTCTGAGGGCTTTAACTCAGGGACACACTGCTGGGATGTTGATGTTGCATGTAGTGATGACTGGGGACTGGGTGTAATTAGGGAGTCAGAATTGAGAAAGAGAAATTGTTTCTTGGGCTCATTGTGGAGTCTGTGCTACAGTAAAAAAGACTGATGAATACTGGACACACTGCCCAGGACAGAGAAGTCACTACCGCACACCTACAGAGAAAGTGCAGAGGGTCAGAGTGCAGCTGGACTGGGACAGGGGAAAGTGACATTCACTGATCTTCTAACCAGTTCACATCTGCACACTATAACACTCACTTTTACTGACACAGTATTTCCATTATTCTGCAATTACAGAATTACAATAATGTGATGACATGTATAGCTGCCACACACGCTTTCTTGCCTCTTTTTTAGTGTCTGAGCTCCAGCTGTCTCTCTCTCCTCTGTCTCCTTCTTCTATACTCACTCCACGCCTTCTCTCTTTCTTCATAAATGTGTGTTTCTTGGGTTTTCTCTTTTCAGTCCTTATTTCTTATCTCCATATTTCTTCTTGTGGGTCACTGATTGCAAACATGATTCATTGATCTTAAGCCATTCAGAATAGGATAGGATTTATTTATTTCATTTGCTTTAATCTCCTCTTACTCTCTGCAAGGTGGAACGTGGTTATTTAGCTCTGCAGACGCATAACTAGAGTACAACAGTTTACAACAAGCAGAACGGTCCGTTAACACTTTACTGGTAAAATCATTACGTTTATTTGAAGAAATAATTATCCAATGTTTCGCTACATGGTACGTTTACACGTATACACATGTACAACTGGATAACGTGAACTAGCTAACCTTGCAATCCGTCCACATGTTGAGTGAATAAATAGGCTACTACTCAAGATGTTTAAAAGCGTAGCTTCAGAATATCAAGCTAGCTTGTTGACATTTTGTTAGTTGGACACAACTTCGTGAATGCTATTTTAGTCAAAAGCACATCCAGGTTCTTGCGTATTTGTTTTCGGTCCAAGATTAGTGCCGCATCGGTCTACAATCTGCATATCCATTCACATCCGCTGGCAAGACAACCATGCAAATAGCTGTCCTATTTCTCTTTCGGTTAGCGGCAAAATCAAGCGAATTCAGGTAGAATTTGTGTAAAAATGCCAGGCACTTTGTTTTTCAAGCCATTTCAGAAGGGAGGAGACATCAGTGCACTTCAAGTAGACATTTTAGCCGCTTCGTAGCGGCTCCACTGAGTGACCACTAGCCCGCCCACTTTATTATAGGGAGCGCAACTATTCACAACAAAAACGTGGAGTTCTTTACGACACTGAAACAAACAACTTTTTTTTTTTTTTTTTTTTTTACATTTTAATGTAATTCATGAATGACATGATCCATTATTCTTGAATGATACATAGTCCACGTTAATTAAGCGAATAAGTTTATAACAGTTTATTATTTTGGTCAGCTGTCGCCATGGCATTCTATGACGTCATCGACAAGATAATTAAGACTGTGACGTCACACGATACTTAAAGAGATGTTCCACAGCCTGAAACAATCATTTGTTGGACAACGACAGGCATTGAAGATCATCTTTAGGGTGCAAAATGGATTACCGAGATTTGATTGAGCAGTATTACAAACTCCAGCGCGCTGCACAGGTACGGAAGGTGATTCGCCTGGGGAACCAGAAACAGTTTTAATAGAATGTACAGTATGTAAATGTAACCAGGGATGTATTCAAACTAATGTAAATAAAATGATTTACATGTGGTTTCTGTGTTTTGTCCCATACTTCAGGATTACATGCGGGACAGCCCATTGCAAAACCCCATAATCCCGTACTCCAAGCAGCTGGAGATGATGGAGCGAGAGCAGCAGCAGTTGCAGGCAGACCGTGTCCAGAAGCTGATGGAAAGGAGCTTCCTGCAAGAACAAAGACAGGAGGCTATTCTTAAACGCCTGAGGAAAGGTCAGAGTGGCTCTTTCCACTCTGACACATCCTCTGTGAGCCACTGCGCACCACTGGATAAGCGGCAGGGCCCACAGATCCAGCTCCGGCAATCTCTGCTCTGCGGACACCCGTGCCCCCACCAGCGCTGGCCAAGCCCAGCAGGCTCCCCAGTCTGCTGACTCTGCACAAGCGGGCCAAGCCTATGGAGAAGCCCTGTGAAGTGCCAGGTGAGTTCCTTTCCTGGAAAATGTCGGCTGGAGTAGCAAAGCAATGCTCAGCACCACATGTATCTCAAATATAGATGTTTTCTGTAATTAATTATAATACTGTATATTTACAAGAGACCTGTGAGTGGAGCTTCAGAAACAGAAAGTTAATGAAACAGTTAATGAAAGTTAATTAACAGTATGAAAATTCTGTCTCCACGGATCCAGTGAGCTGGAAGGACAGTACTGTCTCTGTGGCAAGACAGGCAGTCAAGTTGGAGCCTATAGCTAGCAAGCCTCGTGTGGGAGCCCAGGTGAACCGAAGCCAGGGCTCAGGGGCGTGTTGTGAGGCTATAGGCAACCGGGCCGCCCCAAATGCAGCAGGATCCGGTTGGGAGCAGCAGCCAGAACCCCCCATCAAACCGGCCGGGCGGCAAGGGCGGCATGAAGGCGGCTGCCGGTTCAGCCAGGGGGGGCGACATCCTTCAAGCCTGCTGAGAAAAGGGACACCGCTAGGGCTGCAGCAATTAGCCAGGGCAAAGGGGCGGTGGCAGAGACTCTGAGCCTGGTTAGGGAGCAGCCTCTGGCCAGACCTGAGTTGGCCCTCAGCCAGGCATTTCAGCTCCTGGAGGATGAGGACTGGTAGGCTTTACCAAGCTCCAGCAGACAGTCTGCTTCACACTGAGCAAACAAAGATTACACCAAGCTAACCCAGCCAGAACAGAGCTATAATAGCCGAGCATGCCCGAGAATACTGAAATATCATGCTTTGACAATATGAAGATAAATAATTAGTGATGTGCACTCTAACAGGGAATACATTGTTGCTTGTTATGTGTTGATTTTTATTGATGGAACTTGTTTAGCATTACTGATGTGATCACACCAGACATGTACACCGTGTTCTAACGCTGTGTTTGAACAGGGAGAAGAAGATCGCTGGCCTCGCTGGTGCGTTCTCTGGCGCAAAACCATGCCGACATCCTCCTGGCCAATCTCCACGACGTGTGCCTAGCCGTGGTCGAGGAGGTGAGGAGCCCGCTCATGGACTAAAGATTCTGTAAACAAAGCCAAGGGGCTTGAGAATGAGCTTCACAATTTACTATCCCAACTGGACATGCTCCATTTTATGTATTTGGATGTTCTGACCTGTGGAAGAGTCCATTTGGAATGTTTTAGAGAGAAATTTCTTGTCATAAGATAGGTGTGGAGGCCTGACCTGGAACTTGAGGCTTACTGTTGCCTCTCTCTCTCTCTCTCTCTCTCTCTGTCTCTCTCTCCTGTGTGAACTGTCTCAGGTAAAGAACCTGCGCTCCATGTTTTCGCGTGCCGCCATGACCACACTGGCACACATGTTCGCCTACCTGCGGAGGGCCATGGACCCCAAGGCGGAAGAGGCCGCCCGCGTCCTGCTGCACAAGGCGGGCGAGAGCAGCGTCTTCATAAGGGAGGATGTGGACCTGGCACTCGGTGCCATGGTGCGCAGCTGCTCAGCCAAGAGGGCCATACATGCCCTGCTGGCCGGGGGACTAAGGTAGGATCACC
Source organism: Brachyhypopomus occidentalis (assembly GCA_020368025.1). Classification (NCBI taxonomy): domain Eukaryota; kingdom Metazoa; phylum Chordata; class Actinopteri; order Gymnotiformes; family Hypopomidae; genus Brachyhypopomus; species Brachyhypopomus occidentalis. Next base: position 584,061 of record JAGXOD010000076.1, read on the forward strand.
TCACCAACACAATCATGCAGTCTTTCTACCAAAATAAATAACACTGTCAAAAGACGCTTTTATCAGAAGACAGAAGCACATTTATAGTACAGCAGAGCACTGTTAATAGCAGGCAGTAGCATCAATGATGGACAGTTAGTTTTGTGGGCAATCTGGAGTGATTTGCAGTAACAATTTATTTGCAGGACAACACATTCATTAGTCTTTCTTGTAAGAATGAAGCAGAGTTCATGTGGTTGCAAACTCCAGACGTATTTCTCGACGATTTATTTCTCTTTAACTCTCCAGCCACAGAAACGCCGCTGTGAGGAAGACAACAGCGCTACATCTGGAAAGCCTCGCTCAGTTGCTGGGGGCTTCCAACCTGCTCACGGGCAAGGACCTCACGGCGCGCTTCCTGACTGCCATCAGCCGATTGGCTCTGGACGCTGCACAGGAAGTGAGGTAGGCAGCTCGCTTGCTCTCTATGGCCCTGGAGTCAGCACTGTGTCCATCAACACATGGAATTGATCAATCAGCCATGAGTGTAATTTTAAAACATGTCTCCTCAGGTTCCATGCCCGTAATTGCATAAAGTTTTTGTCCACCCATAAAGACTTTGTGAAGATGGTGGAAAAATTTGTGCCCCCAAAGGATCGATCGTCTGTTAAAGACATCATCATGAAGGGCAGGTAAAGGGCAAGATAATCAACAACCGTACCGAGTCTATGTCTTATCATTTTCATATACAGAAAATAATAGTACTAATAACATCCTTTGTCTTCTCTTTGAAATGTATAGATAAAAATGGACCCTGAGAAAACAGAAAGTCCTCATCCAATCAGCTGTAAAGAAAAGCGCCACCACATTGTGCTGGTCAATTGACACGACCACCATCATAAGATCAGCTTCAGGCTTTACAGCAATAAGCCACTTCTTGATTAAATGAAACAAGTTCTTCCAAGCAGTTCTATTTCTCATTAATAGAAAAAAGCACCGGCTAAAGTTTCCTATATATCTACTTATCGTGAATACGTCTTGCTACTTGAGCTGCGTGGCCAGGTGCTCCAACTGGTACTGCAAGGGGTTCAATAGCTTCAGCTGAGGCATGACAGACATTAGTGAGTTAGTGCATACATTATCCAGACAAATCAGAAAAAAAACTAGGACAACAACCAGTAAAATGGTCCTCGCAAAGTTAGATGATCTTTACAAACCCTACATTTCTTCTCTTTCTCTTTTTATGTTAATGGGCAAAACCTTCTTTGTTTTTTGCATAATGAACTTGAGCTTAGAGTTACCACAAGCAGGCAATTATTATACATAGCTAGGTGAACTGAGGTCAGTTCCTACTAGATAACACAAACAAATAGAGAGAGGGAGAGATGACAAAAAAAGAAAAATATCTACAACTAGATGACGTGAACTAGGTATAGCTTTCCATCCAGGCCTCCTCAGCTGTGTATAAACGTAGCCTGACAGTACCAAACTAGTTTGTCGACGGTTTGTTAGATGGACACAACTTGCTGAATGCTATATTTGTAAAAAGAAAAAAAAACAATGAAAAAAATCCTAAGAGAAAGGGCGGCAGAGTAGTAAGGTAGAAAACATAGCTAAGAAGAAAAAGCTTACAGCACCTGGTATTCCCAGGCACTTTCCCTTCCAAGTCCCTAGTTGAGCGCTCAACCCACCAATCATTGAGAAGGCTCTGCTTAACCACCCAATCAGCATTGTCGATTCAGCCAGGTATGTCTAATCTTCTTAAATCTTTCTGAAACGGAAACATGTTGGACGCACCGATGAGGATGAAGGGAGCTTAACAGCAGGGTAAGTCACTGCAATATCATCAAGTCAATAGTTTTTTCGTTTTGAAGTGAGGAACGTAACGGCGCACTCACACTATGCGAACCAGCGTAGCACGTTTTGCTGCTGTTTTTTGCTTGTGTAACCCTCAAAGTTTGAATGCATTTGATCACTAATGTATTCTATCACAAGTCTCTTTTCCCAAAGGGTGGGAGAAAAATAGTCGGGTTACAAGTGGAAGTCTCGGGTACTCCGGTTTCCTCCCACAGTCCAAAGACACGCATGTTAGGTTGATTGGTCACTCTAGATTGCCCGTAGGTGTGTGTGTGCGTGTTGGCCATGTGGTGGACTGGCGACCTGCCCATGGTGTACCCTGCCTTTGCCCGGAGATGCTGGGATTGGCTCCAGCCCCCGTGACCCCGACTAGCGGGAATAAGCGATACGGATAATGAATGAATGAATAAATGGATAACAAGTGGAAGTAGAACTCTCTTATTTCCAGGACAGTATAACTAGCAGCAGAACTAACATTCTCTTACTTCCTGTCCCTCCATGTGCACACGAGGGGTCTAGCTCTCAGGGTGTGTCCCACAGGAACCAAAATCAACAGGACTGCAATACAATGCTACTGGAAGTATATAAACAGATATAGCATTTTGCATCGTCGTTGAGCTGGATCATCCAGACCAGACCAGGTCTAAGGCCTTGTGAGGGAGAAACACAGTGTTTTTGTCGCACTACACTTTCTGATGTTGTTTGGCTGTGGCAGAGTTCTGCGCAGCAGCTCCAAGGGCTTGCGACAAGCGAGCAGTGAGGTCCTTCACATATGCAGCTGGGGTACCAGGTGTAGGAGAGGTCAGTGCTGGGTCGCAATGTAGTAAAATGTCAACAGGTAGGTGTGGCTCTCTGCCGTGGGCCAGGAAGAAGGGGGAAAACCCTGTGCTTGAATGTATGCTGGAGTTATAAGCAAGTTCAAACTGTGGCAAATAACCGTCCCATTCGCCCCCTCTCTGTGACATGTATTTAGCCAACTGGTCCTTCAGTGTCCTATTCAGTCTCTCAACCATGCCATCTGACTGGGCATGATATGGTGAGGTGTGGGTTCTCTCAATCCTTAGCATTCTGCACAGTTGTTTCATCAAATCTGAGTGGAATTGTCTGCCCTGATCCGTGTGGATGGCTTCAGGAATGCCATGCTGGCGGAGGTATTCCTCAAAAATACACTGAGATACAGTAATGGCCCGCTGGTCTTTCAAGGGAAAGAGATCGACATATCGGGTCCATGATGACCAACACATACCGATGCCCCTTTGATGTAGTGTGCAGCTCAGTGATGTTCGCAGCAATTCTCGGGAAAGGACGGGTGGCATGAACACACTGCAAGGGACTCGCGTGGACCAAGGGAACTGTGTGATTGGCAAGGGGACATTCCGAACAAGTTTCCTTGTCATACACATTGAAACAGTAAGTGATTATTATTTCATTTATGATCTCCATATTATACCAAACATTGTTTGTGAAATAATTCTGATACATTTAGATCTTCAGTGTTTGGTGTCTGTAATTTCAGAAACATTATATATGAAGATGGTATTTAGTAATAAAAAATATATTGATATTGATATTGATACAGAAACAAGATATATGAAGATTGTCTTTAAAAATAAAAAATACATTGTTAATGATTATGTGCAGATATTGAAAGATACAATGATGTATTTAATGCATAAGATATAGAACAATATGGCTTTATACATTTCCAGTGTTCACCACACCCAAAAGGAACCCGAGAAGGTGTCAGGAGCTCTGATCAATGTTGCAAAACATCTTTCCAACCTGAAGTTCAGAGTGTGGGAGAGCATGCAGAAGATCCTTACAAGTACAGTGAGTTTTGGTTTTATTCGATTAATTAGAGTAATTCTATATTCCTCACAATTAAAACTCTATAGAGAAACATTAAAATTCTGGGTTTGGTAATTGAACTATTCCAATATTAAAGACTGCATTAGTATAAACAGTGAGGGTGATGACCGGTTGGCTGCTGGTCGGAGGGGAGGCAGCCAGTCCATGAGGAGGTCTCCCACTCTACATACCACGGAGACACCAAGGAGACACCACCTGCTCCAGCCCAGCCCATTAGGTTCCCAGCATGTCAGCTAGGACCCTCCATTGTCTTGTGCCTGTGTCTGTCCCTGTCTGTACTGTACTGTAATAGTATTCACCCACTCCTAAGGACGACACACACGCTTCAGTACACAAACGCTAACAATACACACATGCTGTGTGACTCTCAATGTGACTGTAGCACTGCCCTAGTTAAGTGTCACATGCGCTTCTCAAATAATGAATTAAAGATATTAATTAATGCAACTGACACAATTTCAAGAGCCCAAACAACAAGCACGCAAGCACTGCAGGGGTGTGCGGTGAACACACAACATCACCATCACTTCCCTCTTATCAACCTACTGCAGCATTTTCACTCAGAGTAAAGGGACTGTAGCCTGTAGATGTGACATCTACATATAAAAACAGATTCATTCTGTTCTCTCCTCAGACCCTGTTACTCTGGACCCCAACACTGCACATCCACACCTCCACCTGTCTGATGATCTCACTACTGTAGAATACAGACCACAAGACTCACTGCTTCCTGATAATCCAGAGAGATTTGATGAGCATGAATGTGTCCTGGGCTCTGAGGGCTTTAACTCAGGGACACACTGCTGGGATGTTGATGTTGCATGTAGTGATGACTGGGGACTGGGTGTAATTAGGGAGTCAGAATTGAGAAAGAGAAATTGTTTCTTGGGCTCATTGTGGAGTCTGTGCTACAGTAAAAAGACTGATGAATACTGGACACACTGCCCAGGACAGAGAAGTCACTACCGCACACCTACAGAGAAAGTGCAGAGGGTCAGAGTGCAGCTGGACTGGGACAGGGGGAAAGTGACATTCACTGATCTTCTAACCAGTTCACATCTGCACACTATAACACTCACTTTTACTGACACAGTATTTCCATTATTCTGCAATTACAGAATTACAATAATGTGATGACATGTATAGCTGCCACACACGCTTTCTTGCCTCTTTTAGTGTCTGGAGCTCCAGCTGTCTCTCTCTCCTCTGTCTCCTTCTTCTATACTCACTCCACGCCTTCTCTCTTTCTTCATAAATGTGTGTTTCTTGGGTTTTCTCTTTTCAGTCCTTATTTCTTATCTCCATATTTCTTCTTGTGGGTCACTGATTGCAAACATGATTCATTGATCTTAAGCCATTCAGAATAGGATAGGATTTATTTATTTCATTTCATTTTTAATCTCCTCTTACTCTCTGCAAGGTGGAACGTGGTTATTTAGCTCTGCAGACGCATAACTAGAGTACAACAGTTTACAACAAGCAGAACGGTCCGTTAACACTTTACTGGTAAAATCATTACGTTTATTTGAAGAAATAATTATCCAATGTTTCGCTACATGGTACGTTTACACGTATACAGATGTACAACTGGATAACGTGAACTAGCTAACCTTGCAATCCGTCCACATGTTGAGTGAATAAATAGGCTACTACTCAAGATGTTTAAAAGCGTAGCTTCAGAATATCAAGCTAGCTTGTTGACATTTTGTTAGTTGGACACAACTTCGTGAATGCTATTTTAGTCAAAAGCACATCCAGGTTCTTGCGTATTTGTTTTCGGTCCAAGATTAGTGCCGCATCGGTCTACAATCTGCATATCCATTCACATCCGCTGGCAAGACAACCATGCAAATAGCTGTCCTATTTCTCTTTCGGTTAGCGGCAAAATCAAGCGAATTCAGGTAGAATTTGTAAAAATGCCAGGCACTTTGTTTTTCAAGCCATTTCAGAAGGGAGGAGACATCAGTGCACTTCAAGTAGACATTTTAGCCGCTTCGTAGCGGCTCCACTGAGTGACCACTAGCCCGCCCACTTTATTATAGGGAGCGCAACTATTCACAACAAAAACGTGGAGTTCTTTACGACACTGAAACAAAACTTTTTTTTTTTTTTTTTTTTTACATTTTAATGTAATTCATGAATGACATGATCCATTATTCTTGAATGATACATAGTCCACGTTAATTAAGCGAATAAGTTTATAACAGTTTATTATTTTGGTCAGCTGTCGCCATGGCATTCTATGACGTCATCGACAAGATAATTAAGACTGTGACGTCACACGTATACTTAAAGAGATGTTCCACAGCCTGAAACAATCATTTGTTGGACAACGACAGGCATTGAAGATCATCTTTAGGGTGCAAAATGGATTACCGAGATTTGATTGAGCAGTATTACAAACTCCAGGAGCGCGCTGCACAGGACGGAAGGTGATTCGCCTGGGGAACCAGAAACAGTTTTAATAGAATGTACAGTATGTAAATGTAACCAGGGATGTATTCAAACTAATGTAAATAAAATGATTTACATGTGGTTTCTGTGTTTTGTCCCATACTTCAGGATTACATGCGGGACAGCCCATTGCAAAACCCCATAATCCCGTACTCCAAGCAGCTGGAGATGATGGAGCGAGAGCAGCAGCAGTTGCAGGCAGACCGTGTCCAGAAGCTGATGGAAAGGAGCTTCCTGCAAGAACAAAGACAGGAGGCTATTCTTAAACGCCTGAGGAAAGGTCAGAGTGGCTCTTTCCACTCTGACACATCCTCTGTGAGCCACTGCGCACCACTGGATAAGCGGCAGGGCCCACAGATCCAGCTCGGGCAATCTCTGCTCTGCGGACACCCGTGCCCCCACCAGCGCTGGCCAAGCCCAGCAGGCTCCCCAGTCTGCTGACTCTGCACAAGCGGGCCAAGCCTATGGAGAAGCCCTGTGAAGTGCCAGGTGAGTTCCTTTCCTGGAAAATGTCGGCTGGAGTAGCAAAGCTCAACACAGGGGCTATGCTCAGCACCACATGTATCTCAAATATAGATGTTTTCTGTAATTAATTATAATACTGTATATTTACAAGAGACCTGTGAGTGGAGCTTCAGAAACAGAAAGTTAATGAAACAGTTAATGAAAGTTAATTAACAGTATGAAAATTCTGTGTCTCCACGGATCCAGTGAGCTGGAAGGACAGTACTGTCTCTGTGGCAAGACAGGCAGTCAAGTTGGAGCCTATAGCTAGCAAGCCTCGTGTGGGAGCCCAGGTGAAGCCCGTGTGGGAAGCCAGGGCTCAGGGGCGTGTTGTGAGGCTATAGGCAACCGGGCCGCCCCAAATGCAGCAGGATCCGGTTGGGAGCAGCAGCCAGAATCCCCGGCAAGGCCGGCATGAAGGCGGCTCGGTTCAGCCAGGGGGCGGCGACATCCTTCAAGCCTGCTGAGAAAAAGGGACACCGCTAGGGCTGCAGCAATTAGCCAGGGCAAAGGGGCGGTGGCAGAGACTCTGAGCCTGGTTAGGGAGCAGCCTCTGGCCAGACCTGAGTTGGCCCTCAGCCAGGCATTTCAGCTCCTGGAGGATGAGGACTGGTAGGCTTTTACCAAGCTCCAGCAGACAGTCTGCTTCACACTGAGCAAACAAAGATTACACCAAGCTAACCCAGCCAGAACAGAGCTATAATAGCCGAGCATGCCCGAGAATACTGAAATATCATGCTTTGACAATATGAAGATAAATAATTAGTGATGTGCACTCTAACAGGGAATACATTGTTGCTTGTTATGTGTTGATTTTTATTGATGGAACTTGTTTAGCATTACTGATGTGATCACACCAGACATGTACACCGTGTTCTAACGCTGTGTTTGAACAGGGAGAAGAAGATCGCTGGCCTCGCGCTGGTGCGTTCTCTGGCGCAAAACCATGCCGACATCCTCCTGGCCAATCTCCACGACGTGTGCCTAGCCGTGGTCGAGGAGGTGAGGAGCCCGCTCATGGACTAAAGATTCTGTAAACAAAGCCAAGGGGCTTGAGAATGAGCTTCACAATTTACTATCCCAACTGGACATGCTCCATTTTATGTATTTGGATGTTCTGACCTGTGGAAGAGTCCATTTGGAATGTTTTAGAGAGAAATTTCTTGTCATAAGATAGGTGTGGAGGCCTGACCTGGAACTTGAGGCTTACTGTTGCCTGCCTCTCTCTCTCTCTCTCTCTCTCTCTCTCTCTCTCTCTCCTGTGTGAACTGTCTCAGGTAAAGAACCTGCGCTCCATGGTTTCGCGTGCCGCCATGACCACACTGGCACACATGTTCGCCTACCTGCGGAGGGCCATGGACCCCAAGGCGGCAGAGGCCGCCCGCGTCCTGCTGCACAAGGCGGGCGAGAGCAGCGTCTTCATAAGGGAGGATGTGGACCTGGCACTCGGTGCCATGGTGCGCAGCTGCTCAGCCAAGAGGGCCATACATGCCCTGCTGGCCGGGGGGGACTAAGGTAGGATCACCTCACCAACACAATCATGCAGTCTTTCTACCAAAATAAATAACACTGTCAAAAGACGCTTTTATCAGAAGACAGAAGCACATTTATAGTACAGCAGAGCACTGTTAATAGCAGGCAGTAGCATCAATGATGGACAGTTAGTTTTGTGGGCAATCTGGAGTGATTTGCAGTAACAATTTATTTGCAGGACAACACATTCATTAGTCTTTCTTGTAAGAATGAAGCAGAGTTCATGTGGTTGCAAACTCCAGACGTATTTCTCGACGATTTATTTCTCTTTAACTCTCCAGCCACAGAAACGCCGCTGTGAGGAAGACAACAGCGCTACATCTGGAAAGCCTCGCTCAGTTGCTGGGGGCTTCCAACCTGCTCACGGGCAAGGACCTCACGGCGGCGCTTCCTGACTGCCATCAGCCGATTGGCTCTGGACGCTGCACAGGAAGTGAGGTAGGCAGCTCGCTTGCTCTCTATGGCCCTGGAGTCAGCACTGTGTCCATCAACACATGGAATTGATCAATCAGCCATGAGTGTAATTTTAAAACATGTCTCCTCAGGTTCCATGCCCGTAATTGCATAAAGTTTTTGTCCACCCATAAAGACTTTGTGAAGATGGTGGAAAAATTTGTGCCCCCAAAGGATCGATCGTCTGTTAAAGACATCATCATGAAGGGCAGGTAAAGGGCAAGATAATCAACAACCGTACCGAAGTCTATGTCTTATCATTTTCATATACAGAAAATAATAGTACTAATAACATCCTTTGTCTTCTCTTTGAAATGTATAGATAAAAATGGACCCTGAGAAAACAGAAAGTCCTCATCCAATCAGCTGTAAAGAAAAGCGCCACCACATTGTGCTGGTCAATTGACACGACCACCATCATAAGATCAGCTTCAGGCTTTACAGCAATAAGCCACTTCTTGATTAAATGAAACAAGTTCTTCCAAGCAGTTCTATTTCTCATTAATAGAAAAAAGCACCGGCTAAAGTTTCCTATATATCTACTTATCGTGAATACGTCTTGCTACTTGAGCTGCGTGGCCAGGTGCTCCAACTGGTACTGCAAGGGGTTCAATAGCTTCAGCTGAGGCATGACAGACATTAGTGAGTTAGTGCATACATTATCCAGACAAATCAGAAAAAAAACTAGGACAACAACCAGTAAAATGGTCCTCGCAAAGTTAGATGATCTTTACAAACCCTACATTTCTTCTCTTTTCCTTTTTATGTTAATGGGCAAAACCTTCTTTGTTTTTTGCATAATGAACTTGAGCTTAGAGTTACCACAAGCAGGCAATTATTATACATAGCTAGGTGAACTGAGGTCAGTTCCTACTAGATAACACAAACAAATAGAGAGAGAGAGAGAGAGATGAAAAAAAGAAAAATATCTACAACTAGATGACGTGAACTAGGTATAGCTTTCCATCCAGGCCTCCTCAGCTGTGTATAAACGTAGCCTGACAGTACCAAACTAGTTTGTCGACGGTTTGTTAGATGGACACAACTTGCTGAATGCTATATTTGTAAAAAGAAAAAAAAACAATGAAAAAATCCTAAGAGAAAGGGCGGCAGAGTAGTAAGGTAGAAAACATAGCTAAGAAGAGAAAAGCTTACAGCACCTGGTATTCCCAGGCACTTTCCCTTCCAAGTCCCTAGTTGAGCGCTCAACCCACCAATCATTGAGAAGGCTCTGCTTAACCACCCAATCAGCATTGTCGATTCAGCCAGGTATGTCTAATCTTCTTAAATCTTTCTGAAACGGAAACATGTTGGGACGCACCGATGAGGATGAAGGGAGCTTAACAGCAGGGTAAGTCACTGCAATATCATCAAGTCAATAGTTTTTTCGTTTTGAAGTGAGGAAACGTAACGGCGCACTCACACTATGCGAACCAGCGTAGCACGTTTTGCTGCTGTTTTTTGCTTGTGTAACCCTCAAAGTTTGAATGCATTCGATCACTAATGTATTCTATCACAAGTCTCTTTTCCCAAAGGGTGGGAGAAAAATAGTCGGGTTACAAGTGGAAGTCTCCGGGTACTCCGGTTTCCTCCCACAGTCCAAAGACACGCATGTTAGGTTGATTGGTCACTCTAGATTGCCCGTAGGTGTGTGTGTGTGCGTGTTGGCCATGTGGTGGACTGGCGACCTGCCCATGGTGTACCCTGCCTTGCCCGGAGATGCTGGGATTGGCTCCAGCCCCCCCGTGACCCCGACTAGCGGGAATAAGCGATACGGATAATGAATGAATGAATAAATGGATAACAAGTGGAAGTAGAACTCTCTTATTTCCAGGACAGTATAACTAGCAGCAGAACTAACATTCTCTTACTTCCTGTCCCTCCATGTGCACACGAGGGGTCTAGCTCTCAGGGTGTGTCCCACAGGAACCAAAATCAACAGGACTGCAATACAATGCTACTGGAAGTATATAAACAGATATATAGCTGAGTTGAGCTGGATCATCCAGACCAGACCAGGTCTAAGGCCTTGTGAGGGAGAAACACAGTGTTTTTTGTCGCACTACACTTTCTGATGTTGTTTGGCTGTGGCAGAGTTCTGCGCAGCAGCTCCAAGGGCTTGCGACAAGCGAGCAGTGAGGTCCTTCACATATGCAGCTGGGGTACCAGGTGTAGGAGAGGTCAGTGCTGGGTCGCAATGTAGTAAAATGTCAACAGGTAGGTGTGGCTCTCTGCCGTGGGCCAGGAAGAAGGGGAAAACCCTGTGCTTGAATGTATGCTGGAGTTATAAGCAAGTTCAAACTGTGGCAAATAACCGTCCCATTCGCCCCCTCTCTGTGACATGTATTTAGCCAACTGGTCCTTCAGTGTCCTATTCAGTCTCTCAACCATGCCATCTGACTGGGCATGATATGGTGAGGTGTGGGTTCTCTCAATCCTTAGCATTCTGCACAGTTGTTTCATCAAATCTGAGTGGAATTGTCTGCCCTGATCCGTGTGGGTGGCTTCAGGAATGCCATGCTGGCGGAGGTATTCCTCAAAAATACACTGAGATACAGTAATGGCCCGCTGGTCTTTCAAGGGAAAGAGATCGACATATCGGGTCCATGATGACCAACACATACCGATGCCCCTTTGATGTAGTGTGCAGCTCAGTGATGTTCGCAGCAATTCTCGGGAAAGGACGGGTGGCATGAACACACTGCAAGGGACTCGCGTGGACCAAGGGAACTGTGTGATTGGCAAGGGAGACATTCCGAACAAGTTTCCTTGTCATACACATTGAAACAGTAAGTGATTATTATTTCATTTATGATCTCCATATTATACCAAACATTGTTTGTGAAATAATTCTGATACATTTAGATCTTCAGTGTTTGGTGTCTGTAATTTCAGAAACATTATATATGAAGATGGTATTTAGTAATAAAAAATATATTGATATTGATATTGATACAGAAACAAGATATATGAAGATTGTCTTTAAAAATAAAAAATACATTGTTAATGATTATGTGCAGATATTGAAAGATACAATGATGTATTTAATGCATAAGATATAGAACAATATGGCTTTATACATTTCCAGTGTTCACCACACCCAAAAGGAACCCGAGAAGGTGTCAGGAGCTCTGATCAATGTTGCAAAACATCTTTCCAACCTGAAGTTCAGAGTGTGGGAGAGCATGCAGAAGATCCTTACAAGTACAGTGAGTTTTGGTTTTATTCGATTAATTAGAGTAATTCTATATTCCTCACAATTAAAACTCTATAGAGAAACATTAAAATTCTGGGTTTGGTAATTGAACTATTCCAATATTAAAGACTGCATTAGTATAAACAGTGAGGGTGATGACCGGTTGGCTGCTGGTCGGAGGGGAGGCAGCCAGTCCATGAGGAGGTCTCCCACTCTACATACCACGGAGACACCAAGGAGACACCACCTGCTCCAGCCCAGCCCATTAGGTTCCCAGCATGTCAGCTAGGACCCTCCATTGTCTTGTGCCTGTGTCTGTCCCTGTCTGTACTGTACTGTAATAGTATTCACCCACTCCTAAGGACGACACACACGCTTCAGTACACAAACGCTAACAATACACACATGCTGTGTGACTCTCAATGTGACTGTAGCACTGCCCTAGTTAAGTGTCACATGCGCTTCTCAAATAATGAATTAAAGATATTAATTAATGCAACTGACACAATTTCAAGAGCCCAAACAACAAGCACGCAAGCACTGCAGGGGTGTGCGGTGAACACACAACATCACCATCACTTCCCTCTTATCAACCTACTGCAGCATTTTCACTCAGAGTAAAGGGACTGTAGCCTGTAGATGTGACATCTACATATAAAAACAGATTCATTCTGTTCTCTCCTCAGACCCTGTTACTCTGGACCCCAACACTGCACATCCACACCTCCACCTGTCTGATGATCTCACTACTGTAGAATACAGACCACAAGACTCACTGCTTCCTGATAATCCAGAGAGATTTGATGAGCATGAATGTGTCCTGGGCTCTGAGGGCTTTAACTCAGGGACACACTGCTGGGATGTTGATGTTGCATGTAGTGATGACTGGGGACTGGGTGTAATTAGGGAGTCAGAATTGAGAAAGAGAAATTGTTTCTTGGGCTCATTGTGGAGTCTGTGCTACAGTAAAAAGACTGATGAATACTGGACACACTGCCCAGGACAGAGAAGTCACTACCGCACACCTACAGAGAAAGTGCAGAGGGTCAGAGTGCAGCTGGACTGGGACAGGGGGGGAAAGTGACATTCACTGATCTTCTAACCAGTTCACATCTGCACACTATAACACTCACTTTTACTGACACAGTATTTCCATTATTCTGCAATTACAGAATTACAATAATGTGATGACATGTATAGCTGCCACACACGCTTTCTTGCCTCTTTTAGTGTCTGGAGCTCCAGCTGTCTCTCTCTCCTCTGTCTCCTTCTTCTATACTCACTCCACGCCTTCTCTCTTTTTCTTCATAAATGTGTGTTTCTTGGGTTTTCTCTTTTCAGTCCTTATTTCTTATCTCCATATTTCTTCTTGTGGGTCACTGATTGCAAACATGATTCATTGATCTTAAGCCATTCAGAATAGGATAGGATTTATTTATTTCATTTGCTTTAATCTCCTCTTACTCTCTGCAAGGTGGAACGTGGTTATTTAGCTCTGCAGACGCATAACTAGAGTACAACAGTTTACAACAAGCAGAACGGTCCGTTAACACTTTACTGGTAAAATCATTACGTTTATTTGAAGAAATAATTATCCAATGTTTCGCTACATGGTACGTTTACACGTATACAGATGTACAACTGGATAACGTGAACTAGCTAACCTTGCAATCCGTCCACATGTTGAGTGAATAAATAGGCTACTACTCAAGATGTTTAAAAGCGTAGCTTCAGAATATCAAGCTAGCTTGTTGACATTTTGTTAGTTGGACACAACTTCGTGAATGCTATTTTAGTCAAAAGCACATCCAGGTTCTTGCGTATTTGTTTTCGGTCCAAGATTAGTGCCGCATCGGTCTACAATCTGCATATCCATTCACATCCGCTGGCAAGACAACCATGCAAATAGCTGTCCTATTTCTCTTTCGGTTAGCGGCAAAATCAAGCGAATTCAGGTAGAATTTGTAAAAATGCCAGGCACTTTGTTTTTCAAGCCATTTCAGAAGGGAGGAGACATCAGTGCACTTCAAGTAGACATTTTAGCCGCTTCGTAGCGGCTCCACTGAGTGACCACTAGCCCGCCCACTTTATTATAGGGAGCGCAACTATTCACAAAAAAAACGTGGAGTTCTTTACGACACTGAAACAAAAACTTTTTTTTTTTTTTTTTTTTTTTTTTTACATTTTAATGTAATTCATGAATGACATGATCCATTATTCTTGAATGATACATAGTCCACGTTAATTAAGCGAATAAGTTTATAACAGTTTATTATTTTGGTCAGCTGTCGCCATGGCATTCTATGACGTCATCGACAAGATAATTAAGACTGTGACGTCACACGTATACTTAAAGAGATGTTCCACAGCCTGAAACAATCATTTGTTGGACAACGACAGGCATTGAAGATCATCTTTAGGGTGCAAAATGGATTACCGAGATTTGATTGAGCAGTATTACAAACTCCAGGAGCGCGCTGCACAGGTACGGAAGGTGATTCGCCTGGGGAACCAGAAACAGTTTTAATAGAATGTACAGTATGTAAATGTAACCAGGGATGTATTCAAACTAATGTAAATAAAATGATTTACATGTGGTTTCTGTGTTTTGTCCCATACTTCAGGATTACATGCGGGACAGCCCATTGCAAAACCCCATAATCCCGTACTCCAAGCAGCTGGAGATGATGGAGCGAGAGCAGCAGCAGTTGCAGGCAGACCGTGTCCAGAAGCTGATGGAAAGGAGCTTCCTGCAAGAACAAAGACAGGAGGCTATTCTTAAACGCCTGAGGAAAGGTCAGAGTGGCTCTTTCCCTCTCTGACACATCCTCTGTGAGCCACTGCGCACCACTGGATAAGCGGCAGGGCCCACAGATCCAGCTCCGGGCAATCTCTGCTCTGCGGACACCCGTGCCCCCACCAGCGCTGGCCAAGCCCAGCAGGCTCCCCAGTCTGCTGACTCTGCACAAGCGGGCCAAGCCTATGGAGAAGCCCTGTGAAGTGCCAGGTGAGTTCCTTTCCTGGAAAATGTCGGCTGGAGTAGCAAAGCTCAACACAGGGGCTATGCTCAGCACCACATGTATCTCAAATATAGATGTTTTCTGTAATTAATTATAATACTGTATATTTACAAGAGACCTGTGAGTGGAGCTTCAGAAACAGAAAGTTAATGAAACAGTTAATGAAAGTTAATTAACAGTATGAAAATTCTGTCTCCACGGATCCAGTGAGCTGGAAGGACAGTACTGTCTCTGTGGCAAGACAGGCAGTCAAGTTGGAGCCTATAGCTAGCAAGCCTCGTGTGGGAGCCCAGGTGAACCCGAAGCCAGGGCTCAGGGGCGTGTTGTGAGGCTATAGGCAACCGGGCCGCCCCAAATGCAGCAGGATCCGGTTGGGAGCAGCAGCCAGAACCCCCCATCAAACCGGCCAAGGCCGGCGGCAAGGCCGGCATGAAGGCGGCTCGGTTCAGCCAGGGGGGGCGGCGACATCCTTCAAGCCTGCTGAGAAAAGGGACACCGCTAGGGCTGCAGCAATTAGCCAGGGCAAAGGGGCGGTGGCAGAGACTCTGAGCCTGGTTAGGGAGCAGCCTCTGGCCAGACCTGAGTTGGCCCTCAGCCAGGCATTTCAGCTCCTGGAGGATGAGGACTGGTAGGCTTTTACCAAGCTCCAGCAGACAGTCTGCTTCACACTGAGCAAACAAAGATTACACCAAGCTAACCCAGCCAGAACAGAGCTATAATAGCCGAGCATGCCCGAGAATACTGAAATATCATGCTTTGACAATATGAAGATAAATAATTAGTGATGTGCACTCTAACAGGGAATACATTGTTGCTTGTTATGTGTTGATTTTTATTGATGGAACTTGTTTAGCATTACTGATGTGATCACACCAGACATGTACACCGTGTTCTAACGCTGTGTTTCGGAACAGGGAGAAGAAGATCGCTGGCCTCGGGCTGGTGCGTTCTCTGGCGCAAAACCATGCCGACATCCTCCTGGCCAATCTCCACGACGTGTGCCTAGCCGTGGTCGAGGAGGTGAGGAGCCCGCTCATGGACTAAAGATTCTGTAAACAAAGCCAAGGGGCTTGAGAATGAGCTTCACAATTTACTATCCCAACTGGACATGCTCCATTTTATGTATTTGGATGTTCTGACCTGTGGAAGAGTCCATTTGGAATGTTTTAGAGAGAAATTTCTTGTCATAAGATAGGTGTGGAGGCCTGACCTGGAACCTGGAACTTGAGGCTTACTGTTGTCTGTCTCTCTCTCTCTCTCTCTCTCTCTCTCTCTCTCTCTCTCTCCTGTGTGAACTGTCTCAGGTAAAGAACCTGCGCTCCATGGTTTCGCGTGCCGCCATGACCACACTGGCACACATGTTCGCCTACCTGCGGAGGGCCATGGACCCCAAGGCGGCAGAGGCCGCCCGCGTCCTGCTGCACAAGGCGGGCGAGAGCAGCGTCTTCATAAGGGAGGATGTGGACCTGGCACTCGGTGCCATGGTGCGCAGCTGCTCAGCCAAGAGGGCCATACATGCCCTGCTGGCCTGGGGGGGGACTAAGGTAGGATCACCTCACCAACACAATCATGCAGTCTTTCTACCAAAATAAATAACACTGTCAAAAGACGCTTTTATCAGAAGACAGAAGCACATTTATAGTACAGCAGAGCACTGTTAATAGCAGGCAGTAGCATCAATGATGGACAGTTAGTTTTGTGGGCAATCTGGAGTGATTTGCAGTAACAATTTATTTGCAGGACAACACATTCATTAGTCTTTCTTGTAAGAATGAAGCAGAGTTCATGTGGTTGCAAACTCCAGACGTATTTCTCACGATTTATTTCTCTTTAACTCTCCAGCCACAGAAACGCCGCTGTGAGGAAGACAACAGCGCTACATCTGGAAAGCCTCGCTCAGTTGCTGGGGGCTTCCAACCTGCTCACGGGCAAGGACCTCACGGGCGCTTCCTGACTGCCATCAGCCGATTGGCTCTGGACGCTGCACAGGAAGTGAGGTAGGCAGCTCGCTTGCTCTCTATGGCCCTGGAGTCAGCACTGTGTCCATCAACACATGGAATTGATCAATCAGCCATGAGTGTAATTTTAAAACATGTCTCCTCAGGTTCCATGCCCGTAATTGCATAAAGTTTTTGTCCACCCATAAAGACTTTGTGAAGATGGTGGAAAAATTTGTGCCCCCAAAGGATCGATCGTCTGTTAAAGACATCATCATGAAGGGCAGGTAAAGGGCAAGATAATCAACAACCGTACCGAGTCTATGTCTTATCATTTTCATATACAGAAAATAATAGTACTAATAACATCCTTTGTCTTCTCTTTGAAATGTATAGATAAAAATGGACCCTGAGAAAACAGAAAGTCCTCATCCAATCAGCTGTAAAGAAAAGCGCCACCACATTGTGCTGGTCAATTGACACGACCACCATCATAAGATCAGCTTCAGGCTTTACAGCAATAAGCCACTTCTTGATTAAATGAAACAAGTTCTTCCAAGCAGTTCTATTTCTCATTAATAGAAAAAAAAAGCACCGGCTAAAGTTTCCTATATATCTACTTATCGTGAATACGTCTTGCTACTTGAGCTGCGTGGCCAGGTGCTCCAACTGGTACTGCAAGGGGTTCAATAGCTTCAGCTGAGGCATGACAGACATTAGTGAGTTAGTGCATACATTATCCAGACAAATCAGAAAAAAACTAGGACAACAACCAGTAAAATGGTCCTCGCAAAGTTAGATGATCTTTACAAACCCTACATTTCTTCTCTTTCTCTTTCTTTTTTTTTATGTTAATGGGCAAAACCTTCTTTGTTTTTTTTTGCATAATGAACTTGAGCTTAGAGTTACCACAAGCAGGCAATTATTATACATAGCTAGGTGAACTGAGGTCAGTTCCTACTAGATAACACAAACAAACAAACAAATAGAGAGAGGGAGAGATGACAAAAAAAGAAAAAATATCTACAACTAGATGACGTGAACTAGGTATAGCTTTCCATCCAGGCCTCCTCAGCTGTGTATAAACGTAGCCTGACAGTACCAAACTAGTTTGTCGACGGTTTGTTAGATGGACACAACTTGCTGAATGCTATATTTGTAAAAAGAAAAAAAAAACAATGAAAAAAATCCTAAGAGAAAGGGCGGCAGAGTAGTAAGGTAGAAAACATAGCTAAGAAGAGAAAAAGCTTACAGCACCTGGTATTCCCAGGCACTTTCCCTTCAAGTCCCTAGTTGAGCGCTCAACCCACCAATCATTGAGAAGGCTCTGCTTAACCACCCAATCAGCATTGTCGATTCAGCCAGGTATGTCTAATCTTCTTAAATCTTTCTGAAACGGAAACATGTTGGACGCACCGATGAGGATGAAGGGAGCTTAACAGCAGGGTAAGTCACTGCAATATCATCAAGTCAATAGTTTTTTCGTTTTTTGAAGTGAGGAAACGTAACGGCGCACTCACACTATGCGAACCAGCGTAGCACGTTTTGCTGCTGTTTTTTGCTTGTGTAACCCTCAAAGTTTGAATGCATTCGATCACTAATGTATTCTATCACAAGTCTCTTTTCCCAAAGGGTGGGAGAAAATAGTCGGGTTACAAGTGGAAGTCTCCGGGTACTCCGGTTTCCTCCCACAGTCCAAAGACACGCATGTTAGGTTGATTGGTCACTCTAGATTGCCCGTAGGTGTGTGTGTGTGTGCGTGTTGGCCATGTGGTGGACTGGCGACCTGCCCATGGTGTACCCTGCCTTTGCCCGGAGATGCTGGGATTGGCTCCAGCCCCCCCGTGACCCCGACTAGCGGGAATAAGCGATACGGATAATGAATGAATGAATAAATGGATAACAAGTGGAAGTAGAACTCTCTTATTTCCAGGACAGTATAACTAGCAGCAGAACTAACATTCTCTTACTTCCTGTCCCTCCATGTGCACACGAGGGGTCTAGCTCTCAGGGTGTGTCCCACAGGAACCAAAATCAACAGGACTGCAATACAATGCTACTGGAAGTATATAAACAGATATATATATGAGTTGAGCTGGATCATCCAGACCAGACCAGGTCTAAGGCCTTGTGAGGGAGAAACACAGTGTTTTTGTCGCACTACACTTTCTGATGTTGTTTGGCTGTGGCAGAGTTCTGCGCAGCAGCTCCAAGGGCTTGCGACAAGCGAGCAGTGAGGTCCTTCACATATGCAGCTGGGGTACCAGGTGTAGGAGAGGTCAGTGCTGGGTCGCAATGTAGTAAAATGTCAACAGGTAGGTGTGGCTCTCTGCCGTGGGCCAGGAAGAAGGGGGAAAACCCTGTGCTTGAATGTATGCTGGAGTTATAAGCAAGTTCAAACTGTGGCAAATAACCGTCCCATTCGCCCCCCTCTCTGTGACATGTATTTAGCCAACTGGTCCTTCAGTGTCCTATTCAGTCTCTCAACCATGCCATCTGACTGGGCATGATATGGTGAGGTGTGGGTTCTCTCAATCCTTAGCATTCTGCACAGTTGTTTCATCAAATCTGAGTGGAATTGTCTGCCCTGATCCGTGTGGATGGCTTCAGGAATGCCATGCTGGCGGAGGTATTCCTCAAAAAATACACTGAGATACAGTAATGGCCCGCTGGTCTTTCAAGGGAAAGAGATCGACATATCGGGTCCATGATGACCAACACATACCGATGCCCCTTTGATGTAGTGTGCAGCTCAGTGATGTTCGCAGCAATTCTCGGGAAAGGACGGGTGGCATGAACACACTGCAAGGGACTCGCGTGGACCAAGGGAACTGTGTGATTGGCAAGGGAGACATTCCGAACAAGTTTCCTTGTCATACACATTGAAACAGTAAGTGATTATTATTTCATTTATGATCTCCATATTATACCAAACATTGTTTGTGAAATAATTCTGATACATTTAGATCTTCAGTGTTTGGTGTCTGTAATTTCAGAAACATTATATATGAAGATGGTATTTAGTAATAAAAAATATATTGATATTGATATTGATACAGAAACAAGATATATGAAGATTGTCTTTAAAAATAAAAAAATACATTGTTAATGATTATGTGCAGATATTGAAAGATACAATGATGTATTTAATGCATAAGATATAGAACAATATGGCTTTATACATTTCCAGTGTTCACCACACCCAAAAGGAACCCGAGAAGGTGTCAGGAGCTCTGATCAATGTTGCAAAACATCTTTCCAACCTGAAGTTCAGAGTGTGGGAGAGCATGCAGAAGATCCTTTCAGTACAGTGAGTTTTGGTTTTATTCGATTAATTAGAGTAATTCTATATTCCTCACAATTAAAACTCTATAGAGAAACATTAAAATTCTGGGTTTGGTAATTGAACTATTCCAATATTAAAGACTGCATTAGTATAAACAGTGAGGGTGATGACCGGTTGGCTGCTGGTCGGAGGGGAGGCAGCCAGTCCATGAGGAGGTCTCCCACTCTACATACCACGGAGACACCAAGGAGACACCACCTGCTCCAGCCCAGCCCATTAGGTTCCCAGCATGTCAGCTAGGACCCTCCCATTGTCTTGTGCCTGTGTCTGTCCCTGTCTGTACTGTACTGTAATAGTATTCACCCACTCCTAAGGACGACACACACGCTTCAGTACACAAACGCTAACAATACACACATGCTGTGTGACTCTCAATGTGACTGTAGCACTGCCCTAGTTAAGTGTCACATGCGCTTCTCAAATAATGAATTAAAGATATTAATTAATGCAACTGACACAATTTCAAGAGCCCAAACAACAAGCACGCAAGCACTGCAGGGGTGTGCGGTGAACACACAACATCACCATCACTTCCCTCTTATCAACCTACTGCAGCATTTTCACTCAGAGTAAAGGGACTGTAGCCTGTAGATGTGACATCTACATATAAAAACAGATTCATTCTGTTCTCTCCTCAGACCCTGTTACTCTGGACCCCAACACTGCACATCCACACCTCCACCTGTCTGATGATCTCACTACTGTAGAATACAGACCACAAGACTCACTGCTTCCTGATAATCCAGAGAGATTTGATGAGCATGAATGTGTCCTGGGCTCTGAGGGCTTTAACTCAGGGACACACTGCTGGGATGTTGATGTTGCATGTAGTGATGACTGGGGACTGGGTGTAATTAGGGAGTCAGAATTGAGAAAGAGAAATTGTTTCTTGGGCTCATTGTGGAGTCTGTGCTACAGTAAAAAGACTGATGAATACTGGACACACTGCCCAGGACAGAGAAGTCACTACCGCACACCTACAGAGAAAGTGCAGAGGGTCAGAGTGCAGCTGGACTGGGACAGGGGGAAAGTGACATTCACTGATCTTCTAACCAGTTCACATCTGCACACTATAACACTCACTTTTACTGACACAGTATTTCCATTATTCTGCAATTACAGAATTACAATAATGTGATGACATGTATAGCTGCCACACACGCTTTCTTGCCTCTTTTAGTGTCTGGAGCTCCAGCTGTCTCTCTCTCCTCTGTCTCCTTCTTCTATACTCACTCCACGCCTTCTCTCTTTCTTCATAAATGTGTGTTTCTTGGGTTTTCTCTTTTCAGTCCTTATTTCTTATCTCCATATTTCTTCTTGTGGGTCACTGATTGCAAACATGATTCATTGATCTTAAGCCATTCAGAATAGGATAGGATTTATTTATTTCATTTGCTTTAATCTCCTCTTACTCTCTGCAAGGTGGAACGTGGTTATTTAGCTCTGCAGACGCATAACTAGAGTACAACAGTTTACAACAAGCAGAACGGTCCGTTAACACTTTACTGGTAAAATCATTACGTTTATTTGAAGAAATAATTATCCAATGTTTCGCTACATGGTACGTTTACACGTATACACATGTACAACTGGATAACGTGAACTAGCTAACCTTGCAATCCGTCCACATGTTGAGTGAATAAATAGGCTACTACTCAAGATGTTTAAAAGCGTAGCTTCAGAATATCAAGCTAGCTTGTTGACATTTTGTTAGTTGGACACAACTTCGTGAATGCTATTTTAGTCAAAAGCACATCCAGGTTCTTGCGTATTTGTTTTCGGTCCAAGATTAGTGCCGCATCGGTCTACAATCTGCATATCCATTCACATCCGCTGGCAAGACAACCATGCAAATAGCTGTCCTATTTCTCTTTCGGTTAGCGGCAAAATCAAGCGAATTCAGGTAGAATTTGTAAAAATGCCAGGCACTTTGTTTTTCAAGCCATTTCAGAAGGGAGGAGACATCAGTGCACTTCAAGTAGACATTTTAGCCGCTTCGTAGCGGCTCCACTGAGTGACCACTAGCCCGCCCACTTTATTATAGGGAGCGCAACTATTCACAACAAAAACGTGGAGTTCTTTACGACACTGAAACAAACAACTTTTTTTTTTTTTTTTTTTTTTTTTTTACATTTTAATGTAATTCATGAATGACATGATCCATTATTCTTGAATGATACATAGTCCACGTTAATTAAGCGAATAAGTTTATAACAGTTTATTATTTTGGTCAGCTGTCGCCATGGCATTCTATGACGTCATCGACAAGATAATTAAGACTGTGACGTCACACGTATACTTAAAGAGATGTTCCACAGCCTGAAACAATCATTTGTTGGACAACGACAGGCATTGAAGATCATCTTTAGGGTGCAAAATGGATTACCGAGATTTGATTGAGCAGTATTACAAACTCCAGGGAGCGCTGCACAGGTACGGAAGGTGATTCGCCTGGGGAACCAGAAACAGTTTTAATAGAATGTACAGTATGTAAATGTAACCAGGGATGTATTCAAACTAATGTAAATAAAATGATTTACATGTGGTTTCTGTGTTTTGTCCCATACTTCAGGATTACATGCGGGACAGCCCATTGCAAAACCCCATAATCCCGTACTCCAAGCAGCTGGAGATGATGGAGCGAGAGCAGCAGCAGTTGCAGGCAGACCGTGTCCAGAAGCTGATGGAAAGGAGCTTCCTGCAAGAACAAAGACAGGAGGCTATTCTTAAACGCCTGAGGAAAGGTCAGAGTGGCTCTTTCCACTCTGACACATCCTCTGTGAGCCACTGCGCACCACTGGATAAGCGGCAGGGCCCACAGATCCAGCTCGGGCAATCTCTGCTCTGCGGACACCCGTGCCCCCACCAGCGCTGGCCAAGCCCAGCAGGCTCCCCAGTCTGCTGACTCTGCACAAGCGGGCCAAGCCTATGGAGAAGCCCTGTGAAGTGCCAGGTGAGTTCCTTTCCTGGAAAATGTCGGCTGGAGTAGCAAAGCTCAACACAGGGGCTATGCTCAGCACCACATGTATCTCAAATATAGATGTTTTCTGTAATTAATTATAATACTGTATATTTACAAGAGACCTGTGAGTGGAGCTTCAGAAACAGAAAGTTAATGAAACAGTTAATGAAAGTTAATTAACAGTATGAAAATTCTGTCTCCACGGATCCAGTGAGCTGGAAGGACAGTACTGTCTCTGTGGCAAGACAGGCAGTCAAGTTGGAGCCTATAGCTAGCAAGCCTCGTGTGGGAGCCCAGGTGAACCGAAGCCAGGGCTCAGGGGCGTGTTGTGAGGCTATAGGCAACCGGGGCGCCCCAAATGCAGCAGGATCCGGTTGGGAGCAGCAGCCAGAACCCCCCATCAAACCGGCCGGGCGGCAAGGCCGGCATGAAGGCGGCTCGGTTCAGCCAGGGGCGGCGACATCCTTCAAGCCTGCTGAGAAAAGGGACACCGCTAGGGCTGCAGCAATTAGCCAGGGCAAAGGGGCGGTGGCAGAGACTCTGAGCCTGGTTAGGGAGCAGCCTCTGGCCAGACCTGAGTTGGCCCTCAGCCAGGCATTTCAGCTCCTGGAGGATGAGGACTGGTAGGCTTTTACCAAGCTCCAGCAGACAGTCTGCTTCACACTGAGCAAACAAAGATTACACCAAGCTAACCCAGCCAGAACAGAGCTATAATAGCCGAGCATGCCCGAGAATACTGAAATATCATGCTTTGACAATATGAAGATAAATAATTAGTGATGTGCACTCTAACAGGGAATACATTGTTGCTTGTTATGTGTTGATTTTTATTGATGGAACTTGTTTAGCATTACTGATGTGATCACACCAGACATGTACACCGTGTTCTAACGCTGTGTTTCGGAACAGGGAGAAGAAGATCGCTGGCCTCGCGCTGGTGCGTTCTCTGGCGCAAAACCATGCCGACATCCTCCTGGCCAATCTCCACGACGTGTGCCTAGCCGTGGTCGAGGAGGTGAGGAGCCCGCTCATGGACTAAAGATTCTGTAAACAAAGCCAAGGGGCTTGAGAATGAGCTTCACAATTTACTATCCCAACTGGACATGCTCCATTTTATGTATTTGGATGTTCTGACCTGTGGAAGAGTCCATTTGGAATGTTTTAGAGAGAAATTTCTTGTCATAAGATAGGTGTGGAGGCCTGACCTGGAACTTGAGGCTTACTGTTGCCTCTCTCTCTCTCTCTCTCTCTCTCTCCTGTGTGAACTGTCTCAGGTAAAGAACCTGCGCTCCATGGTTTCGCGTGCCGCCATGACCACACTGGCACACATGTTCGCCTACCTGCGGAGGGCCATGGACCCCAAGGCGGCAGAGGCCGCCGCCCGCGTCCTGCTGCACAAGGCGGGCGAGAGCAGCGTCTTCATAAGGGAGGATGTGGACCTGGCACTCGGTGCCATGGTGCGCAGCTGCTCAGCCAAGAGGGCCATACATGCCCTGCTGGCCGGGGACTAAGGTAGGATCACCTCACCAACACAATCATGCAGTCTTTCTACCAAAATAAATAACACTGTCAAAAGACGCTTTTATCAGAAGACAGAAGCACATTTATAGTACAGCAGAGCACTGTTAATAGCAGGCAGTAGCATCAATGATGGACAGTTAGTTTTGTGGGCAATCTGGAGTGATTTGCAGTAACAATTTATTTGCAGGACAACACATTCATTAGTCTTTCTTGTAAGAATGAAGCAGAGTTCATGTGGTTGCAAACTCCAGACGTATTTCTCGACGATTTATTTCTCTTTAACTCTCCAGCCACAGAAACGCCGC
Organism: Brachyhypopomus occidentalis; assembly: GCA_020368025.1. Taxonomy (NCBI): domain Eukaryota; kingdom Metazoa; phylum Chordata; class Actinopteri; order Gymnotiformes; family Hypopomidae; genus Brachyhypopomus; species Brachyhypopomus occidentalis. Next base: position 608,997 of record JAGXOD010000076.1, read on the forward strand.
TGTGAGGAAGACAACAGCGCTACATCTGGAAAGCCTCGCTCAGTTGCTGGGGGCTTCCAACCTGCTCACGGGCAAGGACCTCACGGGCGCTTCCTGACTGCCATCAGCCGATTGGCTCTGGACGCTGCACAGGAAGTGAGGTAGGCAGCTCGCTTGCTCTCTATGGCCCTGGAGTCAGCACTGTGTCCATCAACACATGGAATTGATCAATCAGCCATGAGTGTAATTTTAAAACATGTCTCCTCAGGTTCCATGCCCGTAATTGCATAAAGTTTTTGTCCACCCATAAAGACTTTGTGAAGATGGTGGAAAAATTTGTGCCCCCAAAGGATCGATCGTCTGTTAAAGACATCATCATGAAGGGCAGGTAAAGGGCAAGATAATCAACAACCGTACCGAGTCTATGTCTTATCATTTTCATATACAGAAAATAATAGTACTAATAACATCCTTTGTCTTCTCTTTGAAATGTATAGATAAAAATGGACCCTGAGAAAACAGAAAGTCCTCATCCAATCAGCTGTAAAGAAAAGCGCCACCACATTGTGCTGGTCAATTGACACGACCACCATCATAAGATCAGCTTCAGGCTTTACAGCAATAAGCCACTTCTTGATTAAATGAAACAAGTTCTTCCAAGCAGTTCTATTTCTCATTAATAGAAAAAGCACCGGCTAAAGTTTCCTATATATCTACTTATCGTGAATACGTCTTGCTACTTGAGCTGCGTGGCCAGGTGCTCCAACTGGTACTGCAAGGGGTTCAATAGCTTCAGCTGAGGCATGACAGACATTAGTGAGTTAGTGCATACATTATCCAGACAAATCAGAAAAAAAACTAGGACAACAACCAGTAAAATGGTCCTCGCAAAGTTAGATGATCTTTACAAACCCTACATTTCTTCTCTTTCTCTTTTTTATGTTAATGGGCAAAACCTTCTTTGTTTTTTGCATAATGAACTTGAGCTTAGAGTTACCACAAGCAGGCAATTATTATACATAGCTAGGTGAACTGAGGTCAGTTCCTACTAGATAACACAAACAAATAAAGAGAGAGGGAGAGATGACAAAAAAAAAAAGAAAAATATCTACAACTAGATGACGTGAACTAGGTATAGCTTTCCATCCAGGCCTCCTCAGCTGTGTATAAACGTAGCCTGACAGTACCAAACTAGTTTGTCGACGGTTTGTTAGATGGACACAACTTGCTGAATGCTATATTTGTAAAAAGAAAAAAAAACAATGAAAAAACTAAGAGAAAGGGCGGCAGAGTAGTAAGGTAGAAAACATAGCTAAGAAGAGAAAAAGCTTACAGCACCTGGTATTCCCAGGCACTTTCCCTTCAAGTCCCTAGTTGAGCGCTCAACCCACCAATCATTGAGAAGGCTCTGCTTAACCACCCAATCAGCATTGTCGATTCAGCCAGGTATGTCTAATCTTCTTAAATCTTTCTGAAACGGAAACATGTTGGACGCACCGATGAGGATGAAGGGAGCTTAACAGCAGGGTAAGTCACTGCAATATCATCAAGTCAATAGTTTTTTTCGTTTTGAAGTGAGGAAACGTAACGGCGCACTCACACTATGCGAACCAGCGTAGCACGTTTTGCTGCTGTTTTTTGCTTGTGTAACCCTCAAAGTTTGAATGCATTCGATCACTAATGTATTCTATCACAAGTCTCTTTTCCCAAAGGGTGGGAGAAAAATAGTCGGGTTACAAGTGGAAGTCTCCGGGTACTCCGGTTTCCTCCCACAGTCCAAAGACACGCATGTTAGGTTGATTGGTCACTCTAGATTGCCCGTAGGTGTGTGTGTGTGCGTGTTGGCCATGTGGTGGACTGGCGACCTGCCCATGGTGTACCCTGCCTTTGCCCGGAGATGCTGGGATTGGCTCCAGCCCCCCCGTGACCCCGACTAGCGGGAATAAGCGATACGGATAATGAATGAATGAATAAATGGATAACAAGTGGAAGTAGAACTCTCTTATTTCCAGGACAGTATAACTAGCAGCAGAACTAACATTCTCTTACTTCCTGTCCCTCCATGTGCACACGAGGGGTCTAGCTCTCAGGGTGTGTCCCACAGGAACCAAAATCAACAGGACTGCAATACAATGCTACTGGAAGTATATAAACAGATATATAGCTGAGTTGAGCTGGATCATCCAGACCAGACCAGGTCTAAGGCCTTGTGAGGGAGAAACACAGTGTTTTTGTCGCACTACACTTTCTGATGTTGTTTGGCTGTGGCAGAGTTCTGCGCAGCAGCTCCAAGGGCTTGCGACAAGCGAGCAGTGAGGTCCTTCACATATGCAGCTGGGGTACCAGGTGTAGGAGAGGTCAGTGCTGGGTCGCAATGTAGTAAAATGTCAACAGGTAGGTGTGGCTCTCTGCCGTGGGCCAGGAAGAAGGGGAAAACCCTGTGCTTGAATGTATGCTGGAGTTATAAGCAAGTTCAAACTGTGGCAAATAACCGTCCCATTCGCCCCCTCTCTGTGACATGTATTTAGCCAACTGGTCCTTCAGTGTCCTATTCAGTCTCTCAACCATGCCATCTGACTGGGCATGATATGGTGAGGTGTGGGTTCTCTCAATCCTTAGCATTCTGCACAGTTGTTTCATCAAATCTGAGTGGAATTGTCTGCCCTGATCCGTGTGGATGGCTTCAGGAATGCCATGCTGGCGGAGGTATTCCTCAAAAATACACTGAGATACAGTAATGGCCCGCTGGTCTTTCAAGGGAAAGAGATCGACATATCGGGTCCATGATGACCAACACATACCGATGCCCCTTTGATGTAGTGTGCAGCTCAGTGATGTTCGCAGCAATTCTCGGGAAAGGACGGGTGGCATGAACACACTGCAAGGGACTCGCGTGGACCAAGGGAACTGTGTGATTGGCAAGGGAGACATTCCGAACAAGTTTCCTTGTCATACACATTGAAACAGTAAGTGATTATTATTTCATTTATGATCTCCATATTATACCAAACATTGTTTGTGAAATAATTCTGATACATTTAGATCTTCAGTGTTTGGTGTCTGTAATTTCAGAAACATTATATATGAAGATGGTATTTAGTAATAAAAAATATATTGATATTGATATTGATACAGAAACAAGATATATGAAGATTGTCTTTAAAAATAAAAAATACATTGTTAATGATTATGTGCAGATATTGAAAGATACAATGATGTATTTAATGCATAAGATATAGAACAATATGGCTTTATACATTTCCAGTGTTCACCACACCCAAAAGGAACCCGAGAAGGTGTCAGGAGCTCTGATCAATGTTGCAAAACATCTTTCCAACCTGAAGTTCAGAGTGTGGGAGAGCATGCAGAAGATCCTTCAGTACAAGTACAGTGAGTTTTGGTTTTATTCGATTAATTAGAGTAATTCTATATTCCTCACAATTAAAACTCTATAGAGAAACATTAAAATTCTGGGTTTGGTAATTGAACTATTCCAATATTAAAGACTGCATTAGTATAAACAGTGAGGGTGATGACCGGTTGGCTGCTGGTCGGAGGGGAGGCAGCCAGTCCATGAGGAGGTCTCCCACTCTACATACCACGGAGACACCAAGGAGACACCACCTGCTCCAGCCCAGCCCATTAGGTTCCCAGCATGTCAGCTAGGACCCTCCATTGTCTTGTGCCTGTGTCTGTCCCTGTCTGTACTGTACTGTAATAGTATTCACCCACTCCTAAGGACGACACACACGCTTCAGTACACAAACGCTAACAATACACACATGCTGTGTGACTCTCAATGTGACTGTAGCACTGCCCTAGTTAAGTGTCACATGCGCTTCTCAAATAATGAATTAAAGATATTAATTAATGCAACTGACACAATTTCAAGAGCCCAAACAACAAGCACGCAAGCACTGCAGGGGTGTGCGGTGAACACACAACATCACCATCACTTCCCTCTTATCAACCTACTGCAGCATTTTCACTCAGAGTAAAGGGACTGTAGCCTGTAGATGTGACATCTACATATAAAAACAGATTCATTCTGTTCTCTCCTCAGACCCTGTTACTCTGGACCCCAACACTGCACATCCACACCTCCACCTGTCTGATGATCTCACTACTGTAGAATACAGACCACAAGACTCACTGCTTCCTGATAATCCAGAGAGATTTGATGAGCATGAATGTGTCCTGGGCTCTGAGGGCTTTAACTCAGGGACACACTGCTGGGATGTTGATGTTGCATGTAGTGATGACTGGGGACTGGGTGTAATTAGGGAGTCAGAATTGAGAAAGAGAAATTGTTTCTTGGGCTCATTGTGGAGTCTGTGCTACAGTAAAAAGACTGATGAATACTGGACACACTGCCCAGGACAGAGAAGTCACTACCGCACACCTACAGAGAAAGTGCAGAGGGTCAGAGTGCAGCTGGACTGGGACAGGGGAAAGTGACATTCACTGATCTTCTAACCAGTTCACATCTGCACACTATAACACTCACTTTTACTGACACAGTATTTCCATTATTCTGCAATTACAGAATTACAATAATGTGATGACATGTATAGCTGCCACACACGCTTTCTTGCCTCTTTTAGTGTCTGGAGCTCCAGCTGTCTCTCTCTCTCCTCTGTCTCCTTCTTCTATACTCACTCCACGCCTTCTCTCTTTCTTCATAAATGTGTGTTTCTTGGGTTTTCTCTTTTCAGTCCTTATTTCTTATCTCCATATTTCTTCTTGTGGGTCACTGATTGCAAACATGATTCATTGATCTTAAGCCATTCAGAATAGGATAGGATTTATTTATTTCATTTGCTTTAATCTCCTCTTACTCTCTGCAAGGTGGAACGTGGTTATTTAGCTCTGCAGACGCATAACTAGAGTACAACAGTTTACAACAAGCAGAACGGTCCGTTAACACTTTACTGGTAAAATCATTACGTTTATTTGAAGAAATAATTATCCAATGTTTCGCTACATGGTACGTTTACACGTATACAGATGTACAACTGGATAACGTGAACTAGCTAACCTTGCAATCCGTCCACATGTTGAGTGAATAAATAGGCTACTGTTTCTCTTTCGGTTAGCGGCAAAATCAAGCGAATTCAGGTAGAATTTGTAAAAATGCCAGGCACTTTGTTTTTCAAGCCATTTCAGAAGGGAGGAGACATCAGTGCACTTCAAGTAGACATTTTAGCCGCTTCGTAGCGGCTCCACTGAGTGACCACTAGCCCGCCCACTTTATTATAGGGAGCGCAACTATTCACAACAAAAACGTGGAGTTCTTTACGACACTGAAACAAACAACTTTTTTTTTTTTTTTTTTTACATTTTAATGTAATTCATGAATGACATGATCCATTATTCTTGAATGATACATAGTCCACGTTAATTAAGCGAATAAGTTTATAACAGTTTATTATTTTGGTCAGCTGTCGCCATGGCATTCTATGACGTCATCGACAAGATAATTAAGACTGTGACGTCACACGTATACTTAAAGAGATGTTCCACAGCCTGAAACAATCATTTGTTGGACAACGACAGGCATTGAAGATCATCTTTAGGGTGCAAAATGGATTACCGAGATTTGATTGAGCAGTATTACAAACTCCAGGAGCGCGCTGCACAGGTACGGAAGGTGATTCGCCTGGGGAACCAGAAACAGTTTTAATAGAATGTACAATATGTAAATGTAACCAGGGATGTATTCAAACTAATGTAAATAAAATGATTTACATGTGGTTTCTGTGTTTTGTCCCATACTTCAGGATTACATGCGGGACAGCCCATTGCAAAACCCCATAATCCCGTACTCCAAGCAGCTGGAGATGATGGAGCGAGAGCAGCAGCAGTTGCAGGCAGACCGTGTCCAGAAGCTGATGGAAAGGAGCTTCCTGCAAGAACAAAGACAGGAGGCTATTCTTAAACGCCTGAGGAAAGGTCAGAGTGGCTCTTTCCACTCTGACACATCCTCTGTGAGCCACTGCGCACCACTGGATAAGCGGCAGGGCCCACAGATCCAGCTCCGGGCAATCTCTGCTCTGCGGACACCCCCTGTGCCCCCACCAGCGCTGGCCAAGCCCAGCAGGCTCCCCAGTCTGCTGACTCTGCACAAGCGGGCCAAGCCTATGGAGAAGCCCTGTGAAGTGCCAGGTGAGTTCCTTTCCTGGAAAATGTCGGCTGGAGTAGCAAAGCTCAACACAGGGGCTATGCTCAGCACCACATGTATCTCAAATATAGATGTTTTCTGTAATTAATTATAATACTGTATATTTACAAGAGACCTGTGAGTGGAGCTTCAGAAACAGAAAGTTAATGAAACAGTTAATGAAAGTTAATTAACAGTATGAAAATTCTGTCTCCACGGATCCAGTGAGCTGGAAGGACAGTACTGTCTCTGTGGCAAGACAGGCAGTCAAGTTGGAGCCTATAGCTAGCAAGCCTCGTGTGGGAGCCCAGGTGAACCGAAGCCAGGGCTCAGGGGCGTGTTGTGAGGCTATAGGCAACCGGGCCGCCCCAAATGCAGCAGGATCCGGTTGGGAGCAGCAGCCAGAACCCCCCATCAAACCGGCCGGCGGCAAGGCCGGCATGAAGGCGGCTCGGTTCAGCCAGGGGGGCGGCGACATCCTTCAAGCCTGCTGAGAAAAGGGACACCGCTAGGGCTGCAGCAATTAGCCAGGGCAAAGGGGCGGTGGCAGAGACTCTGAGCCTGGTTAGGGAGCAGCCTCTGGCCAGACCTGAGTTGGCCCTCAGCCAGGCATTTCAGCTCCTGGAGGATGAGGACTGGTAGGCTTTTACCAAGCTCCAGCAGACAGTCTGCTTCACACTGAGCAAACAAAGATTACACCAAGCTAACCCAGCCAGAACAGAGCTATAATAGCCGAGCATGCCCGAGAATACTGAAATATCATGCTTTGACAATATGAAGATAAATAATTAGTGATGTGCACTCTAACAGGGAATACATTGTTGCTTGTTATGTGTTGATTTTTATTGATGGAACTTGTTTAGCATTACTGATGTGATCACACCAGACATGTACACCGTGTTCTAACGCTGTGTTTCGTAACAGGGAGAAGAAGATCGCTGGCCTCGCTGGTGCGTTCTCTGGCGCAAAACCATGCCGACATCCTCCTGGCCAATCTCCACGACGTGTGCCTAGCCGTGGTCGAGGAGGTGAGGAGCCCGCTCATGGACTAAAGATTCTGTAAACAAAGCCAAGGGGCTTGAGAATGAGCTTCACAATTTACTATCCCAACTGGACATGCTCCATTTTATGTATTTGGATGTTCTGACCTGTGGAAGAGTCCATTTGGAATGTTTTAGAGAGAAATTTCTTGTCATAAGATAGGTGTGGAGGCCTGACCTGGAACTTGAGGCTTACTGTTGCCTGTCTCTCTCTCTCTCTCTCTCTCTCTCTCTCCTGTGTGAACTGTCTCAGGTAAAGAACCTGCGCTCCATGGTTTCGCGTGCCGCCATGACCACACTGGCACACATGTTCGCCTACCTGCGGAGGGCCATGGACCCCAAGGCGGCAGAGGCCGCCAGGCGTCCTGCTGCACAAGGCGGGCGAGAGCAGCGTCTTCATAAGGGAGGATGTGGACCTGGCACTCGGTGCCATGGTGCGCAGCTGCTCAGCCAAGAGGGCCATACATGCCCTGCTGGCGGGGGACTAAGGTAGGATCACCTCACCAACACAATCATGCAGTCTTTCTACCAAAATAAATAACACTGTCAAAAGACGCTTTTATCAGAAGACAGAAGCACATTTATAGTACAGCAGAGCACTGTTAATAGCAGGCAGTAGCATCAATGATGGACAGTTAGTTTTGTGGGCAATCTGGAGTGATTTGCAGTAACAATTTATTTGCAGGACAACACATTCATTAGTCTTTCTTGTAAGAATGAAGCAGAGTTCATGTGGTTGCAAACTCCAGACGTATTTCTCGACGATTTATTTCTCTTTAACTCTCCAGCCACAGAAACGCCGCTGTGAGGAAGACAACAGCGCTACATCTGGAAAGCCTCGCTCAGTTGCTGGGGGCTTCCAACCTGCTCACGGGCAAGGACCTCACGGCGCGCTTCCTGACTGCCATCAGCCTCTCACGGGCAAGGACCCATGGGCGCTTCCTGACTGCCATCAGCCGATTGGCTCTGGACGCTGCACAGGAAGTGAGGTAGGCAGCTCGCTTGCTCTCTATGGCCCTGGAGTCAGCACTGTGTCCATCAACACATGGAATTGATCAATCAGCCATGAGTGTAATTTTAAAACATGTCTCCTCAGGTTCCATGCCCGTAATTGCATAAAGTTTTTGTCCACCCATAAAGACTTTGTGAAGATGGTGGAAAAATTTGTGCCCCCAAAGGATCGATCGTCTGTTAAAGACATCATCATGAAGGGCAGGTAAAGGGCAAGATAATCAACAACCGTACCGAGTCTATGTCTTATCATTTTCATATACAGAAAATAATAGTACTAATAACATCCTTTGTCTTCTCTTTGAAATGTATAGATAAAAATGGACCCTGAGAAAACAGAAAGTCCTCATCCAATCAGCTGTAAAGAAAAGCGCCACCACATTGTGCTGGTCAATTGACACGACCACCATCATAAGATCAGCTTCAGGCTTTACAGCAATAAGCCACTTCTTGATTAAATGAAACAAGTTCTTCCAAGCAGTTCTATTTCTCATTAATAGAAAAAAAGCACCGGCTAAAGTTTCCTATATATCTACTTATCGTGAATACGTCTTGCTACTTGAGCTGCGTGGCCAGGTGCTCCAACTGGTACTGCAAGGGGTTCAATAGCTTCAGCTGAGGCATGACAGACATTAGTGAGTTAGTGCATACATTATCCAGACAAATCAGAAAAAAAACTAGGACAACAACCAGTAAAATGGTCCTCGCAAAGTTAGATGATCTTTACAAACCCTACATTTCTTCTCTTTCTCTTTTTATGTTAATGGGCAAAACCTTCTTTGTTTTTTGCATAATGAACTTGAGCTTAGAGTTACCACAAGCAGGCAATTATTATGCAGATCCCGGAGGAGCTCTCCGCCCCTGGGCTGTACGGGGCCGCCACCACCCAGTCCATCGCGCACTTTGCCTCCATGGCTCAAAGCAGCAACCGCCACAGCGAGGGCGACTACCAGCTAGTTCAGCACGAGATCCTCTGCTCCATCTCCAACAGCTACGAGGTGCTGGAGTTCCTTGGCCGTGGAGCTTTTGGCCAGGTGGCCAAGTGCAGGAAGCGCAGCACCAATGAAACAGTCGCCATCAAGATCCTGAAAAATCACCCTTACTATGCCCGCCAGGGCCGGATCGAGGTGGGAAAATTGTGCTGGATTTAGCAGAGGTTTAGAGAATCAATTGTAGCCCTGATTCTGATGTTGCTTTGTTCCTGCTCTAATAAGATGTAATAGCCTGATATTGGCTAACATTGTGCAGTTTGTAATCAGGGGTCATTTCCCTTTGGAAAAGAGCATCTGCCAAGTATAGCAAAAGTAAATGTCTGAAGGGAGCCATGCAGTAAATGGGTTGATGCTATTGAAGTTGCGTAGTAAATTAGCCCTTGAAAGCTGTGCCCACGTGACGTAATGGCTGTCCCATCTTCCCCCACCTTCAGATGAGCATCCTGAGCCGCCTCAGCATGGAGAACGCCGACGAGTTCAACTTTGTGCGCTCGTACGGGTGGTTCCAGCACAAGAACCACACGTGCCTGGTGTTCGAGATGCTGGGGCAGAACCTGCACGACTTCCTGAAGGACAGCAAGTTCAGCCCGCTGCTGCTGAAGTGCATCCGTCCCATGCTGCATCAGGTGGCCACGGCGCTCCTGAAGCTGAAGAGTTTGGGCCTGATTCACACCGACCTCAAGCCCGAGAACATCATGCTGGTGGACCCCGTCAGGCAGCCGTACCGCATCAAGGTCATCGACTTCGGCTCCGCCACCCACGTCTCTAAGGCCAAGAGCTCCGCCTACCTGCAGACCAGATACTACCGGTGAGTGGTGCGGCCTGGGGGCGTGTTGGAAACACGCATGGTTGCGGGAGTCGCTTCCGCTCGAGTGTGCTTGAGAGGTGATCTGCCCCTTGTGGACGGCTGTGGTGACACGGCTACACAGTAAAATCGTGATAAGCCTTACGATGAACTGCAACGCGTTTGATTGCCGTATAAAACCCCGAAGAGCTCTTTTTAAGGAATGCCATCTTGTTGTAACTTGCTGTAACACAGTGCTGTAACTCGCCTCTTTCTGTCTCACCGACTCTGTGTCATTCTCTCTGTCTGTCTCACTGTCTGTCTCTCTCGCTGTGCAGTGTACAGTCTTGCTTCCAGAACATGGAGATCTGTAAGCGCACGGGCTTCGACGACAGCGGGGGCCTGTTCGGCAGTGGGGGCGGGGCCAGCACCGACGCCCACCTCCCAGTCACCTTCAGCAGCCAGCTCAGCCAATACAGCCAGGTGGGCCTTAAGCAGGATATGTCTGATCCATAGGCTCTGTCTGAAATGCTGTACTTCCCTCCTATACAGTTCACCAAAGCAGTACGCGATAAAGGGTAGTATGTCCGAGTACATAGTATGTATTATACAGTAAGCGAAAAGTGATGACATGGGTAAAATGGCGGACGTAGTATGTCCAAAGTTGTATGCATACTCCCCAGTCACCTGCTGAAAGAACGTACTGCTTAAACGGTTGAGCAGAACATACTGCATTGCCATTTCGGATTGAGCCATAATGTCAGTGCAGAGTATTACATAGGCGTCACCCTTTGTTCTCTGCAGATGGCGTCCTCTGGTGGCCAGAGCGTTCCTCTGCAGGCCCGCCCCACCCAGCTCTGCCCCAGACCGAACACTTCCAGCAGACGCACATTGTCTGCCTCCCGACTATACAAGGTCAGGCCTGTACTCACCCCTCCTAGCATGAGTCGGACACACACACACACACACACACACTTTTGGCGATGGTGACGAGTGTGGGTGGGGGTGTTCATTCTGGCATACATACAGCACTGCTTTTCCCATGCATGTTCCCCCCCTCCTTCACACATGAGACGTGTTTGTGTGGTGGCTACATGAAGCAACTGTGTTGCGGCTGACTTTAACCAGACGCTCTCGCACCTTGTTTGTGCCCTGTTTGTTGGGCGTGTGTGTGTGTCCTCTGCCCCGCACGGTGAGCCATCACAGCCCATCATCATATCGGACACGCCCAGCCCTGCTGTCAGCGTCATCACCATCTCCAGCGACGACGAGGACGACGCCAAGGTCCCGCCCACCAGGTGCCCTCCCCGCGACCTCCGTCGCTCCGCCTCCTGTGCCTCTGAGCTTTGTGTTTGTTCCGAAGGAACTCGAATTCGTAGCAGTCAACCTGCTGTTTGCTCACCTCGTGTTTTTAAACGCCCCTCCCCAGCTATGGCGTGAACCAGCGGGCGGACGTCATCAGCTGCGTGACCGTGCAGGACTCGCAGGACTCGGACTCGTCCACCTGCAGCCCGCTCAGCCCCAGACACCTGCCCACCTTCGTGGAGAACGCCGCCGCCCTGCCCAAGTCGCTGGCCGTGGTCATGCCCTCGGTGAAGGCCCCGACCTGGGAGGGCGGGGCACGGGGTGAGCCCCTCCGTCTCTGTCAACAGGCCGCAGCCGTCGTTCAGCCGTTGTCTCCTTACAGAGCCGAGCGCCACGACCTCCGGCCGGTCCAAGGAGACCTCGGTTGTGCCCCCTGCCAGAGCAGCCCTGCCCGGCGCCCAGAGACACCCCAGAGCCGCGTACACCAAGTCTCAGCCTCTCAACCTGAGCCAGGTAGAGCGTCTGTAGAGCAGCTTGTTTTTTTTTGTTTTTGTACGTCTCTTATGGCGGTGGGCAGTGCTGTTGTCAGCTTATTTGTAAAAATCAACCAGGTGTAGACCAGAGAGTAGTTCAGATGGGAGTATTGATATCTCACTGCCATGTTGTGTCTTGGCTGCTCCTACAGGTCCATCCCATGATAGCAGCTCCCTCCAGCTCCAGTCCACCTGCCCCCCAGCAGGCTCTTCATACCTGAAAAAAATCAGTTTGATTATATTTGGTTTCATTACTGCAGTGTCTGGGCTTTTTTTGTTTGTTTGTTTGTCCGTTTTTGTTATTATTATTTTGTTTATTTCAGATAAAACATAAGTTTTACTTATTTTTCTTTATTTAACCTTTATTCAACCAGGAAGAATCTCATTGAGTTACAATAACTCTTCTCCCAGGGAGTCCTGGAAAAGATTTGCAGAATAGTTACAAAACACTATACATACAACACAATTTCAGTCCCACAAACATCAGTTTTGAAAATAACAACATTTTCATCCATAATTTCAACTCTAATACACTATTAGGAGAATGGTAAGAAGTCTAAGTTTAAAACAGCTTGACACTCATTCCAAATATAAGGTGCATACGATGAAAAAGCCATTTTACCCAACTCTGTTCTTACTGATGGGGTATCTAAGAGCAACTTATTTTGTGATTTTGTATTATATGAATTAGACTGAAATGAAAGTAGTAGATTAGAAATATATAAAGGCAATAAAAACCAATACATGATTTTGCAATACAAAACAAAACATGATACTTCCTTCTAAGATAAAGTGAGGACCAATGTACCATTTCAAGGAGCAATGGTGAGTCCTAATGGTACAATGTTCATAAAGCTTGAAGCTTTTCATCCACTCCCACAACTAGAATTGGAGAAAATAATTTCATCGTTAAATTCTACTACTTGCACATTAGACTCGATTCCCTCTAAATTACTCAAAGAGGTTTTACCAGTTGTAATCGAACCTCTTTTTAAATATAGTAAACTCATCCATCACAATGGGTCACATGCCCAGATCCTGTAAACTAGCAGTCATTAAACCCCTGATCAAGAAACCAAATCTTGATCCTAATGTACTATCTAGCTACAGACCCATCTCGAACCTATCATTTATATCCAAGATCATAGAAAAAGCTGTGGCCAAACAGTTATGCTTATATCTGCACAGGAACCACATATTTGAAAAATTCCAATCTGGATTTAGGCCCCACCACAGCACTGAAACCGCACTAGTTAAAGTAACAAATGATCTCCTTCTTGCCTCTGATCAAGGTTATGTATCTCTATTAGTGCTTCTCGATCTTAGTGCAGCCTTCGACACAATAGATCACAAGATCCTGCTAGAAAGGTTAGAAAACTGGGTTGGAATCTCGGTACAGCCCTTTCATGGTTTAATTCTTACTTAACCAATCGCTATCAGTTTGTAGAGCTCAATAATATTCCCTCCAAACACTCAGAAGTGAAATATGGAGTCCCGCAAGGCTCCATCCTAGGACCACTATTATTTACATTATATATGTTACCATTAGGAATAGTTATAAATAAACATGGTGTCAACTTTCACTGCTATGCAGATGACACCCAACTTTATATATCAGCCAAACCTGATGACAAATCCAGATTAGGAAAAATTGAGGCCTGCGTAAGTGATATTAAATGTTGGATGTCGCTAAACTTCCTCCACCTTAATGGTGACAAAACAGAGGTTCTCCTTCTGGGCCCAAAGGCCACAAGACAGAAAATACCAGATCTAATGTTAAATCTTGCAGATTACCCCATTACTCCTGGCTCGGTAGCCAAAAATCTTGGTGTCTTATTCGACTCTGACCTATCATTTGATAAATACATAGATAATACTACCAGGATAGCTTTTCTACATCTCCGTAACATTGCCAAGTTAAGAAATGCATTATCCCAGCATGATGCAGAAAAACTAGTACACGCCTTTGTTAGCTCCAGATTAGATTATTGTAACTCGTTACTGTCAGGATGTTCAAATAGGAATATAAATAAACTTCAAGTAGTTCAAAATGCCGCAGCCAGAGTTCTAACTAGAACTAGGAAATTTGAACATATCAGCCCAGTCTTATCGGCCCTGCACTGGCTCCCAGTAAAATTCCGTATTGATTTTAAAATTATTCTATTGACTTATAAAGCACTGCATGGACTTGCTCCTGACTACTTCAAGAGCTTATCTCTTATTATGAACCCCCGCGACCACTACGATCCCAAGGTGCTGGCCTCTTATTAGTTCCATCAATTAATAAGGTAACAGCAGGGGAAGAGCCTTTTCTTATAAGGCCCCCAACTATGGAATAGTCTTCCAGAATGTGTCCGGGACTCTGGCACAGTCTCAATCTTTAAGTCTAGGTTGAAAACTTACTTGTTTGATCTAGCATTTGGTAATTAATGTGCCCCTTTAGATAAGGTAACAGATCCAGGGGTTCATGGGTAAAGGGTTTTTATGGCAAACTGGGGCGCTGGTGCTGTCATCCTATCACTGCACGCGGTCACTCAAGTTTGTCGACGGTGTAGTGGATGGATGCCAGTGTCTCAGGATGCTCCCAAGTCTGTGTTACCTTCTGGTTCTGCCCTTTAGCTAGGCTGTAATAATTTAATTGCCGGAGTCGCTGCCACACTCCAGAAATGCTTACATTTACTTTGTCTAACATATTCCATATAGAACTAATTGTCCCTCTTCTTCCCAATGGCTGCCCGAGAAATACCGGGACAAGGAGAGACGAGCCTTTCCCGTTACCCACCCCATACAATCATCTAGGAGATGGTCTGGCTTGCCAGTGGATGTGCCGATGCCGTGGTTGGATGTGCCATTATCGCAAGAGGACGTGCTGATGCCAACTCCCACCTGAGGCTCATCTACTCTGAAGGGACTGTGACTACTCGGCCTGGAATTAGAATCATAACTACAGGACTATATCTGGACTATACCTGAACTGTGAATGTGGACATTGCTAGCGGGCCGCCCAATGGAGGATGGGTTCCCTTTTGAGTCTTGGTCCTCCCAAGGTTTCTTCCTAAATTCCTGCCATCTTAGGGAGTTTTTCCTTGCCACTGTCGCCTTTGGCTTGCTCATTAGGGATCTGGACCCACGCAATTTGTAAAGCTGCTTTGTGACAACATGTGTTGTAAAAAGCGCTATATAAATAAAATTTAATTGAATTGAATTGAATTAGGTTTTGGAGTTCCAGTCCAATTTGAAGAAATGGATTTTAATTTTGACAGACTAATTTGTCTGTCAAACTGACAACTAGTTTCTTTGATGAAGATTTGGTGAGTATGGATATTTAAGTTTGAGTAAATTGACAAAAGATCAACAATGAATAGTATAGTTACATTTTGATAAGCTCGTCAGTACGGGGCGGTGGGATGGTGGTACTTAGACATAAAACTTGTGTAAATTATATATTTCAAAAGTATTATGAAGCTAGAAATAGTGACAATTGTCATTTTTTCCTGTTACATTACATGTATACCATATACTTCCTGTGTGTGGGGCGCCGGACTAATGCATGTATATGTAGGTCCTTAAACGTTTGGCAAGCACGTGATCTGGAGAAACTCTTTAATTGGTTGCCTTAAAGTTTGCGGCGGGGCGCGGAGACACACCGGACACGCCTACTTTTATCAGCAGCCCATCAGTATAGTTAATTGTATTTCCTCTTATGTGATTGGATTATCCGATGATTTCCGATAGCATTCTGACAGCTCGTTATTGACCGAGATGACGGGGAAGATTTAACTTGTTGAACAGTTTACATTCAAGTTGGCACATAATTTCTTCCAAAGGAAGGAAAATTCAGTTTTATCCTTAAAAACAAACCCCTTCACCAGGCGCCGTTTGAAGAATAAAAAGGATAAAGGAGTTTGTAGCAGACAGTCCCAATTTCAGGGTTCGTACGGCTGCTTGGGTTCCCAATACAGGACTGGTGGAACCATCTATTGCATTCATCACAGGCAATCTAAATAATCAAACAATAATCATCACTTTCAAATGATCACTTAAATGTAATAGCATGTGATGGTCAAAGAGACTAGTTAAAGTGAGTTTTTAGGTTTTTGGTTAAGAAACTAAAGCAGGGGTGTCTGATTTTATCCATACAAATGTCCTGAACAAAAATGTACAAGAACAAAGTATAGCAGGTTCTGAGCATATTTACTTAAGAAATAAAATTATATATAAGCAATTTTATTTTTGCCGTTGAATATTCAGCTTAGATGGGCATATATGTTTATATATATATATATATATATATATATATATATATATATATATATATATATATATATATATATATATATATATATATATATATATACATAACATATATGCCCGTCTAAGATGAATATATATATTTATATATGCCCGGATATATATTATATATACAGGCATAACAACATGGTGCCGACTACAAAATGACAACACGACCTCTGTGGTCTATGCCCAATGTAATGCTTTAAAAATGATCATTCTGCATTACCCATTCAGATGACAACACTGGATCGCTTGGATTCATCTCTTCCCCACAAAAGTGACAGAGGTCAGTCAAATCTTCTACAAAAGCAAACGGATTATATTCATATCTAAATCTCTTACATATCTAACACAATATTGGTACCTCATATTAATTTATGTTAATGATAATGTAAACTGGAGGTACTGTTGCATTTTGTGACCGGTATAACTTTCTCTGGTAGTATTCACCTGATTCCTGCATAAGGGTCATTGCCATTTCTTTCCTTATAACGTTCACTGCCTCTTCTGTGTTTGAGAACCTGATAGGCTGGTCCTGCAGGATGTTTTCTGCAAACTAGAAAAAAATATACAATTACTAACAAACTATATGAACACCATACATTTGTTCAAGTACCTAATAAAAGCATACCTTGCAAACAAAGACGCCACATGATGTGGCATCTTTGTTTTGGGTGGGGAACAGTACCACATGTCCATCTTGAGACTTTGCAGCCTTTACTTCTCATAAAGGCTCTGAAAAACAGCTTTAGTAAATTTTACATTTACTTTTTCAGCAGACTCATGACACTTTTGTAACCTCTTACCTTGTGGTTTCCAAGCACTTTGTCAACTTCTTTGGTGACTCTCCCATCGGATCCAAGAACACTGTTCTTTTTTGGGATGGATAAATGACCTAAATGTACAAATATCATAAATAGCAATTCAGAATGCTATATGTGTCATAGCATGGTCGTCCAATCTTATCCACATAAAACTGGTTTGGGTTTATATTGTAATTAAATCAAGCAAATGAATTAGTCTCAGCCTTCACAAACTGAATGTGTGCTCCTGCTTGGTTAGAACAAAAATAGGCAAGCACACCCACCCACTGTCAATAAGTTAAGACAGTGTACATGCCTTGAACATACACCCACTGCGAGCTTCATTAGATATACCTCCTTGCATTTACACTCAAAATCAGCTCTATCATGTCCATTTACTTCTGTGCATACTTTGTTACCCTGTTCTTAAATAGTCAGACCCTCCACAGAACCAATGTGGGTAGCATCCTATGACTACTGATGAAGCACCAGAGGATGACCCACACAAACTGTACAGCAACAGATGAGCCATCGTCTCAGAGTTTACATCTACAAGGTGGCCCAACGAGGTAAGAGTGTGGACAGTGAGTGGACACAGTGTTTAAACACTCCAGCAGCACTGCTGTGTCTGATCCACTCACACCAGGTCAACACACACTAACACACCACCACCACGTCAGTGTCACTGCAGTGCTGAGAACGATATACCACACAAATAAAGACGGCTCTGGAATCCTGGGCCATCAACTCAACCAACTGCAACTGGACGTGGAGGCAGTAAGAGTTTCTCCTGGACCCTCAAGGGTAGCGTCACCCAGGACCCAGGTGCATCCACAGCCAACATCATTTCCAGAGCCTAAGCTGGTAAAGTTGGATGAATCAGACAACATTGAACATTACCTCACAACATTTGAGAGACTGGCACAGGTGTACAGATGGCCTAAACATGAGTGGGCCCTGAGGTTAATCCCCCTTCTAACGGGACGTGCACGCAGTGCCTTTGTTGCTATGGATCCTGTACACAATTTTGACTATGACCAGCTAAAAGCGGCAGTGCTAAAAAAATATGACATTAATGCAGAAACCTATCGACTGCAGTTCCGTGCGTTGGAGACCAGCCCAGGAGAATCCCCCCAGGAGCTGTATGTTCGTTTAATGGACCTCTTCTGTCGATGGGTACATTATGAGAAGTGCACAAAAGAAGAAATCATGGAGACCCTGGTTCTTGAACAGTACCTGCGGGTGCTCTTCCCAGAAGTCAGGATGTGGGTAAAGGAGCACAATCCAAAGTCAGCAGTGGAGGCCGCTAAACTTGTAGATGTTTTCGTGGCAGCACACAAGGGACCAAAAGCTTACCACTATGCAGGTGTGATGGAGAAGTCTGGCAGAGGTAAGTCTGATGGCTCTGGTAGGGGTGGTGGATTGGATGGTACTGGTACTGTTAAAAGTAATTTTACACACAAAGAGTCCCTACCTTTAGATAGACCAAAAGTAGGACAGGTTGTCAGCAAATGCCCTATTATATGTTTCAGTTGTGGGGCACAAGGCCACAAAAGTCCCTCATGTCCTAATAGGAAGCCCAGAGAGGCTAGTCTGTGTTACGTGCCTCGATCTCCTGCCTTATTCCAGCCAAATCAGTGTAGGGAACCGATCACTGTTGTAGAGCTGAATGGTAAAGCAGTTACAGCTTTATTAGATACAGGCTGTCATCAGACCCTAGTCCAAAAAGATTTGGTGCCACTTGAGTTGTGGAAGGAGGGTAAGTTAACAGTTAGATGTGTTCATGGGGAAGTGAGTGAATATTTTACCGCAGAGGTGTACATTAGGGTCAAAGGGCAAACATTCCTTCTGTTTGCTTATCGTGAAGTGCCCCAGGCATCCACTGGATTTTCCCCATTTGAACTACTTTACGCCCATCAGGTCAGAGGACCACTGGACATTCTGAAAGAAGGCTGGGAGGGTGAGTCCTCCTCACCAAAGGAAAATGTCATCTCCTACATTCTCAAGATGCGGGAAAAACTGGCACAGACAGCAACTCTGGCACAAGAAAACCTGCGAGCTGCTCAAGAGCGACAGAAGCGCTGGTATGATCAGTCAACCAGGGTTCGTGAATTCCAACCTGGTGATCTAGTGCTTCTTTTACTTCCCAGCTCAGAAAATAAACTAATGGCGAGGTGGCAAGGCCCCTACACAGTGAGGAGAAGGATGGGTCCAGTTACCTAGGAGGTGGAAATGCTAGACCGGGGGAAACAACAGCAAGTGTTTCATGTAAACCTGCTAAAACGATGGGTTCAACGCCCAGAAGCAGCGACTGAGGCTCTGATGATTCAGGCGGTGATGGAGGAGGAGGAATATGAGGAACAGTACTTCCCTGGCAGTCAAGAAAAGAGAGAACTGGATCTCTGCCATCTATCTCCAAAGTTTCAGCAGCAGCTTCGAGAAATCATCCCTGAGGATTTGCTGGTAGAATGGCCAGGGCAGACTCAATTGGTGGAGCATCAGGTGATCCTAAAGGAGAACAAGACTGTGCGACAGCCTGGCAACCGAATCCCCGAGCGCCTATTGCCAGTTCTGAAAGAGGAATTGGACATCATGTTGCAGATGGGGGCAATTGAACCATCAACCAGTGAGTGGAGCAGTCCAATCCTTCTGGTCCCCAAGAAAGTATCCGTTGCTTGAAATACATTAGGGCTTTTAATTTATAATAGGAATCAAAATGCCAAATGTAATTTGGTCCTCTTTAAAAAGATTACGATGGAGTCTGTGGGCTTTCCGAGCCAAACATCTTCATTCTTCACATGTATCCACCTGTAACCATGGAGTTTACCTGAGCTTTTCAATTGTTGTTGAATGAAGATAATGCTGTTTGTGTTGCTATAGTACTTTTTATTTTTAAGCATTTAAAATGCGTTTTAAATGTCTCACAGTGATTGTTTCCACGGTGAATAAATGTATTTAAATTTAATAAATGTCTTGGTATTTGAGACCTCAATATGTAAGTGTAAGTGCCCACTCAAGTGCAAGTTCATGCTCATCTGATTGTATTTGGTGCTCATCTGATAGTATCTGGTGCTCATTTGAATTTTACCTAAAAATAAACCCACAAAATATCCCTACCATGCCCCTTCAGGGTGTCCATAGAAATAACATTTTTACTAATGAAATTCTTACTTGAAAGAATTCAATTTATGATATCAATAATTACATTTGTCCTAATGGAAAATTCATTTTCATGTGTATCAATTGAATT